>JAJHSJ010000017.1:13386217-13539222 GCA_021015155.1 Magnolia officinalis
AAAAAAAAAAAAAAAAAAAAGTGTAAATCTCATGCTATTGTTGAAAATTCTTGGTGGGCCACGGACCTTTTACATATAATTAAATTTTGGTACCATACCCTTAAATAAATTGTAAAAACAGATATGCAGTATAGATTAGACACGTACATAAATTTTTATTTTTATTTTTACAAAAATAAAATAAAAAAAAATTTTAAAAAAAAAAAAAAAAAAAAAAAAAAAACAAAACTTCAATACTGAAGAATATGAAAGTGGGTGCTGAGAAAATTACGCTTACCATCCGTTTCGCCCGAAGGCTGCGAAGGAGGTGGAGGAACTGCAATTGGCGGTGGGGGAGACGTAGGCGGTGGAAGAGGCCGCTGTGGAGAATTATCAAAGAAAAGATATGGATCATACCTAATGTTACAACTGACACTATAGATATTCCCTCCCATTTTTTTGTGACAACATTGTGGAATCCTGCTGATCATCACATCCAGACATGCAATACAATTGCCAGACGATAAGTCTCTAGTGCACTGGGCGAGACCATATATGTTTTGGAAGACATTCAGATAGATGTTCCCAGTTGCGAATTTGGACTGCTTTGAAGCGGCCTCGGATGTCAGACCTCTCATCAGACTTCCTAATTGCTCATTAAAAAAGGTTGTGTTGGCGGCATCCTGAAGTAAGATAAGCTCTATCCTAATGTTAGTGTTGGCTTCGGAGAAGAATGGACGGTAGGAATAACGTAAGATGCAGTTGTAGTAACGGATGACAGCTTCCATTCTGTTGGAACACCGTCTCTTGATCTCAACTGTTGAATTCTTGAGGCATGCATTGCATTCTTCTTCAGTTGCGCCAGACATGCACTGAGAGTAGCCGTAGATGATGTTGGGGTCTTGCCGGAGGTGTAATTATAGTAGCCGTTGAGATTGATGGACCCATTTGGAGATAACAAAGGGAGTAGACGGTTGAGATTGGTTTCAAATTGGCTCCCCAAAGTGTAATTCGAAGATTCCGGTGGACAGACTGTGAAGACCGGATCCTCGGCTGAGATGGGATCTTGAGAAAGAAGTAGTAGGGATGAAAATAGAAGTAAATGGATGGATTTTGATACAAGACAATGCATTTTGAAGAGAAGAGTCTTGAGAGGTGGGGGATGTTAAGAGCTTTAAAGAAACATGCATGGAGGCTTTCAGGTCGTGGAGCGCAATGAACCAGTCATGGTTTGTTGCAGCTTTACATTTAACGTCTGGGGAATCTGGATCGTCCAACTGATAAGGTGACGCAGGGGAGGACGTGAGGTCGAGCACCGTCTTCCTCAAGAGGATAACTATTCCGAATCCACGGAACTTCTCTAGACTCCTCACAGAGACTTCTCGAATCCACGAGAAAAGAGAGCAGAAAATAGAAATAAATTCTAACTCGAAATAGATTAATGAATGAATAAAAACGAGTTCACAACCCTTTAAATAATGGTACTAAGCAATGGGAAAGAAATCAGAATCAAACTACAACTAGGACTCCTAGAATTCGCGACTTACTATAAATAGTAAACTTACTATTTATAGACGGTCGTGATGTCTACTAGTGCGCAAGGTTTTCGGCCAAAATAGTAAGTGTCCTATTTGGCTTCACCAACCCGTTCTCCTAATTATTCTAAGCTCTTTTCACGTTGGGCGCAACTCCTAAAGCCCGACGGATGAAGAGTTATAAGTAAACTAAAACTTACCATTTATAGTAAAAACGAAATTAAAACAGGGAAACGACTGTCGATCAAGGGGTTTTTCGCAATTCCAGGCGTCGCAACCTTGCATAGCTAGGTTGGTTGGCTAAAGTAGCTCGTTCTACCCCAAAATCATATATTTTTCGTCCACTAACTCATCCCGGATTGCGAGATACGCCTGATTTAAGGTCTGATGGTCCAGATCACTTCTGTCGCCGACCGAGCCTTTTCTGATCCATCTTTGCCATATAATTGTCCGCGACCCGCTCTACATCATAAGGGCATGATATAGATGACCTATATGTCACAATGACAATTCTCATCGAATATTTATAATCTCTGATTAATAGACTTTTGCCTTTTGAACGTGCATCTTTGATAGTATTTGAACTTCCATTGGAAGAGAGAAATCCAACGAACGCTTTGCTGGAAATGAGACTAAATTCGTTCATCTTTACCATTCAGTATTCTTTTTTTTTTTTTTTTTTTTTTTTTTTTTTTTTTTTTTTTTTGTTTACAAATGGGTTTTACTTTGTTAGTGGGCACTTGATTTTTGGGCATGTTAGCTAGCACGATGGAACCTCTTAATGGACGGTTTGGATTATCTTCTGGTCGGATATGTAGGCACGAACGGTTACATGTAGTTGAGCGTATAGATGGCTTCATCTCAGATTGGTCAACTTCTTGAAATTGCGTGTGGGGCTGGCACTCGTTCCTCTTTTCTTCTTTTGATGCTGAAAAACGACCGTCTTTTTTTCTTCTTCTTTTTCTTTTTACAATCAAACGCGTCCCCTTTTGTCCAGACGCGGATTGGGTACTACCCCCGTCTGTTCCGAAGGTACACTACAAGAAAGTAGGCCTTTAGCCTCAATTTTTTCGCCTCAGTTGAAAAAATGGAGGCTAAATGTGTTTTTTAGCCTCGGTTGCTATGAAACTGAGACTAAAAGTTCATTTTTCGCCTCAGTTGCTAAATAACTGAGGTTAAAAGTCTACTTTTTAGCCTCAGTCGCATAAGAACCGAGGCGAAAGGTCTACTTTTAGCTTCAGTTCCATAGAAACCGAGGCGAAAAATCTACTTTTTAGCCTCAGTTGCTAGGAACCGAGGCGAAAGGTATACTTTTTAGCCTCACTTGCATAGGAACCGAGGCGAAAAGTCTACTTTTTAACCTCAGTTGCATAGGAACCGAGGCGAAAGGTCTACTTTTTAGCCTCAGTTACATAGGAACCGAGGCGAAATGTCTACTTTTTAGCCTCAATTGCTAGGAACCGAGGCGAAAGGTCTACTTTTTAGCCTCAGTTGCATAGGAACCGAGGCGAAAGGTCTACTTTTTAGCCTCACTTGCATAGGAACCGAGGCGAAAGGCCTACTTTTTAGCCTCAGTTGCTAGGAACCGAGGCGAAAGGTCTACTTTTTAGCCTCACTTGCATAGGAACCGAAGCGAAAGGCCTACTTTTTAGCCTCACTTGCATAGGAACCGAGGCGAAAGGCCTACTTTTTAGCCTCAGTTGCATAGGAACCGAGGCGAAAGGTCTACTTTTTAGCCTCAGTTGCTAGGACCGAGGCGAAAGGTCTACTTTTTAGCCTCACTTGCATAGGAACCGAGGCAAAAGGTCTACTTTTTAGCCTCACTTGCATAGGAACCGAGGCGAAAGGTCTACTTTTTAGCCTCAGTTGCTAGGAACCGAGGCGAAAGGTCTACTTGTTAGCCTCACTTGCATAGGAACCGAGGTGAAAGGTCTACTTTTTAGCCTCAGTTGCTAGGAACCGAGGCGAAAAGTCTACTTTTTAGCCTCAGTTGCATAGGAATCGAGGCGAAATGTCTACTTTTTACCCTCAGTTGCATAAGAACCAAGGCGAAAGGTCTAATTTTTGATGCATGGGCCATTTTCCATCTGGACATTGCTATATTTGATTCACAGGTGGGTGAAAAGTACACTCCAGATAATACGTCAGGTATATAGTAAAAAAGATCTAAACCTTGTAGCAGTCGTGTACGAGATCTGAACCTTTCATCTATTGGGAATCAAAGTAGATGGGACGAATGCGAAAAGTCACATACATCAAGTGATCCTAACCGTTGATTGGAAAGACTCTTGTTTGATAGAAATAGATGGTTTATGGACAAGTCCATCCAATGGTGGAATTTCAATAGGCTCAAATCCTCCAATATCAACCTTCAATAATCTGAATGGGCATGATTTTCAGATTATAGCCTATCCATGGTAGAGAACCATAGATGAACGGTCAGGATCTCAAACACGTGTGCCCCATGTGCGGGTATTGGGTTCCTCATCATCAGTGTCCGCATCCCTCACCGTGTACAAGTCTGACCCACGGTTTCGGTGATCCATACCGTTTATTTGATTGTGACCATCCTAACCGTCAGATCTGCAGCCCGCAAATGGACGGTTAAGAAAAGAAAGATATAGTGGTGATCCACCTTACGCACAAAAGGGCCAAACAGCCAACGGGTTTCAATGGTAGGTATCCCATCTAAACAGCTTGGCCCACCTGATGAAAGGCTCGGATCTCTCCAATCTCGGAAGATCCTCGCGATGTGTACGGGATCCCCTAGACAAGCAAGGCTTCACATACGTGTGGGCTTATGAACCTCATGGTTGAAACGTTGTTCGAGATCCGAGCTTTACATGAGAAGAGCTATAAAAAAAAAATTCCCTCAGCTCTTTCTCAAAATCCCTCAGCTCCCTCAGCTCTCTCTCAAAATCAGGTCATTTCATACTCCCTCAGCTCTCTCTCAAAATCCCTCAGCTCCGAAAGGAAATTCTGTCCTCCACACCAGCAATCTCTTCGCCGATTTCAGGTACTCATTCTCTCTCTCTCTGTTTTTTTTTTCTACTGATTTCTCAACTGAAATTCTCTCGAAAATCAGAAATCGGGGCAGAAAAATCTCATTTTCGTGCGTTTTCCCCCTTTGGCCGTTCAAAATCCAATTTCCACGTTTTTTGGTTCGATCTGAGGAGTTTTTTTTTTTTTTTTTGCTGATTTCACTGAAATCTTGCTCAGGAAGTGGAAAATCCTGTCGTTTTTAGCTCATTTGCTGGATTTGAGCAGTTTCTGCATTGCAATATCAGCGATTGGGGTTTGGTGTTCGATCTGAGAGCAAAACCCTGTTCTCTGGTGCGAAATCTGTTCCTCCATTGCCGATTTCCGTGCAGGCTAGAAAAATAAGGAGCATATACACCGATTGCAGCTCCTCACCGAACCGAACCCTAGCTCTTCTCTCTGTCTTCTCCAATATTTTTCTCGTCTTCGTCAGATCTACCGTCTCTCTCTCTCTCTCTCTCTCTCTCTCTCTCTCTCTCTCTCTCTCTCTCTCTCTCTCTCTCTCTCTCTCTGATCATCAGATCCTCAAAAGACAGTGAGCTTTTTTCCATTTTTTTTCTACTTATGGTTTTTTTTTTCCTCAATTTTTAGTGCTTAATCTATTTTAATATGAATCTAGCTTATGTCTCTCGATTCTGAGAGATTTCGTTGGATTTTGATCCGATTCTTGCTGATAGATCTATTTTCCTTTTGGATCTCATTGTTTAGAGCTTTGCTTTTTTATTTTTGTTTTAAGCTGATGATGCATATTGCCTTCCTTTTCGATTTTTTTTCTCAGTTTGATTATTCATTTGAAGAAGTTACTCAGACTTACAGTTGGCATTATTTGAGGACAGAGGAAGGGTTTTAACTTTCAATCAGGTAAGCTTCCCCCTCTCATTTCTCCAAAATTTTCCACTTAGGGTTTGGTTTTTGTAATTTTCGGTACTCCTCAAAGGACGTATGTTATGGATTTATTTGCAAAAGGGGGTTTCCTTGGTGTTAAACTAGTTAACACACTAATGGATGCAAACTATAAGTTAGTGATCGAGGCGATGTGTTTAAAGATCCAAGGCAGTACAAAAGATTGGTTGGCACTTGGCAGACTCATCTACTTGACTATCGCTAGACCCGATAGATCATATGCGGTTAGTGTGGTTAGTCAGCTGATGAGTTATCCTAGAATCTCAAATATAGATTCAGTTGTTTGGATTTTTAGATATCTCAAATAAGCATCAAGCCAAGAAATCTTATATAAGCAACAAAATCATCTTCATATTACACGATCTTCTAATGTAGATTAGGCAGGTCATCATAGTAGTAGGTGGTGTGCAACCAGATACTGCATATATGAAGCAAAGCGTTGTTACCTAGACTAGTGTTGAACCCAAGTACTGAGCAATGGCTCACACCACATTTTTTTCTCTCGTCTCTTATCTCAAACTACACACACACACACACACACACACACACACACACACACACACACACACATGCATATGCATGCATGTAGGAAACATGGACTTGCATCACAGCTAGCCAGGACTGTTGATCTGATGTCAACCACCATGGATGTGGGATGCTCCAAAAATCTCCCAGACGAAGATTTTAATTAAACATCAGCCTCAATTACATGGTTAGGAAAAATCAAAAGGTAAAGCAACTAACTGCATCCAACAGAAAATATGTTGAACCTTGTGTTGAGGGTCAAATATTACATATCAGACCCTAGTTACTGCTTGAATTTATGAACATGATGCCGTTTAATGGCCCGCTTTTATCGTGCTTTTGATGCAGAGTGTATTTGCAAGCATGGATTGTAAGAGAGCACTTAAAGCATGGATTTACTGCTCTGATGACACCACAGGCAAGGGATGGACTCCAGAGGACCAATATTGAGGAATTCACATACTAGGGATCCGAGGAAATCAAGCCGTTCACATTAAAGAGGCTCGAAACTAGTGCAGAATGCAAGATCACAGGGTTTCCGCCATCCGATCGACACGAGACTTCATACATGGGATGTAGGCTACAAATTAACCGTACATATTAAATTTTAGCCATTGGAGATCTCGAGAAATGGGCCAATGGACAGATCAGCCGCTTAATTCATTAAGTGGGGCCCACCTGCCACCTGAATATGCCTCACTTCTGGTCCCAACGCCTAAAAGGACATTATAAAGTGGATGGACGGAGCGGATCTCTCACAAGCATCACAATGGGCCCTACATATACAGTGCGTGTACACATAGTGTACACGCACCGGCCGAGCACTGGACGGTCAGCCCAGTCAAAGACGGGCTGACCCGTCTCCTTCTTACGCAGGGACAGCGGACGGACGCTGTCCGTCCGTTTTTGGCTAGTGGGCCCCACCTAGTGTCCAAAAGGACAATCCAAACCGTTCATCTGTCACGTGAGGCAGCAACAACCCATGCCTAGGTGACCAAATTCGAAGAAACAGCGGAGAATGGTTTTCAACTGTTCAAACGTCTGATAGACGGCAGAGAAAGAGACTCTCTGGACCGCACCAAATCTGATAAAAAACACCTGTTTCCGACCGATTTTCCGAACTGGAGATAATGAACGGAGTGGATTTCGTCGCAACTCCCGAACATGGACCCCACCACTCAATCAGCGTAAGGAGCAGAATCCCTGTTCGCCCGACCACGAAATCCGGCCGCTGTGGGCCCCACTACGTTCGTGATCACCATCAGATCGATGATCCGATCCGTCCAGAAGATGCACAGGTGGGTCTTTACCCCAACCAAGGAGCCAAAACAGAGTTCAGGACGGTCGACAATCCCAAAACTCAGGCCATTACACAGCTGTTGGTGCGTTTCCTCGTGCGGAAACAGAGTCTGTTTGGACTCAAACTGCGAAGGATTTACGCGTGCCAGCTCTTCAGCAACCAATGACTCTCCCTTCCACGGTCCCTTGCTATTGTTATAAAAGAGAGAGAGAGAATGGAGAGGGGGGATCGATTCATCTACGGCTAGAGGGACGTGGAGGCAGGAACGTGAAGTGAGAAAGAGGAATAATAAAGGTTTTTTTTATTTTATTTTATTTTATTTTATTTTATTTGTTTTTCTTATTTAATCTTTTTGAGATGTATAGCCTATCCATGTCAGGCTAAACCTCTTGGCTAGGGCCAAGAGGTGAAGCTTGTAGTAGGATGGGAGATTTAATGTTATTTTTAATTATGAATTGAATTTGGTATTCGTTTTATTAAGGGAATATTTTTAGTCTTTAATGGTCTGTTGTGACTGAAATTACAGTAGATCTGCGGTGGCTTTGAGTATTTCCTTGCCTTTTTATGTTTATGACGTCAGGAAGCCCTGTTGTTCACCATCGTCTCCTGGGCATGGTTGGATGTCGGTACCCTTCCTAACCTTCATAAACATGTTGACTGGTTGATAATTAGTTTAATTCTGTTGTTTGCTTTGTCTCCTGGGCATGGTTTGGTGATGGAATCCATTCTAATTTATATACCTCTCATCTCTTGAAAACTATATCAACATCAATTCATTTAATTTCCATGATTTGTGATACATGCATAAGATCTCCCTGATCTCTACAAGTGGATCCTCTGAATCCCTAGTTTTCCTTCTCTGAATTTTCTTCTCAGTTTAGATTAATATTTCATCATTATTCACACTTATTCACTCGGTTTATATTTCATCTTATTCTAGTTCTAGTTCTACTTAGTTTCAGATAACGTACAGGTTTCAGTCCCTGTGGATTCGACCTCGGTCTTACCGAGTTTATTACTACCTCACAACCCTACACTTGGGGAGTGAACAAGTTTTTGGCGCCGTTGCCGGGGACTGACGGCTACGTAATTTGAAATTTATTAGTTTTAGAATTAAGGGTAAGATTAGGATTTTACTAACTTTCTATTTTCTTAGGTTCTGTTCTCTTTTTAGAAACTAACCTAAGTGCCTTGTTTTGTAGGTTTTCTAACTCAGTAAGCTCTTTCGACTTCTACTTTCTATATTTTCAAATCTCTTTCAGTACTCACCTACTTTCTAGTTTAGAATTTCCTAATTTGTTTAGAAGTTCCTACTTCCCTTTTAAGATTTCTCTTTTCTAAAATTAGAACTTAGTTGGTTGCTATTCTTCTTCTTAGGAATTTTCCACTCTTAGGCCTATATCTTTAGAAACTAACTTGTTTTGTTTTATTTTATAGGTTTTTAACTTAGGGACTTCAATTTGGTAACTTCCTTCCAACCCTCTCTTCTTTCTAGTTTTTCTTTCTTAGGATTAGGTTTAGAATTTGATTGAGGGTTGTGAGTGTTTCATGCCCAAGTGGGCCCGTGACAACACTCGACGTCTCTTGACCGAAGGAGGATTAGTTGTTAGTTGAGGGGTTGACTATCCATCGCAGGACTAGACACCACTCGAATTCCCCTGAGTTAATTGAGGTTATGGCTGCAAATCAACCTCAAGCACTACCTCACCACAGGGATGAGGAAACACATGATGAGAATGAGGTGCATCAAGCACCCCCGCCTCGTACTTTACGAGATTATTTACAACCGGCGGGGGTGAGTACGCCCTCATGTATGATTTTTCCTGAAAACACAGGACAGATGGACATCAAGCCAGGAGTTATCCAACTCCTTCCTAAATTCCATGGGCTTGAATCTGAAAGCCCATACTTACATTTGAAAGAGTTCGATGAGATTATAGCCACCTTATATTTTCCCAATGTATCCGAGGATACAATCAGGCTGAAACTCTTTCCTTTTTCCTTGAAAGAGAAGGCTAAGACGTGGTTACATTCACTGCGTCCTAGATCCATTGGCACATGGAATGATTTGCAGAGGGAATTCATAAAGAAATTTTTCCCACACCATAAAACAATTACCCTCAGAAAAGCAATCATGAACTTCGCCCAAAAGGAAGATGAAACATTCTACCAATGTTGGGAAAGGTTTAAGGATCTTGTCAGTTCATGCCCACAACACGGTTTTGAAATGTGGCGCATTACAAATTTTTTCTATGATGGACTGACATCTTCCATGCGCCAACTAGTCGAGACAATGTGTAATGGAGAATTCATGAATAAAGAGGTCGATGAGGTATGGGATTATCTCGATAGACTTGCCGAAAATGCACAATCTTGGGACCATTACCCAAAATCAAATACCACGTCTAGGCCAACTCAATCTAAGGAGAAAGGTGGAGTATATCTCCTGAAAGAAGAGGATGATGTAAATTCTAAAGTGACTAATCTCATACGAAGAGTCGAGGCCATGGAAGGAAAGAAGGATAAGGTCAATGAAATTGTTTGCGGCATCTGTGATTGCAACATTCACACAACTGAAAACTGTCCTACAATATCTGCCTTTCGAGGAGTGTTGAATGAACAAGCCAATGCCGTAAACAACTATCAAAGACCTTTTACTGGACCTAACTCCAACACGTACAATCCTGGTTGGAAAACTCATCCAAACTTTAGTTGGAGAAATGGGCAAACGGCTACCCCCCAAGGTTTTCTCAATCAAAATCCAAATCAAGGGAAACCTCAAGAAGAACCGGTTCAAAATTCCATACAAGAGCTGGCTCAGGCGATGCGAGGATTTACTGAATTTATGCAAAAGATAGATTCTCGTATGACGGTTATAGAAAAGGGGATGCTTCCTGCACAACCTCTCCCCAATCCTAAACCGCAGTACGAGATAAATAATCCCAGCTCCTCAAATCAAATGGGGCACGCTAAATCCATCACCACTCTTAGGAGTGGGAAGATCATTGATAAAACCCTTCCGGTTAGGCCTGAAAAGCCTCAAGAACCAGAAGAGGACAATAATGATGGATCTAGTGATACCCCACAAAAATTAGAACCGGATCTTCTAGAGAAGCCAGTTGCTCCGTTCCCCCAACGGTTGGTTGCACCAAAACGTCTTTCTAACTCTCAGGATATTCTAGAGGTGTTGAAACAAGTGAAAGTCAACATTCCTCTACTTGATGTCGTCAAACAGATCCCTTCGTATGCCAAATTTCTGAAAGACCTATGCACGACCAAAAGACGGCAGAGTATTCAAAAGAAGATCTTTTGACCGAGAAAGTGAGTGCCATCCGGAAGCAAGACGTGCCACAGAAATTCAAGGATCCCGGTAGCCCAACCATATAATGTGTAATCGGGAACCATCGAATTGATCACGCACTTCTTGACTTAGGAGCGAGCGTCAATCTGATTCCCTACTCGGTATACAAACAGTTAGGTTTGGGTGAGTTAAAACCCACTCTAACCACACTACAACTCGCCGATCGCTCTGTTCGTGTACCAAGAGGGATTATTGAGGATGTTTTGGTCCAAGTCGATAGGTTTTACTACCCTGTAGATTTTATCATCTTGGACACCGAACCCATCAATAACATAAGCACTCAGATTCCCATCATTCTTGGTCGCCCATTCTTTGCTACGTCAAATGCAATTATCAATTGCAGGAATGGTGTCATGACTATGTCTTTTGGAAATTTGACATTGGAGTCAAACATCTTTTTCAATAACGGCAACAACTCAGAGGATGATGACGATATCCACGACATTAACATGATTGACTCTTTCGTGGAGGATACGACACCTCTGACCTTATCCTCCGACCCTCTCGAGACGTGCCTGGCCCACTCCCATGAGTTTGATGATGATATGATTAGGGAGACGTGTGCCTTATTGGATACTGCACTGGTACTTGAAGTCAACCGGTGGAGGCCACAATTTGAAGAATTACCACAAACTGATGTAGTGCCTCTACCGTCTAACCTCAAGGCACCGAAGCTTGACCTAAAACCTTTGCCCTCTAATTTGAAATATGCTTATTTAGGTCAAGATGAGACATACCCGGTGGTGATCTCTGCCCACCTGGAGAAAGAACAGGAGAGTATGCTCATAGCTACTCTCATTCAGCATAAGGGAGCCCTTGGATGGACGATCGCGGACCTCAAGGGAATCGACCCCTCGATTTGTACTCACCGCATATATCTTGAGGATAATGCGAAGACCGCTCGGCAACCACAGCGTAGACTAAATCCAAACATGAAGGAAGTGGTTAAGGCCGAGGTTCTCAAACTATTGGATGTGGGTATCATATACCCTATATCTGATAGTCAGTGGGTGAGTCCAACTCAGGTGGTTCCTAAGAAGTCCGGAATCACCATCGTAGCCAATGCTAATAATGAACTTGTGCCGACTAGAGTCACTACTGGTTGGAGAATGTGCATTGACTACAGGAAATTGAATACCGTCACGAGGAAAGACCACTTTCCTTTACCATTCATTGATCAAATCCTGGAAAGGTTAGCCGGTCATTCCTATTACAGTTTCCTTGACGGGTATTCGGGCTATAACCAAATTGAAATCGCTCCTGAGGACCAGGAAAAGACCACATTTACTTGCCCCTATGGCACCTTTGCTTACAGAAGGATGCCATTCGGGTTATGTAATGCCACTGCCACCTTTCAGCGATGTATGCTGAGTATCTTTTCTGACATGGTGGGAAAATATCTAGAGGTCTTTATGGACGATTTCTCGGTTTTCGGTTCATCTTTCAGCGAGTGCTTAGAGAATCTTAAATGTGTGCTGAAAAGATGTGAAGAAAAGAATCTGGTACTTAATTGGGAGAAGTGCCATTTCATGGTTCATAAGGGGATTGTCCTTGGACATATCATCTCGTCCAAGGGAATTGAGGTAGATAAGGCAAAAATCGATCTTATCTCTAACCTACCTCCACCCAAGAACATCAGGGACGTGCGATCCTTCTTAGGACACGCAGGATTTTACAGGCGATTCATAAAGGACTTTAGTCTCCTCTCTCGTCCTTTATGTAATCTTCTTCAAAAGGATGCTCCATACGAGTGGACTGAGCAGTGCCAGGAAGCTTTCACTAAGCTTAAAGGCACGTTAACCACTGCACCCATCATGCAGCCACCCGACTGGAACCTTCCTTTTGAGCTTATGTGCGACGCTTCTGATTATGCTCTTGGAGCGGTTCTAGGCCAGAGAAAAGATAAGAGGCCATACGTCATACATTACGCAAGTAGGACCTTAAATCCTGCCCAAGTGAACTACTCGACTACGGAAAAAGAACTCTTAGCCGTAGTGTTCGCCTTGGACAAATTTAGGTCCTATTTGATTGGATCCAAGATCATTATCTATACAGATCACGCGGCACTTAAATATCTTCTTTCTAAGAATGATTCTAAGCCCCGCCTAATACGATGGATCCTTCTACTCCAAGAATTTGATTTGGAAATTAAAGATAAAAAAGGAGTAGAGAACGTAGTGGCCGATCACCTTTCTCGCCTTAATACCTCTGATTCCCTTGAGGCGACCCATATCAACGACATGTTCCCTGATGAACAATTGTTCAGAGTCTCCCACTCACCTTGGTTCGCTGATATTGCTAATTATCTTGCTGCAGGTTCCATACCGACACAGTGGACTGCGCAAGATAAGAAGAAATTCTTCACCGAGGTGCGCAACTTTTTCTGGGATGATCCTTATTTGTTTAAATATTGTCCAGACCAGATTTAAGGAGATGTGTGCCAGATGATGAGCATCAGAGTGTCATCTCCTTTTGTCACTCACAGGCCTGTGGTGGTCACTTTTCTGCAAAAAAGACCACGGCCAAGATACTGCAGTGTGGCTTCTATTGGCCCACTATGTTCAGGGACACTCATGAGTTTTGCAAAGCTTGTGAGCGTTGTCAGAAATTGGGAGCATTGTCCCGTCGAAATATGATGCCTTTGAATCACATTCTTATCATAGAGGCATTTGATTGCTGGGGCATCGATTTCATGGGACCATTCCCCCAATCTTTCGGAAATTTATATATTTTGCTTGCCGTAGACTATGTCACTAAATGGGTCGAAGCAATTCCATGTCGAACTAATGACCATCGCACGGTCATTAAATTCTTAAAAGAAAACATCCTATCCCGATTTGGAACGCCTCGAGCCATCATTAGTGATGGGGGCTCACACTTTTGTAATAGGCCATTCGAGAGTTTAATGAAGAAATACGGTATCTCTCATAAGGTGAGCACCCCATACCACCCACAGACAAGTGGGCAAGCTGAGATTTCCAATAGGGAGATCAAACACATTTTGGAGAAAACGGTTAACCCTGACCGTAAGGATTGGTCAATCCGATTGACCGATGCCTTGTGGGCTTACCGTACTGCTTTTAAAACCCCTATTGGAATGTCTCCCTTTAGACTCGTCTATGGGAAGGCTTGCCACTTGCCTGTGGAGTTGGAACATAGAGCCTACTGGGCAATCAAAAATCTGAATTTCAATCTGAACAACGCTGGCTCGCTACGCAAACTTCAATTAAATGAACTTGAAGAAATCCGGAACGACGCATATGAGAACTCGAGGATTTACAAGGACAGGATGAAGGCGTTTCATGACCAACATATTCTACGAAAATCATTCACGCCAGGTCAGAAAGTCCTTTTGTATAATTCTCGATTACATCTCTTTCCGGGTAAGCTTCGATCTCGTTGGACCGGCCCTTACATTGTTGTTACTGCATATCCTCATGGGGCCGTCGAGATAAGAGATCCCGACAATGGCAAGGAATTTAAAGTAAATGGACATCGCTTAAAGCCATTTGTCGAGAAATTTGATTCAGAAGACATGTCCATGCCTCTGACTGATCCTGTTTACCAGGAATGATCTCCTAGTCTGATGGAGGTATAGGTAGGTTTATCGCTTTCTTAGGACTAGAGTAGTTGTTTTATTTGTCTGGCTGAAGACGGTAAACATAGCGCTCCTGGGAGGCAGCCCAGCTTTTCATTTCATTTTCTTAGTCCAATGTTTGTGGGTAACATTGCTGTAAACCCTCACGAGACTACAACTCGTCCACTAGGGGTAACCTAGGGGTTTAAAGGCTTGTTGCATATGCTAAATGCAATCGAGAGCACCTGCGAAAGTGGTATAGGTAGGATTTTATTTTTGTTATTTTTGTGTTGATATCTCTCTCGTGCTAGCCGACTTCCATACTGCGATCTCTTGGAAAGTCTCTCTCAATTTATCATTCAGGTACTATCTTTCTATAACTTCACATTACTTTCGTTGTCCCATGTGCTTTGCATGCCTATATCTTTTACATTGAGGACAATGTAGATTTTAGGTTGGGGGTGGGAGATTAGGTTACCTAATCAGTGTTTTCTTGGTCCTGAGCAAGAATTGTGAAATTTTTTTTTTTTTTTTTTAAAAAAAAATAAAAATTTCTGGACTTTCTAGTGAATTCGAAGTGATTTTTGATGGATATCCTGGATGTAGAATTTCAAGATACGTGATGTTGGAAAGTTATGACTCTTAATTTCAGTATCTGTTAAAATTCACAGTTAAGTTCGAATTGTTAATCCATGATTAGAGGTTTTAAACATTGATTGAGTCATGATTTCACAGGACACATCTCGCTTACACATTGAGGTTTCAGTTTGATATCGAAGGGTTAACTTGGTAATCACTAAGCACGGAAGGACCCAGCATGAAAAATTGCCTGTCATGATCAATTGAAGAAAAAGAAAATACAATTGCCTTTGAAAAGGGGTGGGCGAATAATTTTTACCATAGGTTTGCTCCCTATAGGTGGATGTTCGATTCCCCATGGTTGACATTCAGAAAATATTGGGCGACTGATCATCACCATAGGTTTGCTCCCTATAGGTGAGGATTTGATTCCTTTCATTGACATTACTTTTGAAAAAAAAAAAAAAAAAAAAAAAAAAAAAAAAAAAAAAAAAAAAAAAAAAGAGAAAAGAAAAGAGAAGCTAGAAGAATGAAAGATGATCTGTAAGGCAAGGCATGGTTTGGGTTTTGGTTGTCCTGAATGCTCATTCGATTATCAATGTTATCATGGAAATTAACGATTGGATCTCTTAGTGATGGTAAGCCAAGATTATACTATGCACTCATGGATCGCGATGTTTAGAATTTTTCAAATTTATGGATTACTATTCTAAGTTAACCATGAATTTACCTTGTGTCTGATTCCAGGAGGAAGTAATGCCCAACATTCATGCATCGTAGAATTCTTGTATCTAAAACTGCTTTTCAAAAATCCGCTTGAGTTATCATCCTGTAATTCTCAATTTATTTTTCGCATACTTTGCTCGGGACTAGCAAAATACTGGTTGGGGGTTGTGTTGAGGGTCAAATATTACATATCAGACCCTAGTTACTGCTTGAATTTATGAACATGATGCCGTTTAATGGCCCGCTTTTATCGTGCTTTTGATGCAGAGTGTATTTGCAAGCATGGATTGTAAGAGAGCACTTAAAGCATGGATTTAATGCTCTGATGACACCACAGGCAAGGGATGGACTCCAGAGGACCAATATTGAGGAATTCACATACTAGGGATCCGAGGAAATCAAGCCGTTCACATTAAAGAGGCTCGAAACTAGTGCAGAATGCAAGATCACAGGGTTTCCGCCATCCGATCGACACGAGACTTCATACATGGGATGTAGGCTACAAATTAACCGTACATATTAAATTTTAGCCATTGGAGATCTCGAGAAATGGGCCAATGGACAGATCAGCCGCTTAATTCATTAAGTGGGGCCCACCTGCCACCTGAATATGCCTCACTTCTGGTCCCAACGCCTAAAAGGACATTATAAAGTGGATGGACGGAGCGGATCTCTCACAAGCATCACAATGGGCCCTACATATACAGTGCGTGTACACATAGTGTACACGCACCGGCCGAGCACTGGACGGTCAGCCCAGTCAAAGACGGGCTGACCCGTCTCCTTCTTACGCAGGGACAGCGGACGGACGCTGTCCGTCCGTTTTTGGCTAGTGGGCCCCACCTAGTGTCCAAAAGGACAATCCAAACCGTTCATCTGTCACGTGAGGCAGCAACAACCCATGCCTAGGTGACCAAATTCGAAGAAACAGCGGAGAATGGTTTTCAACTGTTCAAACGTCTGATAGACGGCAGAGAAAGAGACTCTCTGGACCGCACCAAATCTGATAAAAAACACCTGTTTCCGACCGATTTTCCGAACTGGAGACAATGAACGGAGTGGATTTCGTCGCAACTCCCGAACATGGACCCCACCACTCAATCAGCGTAAGGAGCAGAATCCCTGTTCGCCCGACCGCGAAATCCGGCCGCTGTGGGCCCCACTACGTTCGTGATCACCATCAGATCGATGATCCGATCCGTCCAGAAGATGCACAGGTGGGTCTTTACCCCAACCAAGGAGCCAAAACAGAGTTCAGGACGGTCGACAATCCCAAAACTCAGGCCATTACACAGCTGTTGGTGCGTTTCCTCGTGCGGAAACAGAGTCTGTTTGGACTCAAACTGCGAAGGATTTACGCGTGCCAGCTCTTCAGCAACCGATGACTCTCCCTTCCACGGTCCCTTGCTATTGTTATAAAAGAGAGAGAGAGAATGGAGAGGGGGGATCGATTCATCTACGGCTAGAGGGACGTGGAGGCAGGAACGTGAAGTGAGAAAGAGGAATAATAAAGGTTTTTTTTTTTTTATTTTATTTTATTTTATTTTATTTGTTTTTCTTATTTAATCTTTTTGAGATGTATAGCCTATCCATGTCAGGCTAAACCTCTTGGCTAGGGCCAAGAGGTGAAGCTTGTAGTAGGATGGGAGATTTAATGTTATTTTTAATTATGAATTGAATTTGGTATTCGTTTTATTAAGGGAATATTTTTAGTCTTTAATGGTCTGTTGTGACTGAAATTACAGTAGATCTGCGGTGGCTTTGAGTATTTCCTTGCCTTTTTATGTTTATGACGTCAGGAAGCCCTGTTGTTCACCATCGTCTCCTGGGCATGGTTGGATGTCGGTACCCTTCCTAACCTTCATAAACATGTTGACTGGTTGATAATTAGTTTAATTCTGTTGTTTGCTTTGTCTCCTGGGCATGGTTTGGTGATGGAATCCATTCTAATTTATATACCTCTCATCTCTTGAAAACTATATCAACATCAATTCATTTAATTTCCATGATTTGTGATACATGCATAAGATCTCCCTGATCTCTACAAGTGGATCCTCTGAATCCCTAGTTTCCCTTCTCTGAATTTTTTTCTCAGTTTAGATTAATATTTCATCATTATTCACACTTATTCACTCGGTTTATATTTCATCTTATTCTAGTTCTAGTTCTACTTAGTTTCAGATAACGTACAGGTTTCAGTCCCTGTGGATTCGACCTCGGTCTTACCGAGTTTATTACTACATCACAACCCTACACTTGGGGAGTGAACACCTTGAGCACTAGGAGCTTAGAATCTTCTAGTCTTGGAGATTATTGGGATATCACCTTTCTATGGTGGGTCCCATCAGACCAACAGCCTGAATGGCTAAACCGGTGTTTTAAATAGCGAACAGCGTGCAGCATACCATTCACCCCTAAAGCTTCATAGCTTCTAGATCTTCAATTAAGGTTGCGCTTTGTGGGACTAAATAACAGGAAACTTCATGATATTTTGGATCGTGGGAAAAGAAAAAAATGTATAATAATTATCCAACAACTTAGCAATTAGTGCACGTTATTCCCTCATAAAAATGTATAATAATTATTATACATTTTGGGCAGAGTATTGCATTGTTCAAAGTTGGATACAAGTGATGGATAGGAGCTGGATGCAAAAGTCAAGGTAATGTGTTGAGCAATACTTTCTCCTTTGAATTTGGATTCCTTGTAAAGTTGCATTGTTTTAAGAGTTCCCTTTGTTTCCTTAGACAATATAGGGTGAGCTTGGAATATGTTAAGGGCATGAAGGAATTCATTGAGTTTGCATTCAACAATGCTGCTAGCGAGGGGAAGATCTTATGTCCATGTGTAAAGTGCGCCAACCTCTTTTGGCGTGCTCATAAAGAAGTGGTAGATCATCTTGTGTGTGAGGGAATTATGCAATTATTATCATGGCCTACGCTCATAAAGAAGTGGTAGATCATCTATGTTCCGAATTTCCTGTTTTTATATGTGATTCTGTCTGTAATTCTGAATTCTTACTTCAGATTACAGGTAATGTGCTTACATCTTTTTGAAAATTTTATATCTGGTGCTATTTGTTAGGGTTTTATAGGGGTGGGCCTCATATTAGTAGCTTAGGATGCTTATGAGTGTGAGGGTGTTGAATCTGCTGGTTTTGCATTGGTCTGATGAAAACAGATGAGCTCTTGCCTTTACTTGACATCTTATTTATTTGTATAAAAATCAGGGGCTATCTTTCATGAATTTTCTCAATTGTTTGCTTGTAGATACTAATAAGAGTGTTAGGAAAGAAACTAATGCAAGAAGAAATAACACAACAAAGATCTACATATGATAAAAAGGACTAAAAAAAAATCAAAAAGAGGCCAACACCTACAAGCTGCATCCCTTTTCTGAAGTATTCAGACCCTCTTTCTCAGCAGACTTGCATGAAAAGATCCATGGAAAACCATTTTTTTGTATTGTTTATTATGATGAAAATGCTTTCTTTCAGTTTCTTTTGTTTTACAGAACAAAGGTATATTTCAGCAGTGGGTGATCCAGGCATGAGAAGAGATGGATTGAGAGTGGCATTTGAAGGCTGGAATTTTTGCAATGAAGTTGGCAATGAAATTCCTAAGATGGGAAGTCCTAGAGCAGCTGACTGTTTTGATTTCTTAAGTAAGCTCAAACAAACATTTATGGTTTCAAAAATGTATTTCAAGCTCAAAACCAACAGAGAAAAATCTTCATGGTTTTTGTCTATGACTCAATACTGCATTTCAACATCCCAATAAACAGACCAAAAAAAAAAAGAAAAAGAAAAAAAAGAAGAAAGAACTAGTCTCTTTCTGTGATGTCAAAACTGCATTTTAAACTCACAAGCAACATGCAAGAAAAAAATCCTGTGGGTTCTTTACCAATTTCAAAACTGCATTTTAAGTCCAAAACAGATGGATGATCGAACTTTCCTATTTCCTAGGATTTCAAAACCGAAAATGGCATGCAAAGAAAATTCTTTGTTGGTTTCTTTCAATGATTTTATAACTGCATTTAAACATACAAAAGAAGCAATCTTCATGGGTTTCTTTGGCCAAACAGGCCTACCTAGGCCCATGAGCTACATAGAGATATCAGTGGTACAAGCATATGATCTAGGTCAGCCTCATCTTCACGCAAAGGAAGTTAAGCTAGGCTGGTCAGAAGAATTTTCAGCAGCAAATACTCTTGCCCAAACAGGCCTAGCTCGGCCCACAAGCTATGTAGGAATGTCAAAAGTCTAGGCATGCACCTGGTCAGGCTCATACACGAGCCCGACTATAATCTAGGGCTGGACCCAAATTCCACATGGACTAAGTTTTTCTATGCATGAGCGTAATCCAACCTTTGAGCCCGTCAATTTGTATACATATGCAACTGAAGCATGCAATTATTATCATGGCCTACGCCCAGCCTAGCTTGACTTGATATAATCCAGCAACAAATGATAAATGTGAGTTTGGATTGATTTCTCATTGAGCTTTGAACTTTTAACTTGACTAGAGAAAATTATAAAGTTTAGGCTTAAGGGTTTGGCTATAGATAAGAAAATATAATTCATTCTTTGTATGTAATTCTAACGTAGACTAGTAAAAATGAGCTGTATACTCATAATATAATAAATCTCAAGAAAAAAGATAAATTTATTATTTCATCCTAAAGCCTCATGAAGTAATTTATCGGCCTATTATTTGACGTACATGTGGCATACTTCAGTTTGTTCATGCTTAGCCTTAGAGCCAATCTAATCCAAAGATGAGGGTGTGGGACTGAACCCAGTTTTGGTTTGGGGGCACCCACACATTTTTTATGAGTCCCTTTGGCTGTGGTAATCCTATTTCCACTGGCCAGAGAAGCATTTTTCAGAAAGCTCTCAAAGTTGGTAGGATGTCTTCTCATCAGAGAACTACCACCAATAAGAAAGCAAAGAGTTGTTCCATAGCTCAATGTGTTTGGTACATTGCACCTCTAAAAGAGCCAGTTCATGTACGCCCCTTGTTTAAAGGATCAAAGTCCAGCAGTCCGTGGTCAAGCTAGGCATGATTGAAATGTTTGTTTCAAAAGGTACAGAGTACCATCTCTTTCTCATCTTTTCCTTTGAATAGCTAATTACTCTTTTGATTTGCAATGACAAAATTGGCTGCATTTGGATGCAACATTTAATTGAATTCTGATATTTAGTGTGACACAATGGAAATAGCAAATTGTAGTACCTACCTAAGTTCAAATTGCAGTTACATTCCTTTTGGGTCCAACCCAATTGCCATTTGGAGTTTAGTCCTCCAATGTGAATATTGAGGAAGGTAACTGTAGCTTGGACATTTTCACTTTGTTTAAAAAAACATTGCTTCTTCAATTCAATAGTGCATCCAAATGCAGCCTAAGCAGCTAGCCTGAGAGGACTTGTTGAGAAGAAATCTTGGTTCTGATACTAATATATAGGTTGATTGAATCTTCAATTGGGTTCAGATGATATTGACTCAATAGCAATGATCTAATTCAGATCATAAGCATAATTTCATATGGTTATTTTAGTTTCTTGTTGTTTCTAAGGTTTTTGTGCGTAGAATTTGCTGAGATGTTGTTGTAAACTTAATGTGATCATTTGACATAGTTGTTCTTAAGGGAAAATCCCGACACATTAATCAGATATACTACATTTTTACATACATGTATGGGTCATGCAGTTCAAACTTGGCAAGCTGACATTTAGTCAATTCATTTGCATAGGATGTCTTTTATATTCATGATACATTGTTACTGGATTCCATGTTCAGCATTTGTGATTTTGTTGCCTAATCATTTAGCTCTTGTTAGCTATGAGTGAAGAGAAAAAAAGGAACTCCATCATTTTAGCTTTTATACAGTCATATTATAGAAAGAAAGAAAAGAAAAACTTATTGTGACCCACTTGTAAGTTATATCATGATGCTTCTGCCAATTTTTTGTTGTTGTTGTTCATATATGTCTCTCCCTTTTCTTTCTCAATGTTATAATTCCAAAAATCCTTTGGCATTGATGTTTGGGTCACAAGAGAATTTGTCCTCCTACAGGAGATTGAATAGATTCAACCTTCCAATATCAGAAGTTGTATTTTGATTTTTGTTGTCTGACATGCACTAAATCTAACAGATTTTACCCAAAATTCCAGCTGAAGGAAATGGCCAGGGTCGTATGATTCATGGCCAGGGTCGTATGATTATTGGTACATGGTGCCTGTTTTTTTTTTTTTTTTTTTTTTTTTTTTTTTTTAATCTTGTACAACTCATATCTTGTTTTCTTCTTGTTCTTGTTCTTTCTTCTTATCTTCTCTGACTATCTAGAAATTTTCATAAATTTCATGTTTAAGAGTGAGCACATGCTCTGTGATTTATTTCACATCCACATGAAGACTGCAATATTGAAGCAGCAGGTTCAACATAGAATGCCTTTTTAGCATGCAATTGATTATGCACTTTGAAATTGAAGGGGCTAAGTGCTGATTTTAAGGCCAGATTGTTGACTTCAAATGAATGCACCTGTTGAAAATCAGTTAAAAAAGACTGTTTGGCTTGATCTTGTCATAACCTTGCTATTTAGATCTCCTTTGAGGGTTTAATTGCATATTTCAAGCTTGGAGTTTTCTGAATTGGATTTGTGATTGTTTTAGGAACATTTGATGACGTCTTGGAGCTTATGGTTCATGCTGGCAGAAGTCTGCCTAAAGCTATCATGATGATGATACCTGAGGCGTGGCAAAATGTTAAAAACATGGATCGTGATAGAAAAGCCTTATACAAATATTTTTAAGCTCTTATGGAGCCATGAGATGGACCTGCACTTATATCATGTAAAGTTTGTGCTGGAATTGCTTCATGCTTTAATGATTCTGCATGTGACATGAGTATTTTGAACTTATATTTATTGTATAAATGCAGTTACTGATGGCTGCTATCTTGGAGCGACATTGGACCGGAATGGATTGCGCCCCGGTCGCTTTTACATCACACATAGTGGACCCGTGATCATGGCCAGTGAGGTTGGTGTTGTAGACATCTGCCAGGAGATGTGGCTAGGAAAGGAAGACATCTGATCGGTCCAAAAGGGGACCTTACTGAAACAGTTCATGTGGAAGGCTATGTGGCAGTTCATGTGCATTTGTATTTTGTTTTGAAAAAATTAAATAGACCATTAATTGTTTTGTTGATATTGTGCAGAATTGTTGTCTTGATGAATGTTAAATGGGTGAAATATGCACAGGTTCAATCATTTGTTGATTATGATTTTGTTAGCTTTGGATGATAAAGAAATGAGGTCAAAAATCGAATTTAGCCTCGGTTGATGCCAAAAGAGGCTAAATCCATCTTTAGTCTCGGTTTTGCCTTAGTTACATAAACTGAGACTACAACTCCCGTGGCTAAAGGCTTTAGCCTCAGTTGTTGAGAATTGAGGTTAAAAATAATTTTAGCTTCGGTTGGAGGCAACTAAGGCTAAATTTGGATTTAGTCTCAGTTGGAAACAATGGAGGCTAAAATTTTGATTTAGCCTCATTTCGAGAAAACTGAAGCTAAAAAGATTCTTTTAGCCTCACTTGAAGAACTGAGGCTATAAAAGCCATTTTAGCCTCGGTTGTTAAAACTGAGGCTAAAGCCTTTAGCCACGGGGGTTTCAACCTCGGTTTGGATAACTGAGGCAAAACTGAGGCTAAAGGCTTTAGCCTCAGTTTTTAACCTTTTTAGCCACAGTTTTGAACCGAGGCTAAAGCCCTCTTTTCTTGTAGTGGTAGTCTGGTTAGTCACCCTAACACTACCCAGCTAGTTGGTGTCGAAGCTTTGTTGGCTTCACCATGATGTATGATGTATATTTTTATTAATATGTCATCCATTTTGCCAGTTGAATTTAGGGCATGAACTAAAAACTAAGGCAAATTCAAATATCAACTAAGGCTATAACACATAAAACCGCAAGAATTAAATACTTTCCATTAAAAACTTTTTGACCTATACAAAAGTTTCGGATCATGATGGTATTTGTGTTTTCCTCTCAGCCAGGTCTATCTGACCTTATCAACGGGTTGGATGGGATATAAATAATCTAGTGGGTTTTAGGAAGTTTTTAGTGGCGAATGTTCAATTAATGTTGTTTTCCTCTGGTGGGGTGCACCTATGATTTTAATCTTCCTTATTTTTGAGGTCATGTCTTAAAATAAGATAGCAAAATGGAAGGATAGAGTGGATAAAACACAAACATCATGGTGAGACCCACGGTTGGGCTCACTAGCGAAACTGAGACCGTTTGGGTCATCTATGACATTAGCTCACTGTCCGAGCCATTCACGTCACATTGTGCATGTACAAACGTGGTCTAAGAATTCAAACTCAACCATCCCAATTATGATTCAAATTTTAGATTTATCATGAACCAAAAACTAGTCTTATTTGATTATCTATCATACTGGTGGCCATTTATTGGACAGCTAAAGAATGAAGAAATCTAAGTCCTATTTCAATATGCACTTGTTTAGGATTGCTCCCATTTTACTCTGGAACCTTGGATACAATGACTTCCACTGTTTTGCCTATTTGATTTTAGTTGTATTTGAGCTGTGAGCAATTTCTCAATGGCTACATATCACATAACTCCAATATGAAGTAATGGTACTATGGTATGAGAGGAATCAGGAATTCGATGCGTCCCATGTTATATAAAAAGACCTATAATTTTAATGAGGGCAGGAATGGCAATGTAAAGGCATCTAGCGATATGTTGTGAAGGTTGCAAGCATTAAACTTAATCATTATGGGTCAAGCATAGACAGGCTTAATACTGTATCATGTAGAAGACAAATCAGGCAGTTCAAGTGAATAATAGTCAATGAAGAACATTGAGGATGAAAGTTCCCAATGGATGCAGCTTTGTATTTAAGGAATTGCACCTTGTGATTCTGATCTGGTGGTTTAGATCAAATTAAATCATGACTACATGCACCAAAGATGAGTACATGCCTATGATTAGCTCTAGTCCGGCAGCGTATGGTACAATCCCTTCTCTTTCAAGTATGGGTGTCAATGGGCCGAGTTCGGGCCTGAAAAATAACAATTTGACTAGGCCGGGCCACATATACTTCAAAATCAGGACCGACACCTACCCAGGTCCGGCCACTTTAAAGGTAGGGGGTGTCAATGGGCCAGGCTCATCCTGAAACATCAGAATTTTGAATAGGCCGGCTGGACGGCTCGGCCCAAAACAGTTCAAAATCCGGGCCAGAACCTACCGTTCGCCAGGCCCGTTGACAGCCTTATTTAAAGAATTAGAAATGAGAGCCTAAACGAGTGATGCAGCTTTCCACTGAGATGGCATCTTGACTTGGGCGAGTTCCACACTTTCAGCCAAAGTAAAATGACTTTGATACTCCAGCAGAGTTCCATGAATGATAGGTATACGTAGAAATCAGTTATGCTATGAATTTTGTATTAGGATACAAGTAATTCAAATTAAACTGTTAAAATTGTGGGCTCCAATCTCGATGCATCATCAACAAAATGAAAACACTCATCTTATAATCCAGCAACTGGATTGGTAGAAATTTAGGGGACGGTTTAAAATGAAAGATATCCAACCATCCTAATTCAGTAGATAAGTATCTGTTAATCAAGGGTCGGGATTGTGGAACCAATTGTACGTTGGAAATGGTAATTTAGGTAGAGTGGATTTTTGTTAGGTTTAATTTTAGTTAGTATTTGATAAGGGCCTGTTTGGCCGGGCGAATCCCATGGGATTAAGGGATGGGATGGATTTTAAGGTAATGATGGTGGTGTCAGTGGATTGGTTTAAGATATCCATGGGATTGCTATATCCTGGGACAAGTTCATGGGTCTGTTTGGCACGCCCGGCATATCCCGGGATTTTACCTTCCAATCCATCCAACCAAGGGATGAGATTAATTTTAAGGTAATGATGGTGATGTCAGTGGATTGTTTTAAGATCCATGGGATTGCTTATATCCCGAGACCAGTTCACCGGGTCTGTTTGGCTCGTCATGCATATCCCGGGATATCGCGATCCCATCCCTCCTAATACCGTGGGATCGGTCCAGCCAAACAGGCCCTAAGGGTATAATTTCTAAGTGTCTGCATATCAATAATCATACTCTGCCAGAGTATGAAATCACTCCCATTTTGGTCAAAAGTAGTTTGCGTTTTGGAAAATCAGACGCGGGTTCTCCGGCGTTGACGAGCTATGGGAAAATGGGCTATCATTGTATATGAAATCCACACCGTCGCTTCTTTCCTTGATTGTATAAGCTAGAGAGAAGATTAAGCAAGATCCACAATTCAAGTGAGCTACACCGAAAGGAATAATGGGGATGGGATGCCAAGCATAGACTTGTTTGGGAGCCACCATGGTGTATATCTTTTATCAAACCTGTTCAAAAAGTTTAATTCAGGGTTTGAAATGAAAATACTATCTGATTCAAATATCAAGAGTACCACACCGTGTGAATTTATGAGTAGTCTTTTATTACTCTCATTGATGCATTTCACCAGAGTCTTTTATTGCGATGAAATTTTATAGTTACAGTTAAAATAATGTTTATCACCTGATGGATGGAATGGATTTACTTATAGAACATAGTGGATATATCCCACGTAGAGTATGTTAAAGCAGCTGTCTAAAACAGATTCTGTAAGATTTCCGTCCACGATCGAGAAGTGCTGGCTGGATTTCCGGTGGAGAGATTGGAGACAAGGTTGGAAGCACGCATAACTAGAACACGTGTTAGAGACCAGGATCACTCATAAGATTAATTTGGAGAACTGTTCACATGTCCCAACCGAATAATTAAACCGACTCAAGGTGATCAGCACACGTCATTGTTATGCCCTTCCTGATAAGTGAGCTGTCTTGATCGTTTGGGTACGGTATCTTTTCTGTAATGCAAACCTGATGGATGTCTTGATCTGCACATCGGTGCCACGTTTTGATGTAGAGCGGGTCGTGAATACTTTCATGGCCAACATGGACTAGAGAAGGCCCAGCGGTGGAAGTCATCAGGACCGTTAGAATCTTAAAACAATGGTATCTGGCAAACCAGAATGAGTTTTAGAGGTAACATATATAATTTTGGGGTAGGAAAAGCTACTTAATTTAACCAACCAACCCTACTATGCATAGTTGCCCATGCCGAATTTGTCAGATTCTATCGAATCGACGGTCAAAAGTACTTTTTTTAAATTTTGTTTTTACTATAAATAATAAATTTTTAATCATTTATAACTATTGATATATTGAGTTTTAGGAGCCCATCATTAAAAGTTCTTAGAAAAGTTAGGAAAATAACATGGTTAGGCCAAATTGTATACTCACTAGTTTTGAGAGAAAACCATAAAGTATATTAGGAATTTTGGCCATCTATGAGTAATAAATTTACTATTTATAGTATATCGTGTTTTTACAGAATTTGAGTTGGAGTTTGAGTATGAAATTATGTCCTAAGTTGGAGTTCACTATTTGAAGGATTGTAATTTTATTTTTTAACATCAATTAATTTATTTCAAATTATTAGAAATTCTCTTCTCCGTGGGTTTGAAGAATCTCTGCAACGAGTCCAGACAAATTCCATATAAGGTAGCTATTTTTGAGGAAGACCGTGGTCGAAGAAATTCCAGACGTTATTAGTGATCCTGAACATCAATATATCTAGTTGAACAGGGATGGTTGAATAAATACAAATGCTGGTGGTTAAAATCGAACTACACAATTCTCACTGCGGATCCTAGTTACACAGAGAGGAGGGAAGGTTACGATCATCGGTCGATCTCTTCAAGTGATTGCTATGGATCGAGAATGTTAGATGAGGCCATGGATCGTGACCATCCATTTGGTCTGCCCACTACTGCTGGGACGCGAATTGTCTGTATCTCCCAGCCATCTAGAAAGTTCCTTCAGGCCGAAGATGCATGAGTACCACGGCCATGTCCATGCAAAGTCAGATCTACACATCAGTTTCCCAAGTTTACAATAGGACAAAAGTCTAAAAATGAGGCTAGGGCGGTTTTAAAACTTATGTGGGCCGCACCATATGAAGTGGTATTAACCTCGTGAACGGTTTGGATGGAATATAAACATCATGGTGGTCTTTGGGAATATTTCAACTATGGGTTTCCTTTTTTGGTTCGCATGGCCCACTCGATCGAGTTTTGAATCTACCTCATTTTAAAGCTTCAGTATTAATACCGTCCGGGAAACTGATCGACGGAGTGGATATTTCACGGACATTGCGGTGGGGCCAACATAGCCTACAGGAACTTCCTGCTGGTGGAGCTCAGGCAATCCACCACCCACGCAAACCACTGTGACAGTGACCAACCGATCCTGACCAGTAGTAAGTAGACTTTTTGGGCCTCTCACCGGGAAACGGATTGGCTACTCTCCCTGCAACCAGCCATTGGCTGGTGGTCGGTGCTTTGTGGGCCCCACCATGATGTATGTGTTTCACCCATGCGGTCCATCTATTTTTATAAATCATTTTATTGTATGAGACCAAAAATAAGTTATATCCCAATCTCAAGTGGGCCACATTACAGAAAACAGTGTTAAATGAACGTCGACCATTAAAAACTTTTTAGGGGCCATAAAAGTTTTGAATCAAGATGATATTTGTTTTTTCCCTTCATCTGGGTCTGTATGACCTAATCAACATATTGGATGTCAAATAAACAGTACGGTGGGCTTAGGAGCATTTAAATGGTGGATATCCAATTACTATTGTTTTCCAGTGGTGTGGTCCACTTGAGGTTTATATCCCTCTCATTTTTGGAATAGGTTCTAAAATGATCTGTAAAAATGAATGAATGGAATGGATGAAATATATACATCATGGTAGGGCCCACAGAGCACCGAAAACCAGCCACGGGGCTGGTGGCAGGGGGATTTCCCTCTCACCGCCTAAACTTTTGACCGTTGATTCAAAATCTTGACTGGAGCAGACGTGTTCGACTCTTTAATTTCTGTTTCTGTGCTTTACAATGGAAAATATATGATTTGCCCCACCAAAGATTGAAAGAGAGATTGGTGCCAAACATGCCAACAAGACACCGTGTGTGAAATCTTAGCCATTCATATATATATATATATATATATATATATATATATATATATATATATATACTGAACATTTTTGTAACCGTCCATTTTTCTCGGACACTTTACAATGAAGTCGATCAACGAATCAGAATAATGTTTGATCTAGGGCATTCCCCCCGTTGGAATCACACGATGAACGACCTCGATACCTCACAATTGCTTCATCTTGACACGTGTGGTCTTCAGCCTTCCCTCTTGGAAGAATGAAGAGCGGAATCCACTCTGCCTCTGATCATGCGACTGTCATTTCTGGGTACCCCATATCCCACGGTAAATGGTGGAAAAATGAATAGTAAAGGAGTGGAATTTTCTACGGTGAGCATGGAAGCTGCCGGTCAGTAGATAGTACACGTGTATCAGTCTGATTGGTCTAGACACAGTGAACATGACCCAAGACGTGTCAAAGGTGCATTCTTAGCTGAGATTACCAAAAGAAGCACAAACCAAAAAGAAAGTAGTCGGTTACAACCAGCTTAACGTAACTTGGTTATATGCATGTATAGTTCAAGAAGATTCATTTTGAATTGGGAGAAATTGCTATTTGAAATATTGTTCTTAAAGTAATTATAATTTTTAATCCAGACATCGTCATGAAACAGACAACTTATTAATCTTCATGTAACAACAGTTTCGGAGTCAACTGACTTGCATAGCATTTCGCGGACGTCCGTTTCAAGAGAAACGCTCGCGAAGGTAAAAATGGGGATTTTAGAAAAAATTTACTGTTTTTGATTAATTTTATTTTCATTGTATTTGCATATTCTTGCTGTTTTAAGATTTTTGCCTTTAAAAAAAAAAAAAAAAAAAAGAAAAAGAAATTGCTTGCAATTATATTGGAAATGCTCTAGTAAGATTTATATGGACTTTTTATTTTTAACAAATTAGGCTTTAGAAAAGTTTTATTATTTCAAGTAATTAAGAGTTTTGCTATTTCAGGTAACTTCTAAATGAATTAGGATTTTGTTTTGTTTTTTTTTTTTTTTTTTTTTTTTTCTTCTTCATAAGTAATATAATCAAGAAGTCCTAAGATCATTTCTCAATACAATTTTGAATTTTTTCTTTTTTATGTTATGGATTCAAGAATTACCTTTTAGATATTTAAGGCTTTGCTTGCTCGAGGAAGACGGTGATCTTCTCATTAATTTACACCCTTTCTAGTCGGTATCAGAGTGAGGTTTTTTTTTTTTTTTTTTTCTAGATTCAATGACATTTAACAATGCTTTGAGCAACAACCTCATCGACAATGCTCAGCAGAATAGTTTTATTACAGCGACGACATTTGAGTTTCTAACGGAAGATTCTACGAGCCCTACAAGGACAATCAACCATTTGACAAAGGCCTTAGGACAAACCCATGTTCATAATAATCATCAACCCTAGACCAACGATGGAGCCCACAATCATCATGTTCGTGATTCGACATCTATGACAAATTGTAAGCCACCACTCAATAAAGTTGAATCATAGGCCACCACTCTAATCTTGCGAAAGCTATTATATAATCAAGATAACAATAGATCCGTATTGGCACAACATTTTTGAACGAAGTGCATCGTGAATCAAAAGATCTATGATATAATTATAGATGGTGAGATTAGTGATAATATTAAATCAAAGAATATAGTGGAAGAGAAGCAACTGAAGATAGGGAAGCACCCCTCTCCTTACACTATTAGATGGATCAATGACAAAGGGGAGGACATGTAGAGGTTAAGCACCGTCTTCCTCAGAGGGATAGTTGTTCCGAATCCACGAAACTTCTTTGGACTCCTCACATAGATACATCAAATCCACGAGGAGAGATAGAAAATAGAAAATAATTATAATAAAATTCGTAATAATTTGATTGATGATGAAAAATGAACTTACAACCTCTTAAATAATAACATAAACCCTAGGAAGAAGTTTCAGAATCATACTATGACTAAAACTCATAGAAATCGTGACTTACTATAAATAGTAAATAGTAAACTTACTATTTATGGATGGTTATGATTTCCACTAAACCTCATGGTTTTTGGCCAAAAATAGTAAGTGTCCTATTTGGCTCAACCATGTTATTATCCTAATTATTCTAAGAACTTTTCATGTTGGACACAACTTCTAAAGCCCAACAAATGAAGAGTTATAATCAAACTAAAACTTATTATAAATAGTAAAAACAAAAATAAAGTGGAAATTTGACCATCGATCTGATGGAATCTCACAAATTCGGCATGCACAACCTGGCGTAGCAATTAGGGTGGCTAAAGTAGCTTGTCCTACCCCAAAATCACATATTGCCCGTCAGATAACTCATTCTAGTTTGCGAGATATGTCCATTTTAAGTTCTAACGGTCCAGATCACCTCCATCTCTGATCGGGCCTTTTCTAGTTCAGCTTGGCATGAAATTATCCGCGACTTGCTCTACATCAGTCCCCTCCACTTCAAAAAAACTTGTCCTGCATTGGTTCATGATACTCGGTCAGGTTCGCGACATTGAAAGTACACGAGATCTCCATGTCATCTAGAAGATCTCAATAACGTATGTGTTGTCATTGATCTTTCGAAGGATCGGTATAGGCTCAATCTTCTTGTTCTTCAATTTTTTATACATCCCGGTAGAAAATCTCTCCTTTCGTAGATGGATCATAACTCGGTTACCCACCTCGAACACTTTTTGTCACCAATGCTTGTCGGCTTACTCCTCGTACTTATCATTCAAGGCTTGTAACTTGGCTTCGACCTCCTCATGAATACCCATGATCCTATCTGTCATATGTTCCGTTGCAACGCTCATGTCAGGGGACTTAGGTAAAGGGATCAAGTCAAGTGTGTGGCAAGGCACTGGTCGTAAATAACCTGGAACGAGGACTTCCTTGTCGAGCGGTTTACCATGTTTTTGAATGAAAACTCCGCTTGAGATAAGGCTAAATCTCACTGCTTCGAATTTTTTCCTTAAATACATCGAAGGAGATTCCCAAACGTGAGATTCACAACTTCAGTTTATCCATCGGTCTGTGAGTGGTACGCACTGCTGAACTGAAGTCGTGTACCGAACCGGTTCCACAAAGTCTATCAGAAGTGGTTAATAAACTTCGTATCGTGGCTAGAAGTGATAGTCTGGGAGGCCCTATGTAACCACACGACCTCTTTGAAGAATAAATTTTCCACGTACGTCATGACGAGGGTCTTCTTGCATGGGATGAAGTGTGCCATCTTTGAGAAATAATATATCACCACGAACACTGAATCCATGTGATGCTGTGTTCGTGGGAGACCCAATACAAAGTCCGTTGATAGGTCTTTCCAATGGCTGTTAGGTACAGGTTACGATATGTAGAGGCCCGTGCCCCTTGGTGACCTAGCAAACATAACAGTGTTGTACCGCTCTACCCACATCACGTACTAACTATGACCAATAGTACCGTTCTTCAACAAGAGCTCACATCTTGTCCCGTCCAAGGTGTCCACTAAGGCCACCTCCATGTAGCTCTTGGATGATTCGCTCCCTCGACGAGCTTTCAAAGATGTACAGTCGATTCCCCTTAAAAAGGAACCTGTCTTGCATGTGTAGGTCACTAGGGTGACCTTCTTGGCATTTAACTCATGCGTCCTTGAAGTCGTCGTCATTGGCATATATGTCCTTGAAAAACTCTAACTCGACAACCTCACTGCTCATAGTGACTAACAAAGTTGCGCGGCGACTCAGTGCATCACCCATTTTGTTCTGCTACCCAAACTTATGTTTCAATACAAATGTGAATTCCTGCAAAAAGGAAACCCACCTAGCATGCACACAATTCATGCTAGCTTAGTTATTAATGAATTAGAGAGCTTAATGGTCTGTGTAAAGAATGAACTCCCTTTGAATCTAGCAATGTTGCCAATATCGCAGTGCTTGGACCACTACGTACAATTTGAGCTCGTACGCCGACTATTTTTTGCGTGCATCACTAAGCTTCTCACTGTAAAAGGCTACCGGCCAACCTTCTTGAGACAAGACTCCCTCAATCCCAACACATGAAGCATCACATTCAACTTCAAATAGTTTGTTGAAATTGGGAAGTATAAGAACCGAGGTTGTGAACAACCCGTGTTTAATTTTAGCAAAGCTCCTGTCAGCTTCGTTAATCCACTAAAATTGTCCCTTCTTCATACAGTCTATAATTGGAGATACAATGGTACTAAAATTCTTCACGAACCGACAATAGAATGAACTCCCTTCGAATCAAGTAATGTCGCCAATGTAGCATTGCCTAGACCAATACATACAATTCGAGCTTATATGTCGACCACCTTTTGCGTGCATCGCTAAACTTCTCACTATAAAAGGCTACCAGCCAACCTTCTTGAGACAAGACTCTCCCAATCCCGACATATTAAGCATCACATTCAACTTCGAATAGGTTGTCGAAGTTGGGAAGTACAAGAACGGGGGTTGTGGACAACCTATGTTTAATTTCGGTAAAGCTCCTGTCGGCTTCGTCAGTCTACTAAAATTGTTCATTCTTCATGCAGTCCATAATCGGAGATACAATGGTGTTAAAATTCTTCACAAACCGACGATAAAATGTCGTCAATCCGTGAAAACTCCATACCTCATGTATGTTTGTTGGGACCGGCCATTCCCTAATGGCTTTCACATTTTCCTCATTCACTCGAATGACTGTGGATGTCATGACAAAGCACTATAAAAAAATGGAGCAAATGCTACGAACTTTGAAAGTTTTTAACAACGGATATGAACCGTAGCTAGTGCGCCACAAGTTTAATCTGTAGTTAAAACCTACAACTCCTGTAGCTAAAACCTACTACCCCATTAGGACCTTACAAGAGATTGATAGTGCTTAAGGGGCTCCATGGGGCCCATTGCAATATATGTGTTTTATCTAAGCCATCCATCCACTTTAACATATGATTTCAATGCATGGGCCAAAAAAGTAGGCAAATCAAAGGTATTAATGGACCATACCTTAAGAAATAATGAAAAATTAATTTCTATTGTTAATATATTGTGTGGTCCACTTACAGCTTCGATCTAACTCATTTTTTGGATCAACCCATAAAATAAACCATTAAAATGGAAGAATGGATGGGATAAATAACATACATCATGGTGGTCCTCACGAGCCCCTAAAATTACTCATCACCGCTCCTTTATTTCCTAATACCCAAACTCCGTCCGCACTGCTTGCCTCACATGTTTTTTTTTTTTCCCAAAACCAAAACCTTCCCTCTCTCTTTCTCTCCCTCATGATCCCTCACCCTCTCTCTCTCTCTCTCTCTCTCTCTCTCTCTCTCTCTCTCTCTCTCTCTCTCTCTCTCTCTCTCACAACCTCTCCCTCTCCCTTGCACTCTCTCTGCCCCATTTCCCTCTCTCTCTCTCTCTCTCTCTCTCTCTCTCTCTCTCTCTCTCTCTCTCTCTCTCTCCCTCTCTCTCTCTCTCTAGGGTTTTCAAAACCCCCTTTCGCAACAAACTCGTCGTTGATCTGTGATCACACCCTGTGTTAGGGTCTTCGAAACCCCTTTCATCCTACCCTCGTCACAGCCTCAACTCCTCCACCAGCCGTAGCGCCTGTGACCACAGACTTCGTCTGTAGCCACCGTCCCTGCTCCACCAACATCGCCACCTCCACCAATTGATGCCAACATTTACCCCATCGAGAGCTTGGACAATGAGTAATATCATATTATATTATTTACTCCTTTCATTTTTCACTCCGAGCATGTGTTCAACAAAATGCATATGTGATATGAGATTTGCAGAGTGGCCCTAAGGAGGGCATATTTGTCGATATTTGCTTACACAGGTTGAGTGGCCCTAAAGAGGGGATATTTGTCAATATTTGCTGAAGCAGGTCGAGTGGTCCTAAGGGCCTGTTTGGATGCCTGTAAGTTAGGTAAGTGGGAACTGACTTACAGGTGGTGTTTTGGGGAGAAAATTCACCTGTAAGTAACTTACAGCCTGTAAGTCACTTATAGGCAAATCTACCAAAAAAATGCAGGGTGATGGGGGTGAGAAGTCACTTTCCTGTAAGCCACTTACAGGCTCAACGATCAGATTTTTAAAAAGAGGGGAAGATGTTGAAATGCACTCTCTCTCTCTCTCTCTCTCTCTCTCTCTCTCTCTCTCTGCAATCTCTCTCCGTCTGCAACGACCGCCCTCCCTCTCTGCAATCTCTCTCTGTCTGGAACAACCACCCTCCCTCTCTACTCCCAAACGGTAGGGTTTGATCACAATGTTTCCTTTTTTCTGCTTTGAAAACGGAAGTGGATTAGGTGTTACTCGTACATAGGCATTCTCACGTGCGCACCTTTCCACACATGTCATGGGCCTCTAATCCGAATAGTCCATGTGATGAAACATTCCATTAAACCTAATTTTCACCTAAATCTAAAACTCTAGTACATAGAAAAGTGAGATGAAAATCAAGAGAGATAATTGTTTTCTTTTGCCATGGTCCACAAAGGTTTTAGATCAATGTAAAAGTTGAGCCCTGGGGTTTCGAGGGGTGCTTCATCATGTGGACCATTCAGATTTTGGACTAACATCATATATTATGAGTTCTCAAAAAGTTCTCACGAGAACTTGTGCCAACTCGTGCGTAGCTGAGCATTTTGAGAGAAGGGATCGATCCACCGTGACTTATGTATTTGATCCACCTCATCCATCCATTTTAGTAGGAAACTTGGTGGATGGTTTAAATTAGTAAGAAATGTCCAGTGGTATATATAAAACGGTACAATGTACACTCATCTGATGGTTGGTTTGTTTAATGGAGGTTACCTTTATTCATGATCCATTCATTAGTTGGTCACACCAGAAATATAATCTGGATCACTAGAAGGTAGGTGCACCTACATCGCATGCTACTTACGTATTGTGTTGCTGCTGTCATTTAAGAACAAACTGCCAATTTACGTACATTAAGAAATTCATATGTTTTTTTCAAGTAAAAAACACTATGGAACGAGTGTATGCTCATTTTAGGACGTGGTCCCAAAAATTAAGTTGATCCAAATCTCAGGTGGACCCCACCACAAAAACAGTTGTGACTAGTTTAATGAACCCATGGGTTGTTTGCCTGTTTCTAATGATGAGGTCCGCCTAAGATGGATTCTTTTTATAAATTTATTTATTAATATATTAAGGAGGGTCGTATATGAATTCTTTTTATGCATTTATTTATTAATATATTGAGGTGGGCCACACAGATCTTATCCTAATATGCTCCCTTGGATTCTTATGATGCATTTATTTTTAAATTTTTATTTAATTATTTTCATGCATTTGGATTCTAAAAATTGGACAGCAATGATAATTTTAATTTTGTTATATATGGACCATTTAGGCTTAATGGTATGTATTTCTTGACTTAATAATTCCTTAATTTTTAGATTTATTTGCGAAATGAATTCAGATTTCAAGATGGATTAATGTTTCTTAACTTATTAATGTTTTTAAGTTTCTTATCAATGCTTAAATTGAATTATTGCTCCATGTTATAGATATTTTGAATTCATGGGCCCACTTGATAATTAGTTTGGCCTAAAAATTAGCTTAAATATTCATCTTGATGGACTTAATAAAATTACATATTTGATCCCAAGCATTTTTATATGATCATAACATTTTGAAACAATTCCCTAATTCAAGTTCTGCTCGATGTGCATATACAATTTTTTACCTGTAAGTAACTTACAGGAGTCCCAAACAGAAAAACTAACTTACCTGTAAGTGACTTATAGCTTACATCCAAACAAGTTACCTGTAAGTAACTTTCACCTGTAAGTGACTTACAAGTAAGTCACTTACAGGCATCCAAACAGACCCTAAGGAGTCTCAACCATTCCTAAATTATAGAACTCCACACAAAGCTAGATATTCCAACTGGTTAGAAGTTCCAGGCATTCAACAATCCTCTTATTGCAATTTCCTCTTTACTCAGGTGTGTGATAACAGATCTATTTATTGTTTGTTTTAAATAATGGTTTCCTATTAGTTTTAGGTACTATGTCGAATAGATTTTGTGAATCAGAATCTTATGTTTAATCCCTTAGCATGATTTTAGAGACATCTTGCATCAAAAAATAATAATAATAATAATAAAATCCAGTGCCCCTGTTTGGCCCCTTATAGTGCCTCCCAACAAGAAGATGAGACATGTTATTTAGGTGGGGCACATTGTACTCTACCAATCATGGCGTGGTGGATTTTTTTTTTTTTCTTTATGTTTTCCAACATATTCCCACCATTACTTCTCAAGTTAGCACAAGTGGAGGAAAGGGCTTGTTTTTGCCGATGGTGATTTAGTTTCAAATGTCACAAGGTACCTACTGTTGATGCTTACATAGCTTATTTTTATTAGATCCTTACAATCCATATATCAGAATGGCACCACTGTATCAATATCGTAACCAAAGTAATAGGCTTATCCATTGGTCATGTGGGCAGAGTTTGCAAAACAAATGTTATTGGCTATGAAGGAATTTTCCTTTTTTTTTTTTTTTTTTTCCTTTTCTTTCTTGAAATTTTTTCTTTTGTTTTTGCAATAATTAATAAATTGATTGAATATCTGGATACTTCACCATTTCCTTTGTTTCATTAGTTTTTTCTCAATCAAGAAGGAAAAACATCTATGTTGGTTCTTGTTAGGTTTAACAGTTTTTTTCTAAACATGGGTCCCACTTGCAACTCAGACTGAGGACCATATAGCTCCTCTTAGTATAGTTGGGTATATCCTGTTAAATTCCTTTTTAAGAATAGAAAGGTAAGATCTTTAAAAGTCCTAAATCTAACACAGTTTGGAAACAGCAATTGGAAACAACAATCTTATTATTTATGGGAAGTAAAACTATAAATGTCATAATTGATCAATTCCACTGTGATGAGCTGCACAATGGCATTGATCTTTTCTTTTAGTTTCAGTAGTGATCATGCATATAGTTGCATGAAGTGGGAAAAGAGGCGGGAACAGATTTGAGTGCGGTAGCTAGGAAGCATCTGTTTCAAAATCTAAATAAGTATAAATGCTAAGCAAGTAAGTGCAAGGATCTAAAGTGCAATTCAAAGCAGGAGCAACACCCACGTAGAAGGATCCTGCGATTCATACATACATGGATTAGAGTTGTGTTTCGTAGGATAAGAGCATTATGTTATGGATCATGATGCCATTTATGGCCACTATCTTTTGTAGGCTGGATGCAGTTCCATTTTTCTATTTTTTCCATTTTCCATTTCAAAGGGCCATTGCTATCATAGTGTAGACATGTTCATTTCTTCGATACCGATGCTAGTTACGCAAGGGCTGTTGATCTTCTATTAATCTAAGACTAATTATCTCTAGTGGATTGGAATCCTTGCCATAATAAATGACGCTCATAGAATTTTAATTTCAGTAGTAATTCTGACATTTGTTACAGAAGAATCATTTGAACTCTAGTCAAAGCTCATATGTATTAAAAAAATGATTAACAGGGTATATTATGATTATTTAGTTGATTTGAGTAAATTAAACTTAAAAATAGGATCCCTGGGCAATTTTGAGGTTATTTTAGCATGTTGTCCTTGTTGATAGATATCAACTTACTAGTGGGCCATCAAGCCCAGTAACCTTGTCCTTCTTCTTTCCTTTGGGATCTATTAAAAGTAACATACATGAAATCATATAAAATTGGAATCTATCAAAACAGTTGAAGGAAAATGTACAAAAGGTTATTAATTTGGGACAAGGACAATGATACTTTGAAATATGGTTTGGATTGTAATATGTAGGTTTATTACTTTGGGACAAGGATTGATGTTTACTACTTTCATCCATGTGGACCATGCCATCTGACTATACCTTTTGCTATTATCGTAGGAGAGTAAATTAGATATGGTTTTGCATATCTATTCTTGAACTCGAAATATAGACATATGGCTTTTGTTGCTGCAGGAAACCATGGGATTCCAGTCATTGTTGTCGGGCATCATTTTGGGAATGCAAGTGGCATGGCTCCTCATGCCCAGTAATTGATTAAACTCTAGTTTAGACTATTTAAGAGTTTGTAGCATCAAAGTGAATGCGTGTATGCGGGTCTCTGGAAATTTTATTATACTCTTAATTGGAAAGGTTCATTTCCTCTCTCCATGTGCATGTTGCCTCTCTTCTTCACCATATGGTTGGATCAATCGGTACGTTCAAAATTTTAAATTTATTGGAATTTATTTATTTTCCTTTATATGCACCTATTTAATACTTATCCTTTTTTCCTTTTTTTTTTTGTAGATTTTAATTGCATTCATGTTCTTTTAAGAGTCGTGTTGCTTGTTTAAAGATTTTACATTCCCATTTGTAGTTGTGCAAGGACAAACATTATATTCCACAATCGGACCCATGGTTCGCTAATCCAAACCATTGGCATATTGCATTGAACTGCATGCGGATTGATGAAGGCCTGAAAATCTCCATGGTGGGAAATTCACAGGTACCAATCTTTGGATAAATTTCATTTGGATGTACACTGGCACTCTAATTTTCAACGAAAATGTACTTCTTTTTTTTTGCCATAATCAAAAGGTTAGAATTGTCCCAGCTAGAAGACGTTAATACTCTACACAAGGAAGAATGTAACAAACCAATGGTCTGGACTGCCTATTTGGCTCTGTGGAAATAAAAGGAAACAATGTTTCTTAAACTGTCATTTATAAATGTTGAGAAAGGTAAACTAGTTTGTCTTAAGACCATTTGAATAAATTGCAGATTGGAGAATGCAACTAGTTTGCGTGAACAAGGAATTTATACCTATTCGGGAAGCAATTGCATTTGCTTTCCCCCAATTAATGAGTAGAAACTCTTTCTTTTTCATAAATTTAAATGAAGGAAAAAAAAATTACCTAAAAATGAGCTTTTAGATGGTAAAATTAGAGGGAATTTACCTCCAATATGTGCAAAAGGTTTTTTCCCCTGTTGCTGATGTTAGGTTTTTTTATTATTATTATTTTATTTTTAGGAAGGCACAAGGCCAAGGTTCCATTGATCAACAAAATGTACAGCCTTTCGGGAGGACCCCTACAAAAGGGAGGGCCCACCTATCATGTGATATAAACAGGGCAGGAGATCTTTTCCACTCTCATCAACCTATCGAAAGGGAAAGAAGAAAAGGACTAAACAGGGTCTACCAATCTAAGAGCACCCAAACCAACTTTGTCAAGAACCACTAAGCCGCGAATCTCACGAGGAAGGTCTCGGGATGTAAAGAAGTCCTTGTTGGTCTGAGTGGTGCTGCCTAGCTGGGCGAGTGCATCTGCAGGCATTTTCCCTTGTCTGAGAGTGTGAGCGAAGCGGAAAGAGCCCTTCAGGTTGAGGGAGAGAATATGAGCCACCCAATGATGGGACTTCCATCCCTCCTTAGAGGTTTTGTTGAGCAAATCCACTACCAGCTTCGAGTCTGACTCAACCAACACATTCCACAGCCCGAGACTGACGCAAATAGAGAGACCCTCAAAAACCGTCCTAAGCTCTGCCTTGTTATTCGAACCAATGCCAAATCCACGCGAAAATGCAAATAACATATCACCATTTTCTCTCCTACAAATGCCACCTCCGCCTGAAGGACCCGGGTTGTGCAGGGAGGAGCCATCAACATTCAACTTGACCCAGCCTTGAGCTGGCCTATTCCAAAGCACCACGACAGCATTTTTGTGCACCAGCTGAGCCGAAGGTAGGTGGAGGTTCCCACTTATATTATGTTTTTACTGATGTTAGGTTACTTCCCTCTTATATTATGTTTTTACTTTCATTCCCTTTGTTTTTCAACAAGAGTTATTGAAAGGGAAATTGAACATGTTGATTTGAATTGGAACATGTCAATCATTCCCTACAACCAACAAGTTAGCTTAAGATATAACCAGCGGTGCACTCACTGTACACGGGCTCGAACCACTTATAGTCTTAACCTGAACTAGAAAATACTTGAACACATTTTTAAGAGGAAACCTAATTTTCTAATTCATTCCACAATTAAAAATCAGAAGTCTAATTATAGACTTTGTGAAGACACCCTTAAGGGTGTAGAGACACCCTTTCACAAAGGGTTGTGATTATTGGGTTTAAACCCAATTGGTGCAACCCTTAAGCTTAAAAGGCACAACTTTTCAAAACAAAATATAAAAGGATGAAACCTTTCAAACTTAAGTGAAAATATGCATCCATAGGGCACCGACGGCCACAGCCATGGCTCGTCCCAACGGATATTTTGAAACACTAAATTATTTTAAAATATTTTAAAATACAACATTAGACAGGCCTTATTCTTGGGCCTAATGATCTTCATGGTGGGCCCACCTTTTACCTGTCTCAAATGTCTGGTACACGTGAAGCATTGGAACTTGTGAGACAGGCAGCTAAGCCACAGCCAGATTTGGACGATCACTACTATTTGTCTAAAGGTAACCATCACCATAGTTACTCAAGTTATGGGAAAGTAAGAGAGTCCGCAAATAGGTAGGAAATGGAGAAAGCTATTTCAGGATCCAATTATCCAAATCTTCTAGGAATAGACAGCCTAGACTAATTAGATTTTCCTGTTATTGTGATGCAGATGAAGCCATCTTTGGAGGGAAACTGGTGATCGAGGACAAGATGGGCCACTAAAAGTTTCACTTAGTTTCAGATATGAATTATGTACGTTGTGCCTTCATTTAAAACATCTGCAAAGACTTCAACAGAACATAGCGGAGGACTTGTAGCTGCAAATTCTCTAAGATGGAAGAGGATACTTCTTCGAATCTTCTCTGAGAGGTTCTCTCATTGTGTACAATCTCTTCATGGGATCTCTGAAAAGTGCAAAGTGGTCTCATTCCTTAGTAAGTTTTTCTCCAAAGTAGTTTCGCATTGGATTTATTAAAGTAATTTCAGTGTGAGAATGCAAGGCTGAAAACTGTTTGCTGCTTCGGGTGGGATTCGAAATGCTTGCATCTGTTTGTAACTATGTAAAGTTTCCTCAGTTATATGTATTGCCATTATTTGTGTATTCTGCAGAAACCCCTGTTGGAGACAAGCCAGGAAATGGTTAGTGGTGTCCATATGGTTCATCCAAATGATGAACTTGATTTTTTAGGTAACTTAGTATCTTTTTCTAAAATTATATCATTCATCTGTTGGTGAAATTGATTCTTGTCAGTATACGAGAGACACTATTATTATAATTTCTATCAGGGCATGTACTACAATGGTAAGAGATACCATTATTATAATTTCTTTAAAAAAACAATAAATAAATAATAGCACATAGCTACGACTATTGACCGTATCTCTTGAGCTAGAAACTGTAGTTGTTGCTAACTACGGATCAAGTTCTAGTTCTATCTACAAATATTATTCACAAATGTATATACTTTTCGTTACAGAAGATATGGCTACGGATTATAACGGTAGACATTTTCTTTAGCTACGGATCTAATCTGTAGTGATTGCTACAAAAGTAATGGCTACGTTACAAATGGTTATGGTCGTGCTACAAATTTTAACTGTAGCCATAGATTTATTTATATGGCTTTTATCCGTAGCCTTTGACCATTTTTCTGGCACAAAAACAACATTCTATCGACCAAAGCTGCACTTTTTAAATTGAGATATAAGTTGCTTTCAGTGAGCACTTGAAGGACTTGCCTGAGGTTCTCCATATGGCTTTTTTGTCCTGATTATATCTCAAGATTCCATTAAAGTAGACCACGACGAACTGCCCAATGAATGGCTTCAGAATTTGGTTCATCAACCTAGCTCATGAATGTACCAGGCGCATTCGGAGACCGAAGAGCATGATCATCTATTTATAAAACCCTTGGACTTAAAGGTTGTCTTCCACTCATCACCCACCGTATCCAAATATGATGGTAGTTGCTCATTAGATCCAATTTAGAGAATAATTTTGTGCCCTCAAGCAGTCCAACATATCATCTAGCCATGATATGGGAACCTATATTTTATGGTTATTTTGTTAATGGCCTGGTCGTCGACACACATGCGCCAACTCCCATCTTTCTTATGACTTAATAAAGCAGGTATAGTACATGAGCTCATGCTTTCTCAGATAACACTCTTATGGATTAGTTCCTCCACTTGCTCCTGCAGAATATCGCACTCTTTCAGACTCATCCGATAGTGATGACAATTGGGTAAGATAGACCCAGGAACAAGGTCGATATGGTGTTGAATATCTCACGTGAGAGGTAAAACATCAGAAAGTTCATTGGGCCAAAATTCTCTGAACTTATGCCGCAAGGATTTTAGTTTCTTAGGGATGTTGGTGGGGTCGAGTTCCTTCCCCTTTATAATTAATGCATAGGCATGTCACGTTTCTTTGGATTCCTCCATAAAGTCCCATATGGTTAAGAGAAGATGATCCTCCACTTTAGAAGTTTCAGATGGCTCCTTTTGATCCATAGGGACTAATATGATTTTCCAGCCATCTTTGATGAAAATATACACATTATGAGTGGCGTCATGATCGGATTTTCAAGGTTGACTAAGTAGCATATGACAAGCCTCTATGTCAACTATGTTACATACTACTTCGTCTTTATAATGCTTACCAATTGAAAAAGATATAGTGCACTATTCGATTACCTTTGTCTCAATGATCTTCTTAATCTAACCGATCATATATGGGGAAGGTTGATGCTCTGTTTTTAATTGTAATTTTTTCACAATGACCTTGGAGACGATGTTCTTGCTGCTCTCACTATCGATGATCACGTCACAAACTTTTCAATTCATAGTACACTTAGTTCAGAAGATGTTATGTTGTTGTGGGTGTACTTCTTTCCTTGGTGCATATAATAGTCGCCTCATGATGAGCGACTTGCCATGATCCTTCTGAACTCAACCTGTCTCATATGCCTCATCCTACGTGGCATGCTCCAGTTCCTCAACATCTAGGTCATCATCGGACTTCTCATCACTACCTTCATTGATGGCGAGGTTCACCTCTTGTCATTAGGGATAATTATTTGATAGGTGACTCAGTTGGCCACAACGATAGCAATGGTTAGGCCTTGGCCAACCATAGGGGTTCATGATCTTGCTTGGACCAATAACAATTGTTACGCCCCTTTGGGGTTTGGCTTACCCTCCTCCCTGATCTCGATTCGTGGGTGTACGAGGTTGAGTGCGTGCTCCCATAGGATCTTTTACTTTCGTCTGTGAAGCTTCCTGAGATGGAACTGTTGTGGTGACTCTGGTGGTAGGATAAGTCCATGGGCTGGGGAGTTCAAGCTGTATCTCCACTTAGGTAGCTAACTTGATTTCATTATTCATCGTCTAAATGGGTTTCATCTGAACCTAATTATGGATTGTCATCCGCAATCCTCCATTGAATGGGGCAACTTGTTGCAATTCATTCTCGACTAAATGTTACGTGATATCAAGCAGTAGAATTCTTCTGCATAATCTCTCACTGACTGACTACCCTACCGATCTGATATTTTTGAATAGTATCTTATCGTAGTCGCTAAGGTGGAATCGCGTGCATAGCAGCTGCCGTGTACAGATTGGTGCTTTTGTTTATCTTGTCCGTGCGAGTTGTAGTTGATTTCACCAAGCTGAAGCTCTGCCCTTCAATTTGAAGGCCACAAGTGTTGAGGGTTAAATATTGCATATTAGACCCAATTATTACCTGATTTTACAAACATAATAATGCTTAACGTCCTATTTTAATCGTATTTTTGTTGGAAGGTAAATTTAAAGAGCTTGGACTGAAAATGGTATTAAAAGCATTGATTTAACGCTCTAAAATCACCAAGGCAAGGGACGGACCCCAGGGGACCAAGATCGAGGAATTTACATGCCAAAGATCAGAGAAGAACAAGTGATTGGGTTGAAACGGGCCTGAAAGTCATCCAGAATGCAAGATCACAGGGTTCCCACCATTTGTTTTGTTCGAAACTTTATCTCTGGCCTGAGGACCATAAATTAACCGTACACGTCAAAATTCTACCCATGGATCAGTGTATAAGTGACTCGATGGGCAAGATCAAACAATAACCATTAAGAGAGCATCTTAGTTATCCTTGAGAGATTAAGGCCCAAACTTGACCTATGAAAAGAGCACAAAAATTGAGAAATACCTTCTCAATTTCAAGGAAATTGGATGGTGCATTCAATCATAATGCACTTTGGAAGATGGTTGCTAGAATGATGACAAATCTGTAATTTAAGGAACTCCATATGCATGCACGTACGTGAGAAGAGGTTGGCTTCAACAGTAGGTATTGCCTCATCACAGGTGGATGGTGTAGCCCACCTAGATTTCGGATTTACTTCATACTTTGACCCATGGGCTTACACGTTACTAAGAAGATGATGAGTGGAGTAGATTTCTGAGAATGTCATCAGAAGTGGGCCCCACCTATTTTTTACACAAAACATCCAAACAATGCCTCTTCTCGCGCAAAACGTCCAGTGATGGACGTGCTTTCGATTGGGTTTTGACAGTGGGCCCCACCCATCATTCCATTGGATGATCTGACCCATTCAGTCGACTTAGGGGGTGGAGAAGACCCTTGCTTACCTTTCATTTTTGGTTCATACTGATTAGGATAGTTTGCTTTTGTTGGATTGAGTCTTGTCCCGAACCACCGTTACACTGAAATCTCTTTGGAAAAAGCCTTTTAACTCTTCATTAGGTACTATCTTTCCATCACTTCTCTTTCAATTCCGTTGTCTCATGTGCATTGCATGCTCATATCTTTTACATTGAGGACAATGTAGATTTTAGGTTGGGATTAGGAGATTAGGTTACCTAATTAGTATTTTCTCGGTCTTGAACAAAAATTGTAACAATTTTTACCATTTTTCTGGAAATTCTTGTGAATTCAAAGTGATTTAACGGCTATCGCTCATTTAAAATTATAAGATACGTAAGGTTGGTAATTTATGACTCTTGGATTCAGTTATCCGTTAGATTTCACAGTTAAGTTCGAATTGTTAATCCATGATTAGAAGTTTTAAACATTGATTGAGTCATGATTTCATATGTCACACGTAACTTACACATTAAAGCTTCAGTTCGATATTGAATTGTTAACCTGGTGGTCACTACACATGGAAGGAGCTACCCTGGGAAATTTGTCCATCATGCTTATAAAGAAGAATTGAAAGGGTTGGGTGAATGGTATTTACCATAGGTTTGCTCCCTATAGGTGAAAGTTCGATTCCCCAAGGTTGACATTCGGAAAGGGTTGGGTGAATGGTCTTCACCATAGTTTTGCTCCCTATAGGTGAGGATTTGATTCCCCTCCTTGGCGTTACTTGTAATGGAAAAATCAAAAGTTGGAAGAATGAAAAAATGATCTGTGAGGTAAGTTTTGGTTTAGGTTATGATTGTCCTAAATGCTCTTGTGATTATTAATGTTATCATGAAAATAAAGAATTGAACCTTTGATTGTGATGAGTTTAGGTTTCACTATACACCCATGGAACTCAATGTTTAGAATTTTTCTAATAGATGGATTAAAACCTTGAACTTGACTATGAAGTTTAGGGCCCGTTTGATTTTTGGGCTCAATTATAATTACCATGTAAATAGGAAATAATTATTTGCTTAAGTAATTACCACATCTTTCCCAATGCAGATGTGATAACTTACTTTTTTAACACTTAAATTAAGAAATTTACAAAATTAATGTAGGGCCCACTGTGATGTATGTGACGTATTCACACTGCTCATTTCTTATGCTAGCCGAATCTAGGGCATGATTAAAAAAATGGGGTAGATCCAAAGCTCAAGTGGACCACACCATAGGTAACAACGGGAATCAAACATCTACCATTAAAAACTTTTTGGGGCCCTTAAAAGTTTTGGATAAAGTTGATATTTGTATTTTCCCTTTATCCACGTCTGTGTGACCCTATGAACGGGTTAGATGATAAAAAAGCCTCAATGTGGGTCATGTAAAGGAATTAATTTTTAATGGTATGCAAATTAAGGTCATTATTTCCTTTCATGTGGTCCATTTGAGTGTTGGATCTGCCTCATTTTTCACCTCATGCCTCAAAATGTTCAAATAAAATAGATGGATAGTGTGAATATGTCATATACATTACAACGGGGTCCACATATTTAAGTCACCACTTTTGTATCAATTTTCGAGTTGGAATTACTCTCACCTTTTCAAACAAGGTGAAAAAGTAACAATTACTTATTTATCACGATTCACATGTATCATGGAAAATCGAATAGGCTCTTACCGTGTGCTAGAGTTCAGGAGAAAGTAATGCCCAACATTCATGAATCTTAGAATTCTATTGATTGGACTGTTGTTCAAAAATCACTCGAGTTTATAGAAATTATCATGTAGTTTTGAACTTATTTTTCGTATACTTTGCTCGGGACTAGCAAAATACTGGTTGGGGATTGTGTTGAGGGTCAAATATTGCATATTAGACCCTAATTATTACCTAATTTTATGAACATGATAATGTTTAACGTCTTATTTTTGTCGTAAGGTGAATTTAAAGAGCTGAGATTGAAAAGGGTATTAAAAGCATGGATTTAACGATCTAAAATCACCAAGGCAAGGGATGGACCCCAGGAGACCAAGATTGAGGAATTTATACGCCAAAGATCAGAGAAGATCAAGTAATTGGGTTTAAACGCCCTGAAAGTCATCCAGAATGCAAGATCATAGGGTTCCCACCATTCGTTCAGCTCGAAACTTTATATCTGGCATGAGGACCATAAATTAACCGTACAGGTCAAAATTCAGCCCTTGGATCAGTGTATAAGTGACCCGATGGGCAAGATTAAACAATAACCATTAAGAGAGCATCTTAGTCATCCTTGAGAGATTAGGACCCAAACTTGACCCATAAAAGATCACGAAAAATGAGGAATACCTGCTTAATTTTAAGGAAATCGGATGGTGCATTCAAACACAACGCACTTCAGAAGACGGTTGCTGTAATGATTGTAAATCTGTAATTTAAGGAACTCCATATGCATGCACGTAAGTAAGAAGAGAGGTTTGCTTCAATTGTGGGTATTTCCTCACCACAGGTGGATGGTGTGGCCCACTTAGATTTCAGATCTACTTCATACTTTGACCTATGGGCTTACACATTACTAAGAATATGATGAGTGGAGTAGATCTCCAAGAATGTCATCAGAAGTGGGCCCCACCTATTTTTTACACAAAACATCCAAACAGTGCCCCTTCTCGCGCAAAACGTCAAGTGACAGACGTGCTTCCGATTGGGTTTTGGTAGTGGGCCCCACCCATCACTCCATTGGATGATCTGACCCGTTTAGTCCACTCAGGGAGTGGAGAAGGCCCTCGTCTACCTTTCCTTTTTGGCCCATACACATGTACGCATGTGGATCATTAGAAAACGTAGGATGGATGGCGAGGTAAGTTGATACAGTGGGCCACACCAAACTTGATCAAAAGTACCCATTCCCGACTGGTTTTTCGCTAGGAATCTAATGAACAGGGTGGATTTCTCTGATGACATTGATCATGGGCTCCACTGACGCCCTAAAATCAGATTTTCGCAAGCTTTACGTACGGACGTGCACTTGGACGCCGTTACATGCTGTGGGCCATTGTGCATCCATGGTGGTGATTGGATTCACGATCTAAACCATCCACAAGCTCCAAAAGGTGGGACCAACCCCGTCCATGAAGGCTAAATGGAAGGTGAGGACGGCCAGCCGTCAAAACTTACTCCCAACGCAAACTAGTTTGCGTTGTTGCGGCGTAAAGACTCCAACACTGCCCTACCCTTTTCTTATAAAAGGAGAGAAGAGATAGAGGGGACGGGCATCCCTTAGATGTGAAGATCCCAGTGCAGCCGTGGAGGCCAGCTTGGAACATGAACATTGGACATGGGTGAACAGCAAACGTGGTGGATGTGTAGGAACGATCAGGCGCAAAAAGAGAGTGTGGAGCACGGCTGATTTCAAAAGAGTTTTTCTTCTCTTTGTTTGTTTGTTTCTTTATATTTTTTAAGGGATTTTAGCTTAATCGTCGTTATGATCAGCTAAACCTCTTAGTAGAGCTAAGAGGTGAAGCTTGTAGCTTGATGGGGGTGTTTTATGGCTTTGATTCATGGTTGATGAACCCTCTTGATCTTAGTTTGATTATAAGATATGCTTTTAGGTTTTAATGGTTTGTAGTGACTTGAATTACAATAGATCTACGATAGCTTTGAGTATATTCTTTTCATTATAGGGTTTGTGAATTCGGGAACCCTGTTGTCCACCATTGTCTCTTGGGCATGGTTGGATGACGGAATCCTTCCTAACGTTCATAAATTCCTTAGATTGGTTAAGTTTTGTTGTTTGCTTTGTCTCATGGGCATGGTTTTGTGATGGAATCAATTCTAATTCTCATACCTATCTGCTATTGAAAATTAGATCAATGGAAGTTCAGATTTGGTTTTTAATGTGATATCTTCCAACTGGATGAAGATGGGACTTGAAGTCCAGTTGAGTTCATGAATCAAGAGATTTCCCTGATCTCTACAAGTGGATCCTCTGAATCCCTAGTTTCCCACCTTCAAATTTTCTAAGTTTTAGTTTACTGTTTCACCATTTTTCCCTTATATTCGCTTGATTTAGATTTCATCTTCTTCTAGATCTAGTTCAGGTTACGTACAAGGTTCAGTCCCTGTGGATTTGACCTCGGTCATACTAAGATTATTACTACATCACAACCCTATACTTGGGGTGTGAACAACAAGTTTGACCTTCTTTATTTCAGGGATTTTCATATAGTTGAAGAATCACTCAACTTCAGAAAGCCAATTGAGGAAATCCTCAATGTGAAGTTGGCCATTGAAGCTAGGGATATCGACCTTCATCCTGAACTCTCGATCTGAATGATCTACTTGATCACCACCTTTTCTGGGATATTGAAGGATCATGTCATCGACCTCCTTGTCGCCAGATTTCCCTTCCTTACGAATAACCCTTTTGTTCACCGTAGGTACCATCTTTTGATATGGGCGATTACGAGTTCCAGCAATTGTTGGTGACGGATCATAGCCAGGAATACGGGGTTGCCCTATGGCTTCCGTCATACGATTGATGGAAGCCTGTAACCCTTACATGGCTTGCCGATTCGATCCGCTGCACTGCTTCGAAAGTTGTTTAGAAAGCTGTTAAAAAACGATTCTGTTGAGCAATGTCCATGGGATTGTTGCATGACCTGTCGTTAGAATTCATCGATCCGAGAAGAAGGGCGGACTCTGATACCAAACTAACGTAGGGCAAGACATGTAGAGGTCGAGCACCGTCTTGATAATATGCTTTCAAATTCAATTTGCTTCCCAATGTTAAAATCTAATACCACTTGTTGGGTAACTACGGAAGCACGTAGAGATGAATCAAACAAAGTACTCCAATCACACAACTAATTTCAAACACAAACAAATCAAATTTTACGTGGAAAAACTCTTATGGGAAAAAACACGACACAAAGGGAAAATAATTTACTACGAAAGCAGAAAATTACAAGAGATAGAGAATACCTATTCTTCACAAGCCTCGAATATTCTCCACAAGCCAAGCTGTGCCCTTGAAACGCTTAGGAGTGAATTTAGAAAACCTATAACACCTTTCTTGATATACAAATCCCTAATACACCTGATATATATAGCATAAAATCGTATCTATAATGCCCTAAATTTCGAGGGTCAAGTAAAGCTCGATTCCCGAGATTCCGAATATCACTCGTGTCCTGTGGAAGCCAATATCCTGAATTCTTTCACATTGGCCATTTGAGAATGCATAGAATTATACTAAACAACGTATCATACACCAGATTTAATGTAATTAAAGCAAATGCGTAAATCAAAACACACACACACACACACACACACACACACACACACACACACACACACACACACACACACACACACACACACACACACACATATATATATATCATGAAGTTCCTTCCAGAGTATGGGTCCACGGCTGGGTTTAATGTATACATATACAATTCAAAAAAAAAAAAAAAAAAAAAAACTAAATGTGGTAATATAACATCCAACTAAGCACATATGCTCAACGCTCCCCGTCTAGAGATACATGACCTCTATCCGCCCATCCGAGAGCTGAAAATAGGATAATTCCTCCTCATCCATGAATGCCTGCTCTAGTGTATCGGTATCAATGGTACCTGCATCTACACTAGCATCAGGTTGTTGTTTTAAAACACCGTCCCAGAGTGGGAGTGAGTGATCAACTCAGTGATTCTATAAAGCAATAGTTATACATGTTATCAAGTCAATCAGTACAGTAATGATAAGGCAACATAAAACAATCACTTCCTAACTACTCTTTTTAATGCGAGAATGAAGTTTATGTAATGATGCATGCCCTCACCCATCGACACTCCCTCAACACGCGACTCCGACCACCCATTTCGCACATGACAATGCTTCCTCAAACATGCGGCTCCAATGTCTGTTTCGCCACATTCTAACTAATGCAATGGTGCATGATCATGTTAGCTGAGTGATTAATTATGCCTTTTCATCCAGTAATTTAGTGAAGCTAGGATACCACCCTTTTAAACATTAATCCTAACTGAATCACTAGTTATTGGACAACTGCAGCGGTCATACTCCACTACCAAAAAATAGAGTAAAGCCGACGGATGAGTGGCTGTTTTGGCTACAGCTATTAGCCGTGGGAAATTCCGACAGCTAAAATCCGTAGCCAAAACACCATAATCCGTAGCTAAAGCATGGTTTTTTAAGGTTGGACGTTCAATGGCTACTGTTTTCATGTGGTGTTGTTCACCTGAGATTTATTTCGTGTTGATGTTTTGGTATAAATCTTTTTAAAATGTTTATAAATGGATGTACGATGTGGATTAAACACAGACATCATGGTGGGGCCCTTAGAGCCCCACCAGATCCAAAGATCAAGCTACCGTTTTCCTTTGTACGGTGAAAGCATGTTAGATTTGCATTTTATGTTAAATAGTGGTGACTCATTCATAGAAAATGTGGGTTTGTTATATGGCTATCCAGACCATCCAAATAATGGGTCTTATTGTAGATGATTTATATTTATGATTATATTATGTAATAATATCTTAACCATCCACTAAATGGACCCTTAATTGTACGGCTGTGAATACAGTTTATTATATAAAATATGGAAAACTCACATTTTACGGATTTGAACCCCTATCCCATTTCAGAAGAGGAATTTTCATTTTCCCTCTCTCGACCGCCCTTTTCTTCCTCTCCCTTCCCTCTTTCGAGCGCCATTTTCCTCGTCAATCGATCGCCCTTCGATTGCCCTTCTGCCTTGCTGTGGCATGATGATTCAAACCGTTCATCCAGAAGCTCGTATACAGATTTCATGCTAAGGTGAGTCATGAAAGTTAATCATATTTTTCTTTATTAAATCATGGGAGAAGATAACACATCCCCTACTGTCATCACCATCCACAGTCATATCTATTAATTCCAGCATCTCATCTGTCCAAACCCACACTTTCACCATCGATCTCATCTCTGCCACAAGACCCGATATCCACGTCTGTTAAAACAACGTTTGTTAAGCCTTCCCACCTGTAGAAGGCCACCAGAAATAGATCAACTCATGAATGTAAATGATCTCTGTACCTGTGAGGCATGTCCAAATGGAGTAGTGACTAATGGTAAACTAGGGTCATCCCTGTCTGATTGAACAGATTCCTGCAACATGATAAGAATAAGATCTAGAATGTTTTAATTCAACGCAGTTTCAATAAACAATAGAACATCTATTTCACAAAGTTTGATAGGCCCACAAGAACTTGTACACGTGTAGGACATCTGAGTCCTGTATCAGATAGGACCCACCATGATCATCCAGCCAAAGAATGCAGCCGATCAACTATCGGGTAGTCTACGTGAATACAGAACCAAAGCACTGTGTAAAAAGTGCTTTTAGATAATACATAGCTTCCCATGTCTGGCCTATCTGATGGTTGAACTGCCAAAACAGCTCGTCCAGAGAATCTATGTGGTGTATCACACCTGTTGCATGGCTTGGATGTCTCACATACATTACATGCCAGGTTGACACGTGTCTCTCTGTAAAGGCGCAAGGAGGCTACCAAACATCTAATTTCACAATGCCATTATTCTAACAGATTAGCTAGTCAACTGTGCCGAAGTGAGAAAAAACACAAAAAAAAATAAATAAATAAATAAAAAAAGAACGAAAACGAAAACAAAAACAAAAACAAAAACAAAAAAACAAGAATATTAGAAACAGCAATCTTATGAACTAAAGATGGGAAGAAAAAAATGTGAAATATTAGCATGCAAGCTAAAGCTCAATTTCAGACTGAAACTTTTGACGCCTGTTGAATGTACAACTAAAAAAGGAGTGGTTTGGTTTTTTTGTGGAACCACTGTTTAGTTCAGCATGGAAAACAGTAACCATGATTAGGCGGGCTTCTGTTCCTTGTGTTTTCCGTACCAAATCACATGTGAGATAAGAAGCTGATCATATCTCAACACCAATTTAGGCCTAGTACCACCCATCTACCCAATAGAAGGAACACCCAAACAAAACATTAAAACCACAAGATGACCATTATCACTTCTCAGGGTACATTGGAGTCACGTCTGATATGCATCTTAGCATTGAGCAAGCCTTTAATTTTCTTTTCTTTTGTATCATGCTATTCATTTGTTGATAACTTTGTCTGTGGCAGCATGGAAAACAAAAACCACATTAGGCATGTTTCCATTATGTTGATTAATGCTTAGGGAACAATTGTTAGCATGGCATTGCTAGGTGCAATTTTTGGAGCTGCCTCAGGGGGTTGGAGTAGTGATGTTTATGGGCATAAGAAAGCTACCCTCATCTGAGCAAGTGAATGCAGGATGGCTGCATTTTATGCTGGTTTGTCTGGAATGCTTCCTTTTACATTGGCTACTTGGGAACGGTCAGTTTCTTTTCTTGGTCTATCATTTGTATTTACTATCTATTTGTGTCAAACAGAAACTGTCCCTATTAGAACTGTAAACTAGCAATGCTCAACTGGACTCCAAGCATTTGCTGATGTTGCTGCTGCCATTAAAGCTGGATTTTATGACATAGGTATGCATGCATCCTATTGAGAGGCTTGATGGTCATGTTACGTTGTTTATGAACTGTAGATTTATCTTTATTATTATTATTGTTGTTTTTTTTTTTTCCTAAATCTTCTCAATACAGGGATTGGGGCTACATTGGAGTCTACGACAGCAAATCCAATGGCTTGGGAAGGGTCAATAAATCCCAAGATATGTTCTCGCTAAACTCGACATCTTCTTTTAAGTTTTGCATGTTTTTTGCTTTAAGAAAGGATGTTTCTTGCACTCAAAGATCTTTTATAATGTCACAGGTTTAGAGTTTCCATCAAGCTCAAGACTGTCTTCTACCCATGGGTGTTACTTCTGAAAATGATCTAGATCACAGAAAGGTGTACTCTCATTGACGGCTAGGTAACCACGATTTCTACTTGCACAATCAGTCCACTATTCATGAACTAACGCACCATCCCCCTAGTCTCTTCTGGCATTCACCAGAGAGTACTCATCCAAAATTTGTTTAAAATGAACATCCAATCCCTCCCTTGGCTCGGTCCACTAATCACACATACAGTTATAGAACAAATGTAAACTTTCTCTAACATAGTGGTGAGTTAACATTTCAAAGTGTAAAATAAAAAAGAAAAGATTGTCAAAGGCACTTCTCGGTTAAGAACTTAATACAAGCATGAGAAATAATTTAACACCATCCAAATCCACTTCCCAAAGAACAAGTGAAGCAATTCACTTCCACAGCTTTCGTAGGGACATGTTCTTCTCCATCTTCTTCATGACCTTTGCCACTGCCATCTCTAAATCCTCCTGTGTTACATGAACCCTTCTCTCCCTAAGAGCAAACATATCGGCCTCTGTGCAAACGGCCTACAAACAACACCAAGAGAATTTCAGCAAAGATTCACATTTGCTCACCAAATCAATTGGGTTTTGCTGATTTTCCACCTGATGGTGATTGACAAGGACTAGGGTGGCTATGGGTCTTACTCAGGTTCCAAACCCATTTACTAAACAGGCCAATAATTCAGGACCGAACAAACCCATGACCTGTGGCCCGACCCGACATGACCTAACGCAGCGCGACACAACCAAACTGGGCTTAAGAATGGAATATCAAGCTAAAGGTATGCCAGCCATGCCCAATTAGTGGATACATCATGTCTATTTATCTATACTTGTTGTCTACTGATATGCTATCTGAGCAGGTTGGGTTTACTGCTAAATATACTTTTCCAACACTGTCACATGACCTGAATTTTTTAGTACCTCCCCCACACATCCAGTCCAGTAGCCATTCAAAACACACGCACACACACCCGCAATCCAATTAATTAACATGTATTGGTAGAAAAAAACAACTCCACAAACTACAATCTGCATTGTAAAAACATAGTTCATGATTCCTTTATCAGCATATGGTCAACTCATAGAAGTCTGGTAAAGTCCAAAAACACCTCTATACACTATAACATGTGGCAGATATCAGATAATGTATCAGCTGGGCCCCATTGTGGATGACATGGCCCTAAAATCAGGTTGGTCAGGGCATACTTCTATGTTGATGTCATAGGCAATTTTTGAACCATCCATTAGCTTGTACATGTGTGACCCACCTATATGAGCACCCATTTTCATTTTCAGTTGCTTGGATGTTTGGAGGTGCATTCCCGCTTTGAAGCCGAACCCTATCTTGAATGAATTAATGTTGTGCTCTAGCTTCTTAGAAATCCCATGTGTAGATTCCTATTAGTGCTATTGGTGCTACTCCTAAATTCCCCTGAATGTATTCATTTCTAATTCCATCCTTGTCTTGCCACTCATCCATCTCAATTCATTTCAGCTATACTCATCATATGAACAACACTTCGAAAGTTCCCATGTATCATTCCGATACATCATGATATTTACAATATTTCACAAATATCCGACAGTATTTTGTCGTGATATCATTGACATTTGGTCTCTCTCTCTCTCTCACATGTTTAGAGTGATTCCCTCCATGATATCTTTGAATCCCACAGGCACAAAACATAGTGCAATAATAATACTATGGACACTGCATATGCATGACAAAGGTGCTCATTGAACAAATGATCCCTCTACAGTAGACATGTCTTGGTCCTTGTGTTTATCTGATATGCTAGGTATGCCATTTCCACACGTGGATCACAGCCAATCTGCACATATCACCACATGTAAAAAGATGCCACATGCTCTAGCTCCAAGCCATCCAACAGGTCAGTTTCGCCATGTGCATGCCTGATGTTTTGTCACAGCCAATCAACTATACCACGGTGTTAGCCTGGGTATTATTTTAGCAGCATGGTGTCTCACATCTTGTAGATTGTTGTGCAGGATGTTGATGGTAGAGCTACAGACGTGGCCCTCGGATGGTCGGTTGCTCTTGGTTCTCCATTTACATTTGCCACTACATTGGAACAAGAGTACAAGAGTGACATTTTTTGGGGAGTGTGGTGAGCTCATGCTTCTTCTTTCTTCTATTTTTCCTTGGAAAGGATAACAAAAATTCATTGAAAGTGCTATCTATCTGATTTTTCCATTTTACTACAATATCAATCTAACCTGCACAAAGACGTGGGCATGGTGGCTTTTCCACGACCTTGTGTCTAATTTCGTATTCCTTATTAGAGAAAATACTCTTGCCGATGTCCAAAACAGATATACATGTGTCCATGTTGCATTGTTGCAACATTCTTGTTTGGTAACAGCCTACCCCTCGTTTAAGTCTAGATTGTTTAAAATGAGTAAGATCTATTCTAATAGAATGCTTTCTTCTTTTAAGCTTGTTTTCTTTCAGTGATTTGAGTAGTCGTTGAAAGATATTCGAAGATTAGTCCTTGAACAAGATAAAAAAGGTGATATGTTTATCTTGTCTGCAAATAGTAACATAATTACTCATGTATTTGTCCAATGAAATGCATTTGGAATGGTTAGGATCATCTAGTTTTGGATATGTGCGTTGATTAGGCAATTAATTATTATTATTATTATTTTTTCTTAATTTATGAGAAATGTCGACGGTGAAAATAATTATTATTAATTAAATTTTAAAAGAAAAAAATTATGAAAAACGCCGACGGCTTTTCGCCGTCGAACATGCCGACGGTTTTTTCGTCCTCCACAGCCGTCGGAAACACCGACGGCTAAAACCACCATCCTCAGCCGTCGGAAATGCCGACGGCTTTAGCCGTCGTAGACGCCAACGGCTAAAATCCGTCGGCGAGCTACGCCCACGCCCCTTTTTCCCGACAGACCGTCCGATTACTAAAACCGTCTGGGAAGGTCAATGCCGACGGTTTTTAGCCGTCGGCGTTGCCCTGTTTTTTGGTAGTATATATTTTTGATCCATATAGGTTCGTCACTCTTGGATAAATACATACGATAGATAAGTTGTAAGAAGCGGTGCTCACTGTCACTACAGGGAGGCTCGTCACCCCAGCGTAGGCCGACAACACGGATACGGTGTCCCATACCATCATGCCCGGCTCATGAGTCTTGAGGATCATAGTACCATGGTTAAAGGTAGATCTTTGCAATAGTGAAGGGGTACCTTAGATTCAAGCATTTGCGCTCATATATGGTGAACATATAATAGGTCAACTAGTTCTTTAGGCAATTTTGATTGGTACGGGCATACACTAACATAACTGGCATGAAGCGCGCGAGCGCCCCTCGTGGCCTAGCCACTGTCGATAGTCAATGTCCGACCCTTATCTTTCGAATTTACCCAAGGTGGCCAACCTAATTCGACCACCCAAGCGTGGAAATTTTTCGGTTACCTGGGCTACACTCGTAGCCCCATTCCTATCTAAATCATGTTAACAAACATTCATAACATATGGGTTAACATTTGATAAACTATTTATTTAGGCATTTTATTAAACACATGCACAACATTTCACTACCACTTGTAATTCATTCATTTGTCAAATAGGGGCATAAGTATACCTAAAGCCACAATAAGTTCTACATTAACAATCATAAATCATTAACCGAAATGAAAGCATTGATAAATTGTAACCTAAGCATTTATAATCCGCACCCACCTTTCGGTAACATGCCCGACTCGGACTCGCTCCTGGGAATGTTTCCAAAGAAGGACCAACGGCTGCCTAAACGAGCACATGGGTTAGTTGGGGCGGGAGAAAACCCATTTGGAGACCTACATCTCTAAAGGAGCTTGTATTACTTACCCTAGTGTTGAGGGTTAAATATTACATATCAAACTCCAGTTATTGCCTGAATTTATGAACATGGTACTATTTAATGGTCCGATTTAATCATGTTTGTGATGCAAGGTGTATTTACAAGCTTGGACAGAAACAGGGTGCTAAAAGCCAAGATTTAATGCTCAGAATTCACCAAAGCATGGGACGGACCCTAAGAGACTAAGATCGATGGATTTGCATGCCAGAGATCTAAGAAAATCGAGAAACTGAAGCTCAACTTGCCCGAAATTAGTCCAGAATGCAAGATCACAGGGTTCCAACTATCCGTTATGCTCAAAACTTTATATCTGGCCTAAGGACCCTAAATTAACCGTACACTTCCAATTTTAGCTCTCGTACCTTTGTGAAAGTGGCCCAACGAACAAATAAACTCATAAATCGTTGATTTCAGGCCCACCTGATATCTGGATATGTTCAATTTTGGTCTCAACCCCTTGAATGAGGAGACAAAATGAATGGATGGATTAGATTTATCAAAAACATTAAGGTGAGACCCACTTTACGAGAATGGGAGTGCATAGAGACTGTGCACTCGCAGTACACCAAACCAACAACTGCAGCCAACCAGCGTTTGACCACATAATCCTATAAGGATTTGAAAAACTCTCCTGTGACTAAACTGAGCGAACAGGGAGCTACGACTCATTGCAATGGGCCACCATCTTGATTCAACAGTCAGATCTGGACCGTCCATTGGAATCCCACAGGTTCTTTTTACCAAGGCTTAGGTGATAAAATTTTAAGAAACAGCGATGATGGGTTTCCAGCCGTTCAAATGTAGGATGGACGGCAACAAGAAAGATTCTATGGGCCACACCAAAACTATCCAAAATAGTCCCTTCCCGACCGATTTTCTGACGTGACTCCAATAGACGGATTGGATGTCTCAGAAGATCCAGATCATGGGCCCCACCGTCAGCACAACGCAAGAGCGCAGGCTCTGTTACGCGCGTCCGGAGAGATCGGACCGATCTGGGTCATTTTATGACCATTAACAAGATGGGTTTGACGATTCTAATCGTCCAAATCCAACCTAGGGGACCACCGACCAAGCTCAAGGAGCCCGAAATACCACTTTTAGCGACGAAAATTTTCGTCGCTAAAAGTTAAATTTTCGCTGCTACAAACTTTTAGCGACGAAAATTTTTGTCGCTAAATTCGTTGCTAAAAGGCCGATGTAAAAGGGTTTTATCGGCGGAAAAAGGAAATCGCCGCTAAATGTAAGCTTTTTAGCAACGAAAATTTTCGTCGCCAAAAATATTTTCAAAGACTTTTAGCAGCAAAAAGTTTCGCTGCCAAAACAATTTCCAACACTTTTGGCAGCGAAAATCTTCGCTGCAAAAAAAATTCCCATGACTTTTTAGCAGCGAAAATTTTCGCCGCAAAAAAAATACCACCAAAATTTCGAAAACTTTTAGCAGCGAAAATCTTCGCTGCCAAAAAAACAATTTCCAAGACTTTTGGCTTCGAAAATTTTCGCTGCAAAAAAAAATCCCATGACTTTTTAGCAGCGAAAACTTTCGCCGCAAAAAAAAATACCCAAGACTTTTTAGCAACAAAATTTCGAAAACTTTTAGCAGCGAAAATCTTCGCCACCAAAAAACAATTTCCAAGACTTTTGGCTTCGAAAATTTTCGCTGCAAAAAAAATTCCCACGGCAAAATTTCTAAGACTTTTGGCCAAAAAAATTCGCACGACTTTTTAGCAGCGAAAATTTTCGCTGCTAAAAATAAATTACAAAACTTTGAAACTTTTAGCTACGACAATTTTCGTTGCTAAAAGTCTCTTTTTTTTTAATATACAACTCAAAATTCCGCACAAAATTCCTGATATACACCTGTTAACAGTATATTTCATCATATTCATCCTGATATACACCTGTTATACAATATATTTCATCGAATGTGATCTTATCTACATCACGTTCATTCACGCATAAATACATATAAGCTTAACATCATAAATAAAAATACCCTAAACCTATAACCTAAAACCTAAAACCTATAACCTATAACCTATAAGTTTAGGTTTACGAAATGGGGTTCGGATTCGAGATCGGGTTTAAGTGTGGTTAGGGAGTTGAGATTAGGATTCGGTGTAGGTTTAGGGATTTGAAAATACGTTAAGGTTTAGGTTTTGGAAATTGAGCTCGGGTTATAGGTTTAGGTTTAGGTTAGGTTATAGGTTAAGGTTTAGGAAATTGAGTTTAGGTTATAAGTTAAGGTTATAGGTTATGGTTTAGGTTATAGGTTAAGTTTTAAGTTTAGGTTAAGGTTATATAGGTTTAGGTTTAGGTTTAGGTTATAGGTTTTAAGATTTGAGAATAGATTAAGGTTATAAGTTTAGGTTTAGGAAATCGAGTTCGGGTTCAGGATCAGGTTTAAGTTTCTTCAAGTTAAGGTTTAGGTTTAAGTTAGGGAGTTGAGATTAGGCTTAGGTGTAGGTTTAGGTTTATGGATTTGATAATACGTTAAGGTTTAGGTTAAGGTTATAGGTTAAGGTTTAGGTTAAGGTTATAGGTTTAGGTTAAGGTTATAGGTTTTGAGATTTGATAATGGGTTTAGGTTAAGGTTATAAGTTTAGGTTTAGGAAATCGGGTTTGGGTTTAGGTTAGGGAGTTGAGATTAGGATTAGGTGTATGTTTAGGTTTAAGGATTTGAGAATACGTTAAGGTTTAGGTTTAGGAAATCGGGTTTGGGTTATAGGTTTAGGTTTAGGTTAGGTTATAGGTTAAGGTTTAGGAAATTGAGTTTAGGTTATAGCTTTAGGTTATAAGTTAAGTTAATAGGTTAAGGTTTAGGTTATAGGTTAAGTTTTAGGTTTAGGTTAAGGTTATAGGTTTAGGTTATAGGTTTTTAGCGACGAAACTTTTCCTAAACCTAAACTTATAACTCGAACCCATAAATACATATAAATTTAACATCATAAACAAAAATACAAAAAATCACAAAGATGAAGGCAGAGGTGGTGGGGCATCAATGGGTAAGCGTGCAGCGAGAGCCTAAAACAACTTACCGCAGTAATCATTGAACCGCTCCTTGATCATGTCATCAACTGTGGTTCAGCGATCCAAACCGTTGATATGCACCCTAGGATGAATGGGGGTTTTCTTGAAAACATCCAAAATGGAAGATCAGCCTTCACAATGGCCTAGAAATAGATTGCGTGGATAATACAGTTGTAGCATTTGTACAATATTTCCCTACATGTACAGCTCACTAAAATTGGACGAACCTTATTTTCAGGCCACAAGAAATACATGATGGGGCCCATCTATGTTTTTGTATATTTTCTGACTGCCAAAAGATTGTATTAGTAAATTTAGTGTGTCATAGATATGGGTTTTATATACCAAATAGACGAGAATATCATGGAGACATCGGTTTTATATTTCCAAATAAACTTGAAACTCAACATCTATTATTCAACTAACCTTCAATCCAGTTTTTGAAGCATCTAGTGCATCATAATATATGTTGACGAGCTCAATCATCTTTTCTTTCAACTGATCCTTTTCCTGAGCACATTCGTCTCCTAACGTCAGCAGCCGATCCATAAAAGACATCCAGCTATCTGCAGCTGTGGCTATAGCGTAACTGGAAGAAAGAAAGAAGGAAAAAAAAAAAATCAATTATCAGAATCAAATATTTGTAGTGTGTTGCATAAGCAAAATGATCATCAAAGAAATTTCGTGTCACTGTCTAATGTTGTACTTCATAATCATGGAGAATTATCTACAGATTTTATGTAAATGCAATCAACTAAGTGAAATTGCAGCCAGATACTATGACAAATCATTTTTTGTAGTTTATAAAAAGATACGTAAACGAACAAAGCTTGATGACTAACAAAATCCTTGTAATATCATATTACATGGTTGGTTTTCGGCATTATTTGGTGTAGTGGGTTTAGGGTTTAGATACCCATAATTAGATGTATTGCAACTTTTGTCCAGATATGCATAACTAGGAAAAAAAAGTATACAGATCAGTCTGTAGACTAGATAATTTGGAAGCCTCATCTAGTGCATATTCCTGACAAGCTAACATTTCAATGATAGGGTGGAAAGACAGAACAAGATTCATGTAGCTGACCCGAATGATAGGGTGGAAAAACTTGAATCTGCTCGCAATGTCTCAAAAACAAGAAAACCCAGATAGGAAATAGAGATTAAAATATTACAAAGAACAACAACCTCACTTAGAACCATAGATTTTCTATCAACTGTTTCATGTTTTATTTCTTCATCATCCAAACATCTCTTCCACTCCATCAAAAATTCTACTATCACCCAAATAAAGAACACTAAGTGAACTGCTATAGTGATAACTAGTAGTATCATATCCATGAAAGCTTATGAGCATGCAAGAACCCAGTTTAAAGCAAGAGAGATGTTTTCAAAACAGCACAAAAAATCAAATGACTGCAAAAACCAAGTCCCTAACATTGAGGAAAATGCTGTGAGCCTGTGATAATATCTGAATAAAACTTGTGGAAAAATAAGAACCCAATTCAAGTAAGAAAGAAATTCCAAATTAACTGTAGAAAAATCAGAAGATAAGAGAAACCCATGTTAGAAATATTAAGAAAACTTATGTATATATAACCTGTACTCACATTTCCATCAAAGCTTATGTAAAAGCAAGATAAACTCGATCCAAATAAAGACAGAAAAGACTTAGAAACTAAAGGAGAAAAAAAATAAATCAAAAGATTATAGTGTAAATGGGTGTTGGCTTGAATTAAGCAAAACCAAAACAACCCAGGTTCAGTCCAGTTACACCCAAGTAGCAACTTTGGGGTTATGGCTCGGTCCTAGCTGATCTACCTAAAAATGTGCAATAGACAAGTTCTACAAGGAAATCCACAAGGAAATGAAACATAACAGTTGAACTTTCAAATTTTAGTACATGCAAAACCATAGGGTAGAGACAGTGGAGGTAGAGGTGGAGGAATAAGGCAACGCGAAGTAGTAAAGTAGCTAACGATTCAAAGTTCTTCACCTGGTATGCCAACTTTGTCCGGACTAAATCAAGGGGATAAGTAAAAAGAACTGTTGTTCCTCCAGCAACTGACAGTCAGATACATGAATCTTCACCTGTTTTTAGGCCTGGTTATGTTTGTGGTGGCTCCCACCTGATGAATGGCTCAGATCTCAGTCACATATGCCACATCGGCATGTGTTTTGCACAACCACCTCTTGAAAAAAAATAGCTTGAAAACCAATATAAAGAGGAACTTACACTACGTTGTGATCCTGATGTTGATTGTGGCCACGATGTTGGCAATGCCTTTATTGATGTTGAAGAAGCTGATGATCAGATTGGTGAAGAGCGACCGGATCGGGAGTGCAATAAACACAGGAAAAATAGTCAGTTCCATTGCTAAGATCACCCCAATTTGGTCTTTCTAAGGCCAGATGACTGTTGTTAAAATGATCAGCTTGATGATCCAATCTTGTTCCATTTGGCTGAGAGGATTATCATTGTTGCAACCAAATAATGCAAATTATTCGTGGAAACTGAGCATAAATAGCACATGGAATTAGAATTGCATTTGAACCGACATGTTAACATTCTTCTTTTATTTCCCACAGAAAGAAGATTGTGTGCAATATAAAATATTCATTGCAGTGTATATGGATTTTAACTTGAAACTAGCAAGCTCTGAAAGCAAAGTAAAAGTTGTTCAAGGGAAAATAAAAGATTAGACAATGGCAAAAAGACCATGTTACCTTTTTCTGGTGATGATGATAAATTTTAGAAATACATTGCATATGAATTTCAAAAACTGGCCTTTTCAAGGCTGCATCTAAGTCTGGCTCCTCTTTGTAATTGAAAGCTTTTAATATACTGTTGTGCATAAAACTTTTAATTACATAGTCATGATAAGCATTGGGCACATGAAGTCCAAATTCCCACTAGTCACTACCACAAGTGATTAGATCAATCTGACAAAAAAAAGAAAAAAAAAAAATCAAAATAAGTAGAATAGTTAGAAAGGTGATACCTTTGACGGAGAGTTAGCATTTTGTCCAGTAACTCCAAAGTAGGGGTGTCAACACTATTGAGAAAAGGGAATACAAATTAAGCCCCACAACAAGAGAACTAATGAGTGAAACAGAGACAACTTTAATAGCAGAACTTATAGTTTGAACAGAGTCTACTCATCTAGAACTACTAACTCTTTGACAACCTCCTTAATAAGTCTCTCCATTGGACTTTGTGGCATGTAGTCATCATACTTGGGCAATTTGGAAACCCCAGGCAAGTTGTCTTCATCAGCAGATCCACACAACAAAATAAATTTTATGCAATTTATCTGCCTGCAGCAAGCAAAACAGGAGAACAAGCATCAACCTTCTCTACTGGGATCACAAAGTAGGAGGCTTACTTTTTAAATCAGTATAATCACCACCAATCCACCAACAAAAAAGGGCATCCACCTAAATTGGTTGTGAAAAGAAACTTGTAGTAGATTTTACTGTTGTTCTGTAAGTTCTCAGCATTGAAAATCTGCAGATCCTTGCTAGCATCACTTGATTTCTAGTACTTGAATCTTCATGCACTTGATTTCTTGGCTAGTACAAGAAAGCACCTGAAAGTATTAGAAAAGACACCCAAAGAACAAGTATTTTCCTATTTTTGAAATATGAAAAAAAAAAAAATTGCAATTTGGATTGAAAGGGATTGAAAGATGAGATGGACATATTAACTACACCTGTCTTCTGCCTGTTTTTGAATCAGAACTTATGGGAGTATAGAATTTCTAGAATTTCTCAAGCTAGGTAGCCTAGAGTGATAAAAATGCAATAAGGGTTCAATTTTAGGCACATTTTTCTTCCATATTGGACTTTATCCATTTCAACTCAGTTTTATGGTTTTTATCCAGTCTGTACAAAGATATAAAGTGAGACAAAATAAAAATAAAAATTGAAACTTGTATAGATAGCTCATTCCTGGCAAAGAATTAAGATTGAACAGGTTTTGCTTCATTTTTCTGGGGAAATTAAACTGTATATGCATATGGTACATATCACCAATTGTGCCACTCGTTCAGCATTCCCACACTCATGCCAAAATCTGTTCTGGCTCTAGCTGCTAGCTAATGCTACGTCACTACCATGTGTTCACAAGTTCACCCTTTCCATTTATAAATGAATAATTTACAAATAAAAGTAAAAATAAATAAATTTTGTTGAGTCCCATTTAGCAAGCAAATGTGTGACATTTGTAGCATTTGTTGTCTAAAATGTAGCTACCGTTAAAACATGAGCTAGAATTCAAATAGTGCACAATTCTTGATGTCTGGTTCTAATCCACCATATGGCATAAATGCATGGCAAGTTGGCAACCCCAGACAATACAAATTACCCTTTAAAAAAAAACATAGAGCATACAAAATAACAAATTGAGGCCCCATTGTTGAATGTGGCCCAAATCCACACTTGATTCTGCGATCTTAACAATCTGATATTGCTCATTGAATTCTGGCCTCTAGCCATTTTATTTGCTAAATGCCAATTTGATAGCTAAATGGTGTTGAACTACCATTGTATCTTCAGTTTAAATCTTTAGTGTTTCAGTAAGCACAATAATCAATAACTTAAATGTGCATTTTATTAAATGTAAGCACTTAAAGATTGCTTCCCATGATCCTTCCATGGGTACTACACTACATTCTTCAGTATTGCTACACTGCATCCACATGAAACTAAACACGCATGCGCATTCTATAGGAACACAATTAATAGCATAAGCACACATCCTAGCATGATCATGGGACCTGTGACTACATAAACAACACATGACCATCAAGCAATACACAAAGATCTGAAACAATCAAGTCAAGGACCTTAAACGAATAATTTCCACATAAGTAAATTCCCAGTTGAATTTACACTTTTATGGTGTGGCAAACTTGATGGATAGTAACCTTGATAGATAGCAACAACTTTGATGGATAGTAACAACTTCTATGGTGAAGCTGCCTTGATAGATAGGTTGGATGCCATACACACACAAGTGTGCCCCAATGCAGCACTCATGGAATAAAGCTTATTCTACCAAGACTTGTACAGGAACAGTTCTCAAGACCATTCATGTGTACAAGATTAAGTTTCACTCATTTACATCAAATCCATAGATCTCAATCTCAGAACACACACACTGCTAGTAAAGAATGGGAATGTATTTATGATTGCTCCCTTCTTAGAGAAAAAGAAAAGGGCATAAGATGCTACTCAAAAAGCTTTTGCACTAATTTCTTTTCCCTATACTTTCATCCTGCAGCTCATCAATTTAAATCCCACCCAAGTGTCATAAAGACTATATAATAAAACCATTTTAAGGGTTTGAAATAAAATAAAGTTAGCAAAAACACATATGACTATTCACCCATAAACATCAAGGTGGCCTGTTTTTATGGTCAGGCAACCTGATGACTATTCACCCATATGTCACAGATATGGGTGAAATATGGGGATGAGTTTGCAAAATACCTCTTCAGCCTCACCTCGAGCAAATTGCTGCAACACTAATGAGATTCTAGAGCATGATTGGCACTTCATGACTGGTTGGGGTCACCACTTGTTGCCCCCACCCTAGTGTCAGACACACCATTGCTTTCTTTCTTTATTCTGGCAGACAGAACAGTACAGTTGTATCAACACAGTAGAAAAGGAGGGTGCATCCATCAACTAGAGTGGATGTAGATATCAATTGCTTTCTTATATCATATATAAAGGAATTGATATCTACATCTGCTGTCATAGAGTTCCATACATGCATTTCCATTCTGTTAATCAACATCATACAAAATTTTACCATTTCAATTTCCAAATGGAAAATGTGTGTTTGCAAACATACCCTTTCCTTTGTTTTGATAATACAAGGAGTACAAAGTTGCATTGATATATTGCCAAAGTAGAAGAAAGGTGCATCTATCCACTAGGGAGACTGTGACTATCTATTCCAATGTTATCAACATAGATCCATAACTACCCTACCCTGGTTGAAATGTATAGAACTATATATCCCATCTTGGGAATCAAAACAGTAAAAATTACACTGCTTCAATTCTATAACATACAACTGGTGCGTGCAATCAAACGGCATGGATATAGGGCTCCCATGTACAGAAATTCATTTTAACACTTGGAACTTCATACGCACCCAATATCTTTTCTTTTTTTTCTTTTCTTTTTTTTTTCTTTTTTTTTTTGGGTAACCAAAGTAGTACAAAACTATACTATTTTGTTACCAAAAGTAGAAAGAAGAGGGTGGCATCAATCAACTATGAGGGTGTAGACATCGATCCCTCAACACCCAACCTTGATTGATTTACATACAACCATCTGAAAAGTGTGCCCTTCCAATTCCAACGCTGGAAAAATGGGTGTATCAAAATCAACCAGGACGAACGTAAAACAGCGGTCCCGTGCGTAGAGGAGATGATTGGGGGTTTCGGCAAAGTTCCATCCACGTCAAGGATTTATAAAGGGAAAGGGAAACACGACGTTATCAAACGAAACGTGGAGTTCAATTCAGAGAATCGGAGAGAGGGAAGAGGAAGAAGATTGGGGTTTGAGAACTTACATTTGAGGGAGAGAAGCTGAGAAGGAGAGCGCATGGTGAAGCTGCTGTTGTCGAGGTAGCGCAGGATAAGGAATGGGGGTGTAGGATAAGGAGAGGAGACGAGCTCGTCTGAGGAAAAACCCTCGAAAAGGAGAGAGATTTGGGCACGAATTTAGGGCGGGATTTTTTTGGCTTCCGGGCGCGGGCTGCTTGTATGTACCTCACGCGAATTTCGGGCGGGATTTCCCGTTCCATTGCAAGGATGCTGGGTGGGTCCCACTGAAATATATGTGAGAAATCCATTCCGTCCATCCGTTTCGAGAGCTCATTTTAGTATGTGCGACCAAAAATGAGGTGGTTATAAAACTCAAGTGGATCACACAAGAGGGGAAATGAGGGAAAGAAAATCCTACCGTTAAACCTTCCTGGGCTCCACCTTGATGTTTATATGCTATCCAAACCTTCCTGGCCCAAATGTCAGACTAAAATGATCTGCAGAAGAGAAGGGATGAACGGAATGGATGAAGAATACATCATTGTGGGGCCCACACAGAGCACCCCGTCGCTGGTGGGAACGGATTGGCTACTCCCCCTTACACCAGCCAATGGCCGGTGCTATGTGGGCCCCACCATGATGTATGTGTTTCATCCATGCTATCCATCTGTTTTTAAAGATCATTTTACAATATGAGTCCAAAAATGAGATATATCCAAATCTCAAGTGGGCCACATTACAGGAAACAGTGTTGAATGAAGGTCGACCATTAAAAACATTTTGGGGGCCATAAAAGTTTTCGATCAAGCTGATATTTGTTTTTGCTCTTCATCTGGGCCTTTATGACCTAATCAAAAGATTGGATGTCATATAAACAGTATAGTGGGCCTTAAGAGGATTTTAATGGTTGAGATCCAATCACTATTGTTTTCATGTGGTGTGGTCCACTTGAGATTTGGATATATCTAATTTGGATATATGGATGGCATGGATGAAACACATACATCATGGTGGGGCCACAGAGCACCAACCACCAGCCATTGGCTGGCATGGGGGAGTAGCTAATCTGTCCCAAGCGTACTAAGTAAATCTTGTGGGCCCAGCATGATTTATTCATTTTATCTACTCCATCTATTCATTTTAACGTATAATTTTATTACATGAGCTCAAAAATGAAGCCTATAAAAATTTGAAGTGGACCACATCATAGGAAATAGTATAAACTGAACGTCTACCATTGAAAAATTTTGGGAGGCCACTTAAGTTTTGGATCAAGTTGATATTTTAGCTTTCCCTTCATCCATATATTTGTGATCTATTGAACAAGTTGGATGACAAATAAAAATCACTGTAGGCCATAGGAAGATTTCAACGGTGGAAATCATTATTCCCATTGTTTCCTATGGTATGGTCCACTTGAGCTTTGGATATGCTTTAATTTTGGGCTCAACCACTAAAATGATCTATAAAAATGGATTGACAGTGTGGATAAAACACTTACATCACTGTGGATATCCAATCATTATTTTTTTTTCTTGTGGTGTGGTCCACCTAATATTTATATCCCTATAATTTTTTTTTTTGGTAAATTATTAAAATGATCTATAAAAATGAATGAACGGAATGGATGAAACACATACATCATGGTGGGCCCCACAGAGCACCGACCACCAGCCACGAGGCTGGTGTCAGGTGGAGTAGCCAATTTGTCTCCTAGTTTTTAAGTCTTGTGGGGCTCACCGTGATGTATGTTTTTTGTCCACTCCGTCCATTCATTTTATGGGATGATCAAAAGAACGAGTCAGATCCAAATCTCAAGTGGCCCCACCACTGAAAACAATGGGGACAGTCACACCCACCGTTGAGACTTTCCTAGGGCTACTATGATGTTTATTTGAGATCTAACCTGTTAATAAGTTTTTTTTTTTTTTTTTTTAAAAAAGACATGGATGAAGAGAAAAATCAAATATAAGCTTGATCCAAGACTTTTGTAGCCCTCTGAAATTTTTTATTAGTAAGCGTTCAATCCCCACTTTTTTTTTTTTTTTTTTTTTTTTTTTTTTTTGGTGGTGGATCAACTTGAGATTTTGATATGCCTTATTCTTTGACCCATGCCCTGAAATGATCTATATAGATGAATTTTTGTGGTGGACATTATTGTGGAACTATATAGGCCCCACCTAAATGACTACAGTTGTGTCTCCTGTTTCCTGTGGTGTGGTCCACAGAGTCTCCTATCTGCCTCCTTTTTGGTATCATAACCTAAAATGATCTATCAAAATAGATGGATAGAGTGTAGGTGTAGGATTTGCACGCGGTTTGGCAAGTGACCCCAACACCAGCAGTCCACGAGTCAAAGCTCTATAGGATAGGATGATGTATGTGTGTGTCTTATTCACACTGTCTTGGGTGCACTAGTCAATCCGCCTATTAATTTTCAGCAAACATCAGGTACGCCCCAGTCAAGGATTGCGTACTGAGTAAGCCAGTTAGATTACCATACTGATTAAACCCTATTGAGCCCACTTTGAATGTGTGTGTCTTATCCACATTGTCTATCTGGTACTTCGGCTCATTTTAGTGTTTAATTCATGTCGTCTATCTATTTTTAAAGATCATCTTACGTTATGAGACCAAAAATGAGATATATCCAAATCTTAAGTGGACCACATTTCAGGAAACAGTGTTGAATGAGCGTCAACCATTAAAAAATATTTTGAGGCCATAAAAGTTTTGGATCAAATTGATTTTTGTTTGTCCCCTTCATCTGGCATTGTATGACCTAATCAACATATTGGATGTGAAATAAACAGTACATTAGGCCTTAGGAGGATTTTAATGATGGATATATAATAATTTTATAATTTATTATATATATATATATATATATATATTATATATATATATTATATATATATATATATATATATGGGAAAAGGTTCCATGAGCTCATGGGAACTTCTCATATGGTCGAGCTGTGTGGGCCCCACCGTGATGGGTGTCAAAACATCTACCAGTCACTCAGATGCACCATTCCATGGTGGGCCTAAGGCTTAAAAATCACCAGTTAATCCATGACTTTTTGGGGCCACACCACTTACAAAAGTTGAGAGGGGTTACCCTCCATTAAATATTCATAATCATTTGTTGGGACCGCCAAGATGTGGTTCACAAATTCAGCCCATCCATTATGTGTGTCCCACTTGGATGAGGATTCAGACCAAGTTTCATATGCATCGAAATTTCAGGTGGGCCCCACCAAGTGATTTTATATGTTTTAGGCAGCTTCTTCACATGGTTTTAGATGGTATGGCCCACCTAAGTTCCATATACGGTTGATTTTTAGGATATCCCATAATTTAAAGGGGGCTCATCAAATGCACGGTGTGTGATGGTTGACACGCATCACAGTGGGGCCATAGAGCCCTATCAGATCCAATGATCAAGTAGTGTTTATATATATATATATATATTATATATATATATATATATATAATATATATATATATATTATATATTATATATATATGGTAAATGTGTGTGAGTTTTGCATTTGCTGTAAATTTGTAGTGACTTGTTTATAGAAATAGTGGTAATGACATAGGGTTATCCAGACCAACCAAATAATGGTTCTAGTGTAGATGGATAATATGTATATATTTTCTTATATAAAACTATCTTAACCATCTAGTAAATGGTCCCTTACATGTACGGCTGTTAATATGGTGTATGCTATAAATGATAGTAAACACACAATATTCGGATTTGAAAGTATTTTCTTTCTTTGTTTTTTTTTTTTTTTTTTTCCACCAAAAACGCTCTAACCCTCATTCTCTCTCTCACTCTCGCTTTTTTTTTTTGCTGCACGACCTCTCAATTTCCCGCATTCACGGTGCAGACGGTCCCTCTCAATCTCTCTCATTTAAACATTTCTCCCCCTCCAAAAATCCAATTGTTACGGAAGCCGATTACGTCCTACCCTCGTCTAGATAAGGCTATGTGGGGCCATATTGATGTAAGATTTTTATCCACACCATCCATCCATATTTACCGATAATGTTAGGGCTTGAACCGTGGCTGGTGGTCAGTGCTCTAAGGGCCCCACCATCATGTATGTGTTTCATCCATTCCGTTCTCCATTTTTACGTATCATTTTATGACTTGATCCCAATCATGAGATGGATATAAATCTCATGTGGACAATAACACATGAAACAATAGTGATTGGATATCCACCATTAAAATCCTCCTAAGGCCCATTAGACTGTTTATTGACATCCAATCTGTTGATTAGGTCATACAGGCCCAGATGAATAGAAAAAACAAAGAACAACTCGATCCAAAACTTTTATGGCCCCCAAAATGTTTTTAATGGTAGACCTCATTCAACACTTTTTCCTATAACGTGGTCCACTTGATTTTTGGATATACCTCATTTTTTTATTATAATGTAAAATGATTTATAAAAATATGTGGACGGAATGGATGAACAATACATCATGGTGGGGCCCACAAACCACCGACTACCAGCCATGGTGTAAGGGAGAGTAGTCAATCTGTTTCCCTAGCTAACCGCGTCCCTCCATCTCTCCCCGAAATATGAAAATCCCCAAAATCGCTCTCCCTTTCTACCCCCAAAATCCGAAAATCCCCCAAAGTCGCACGCCCTCTCTACCCCCCCAAAATCCACACCTCTCTCTGGCTCTCTTTCTCATCGTCTCTAATGGCTTCTTCGACTACCAGGCTTGCGGCCTCTCTTACAGCCTGCGCTAACCACAGCCTCTTCTTCCAGAAAGCAGATCCATGCCTGGCTCATCCTCCTCTCGGTCATCCCCGACAACTTCCTCGCCTCAAAGCTCGTTTACATGTACTCCAAATCCGGCCAAATCCATCACGCCAGCAAGGTGTTTGATGAAATTCCCCACAGAAATATCTTCTCTTTCAACGCCATGCTCTTGCCTATTCTTCACATGACCAGCACTCCGAAGCCCTTAGGCTCTTCTCGTCTTTGGCATCATTCAAACCCGCCCTTAAACCTGACAGTTTCACATCTCCTCCCTCTTGAAAGCCTTGTCGTCGGTGCCGCTTCGCATCCGATATTGGGTAGGAGATTCATGCTTCTGTGCTTCGTCATGGCTTTAAATTCTGATCTATTTGTCACCATGCAGTGGTTACATTTTACCAATGCAGTTGCATGGGCATTGTTAGTGGTGGTTTGAGGAAGGGGTTATATTGGGTTGTCTGGTGATTTTTGTTTGGGTTCTTAGGAAATTGAAATCAGTTTTGGGGGTTTTTGTTCTCCTGGCGTCTCTGTGGAATTTCATGGGGAGACCTACATCTTTCGTTGCTGGCATTTATCTGCATCTGTGGCATTTGCCACATGATTATGTGGTTTCTTTAAGCAGTGATTATCTACTGATGTTTTCTGTATGTTTTATTTTTTATAATAATTATTTTTTCTATCACTTTCCATGTAGTATATGACCTTTTGATCTGCTTGGGGCATTTTTTCTTTGTTTTTTGATCTATTTCATTATTTAGTTAGCTTCTTCGTCTCTAGTTAGATTGTTTTTTTTTTTTTTTTTTTTTTTGCATTTGTAGTTTCACAGTTGATTTCTTTAAAAGCCTTGTGAAAATTCTGAGATTCAGAGGTGAAAATCTGCAGTATGGGCTACCATTAAACAATTCCTTTGAAAATCGTCATCTACATTCCTTTGAAAATCGTCATGTGGAGGAAACTTTTGGTGCCTATATCCTGATACATACAACATATAACATAGCCGACAATGTCACCCCCACCATTTTGGGTGGCTTGAATTTGGAGGATTGACAATGTCACCCCCACCATTTTACAATTTTCATATGTAAAACTAAATTGAGTGGGAGATGGTCCTACAAGTAGGTTTGACAATGGACTAGGTTTGGGCCCAACCGGGCTAGGTTTGGTCCCTTTTTTTTTTTTTTTGGACACCTAAGGTCCAAGAATTGTTGAGCCCTGCCAAAGCCTGGATGGACCTATCACATTAGGGCTTAGTCCAGGTACAAAAAAGAAGAAAAAAATAAATTAGGACCAGCCCAACCTAACTGACTTAGCCCGGGTACAAAAAAAAATGTAATCACCATGAATTACCATGTGCAATTTTTAATAAGTAAAATTTACTACTGGATTTTATCAAAATGATTATAATGCATGTGTGTCCTGTGGGGTGCATCATGAATCACTCTAACAAGTCCATGTGCCCATGTTGAAGTGCATGTGTTTATGTTATAATCATGTAGTATTGTTTTCATGAAGCATGGATTGACCATATCTTCACAAATTGATTTGATTGGCACATGTGTGTTAAGTCAAAACTACTCATTTGGTGGGTATAATTTTTCTTTTTCTTTTTTAATCTCAAATCATTAATTGATACCTGGCACCTCAATGGGTGCACCAATGTACTAATGGGTATGAACATGAGTGCCCACTACAAAACCATCATTGTATGATTATGGGCAATACACATCATTTAATGACGATGAAAAGAAATGACAATACACGTCATTTAATGAATGATGCCGATGAAACCAAGTAATTTGAAGGCAACGTTCTATGCATGGGTGAACAATCACCATCAAGCAGCCGCTTGTGGAGGGACAACCAGATTGTAGTTGTTACTAGTGATGTGTGTTTTAAGTTCTGGGGACCCTATGCAGCACAGGCGAGCTACCTGAAAGCACAAATATCTGGTTATGGTTTTTATTTATTTGTCTCTTTGTTTATTCGTTTTGGTAAGTGATACCTCTGAGCCTTCACATTTTTGTCATTGTCATTGTTTACAGCCATTGTGCATAACACAGAAACTTGCATGATTGATGTTTATTGATAAAATAGATGTCCTTTAGGTGTTGAAGCTTTTGTAACTCTTTGAAGTTTAAGCATGTCCCTTCTTTTAACTCCTAAATGTATAAAGCATGCCGTCTTTTTTTGTTCTTAGAGAAAGTGATTCTCATTGTCTGAGTGTGAAATATGCAATTTTTTTTTTCATTGCAGGGCTTATCTTCGCAAGACCGAAGAAAATTTTTACTGGACATTGCTGATGCCCAGAATGGTTATAATCTAGATTAGTTCATATCCTTCTTCTTTTTTGCACTGGCCGCCGTTCTCTTTAAAATTCTCAAGTATAGCTTTGTATCCAGATTGCAGATGGGCTTGTATTAGATAAGACATCATGTCCCTTGGGCGTTCTCCTGATTGTTTTTGAGTCTCGACCTGATGCACTTGTTCAGGTATGAAGATATGACTTGTTTTCAGTAGTTGAGCACTATAAGAATCCCACTCTCCCAAAAATTCTTCCATATGCTCCCAGTTGAGCTTTTTATTGTTTGTCTTTCCTTGTAAAAACATTTATTATTTATCTTTTGGCATGCTCTGTGCTTATTATAACTTGTAGGTTGAATAAGAGTTCAGACATGCACAATGAATAATTGTGAACCAGGACATTGCTGATGCCCATAATGGTAATTGAAGGCTTGAAATAGCAAATCCCCAATAAAACTGTTTACTATTAGCAAAAAATCAAATTAGATGTGGTTTAGTGAACAGTTTATGATTAGTGAAAACTCAACATCTATATGGATTTCTCAATTAAATGAAACACATCTATGCTTAAAGGAAAGGGACCCAACTAGCTAAACCCCCCAAAGAAAACTGTTTATTATTAGCCAAAAAATCTAATTAGAAGAGGTTTATCAAACGATTTAGGATTAGCAAATTTCAAAATCTATATGGATTTGTCAATTAAATGAAAGATATTTGAAAAAAAAAAAAAACCTTGTATAAGATGAGATAAAATAGCTAAACTCCAATAGAACTTTTTTACCATTAGAACAAACCTAATTAGAGGCAGTTTGTTGAACGATTTAGGATTAAAGAAAATTCAACATCAATCTGGATTTCTCAATTAAATGAAACATATACATAAAGGAAAAAGACCCACCTTGTATAAGATGAGATATGAATTGTAATGTGAGGATTTTCAAGCACAGAATCTAGAAAAACCAGGTTCTATGAAAGAAGTAAAATACCCTGTTTCTTTGATTGAAAACAAGGCCAAAGCATCTATCTGTTCAAAAGAGAAAAGCGAAAAAAAAAATAAAATCAAAGCAGTACAGCATCCAGTACTTTCATAGCAACACAGAATAAAAGGGGAAAAGGAAAACTCCTATTATAACTTGTAGGTTTTTCTAATATTGTTTGTATGTTGGGTTATTTGTGCATTGGCTGAGGTGTCTTATTATTAATTTTTTTTTGGTCTGCTATCAGGAATGGAATGTATGTTCGAGTTCATGGTCAGTTGAAAGGGTTTCAAGGAAAACAACATGTTGTTCCCTTCTCGGTTAGGTATGTATTTACCTTTTTGTCAATTTCATGTGCTTCCAAATAGTCACCTATATAGCAATGCACTATTCTATGTGCATTTTTAAGTCATATTGCAAGTTAGTGGTTGATCCGAGTGAAGTTTCTTTATGACTATCAACGAAGTGACACTTGCGCCTTTTGTTAGTAGCCAAGTATGTCTTTAGTCTTGTTAGTAGCCATAACCTTATTTCATATCAATTACCATGTAAGATGTGCAATGTGAGGTTAATGTGTTCAACTGATAGCCTTGTTTATGTATTTGCTCGAAATTAATGGAGCAGACCCGGATGTGCGTCGGAGCTATCCGGATGAGCGGGGGTCCCTGGAAGGTGGGAACCGCTGTTATGACCATGATGAAGCTGTCCATTTCCTATGGACAGCATTGGAGGGGCCTAGCCATTTGGACAGGTCGTGTTTATATATTTGCTCAAAATTAATGGAGCAGACTGGGATGTGCGTCGGAGCTATCCGGATGAGCGGGGGTCCCTGGAAGGTGGGAACTGCTGTTATGACCATGATGAAGCTGTCCATTTCCTATGGACAACATTGGAGGGGCCTCACCATTTGGACAGGCCGTGTTTATGTATTTGTTCAAAATTAATGGAGCAGACCCGGATGTGCGTCGGAGCTATCCGAATGAGCGGGGGTCCCTGGAAGGTGGGAACCGCTGTTATGACCATGATAAAGCTGTTCATTTCCTATATACAGCATTGGAGGGGCTTGACCATTTGGACAGGCCGTGTTTATATCTGTATTTGCAGGGACCACACCCTTAACCTAAACCACACCCTAAACCTATACTTATAACCTAAACCTATTTTCAAATCCCAAAACTTATAACCTAAACCTAAACCTAAACCTAAACATATAACCCATAACCTAAGCTTATACCTAAACCTAAACCTATAACTTAAGCCTAAACCTATAACCTATAACTTAAACCTATAACCTAAACTTAAACCTAAACTTGAACCTAAACCTATAAACATAAACCTAAACCTAACCCTATAACTTAAACTTAAACCTATAACCTAAACTTAAACCTAAACATGAACTTGAACCTAAACTTAAACCACACCCTAAACCTATAACCTAAACCTATACTTATAACCTAAACCTAAACCTGTAACCTAAACATATAATCTTAACCTAAACGTAAAACCAAAATTTAAACCTATACTTATAACCTAAACCTATTCTCAAATCCAAAACCTTAATCTATAACATAAACCTTAACCTAAACCTAAATCTAAAACTCAAATGTAAACCCGATCTCGAACCCAAACACGATTTCTTAAACCTAAACCTTAACCTATTCTCAAATCCCTAACCTAAACCTACACCTAATTCTAATCTAAACTCCCTAACCTAAATATAAACCTATACTTGAAAACCCAAACCTAAACCTAAATGTATTCTCAAATCCCTAAATGTAAACCTACACTTAATCCTAATCTCAACTCCCTAAACCTAAACTTGAAAACCCTAACCTAAACCCGATCCTGAACCCGAACCCGATTTCCTAAACCTAAACCTTAACCTATTCTCAATTCCCTAAAGCTATAACCTATAACCTATAACCAAAACCTATAACCTAAACCTGAACCTAAAACCTAAATGTATTCTCAAATCCCTAAACCTAAACCTACACCTAATCCTAATCTCAACTCCCTAACCTAAACCTAAACCTAAACCTAAACCCGATCCCAAACCTGAACCCGATTTCCTAAACCTAAACTTATAACCTTAACCTAAACCTATTCTCAAATCCCAAAACCTATAACCTAAACCTAAACCTATATAACCTAAATCTAAAATTTAACCTATAACCTAAACCTTAACCTATAAAACCTATAACCTAACCTAAACCTACACCTAATCCTAATCTCAACTCCCTAACCTAAACCTAAACCTAAACTTGAAACCCAAACCTAAACCCGATCCTGAACCTGAACCCGATTTTCTAAACCTAAACTTATAACCTTAACCTAAATCTATTCTCAAATCTCAAAACCTATAACCTAAACGTAAACCTATATAACCCTAACCTAAACCTAAAACTTAACTTATAACCTAAACCTTAACCTATAACCTTAACTTATAACCTAAACTCGATTTCGTAAACCTTAACCTATAACCTATAACCCAAACCCGATTTCCTAAACCTAAACCTAAACCTTAACGTATTCTCAAATCCCTAAACCTAAACCTACACCTAATCCTAATCTCAACTCCCTAACCTAAACCTAAACCTAAACTTGAAAACCCAACCTAAACCCACACCCGATTTCCTAAACCTAAACCTTAACCTATTCTCAATTCCCTACAGCTATAACCTATAACCCAAACCTAAAACCTAAACCTAAACTTAAACCTAAAACCTAAATGTGTTCTCAAATCCCTAAACCTAAACCTACACCTACACTTAATCCTAATCTCAACTCCCTAACCTAAACCTAAACCTAAACTTGAAAACCCAAACCTAAACCTGATCCCCAACCCGAACCCGATTTTTTAAACCTAAACCTTAACCTATTCTCAATTCCCTATACCTATAACCTATAACCTACCTATAACTTTAACCTAAAACCTAAACCATTTCCTAAACCTAAAACCTAAATGTGTTCTCAAATCCCTAAACCTAAACCTACACCTAATCCTAATCTCAACTCCCTAACCTAAACCTAAACCTAAACCTAAACTTGAAAACCCAAACCTAAACTCGATCCCGAACCCGAACCCGATTTCCTAAACCTAAACCTTAACCTATCCTCAATTCCCTACAACTATAACCTATAACCTAAACCAAAACGTAAACCTAAAACCTAAATGTGTTCTTCAATCCCTAAACCTAAACTTACACCTAATGCTAATCTCAACTCCCTAACCTAAACCTAAACCTAAACTTGAAAATCCAAAGCAAAACCCGATCCCGAACCCGAACCTGATTTTCTAGACCTAAACCTTAACCTATTCTCAATTCCCTACAGCTATAACCTATAACCTACCTATAACCTAAACCTAAACGTAAACCTAAAACCTAAATGTGTTCTCCTATCCTGAATCCTAAACCTACACTTAATGCTAATCTCAACTCCCTAATCTAAACCTAAACCTAAACTTGAAAACCCAAACCAAAACACGATCCCGAACCCGAACCCGATTTCCTAAAGCTAAACCATAACCGATTCTCAATTCCCTACAGTTATAATCTATAACCTAAACCTAAACCTAAAACTTAAATGTGTTGTCAAATCCTTAAACCTAAACTTACACCTAATGCTAATCTCAACTCTCTTACCTAAACCTAAAACTAAGCTTGAAAACCCAAACCAAAACCCGATCCCGAACCCAAACCCGATCTCCTAAACCTAAACCATAACCGATTCTCAATTCCCTAGAGCTATGACCTATAACCTACCTATAATCTAAACCTAAACCTAAACCTAAACCTAAACCTAAAACCTAAAATCTACCGATTTCCTAAACCTACACCTAATCCTAATTTCAACTCCCTAACTTAAACCTAAACCTAAACTTGAAAACCCAAACCTAAACCCGAACCCGATTTCTTAAAACTAAACCTTAACCTATTCTCAATTTCCTGAAGCTATATCCTATAACTTAAACCTAACCTAAACCTATAACCTTAACCTAAACCTAAGATTTAAACTTAAACCTAAAACTTAAATGTATTCTCAAATCCCCAAACCTAAACCTACACCAAATCCTAATCTTAACTCTGTAACCTAAACCTAAACCTAAACCTAAACCTATAACCTTAACCTAAACCAAAACCTAAAACCTAAACCTTAACCTATAACCTATAACCTATAACCTAAACTTATAACCTTAACCTAAACCAAAACCTAAAACCAAAACCTAAACCTATAACCTAAACCTATAAGCTAAAACCTAAACCTAAACCTAAACCGATTCTCAAATCCCTAAACTTAAACCTACACCTAATCCCAATCTCAACTCCCTAACCTAAACCTAAACCTAAACTTGAAAACCCAAGCCTAAAATCTGATCCCGAACCCGAACCCGATTTCCTATACCTAAACATTAACCTATTCTCAAATCCCTAAACCTAAACCTACACCTAATCCCAATCTCAACTCCCTAACCTAAACCTAAACGTAAACATGAAAACCCAAGCCTAAATCAGATTCCGAACCCGAACCCGATTCCCTAAACCTAAACCTTAACCAATTCTCAATTCCCTAAACCTGTAGCTTATAACCTAAACCTAAACGTTAACCTTAACCTAAACCAAAACTTGTTACCTATAACCTAAACTTATAACCTATAACCTAACAGTAACCTAAACCTTAACCTATAATCTAAAACTTAAACCTAAACCTAAAACCTAAATGCATTCTCAAATCCCTAAACCTAAACCTACACCTAATCCTAATCTCAACTCCCTAACCTTAACCTAAGCTTAAACTTGAAACCTAAACCTAAACCCGATCCCGAACCTGAACCCGATTCCCTAAACCTAAACCTAAACCAATTCTCAATTCCCTAAACCTATATCTAAACCTAAACCTAAAACTAAACCCAATTCCCTAAACCTAAATCCAAACCAATTCTCAATTACCTAAACCTATACCTTATAACCTAAATCTAAACCTAAACCTGAACCTAAAACTAAACCTAAACCTTAACCTAAACCTATAACCTTAACCTAAACGAAAACCTATGACCTAAAACCTTAACCTATTACCTATAACCTAAACTTATAACCTATTACCTACCATTCACCTAAACCTAAATCCTAAACCTTAACCTATAACCTAAGACCTAAACCTAAACCTAAACCTAAAACCTAAATGTATTCTCAAATCCCTAAACCTAAACCTACACCTAATCCTAATCTCAACTCCCTAACCTAAACCTAAGCTTAACCTTGAAAACCCAAACCTAGACCTGATCCCGAACCCAAACCCGATTCCCTAAACCTAAACCCAAACCAATTCTCAATTCCCTAAACCTATACCTTATAACCTAAACCTAAACCTGAACCTAAACCTTAACCTAAACCTATAACCTTAACCTAAACCAAAACCTATGACCTAAAATTTTAACCTATTACCTATAACCTAAACTTATAACCTATTACCTACCATTCACCTAAACCTAAATCCTAAACCTTAACCTATAACCTAAGACCTAAACCTAAAACCTAAATGTGTTCTCAAATCCCTAAACCTAAACCTACACCTAATCCTAATCTCAACTCCCTAACCTAAACCTAAGGTTAAACTTGAAAACCCAAACCTAAACCCGATCCCGAACCTGAACCCGAACCCGATTCCCTAAACCTAAACCCAAACCAATTCTCAATTCCCTAAACCTTGGTGCTTTGGCCCTTGTTGCATTCTTGCAAAGAAGTTTTCAAGCTTTACTTTTTCTTCTTTACAACCGTTAAAAACTTAGCATACAACATTCTAATTCAGCCTTCCGTCTTTTATAAGCCTTGACTTTTTGTTGCTTGTCAGAGAGTACTGTCTGTAGCTCAATCTCCATTTCCAAGAATTTCATAGAAAGCTCTTCATATCTTTTCATGTGACTGGCCTCACTTCTCTTTAGATTCTCAATCTGATCAAGTGCATCTTGCAATTTCAATAGTTCATCTTGCAGCTAGTTTCACATTGTTCTCTAATAAAAGTAACCTGCATTGCAATGGCTGATTCTCAATCTGTTTCGGGTTTTTTCTCGTATTTTTTCTGATTTTTTCAGTGCTTGTTTTTGTAATTGTTGTGAATTTAATCTTTTAAGGCATGCCTGTTTTTTTCCCCCCAAAATCAGCTTGGGTTTTGTGGTTCTCTATTTTCTTCTGTTTTGGCTTTTCTTTTGGCATTGAATTTTTTTTCTTTTAATTTATCTAATTTCTTTTCTGTTTTTCAGGGTTGTAATTGACAATGATGCTTGTAAGAATGCAACCATTATTCAGGTAATCTGGTATTTTTTTTCACTAATTACTGGTTTGGTTTTGTGTTGGGAATTTGAATCAAAAGAGAGAAATATTCAGTTTTTCTGTTCTTTGATTTTTTTAAGAAGTTGTTTATATATAGAGTGCATTTGGTTGCACCAAATATTGTGAAATTTCTTGATGTTTTGCACCAAACTAGACTGATTAATCATGAAATATTATGAAATTTCATGATATTTGGTGCACCCAAACACACCGTTACTGATTTTTTGTTCTTCCATGTATTAGAAACCTTCTTAAAATGATACTAAATGGGATGTTTTGTTTTTAGGTTGATAGTGTATAGAAGCATGGGATTCTACTGGATTTTACTATTCAAGATCTGTTGGAGATGCGGGTGGAGCATGAGCGACGGATGACGAAGATATTTCAAGCTTTCGCTACACGCTTACCCACCGATGCCCCACCACCTCCGCCTTCATCTTTGTGATTTTTTATTTATTTGTTTATGTTAAATTTATATGTATGTATGCGTGAATGAATGTGATGTAGATAAGATTGTTTGTGTTTGGATAATGTAGTTTATGTAGTTTGGGTTTAGATGGATGTGAATGTGAATATGATGAAATGTGTATATCAGGATGAATATGATAGAATATATTGTTAACAGGTGTATATCAGGAATTTTGTACGGATTTTGAGCTAGATTATATTTTTTTTAAAAGAAACTTTTGGCGACGAAAATTTTCGTAGGTAAAAGATATGGTAGTTTATTTTTAGCAGCAAAAATTTTCGCTGCTAAAAGTCTTGTACAGTAAGACTTTTAGCAGCGAAAATTTTCGCCGCTAAAAACAGAAAGATTTTTAATTTTTTAGCGACGACCAATTTCGCCGCTAAAAGTGAATGCAGTTTGGGTTTTTTAGCGACGAAGCGTTTCGCCGCTAAAAGTGAATGTAGTTTGGGTTTGGATGGATGTAAATGTGAATGTGATGAAATGTGTATATTAGGATGAATATGATGTAATATATTATTAACAGGTGTATATCAGGAATTTTGTACAGATTTTGAGCTAGATTATTTTTTTAAAAAGAAACTTTTGAGCTAAATTATTTTTAGCAGCGAAAATTTTCGCTGCTGAAAGTCATGTACAGTACAAGACTTTTAGCAGCGAAACGTTTCGCTGCTAAAAACAGATAGATTTTTATATTTTTTCGCGACGAACAGTTTCGCCGCAAAAAGTTTATGTAGTTTGATGTGAATGTGCGTATGATGAAATGTGTATATCAGGATGAATATGATGGAATATATTGTTAAGAGGTGTATATCAGGAATTTTGTATGGATTTTGCGTAAAATATATTTTTTTTTAGCGACGAAAATTTTCGCTGCTAAAAGTGTTGTACAGTACAGGACTTTTAGCAGCGAAAATTTTCGTTGCTAAAAATTGAAGGATTTTTTAAAAGATTTTTTAGCAACGAACATTTTCACCGCTAAAAGTTTAGATTAATTAAAATGTGTATAACAGGATGAATATGATGTAATATATTGTTAACAGGTTTATATCAGGAAATTTGTACGTATTTTGAGCTGGAATAAGCTTTTCTTTTTGAAAAACCTTTGGCGACGAAAAGTTTCGTCGCTAAAAGATATATTAGTGTAGCTTTAGCAGCGAAAATTTTCGCTGCTAAAAGTCCTGTACTGTACAAGACTTTTAGCGGCGAAATGTTTCGCCGCTAAAAGTCTTGTACAGTACAGGACTTTTAGCAGCGAAAATTTTCGTCGCTAAAAGCTCACTTTTAGCGACGAAAATTTATTTCGTCGCTATAAGTGACTTTTGGCGACGAAAATTCATTTCGCCGCTAAAAGTTTCGTCGCTAAAAACCCTCTTTTTTGTAGTGCGAATGGCTCAGATAATGCATATGAGATGGCCATGGGCAGATAAAGCTGGAAGAAACGCAAGTCGGTTGCTTCGTCTCTCTTTGTTACTACATAAGGCTTTACGCACGAAACCGACCAACCTCCACCGCCTCTCTTTGTGCAGGAATTGCCTCCCATCCACCGTCGTCAGAAGCTATAAAGAGAGGAGAGAAGGGAGGAGAGGCTATCCAGGGGATTCAGGAAGCAGAGGACGTGGAGAGAGAGAAAGAGAGTGAGAGATAGATCAGGGGACGTGGAGGCATCCGTTTTCCTTCATCTTCTTCGAGTTCTTATTCTTACTAATGTTTTCTTTTAATTGAGGTTAGCCTCATCATGTCTATGAGTGGCTAAACCTCTTAGCTAGGGCTAAGAGGTGAAACTTGTAGTGTAATAGGAGACTTTTTGCTTGTGTCTTTTGTTTAGACTGAACAGATGTTGATTTTGGTTTAATCAAGGGAATGTTTTTAGTTTTTAATGGTCTATAGTGACTAAAATTACAATGGGTTTGCGATAACTTTGAGCATGTTCATTTCCTTTTTATGTTTTTGACGTCATGAAGCCTTATTCTTCACCATCGCCTCCTGGGCATGGTCGGATGACAGAACCCTTCCTAACCTCCATACATCAATGATTGGTTGCCTATTAGTTTAATTATGTTGTTTGTTTTTACTCTTGGGCATGGTTTGGTGATGGAATCCATTCTAATTCATATACCTTTCATGTATTGAAAACTATATCAAAGAAAGTTCAGTTCGATTTTCATGATGAGACTTTAAGTCTAGTTGAGTTCTTGAAGCATGCATAAGATCTCCCTGATCTCTACAAGTGGATCCTCTGAATCCCTAGTTTCCTTCCTCTGAATATCTTAAGTTTTAAATTAATATTTCACCATTATTCCTCAAATTACAATCGATTTAGATTTCATCTTAGTCTAGTTCTAGTTCTACTTAATTTCAGATTACGTACAGGTTTCAGTCCCTTGGATTCGACCTCGGTCTCACCGAGTTTATTACTACATCAACACCCTATACTTGGGGAGTAAACAAGTTTTTGGCGCCGTTGCCAGGGATTGACGGTTACGTCTTCTGAGATTAACTAATTTTGGGATTAGTTTAAGAACAGGTTAGGATTAGGTTTTTCTTTTTTTTGATTTTTAGAAACTAACCTAACTTTCCTGTTTTGTAGGATTCTGAGATAGACTTTCTAAATTGGTAATCTCTTTCTAGTTTTTTTATTTTTCTATTTTTAGAAAATTTCTAATTCTAGGTTTAGAACCTTCCTTTAGAAACTTTGTATTTTTAGATACTGACCTATTTTGTTTTGTTTTTCAGGTTTTAACTTAGGAATCTCTAATCTAGTAACTTCTTTTTAACTTATTCTCTTACTTTTTATACTGTTGTAGGATCTTTTCTTTTATTTTTTTAAGGATTAGATTCAGAATTAAGGTTTCACCATGAATGAACAAGAGTGGCTAGAGTGGGCACGTGAGTATGGTTATCTATTTCTAGAAAACGAGAGGTTCCGTGAAAAAGTGTTAGATACTTGTACTTGGAAACAACCTATGTCTCAAAATTTTTATAAAACCATGATTGAGAACCGACCAGAATATAATTCTTCATCGATTAAGAAGTCTATACGCGATCATATGTGGGAGAATAATTACACCCCACCGATTAAAAAAATAGTATGTGCTTATTGGGGTCATCGTGATTATTGGGGTGATAATGTGTACCAACAACCATCAGACTCTCCCACCTATGACCCATATAACCATGATCAGTGGAAACATCAAAACTAAGAATATGAACCAACAACATGTTGTAATGATTATTCTCTTGAATCCCCTACCTTTGAGATCTAACCAAAAACAATTCAAGAGAATTCAATTCAAAATTCATTCCAAACTCTAGAGCTCAGCCAGCAAAATACACTCTAAAGACTACAAGAACTTATAAAAGATATTCAACAGGGGAGTTCACATGATGCAATTGTGGAGAACTCTAGAATTTGGAATGAGGAGTTGGATTCCATTAACGAGCATACGGTTCAATTTCCCGATGAGTCGATCCTGATGACTGTTCAAAAGAATGGTGAAGAGACATGGGTGTCTTTCAAATATAATGATGATGACACACTTCACTCACGGGATACACCATATTTCAATGATAAGGAAGATGTTGGTTTATGTGAACCTCAACCCAATCTGGGAATAGAATGTGAGGAAAGTGATCCCATCCCAATTGTTCACTGCACTGAACTAGAAAATGATGAGTATTGGGATGACGATCATGAATGTGCAACCCCAGTTCCCCTGGAATTAATCTCAAGTTTGGTCCAGGTCAATGATCAAGAAGTACATGAAGGGAATAGTCATAATGAGCTACTCCACTCACTTGACATGTCTGATTTACAAGTGGATGAGCTCCTTACAACAGACCTTTCTATCTCTTGTGAGACATGTTTGGCCATTCCCCTGAATTGAATGATGATATGATTTGGGAGATGGACGAGTTGCTTGATACGACTCTGGAATTTGAAACCACCCAGTTAAGGCCACCATCTGAACTATCGAGTTTTGACGATTCAATGCCTCATCTGAGTAGTATCAATGAACAGAGTCTGCACATCAATGCTTCGTCTACTGACATTCAATCTGTCTGTGCAGGGCTGGAGCAAGAGAGCATATGTCCACCCACTTTTAGAGACGATAGAATCATTGGGCAGATACTCACAAACTTTGATGCGAACAATGAGTCATTCTCAGATGAATTACCCAACTCTGTGGACAATTTCTTGGCACATTTTTCAGATTCAAACGATCCTATGATTAAAGAAATTATGGATGCCTCGCAAGAGGATATCTCGATAGTTGTTACTAATCGAGAGAACCCTTATTCTGAAGCCTCTTCTTTCCCAGATCCTAAATGTCTACCATTAAAGGAGGAGGAGCTGATAATGGAACCAAAGTCTGGAACTTCAGAATATGTTGAGACTACATCAATTCTTGAGAAATCTTCTGAACATTATTTACTTGTAGTCTTTGATTCACCATTGGATACTAACGTTGAAACTTTTTCTGTCACAGGTGAATCATATATACTTTGGATACCTCAAGCAATTCAACGAAAATTTTTTTATGAGGTACATAAGTTTCTCTGGAAAGTCATGCTCCAGGGCGTTCAAGCCTATTGCAAAAAGGGCTTTTGGATGATCTTGTTGAGGAACTTACTGAGAACCATATCAAGATACTAGCCGGAAGAGGAATCTTACGGCATGATTGAGTAGTTTTTCCCTACTTTCATAAGATTAGGGTAGTTTGTTTTATGCTGTTCTAGGTTAGACGATTTTATGCCATTAGGTTAGTTTGCTTCCTACATTATTTTAGGATAGTTTGATTTAGTTGTTTTCACTTTCTTGCTGACCTGCTTTCATGTCGAGATCATTGTGGAAAAGTCTCTCTCAATTCCTACATCCAGGTATTATCTTCCCATCACTTTTCCTTTACTTTTGTTGTCCCATGTGCATTACATGCTTATTTCTTTTATATTGAGGACAATGTAGATTTTAAGTTGGGGGGTGGGAGATTAGGTTACCTAATCAGTGTTTTCTTGGTCTTGAGCAAAAATTGTGAGATTTTCTGAATTTTTCTAAAATTTCTTGTGAATTCGAAGTGATTTTGATGGCCATCTTTGACTTAGAATTTCAAGGATAAGTGATGTTGGTAATTTATGACTCTTGGATTCAGTTATTTGTTATATTTCACAGTTAAATTCGAACTGTTAATCCAGAATTAAAAGTTGTAAACATTGATTGAGTCATGATTTCACATGTCACATCTCGCTTTCACATTAAGGTTTCAATTTGATATTGAAAGGTTAACTTGGTAATCACTAAGCATGTAAGGAACCAGCTAGAAAAATTTGTCTGTCATGATCAATTGAAGAAAAAGAAAATACCTAGCTAAAAAAAAAAAAATAGATACCTTTGGAAAGGGTTGGGCGAATAATTTTCACCATAGGTTTGCTCCCTATAGGTGTAGATTTAATTCCCCATGGATGATATGTGAAAATGGTTGTGTGTACAATCTTCACCATAGGTTTGCTCCCTATAGCTGAGGATTTGATTCCCCTTCTTAGCGTTACTTTTAATGGAAAAATCAAAAGCTGGAAGAATGAAAAAAAAAAAAAAAAAAAAAAAAAAAACTGTAAGGCAAGTTCTGAGTTAGATTTTGGTTGTCCTGAATGCTCATTTGATTATCAATGTATCATGGAAATTGACAATTGGATCTCTTAATGATGGCAAACTGAGATTACACTATACACCCATGGAATTCAATGTTTAGAATTTTTCTAGTTGATGGATTAATACTTTGAACTTGACTATGAAGTTTACCATGCACTTGAGGCCAGGAGAAAATAATGCCCACCATTCATGAATCTTAGAATTCTAGAATCTGGATTGTTTCTCAAAAATCACTCGAGTATATCGAAATTGACATTTAATTCTCAACGTAATTTTTGCATACTTTGCTTGGGACTAGTAAGATGCTGGTTTGGGGTTGTGTTGAGGGTCAAATATTGCATATCAGACCCCAATTATTGTCTGGATTTACGAACATGGTACTGTTTAACGGTCCGATTTAATTGTGTTTGTGATGCAAGGTGTATTTACGAGCTTGGACCGAAACAGGATGCTAAAAGCCGAGATTTAATACTCAGAATTCACCAAAGCATGGGACAGACCCCAGGAGACCAAGATCAACGGATTCGCATGCCGAAGATCCAAGAAAATCGAGAAACTAAAGCTCAAGTGGCTCGAAATTAGTCTAGAATGCAAGATCACAAGGTTCCAACCATCCGTTTGGCTCAAAACTTTATATTTAGCCTGAGGACCCTAAATTAACTGTACATTCAGCTCTTGTATCCTTGTGGAAGTGGCCCAATGAACAAATCAACCCATAAACCGTTAATTTCAGGCCCACCTGATATCTGGATATGTTCAATTTTGGTCTCAACCCCTTAAATGGGAAGACAATGAATGGATGGATTAGATTTATTAAAAACATCAAGGTGGAACCCACTTTACAAGAGTGGGAGTGCACAGAGGTTGTGCACTCGCAGTACACCAAACCAACAACTGCAGTCAACCAGCGTTTGACCGCATAATCCTTTAAGGATTTGAAAAACTCTCTCCTGCGGCAAAACCGAGAATACAGATGCTACGGCTCGTTGCAATGGGCCACCATCTTGATTCAATGCTCCGATCCGGACCGTCCATTGGAATCCCACAGGCCCTTTTTACCAAGGCCTAGGTGACAAAATTCCAAGAAACAGCGACGATGGGTTTTCAGCCGTTCAAACGCAGGACGGACGGTCGTAAGAAAGATTCTATGGGCCACACCATAACCTATCCAAAACAGTCCCTTCCCAACCGATTTTTCGACGTGATTCCAATGGAGAGATTGGATGTCTCAGAAGATCCAGATCATGGGCCCCACCATCAGTACAGTGCAAGAGCACAGGCTCTGTTAGGCGCGTCCGGAGAGATCGGAATGATCTGGGTCATTCTACGACCATTGACAGGATCGGTCCGACGATTCTAACTGTCCAAATCAAACCCAAGGGACCACCGACCAAGCTCAAGGATCCTGAATGGCTCAGATCATGCATATGAGACGGCCATGGGTAGACAAAGCTGGAAGAAACGCAAGTCTGTTGTTGCGTCTCTCTTTGTTGTTGCATAAGGCTTTACGCACGAAACCGACTAACCTCCACCGCCTCTCTTTGTGCGGGAATTGCCTCCCATCCACCATCGTCAGAAGCTATAAAGAGCGAAGAGAGAAGGGAGGAGAGGCTATCCAGGGATCTAGGAAGTAGAGAGAGAGAGAGAGAGAGAGAGAGAGAGAGAGAGAGAGAGAGAGAGAGAGAGAGATCATCCATTTTCCTTCATCTTCTTCGGGTTCTTATTCTTATTAATGTTTTCTTTTAATTGAGATTAGCCTCATCATGTCTATGAGTGGCTAAACCTCTTAGCTAAGGCTAATAGGTGAAACTTTTAGCATAATGAGAGACTTTTTGCTTATGCCTTTTTTTTAGACTGAACTGTTGTTGATTTTGGTTTAATCAAGGGAATTTTTTAGTTTTTAATGGTCTGTTGTGACTAAAATTACAATGGGTTTGTGATAACTTTGAGTATGTTCCTTTGCTTTTTATGTTTATGACGTCATGAAGCCCTGTTGTTCACCATCGTCTCCTGGGCATGGTCGGATGATGGAACCCTTCCTAACCTTCATACATCAATGATTGGTTGCCAATTAGTTTAATTCTGTTGTTGGCTTTGTCTCCTAGGCATGGTTTGGTGATGGAATCCATTCTAATTCATATACCTTTCATCTATTGAAAACTATATCAAAGAGAGTTCAGTTCGATTTTCATGATGGGACTCTAAGTCTAGTTGAGTTCTTGAAGCATACATAAGATCTCATTGATCTCTATAAGTGGATCCTCTGAATCCCTAGTTTCCTTCATCTAAATTTCTTAAGTTTTAAATTAATATTTCACCATTATTCCTCAAATTACAATCGATTTAGATTTTATCTTAGTCTAGTTCTAGTTCTACTTAATTTCAGAATACGTACAAGTTTCAGTCCCCTGGGATTCGACCTCGGTCTCACCGATTTTATTACTACATCACAACCCTATACTTGGGGAGTGAACACCTAGGTCGTAATCGGAGGAGTTCCGGTAGCGGGAGTGGTGGTGGTTAGGCTTGTGAGTCGATGGAAGAGAATTTCCCTTCGTGACAAGCACTAGTCCAATCTCCCTTCTTCTCTATCTTTCTCTTTTCTCTTCTCTCTCTCACCTTAAGATATCTAAATTCGTTTTTAGGAGAAATGGGGTGAATTGGGAGCCATTTATAGCTCCAGATGATGTGTAAATGGTTCTAGAGCCACTTTATATGATACTTATACCCTATGGGCAGCTATTTCTGACTAACAGGGCCCTTAAGAGGGCCCGCGGGCTCATCTATGCCATGGGGTAGGCTCCCTATCAATGGATTAACGGTAGGACACAGTTTCAGTGCGATCGGATAAACAGATCAGTCGTGGGAAGCCTGTGTCAGATCAACAGTTATAAATGTTTAATCGGGACCACGATTATACGGATGTGTGTAGGGAATTTTTCTTACACTACGTATAAAGTTTGGTCATAAACCGACAGTCCGAAATCCTCAACTTTGCGTAAGAGTGGACGACCCAATTCACTTAAGTTTTAGCTAATTCCTTTAGGGCCTGTTTGATTTTCGTTCCTTTGTTGTAAATACAGGTAAATTCTTCGAATTACCCCTGTCAGAGATATTTCCGCCGTTTGAAATAAAGTGAGATTCACTGCAGGATTTCTTCCTGCAGAAATCTTGCGCTGGTTATCTGCGCTAGAACGAAATCAGGTATGTAATGGCTCAGTGCACGCGTACATTTTCCCTGGGGTGTTCCAAAGCTCCATGTGGGGTCCACCGTTGTTAACACAGGAGATCCGCACGCTCCATCAAACCAAGTGGCTGATTTTATGGGTTAACATCGGACGGTTTCGTAATGTACGAGTTGGGTATATCATCTCCCTTCAATGGTTGCAGCAGCTTGTCTTGGGCTTTTTTATGTTGTGGTCCACTTCGTAGTGATGGAAGTTTCATTTTGGGATTGAACGGCTTAATCCTTATTATAGAAATACTGATCGACATGGATTGGTGCAAACAGATGTATCGTGGGCCATATCTAAGATCACATGGAGGGTCTTCCACCCAACTACCAAAGCTTCATCGGCGCCCAGCACATCAAAGAGCTACCGTAGCCATCATTTTTCACCTATGACGTGAGACGGATGGGTTGAAATCAAAATCTCTTCCACGAGAGTAAAAAATCAGTGTGCATGCAGAGGCATAGTGTTATAAAAACATCATAGGTGAGTTGTAACAATCAGCTTTCCACCGTCTCAAGGACCTGGTATGTGTACTGTTCTATCTGGATCGTCTTGTTCGTTTCTAACTAGGAATGAAGCGTACTTATTTTCTTTCGTTGCAACAGGTAAAACGAGTTCTAGTGAAGCTATAGTTCTTCATCCTCTCAACAGGTCAGTTGAATCTCAAAACCTACCCATGGTCAAACGATCCTGGCAGTTCCACTGTAATGTCCGTGATCCAATCTACCAATGGATTAATGGAATGGATGAAACAGATTGATCATGGTGGCATAAGGAGCACTGCCTGCCAGCCACTGTCGTGTGCGCAGGATTTAAAACTATATATCACATGCGATGAAGCGGATAGAGACTACTTAGTGGTCAGTATCGTGTGGGTCCCGCGCTGAATTACATGTTTCATCGATTCCGTTCATCCAGCTATTCCTGTAATGGGGTTCACTTCAACTTGAGATATACCACATTTTTTTACTTTCATACCAGAAAGTAATCTATTTGACAAAAGATGGATGGCATGGGTGAAACACATACATCGTGGTGGGGCCCATAGAGCACCGACCAACATCTAATGGCCGGTGGCGGGGGATTAGCCAATCCCTTTCCAAACCCTGTACGACAAAGGGATATGGACGCAGATGGAGTCCTACCCCCACCCGGACTGTAATCCGTTGGGGCAGGGCGCTGTGGGGCCCACCTCAATGTACATATTCTATCCATGGCGTTTATCTCCGTCGATAGATCATTAAATAGTTCTTGGTTGCTGGAGAACTTTCGGTGCCGCGTATAACATGACAGCTTGAGTAGCAAAACTGGCTATTAAAGTGACGTTACCAAGTTATGTGGGTCCCACCATGATGTTTGTATTGTATCCACACCGTCCATCCATTTGGATATATCATTTTAGTGCATGATCCAAAGAATGAGGCAGATCCCAAGCTATAGTGGACCACACCAAAGAAACTAGTAGAGAGAGTGAATGCTCCACGAGTACAACATTATTTACTGATGCTTTAATTTCATCCGTCCATATGCTAGCCAAAATATTAAAGGTTAGAATTTTTTTATTTGCCATTTAATGTTATTGTTCCATCCACCCAACGGTTCAGATTAGGATGAACTTATGCCACGTGTGTACTGGAAGAGCTACTTACATTCAAATGAGACAAAGTTAGATGAACGGCTTAGATCAAATATAGACTGGACAGTGAACCCTACACTTGCCAGATGGTTAGCATTCCATCCCCAGCTGTTTTCTTATGCTGTGGCCTGTCTGATTTTTGGATCCAAATGGTTTTTGTCTGAAAGGTTGAATGAGCGGCAGCCTAGCTGATGAACGGCTAAGATCTAATGAACGTCTCACCAACGTGTCAGTCAGATCACACCCAAGAAAAGAAACACATACAAACCTAACACGTTGTACGCGTCACAGGAAACAGATTGAATTGAATGCCTACGGTTGGAAAATGCTGGAGGGCCACGGAAGTTTTGGATCAACCTTATATTTGTTTCTTCCCTTCATCCATGTTTTTGTGATCTTATGAACAGATTGGATGACAAATAAACATCACTGTGGGGCCTAGCAAGGTGTCAACGGTGGAAATCATTATTTCCACTGTTTCCTGTGGTATGGTCCACTTGAGATTTGGATAAGACTCAATTTTGGGATCAACTCCTAAAATGTTCTGGAAAAACGGTTGGACGGTGTGGATAAGCCACATACATTCACAGTGGGACCAACAGATTAACTCAGTTTGATATCCAATTTCCTGGTCTTTTGAGACAGTCCATCTAGTGGGCCAACTATGCAGATATTTGATCTTGCACCATTGACACAGATACATAGTGATTGGGTCATGGACTGTCTCAAAAGACGAACAGTTCTGATGACCATGATGATTGCGCCAACCATGCTTTGTGGGTCGGTGCTACGTGGACCCATCATATACCGCAGTCTTTGCCACAACCCAGGTAGCCAGTGGTCCACATTATTTGGACAAAATCAGATTTCAACAAATGTACAACCACGGCTAGCACGAGTTGCTATCATTTTCGAGACGGTGGTGAAAATCACTAGCCAACGACACGGTTTGGCTAGTGACGTTGCCAAACCCAGGTGGCAATTGGTTAGTGCTATGTAGATCCATCATGTACATTTTTTAATCCACGCCATCCATCCTATTTGGAAGATGATGTATGTGTTATCCTCCAAAAATGAATACGTATGCATCTCACGTCCAGTTGATATCAGGATTGAGCATCTAAACAATAAAATTCAATTGATATGATTTTAAATTAGTTTACCAAACGAAAATATGTAATTAACATGTACAAAAAGGAACCCCATGTCCTTGATTTCGGATGATGATGTTTTGTAGATATTACGATCTCCGGATAATGGATCCAAGTGAATGGACAGAAGAGGAGATGAATATGTTTGCAATTATATTTGCTTCTGCCTCAGCAGCTATGACAGTTGGAGAATATTGTCGCAACTATTTATTTCGGAATCCACCAAGGCGGGCGGATAATGAACGAGCTTGGATCATCAACGGAATAATTAGGGCTACAGACAACGACTGCATCTCCCAGTTGAGAATGCGAAAGACGACCTTTTTCCACCTATGTTCAGTACTACGGGATAATAATAAATTGAACGACGCGAAGCATGTAAGTATGGAAGAACAACTTGTGATGTTTCTCCATATTTTAGGACATAATGTGCGTAACAGAGTCATTGGACATCGATTCATACGGTCCGGTGAAACCGTGAGTCGTTATGTCAATCGGGTGCTAGACGCAATAGTATCTTTATACCCTGTCTACGTACAACTACCTGGTCCAGAAACTCTACCAGAGATTACCAACAATCCAAATTGGAATAACTACTTTCAGGTTAGTAATTTATTACTTGATTTGCAATTTCGTCGTTGAAGCTATGGTGTTTTTCACTTTATAAATAATAATGATTTTTCCTCATTATATGCACCCGTAGGATTGTATCGGTGCTATAGATGGGACGCATATACCTACCTTCGTTCCTAGTAATGAGAGTGGCGTCTACCGTAATAGAAAAGGGATAATTTCTCAGAATGTTATGGCGGTTTGTGATTTCGATATGAAATTCGTCTACATGCTTGCGGGTTGGGAGGGGTCTGCTTCAGATGCACGCGTTCTACAAAGTACTCTGACCGATGAACATGATCGTTTTACCGTACGTGAAGAAAAATATTACGTTGTGGATGCTGGGTATGCGCATTCTCCGGGATTCATGGCTCCATATCGAGGTGTCCGTTACCATCTCAATGAATATCGTACCGGTCGTAATCCCGCAAATGCGAAAGAGCTATTCAATTATCGTCATGCACAACTCAGAAATGTTATTGAGCATTGGTATGGGGTATTTAAGTCTAGATTTCCCATTCTAAAAACGGCTCCACAATACCCAGTAGTGACACAGGTCAAGATAGTGCTCGCGTGTTCCTTCACAATTTTATTCATTTGTCGGGGGATGACGAAATTGTGGATGTGGATGGTACATCAAGGGATGGTGATGTAGGACCGTCACCAACAACATTGGATAATGCTGCTATCGATGACCTACGCAATGTGCTTAATGCCCCTCAGACAGAGAGGGATGCATGGATTGCATTTCGTGACAGCATTGCACAGAGGATGTGGAATGATTACACTACAGCGAGTCAAAGGGTATAAGTTCTTTATCAAATTAGCAGTTTCCAAAGTTATAGTGGCCCTGAGTATTATTGTTTTCTTTTGCCGTATTACTTATTGTATATTTTGATCATCGCATTCACAGACAACATTACAATGAACATTTTGGCCACTATAGAGCTTCAAGTGGTTCGTCTCATTTGGATTGTGCAATTTTTTTTATTAAATACTTGAAGATACATCTTCATCGACTCCAATGAATGCGAGATCTCAATCGTCCACACCCACAAAGCGGACTACCGGATGTAATGCAGCAACAACACCAAGAAGGACACTCAAAAGGAATACGGGAAAATCATTAGATGAAGCACATTCCCTTGGCGGTATACTTCGCTGGACAGATGTCATGGACAACTGCCTTATCGATAGTCTGGTGGAGCAGGTTGCAAATGGGAAGAAGAGTGGGCATGGTTTTAAAAAGGAGACGTACAAACCATGTGTTGATAATATCAGAGATAAGTTGGGGATCATTCTCAAGTCGAAGCACGTCATTAACCGCTTACGCACTGTGAAAAAATTGTACTTTACAATTCGGGATTTGCGCAATGCCAGTGGTTTCGGGTGGGATGATGGTTTGAAGGTGGTGGTCGCAACGGATGATGTTTGGGTCGACTACATAAAGGTTCGTAGCAATATTATTTTTAAAATTTTTAAATCAATTTCAATTCTAATTTAGGCTGACTATTTATCCCTTAACTTGATATTCAAAATTTTTTTCTCTTCATAGTCACACCCGTACGCACAACATGTTCGTGGTAAGCCGTGTTCAAGATATGATGACCTGGAATACATTTTTGGAGACGATCGTGCCACTGGTAAAAGATGTGCAACTGGAAATTATAATTTTGACACGGGCTCTTTTGGTGGCTTGAGGAATCCAGATGATCCGATGACACAGACCGTGGACCTCAATTCCATATCAGTTGATCTTGGATCTGACGATTTTGGGGACAGTGGTCCAACTATCCATTGGGAGTGGGACAGTCGTGAAGGCGCTAATATACCACAATCGACTCCACCTGCAAAAGGAAACAACTCCAACACTACAAACAACAGTGCAAACTCTAGGAAGAGGGCAAGGGCTACGCGTCCAACTGATGTAATTGGTCATGGTTTGACCAACATGGCTGAAGCTTTGCAATCGATTGCGACAAATATGACAAAGGGAAAGAATTTTGCAAGAATGGCTGTTATCATTCCAGAGCTGGAGCAGTTGGATGGACTAAATGGGGAAGAAGTACTTTCCGCAACAAAACTACTTTCCAAGGAGGAAGAATATGGTGCTGCTTTTCTTAACCTGCCTAATTATAAGAGGCTGAATTTTCTCCGCATGTTGATGATGTCCCACCAGTGAAGCCGTACAGCACCCATAGGAGTTTGCTGAGGAGTTGTTGTTGAATGCTCCACGCGTACATCATTTGATGCATGTTTTTATTTTCTTTTTGGACGATTTGACTTTATTGGGTGATACAATATCTAGGATAATTAACACTTGACTATGCTGGTTTAACTTGTAATGTTATAATACTCTTACCCATCTTTTGTGTTGCTTGACATTTACTCAGGTAGATATTTATCGTTGCGCAACATTTCATAGGTCAATCTTTTGCTATCACATGTTACTTTCTCGTCCAAGTAGTATTTTAAGTATATAAACGTTACACTACATCTAATATATACTTTCAATCTCTCTAATGTCTCTATTTACGCTAATATTGGAATATGAATCTCTTTTCTAACGGAAGTTACTTTTTGATGTTAGATGGGTAAGGTGTACGTTGTATTTAGGGGAAGAAGACCTGGTATTTACTTTACTTGGGAGGAATGTAATGCCGAAGTAGATGGGTTTCACCGGGCGCTATTCAAATCGTACAAGTCGCAGGAATTCGCGGTCCGTGCATGGCAGGCTTTTCATGCAAAATCACAGAATCCAGATATGTCAAACCAAGAATTCTCCTCATTGACTGGTGACGATGACTGTGGGGTTACACATCAAGCCCAGCATGGTCAGGAAATTCAAGTTAATCATAATAGCCGTCATGATACCATCTATAATGGAGCCTCAACTTCAAACCCCCCATCTATGAAGGCGGAGATCGGTTCTAATGAAGACGACGGTACTGCACTGCTGTTTCTACTAGGCGTTTTGATTGTCATAACGGCAATTCACCTCATCTCTCTGAACAATTAAAGTTGTAGTGGTGGATGTCCAACATGCAACACACATATGATCTTGTTGTACAAACATGTTTTAATGATCTTCTATGACTTTGCCTGGTTGATATGGAAATTCTTAAATGGTAATAATGGAACTGATGGAGGCTCTGAGGAGCCACCTTCATGCAGGTGATTATCCACACCGTTCAACTACGCTGTTTTGTATGGAGTAGCCCACCTGCTCGGTATTGGCTGATTTTTGTACTGTGATCCTTAATGGTGGGGCCAACTTAAGATGTGGTTCTATCGAGGCGTGCCTTTGGCAACATTTGTTAATCTGTGGTGACTGATCCACTTACATGGATACATACCATCCAAATTGAGTGCTGTATTATGGATGCGTGTTGTATTATGGATGCATCCGTCCATATCTCAGAAGCCTCACAGATAGAACAACTCCAACCATCCAATTGGTGAGGAACAGACGGATGGATAAGAATAGGGTTACTTGAATTGAACGGTTAATACCAGATGGTTAATAAATTTGCCCCATTAGTGTGATTTTCGGCCAAATGTTCCATCCATCATGAGACTCATTCATAAATATAGTTTCGATTTACGGCCGTGGATGACTCACAAACATGGCTCCAGTCGTACCTGGCCGGTGTCGATCAAATCCATACATCACAGTGGCCCCTTAGAAATGGAGCGGAGTGGGTAGTAGTTGAAATCTGTATCAAGCGGTTTAATTTCGGTTCTTTCTGATACATGTACAATATGTGAGTGCCTCTGTATCAAGCGTTGTATGTCGCCTGAGTAGCAAATAGCTCCCCGAGATTCAGATTCGATTCCTACTACAATCGCATTACGATGCATACTTTTCCTTGGATGGATATATAGCTTGAGAGTGATATGAAGAGTTAAACGGATAATCGGAACCGTTTATACTCTGGGAGCTACCTGCAGTGGATTTTGAATTAAAATATTCGCTCTGATAAGACTATCATGGTCATTTGATGGGTGGGGTTGAATTTGAACCATTGATTATTTTTCTGTTTTCAACCGGCATTGGTTTAAACATGCTCGTTTGGGCAGTGGGATTAGAAGGGATTAGGTGGGATGGGATTCATCTGGTCCGAGCCAATTTTTGGCAGTGGGATTAGAAGGGATTAGGTAGGATGGGATTCATCTGGTCCTGTGCCAATTCAACTCCATGGGAAGAATGAAAAAGCTAGGAATAAGAGTTGGAATTGCATCGCGTTCGGTGCTAATTTCACTCAGGTGAGGGGACGTTCAGGGTCGTACACCTGCAAGTCATTTGCAAAGGCAAAAATTACGCTCCATCCAACGCCTGCCGTACATCAGCAGGTCATTTGCAAGCTGCAAATCAAACAGAGTCATGTAACTCTTCACCGTATTTACAGCCATCACGGGCGCAAGCAAACACGATCACCCAGCTACTACTTCACCCGACAGGCCCGCAGGCGTAAATGTAAATAATGATTAAATACATTTACCTCGAATTACAGCAAAGAAATAGACATCGAACGGGCCCTTAGAGTATTTGCACTTTTCATGCACTTGTCTCTCAGCTTAAGTTGAGCATTTCTAGACACTGTCCAGGCTTGACTCTCGCGATGGTCGTTGAGCCCAGTAAGATGGACATTGTTATATAATTTCATGGCTAGCGGACCCCCAATGTGCGGTCTAGGTCCTATACAGAGTTTCAGGGTACTTGCGAGAGGGGCGGGCCCTCGGGATTTCCCTTGAATTTTCGGATGGTGGTGCACTAGTGTACTTGTGATCCTGAGCTATATTTATTTGTAGGAATAGCGGCCCGAACTAAATTTCTTTAATGCTATGTATTAGCATACACCTAGTCGTATATAGCTAGTCGAGTATGGCCATCAGGCAGTTTCATCTGTGGTTGAATTCGGGTCTTAGTACGGACTTTTCCAGGACGTTACAGTATCACGATCAGATTAGAAAACAAATCCTGCACTTATGCAATTCAGCGCACGCTCGATGGCACATTCTATGGGCACTACCAAAAAAAGGGACAAAGGCTACGGATAAAATCCGTAGCCTTAGACCTATGGCTACGGTTCTAGTCCGTAGCACGTCCGTAGTCGTAGGTGCAGTAACAATAGGTCAGGAACCTATAGCTACGGATTTAATCCGTAGCTATAGGTCACAACAGCTACGGATTTAATTCGTGGCAGTTATATCTGTAGCTATAGGTTACAACAGCTACGGATTTATTCACTACAGCTACGGATTAAATCCGTAGCTATATCTGGCAATCGCTAGGGATATAATCCGTAGCAATTATATTCGTAGTTGTAGATTACTACAGCTACGGATTTAATCACAACAGCTACGGATTGAATCCGTAGCTATAGGTTACAACGCTACGGATTATTTGTTTATTCAATTATCACCTGTATAATCATTCAATTACCACCTGTATAATCATCCTGTATAATCATTCAATTACCACCTGTATAATCATCCTGTATAATCATTCAATTACCACCTGTATAATCATTCATTCATTCCATTACAATCAATTACAATCATTCATTCATTCAATTACAATCAATTACAATCCTTCATTCAATCAATTACAATTACAATCCTTCATTCAATGAATTACAATTACAATTACAATAATGCTGAAAATACAAATCTTTGGCTTCATTAGAGAAATTTGCTCGACTTCACCCTGAAATTTCAAAAATAAAGAATTGAAAGAATAAATATCCTTCATTCAATGAATTACAATTACAATCCTTCATTCAATGAATTACAATTACAATTTACAATTACAATAATGCTGAAAATACAAATCTTTGGTTTAGGTTAGGTTATAGGTTAAGGTTTAGGTTTAGGAAACCGGTTTCAGGTTCGGGATCGGATTTAAGTTTGGGTTTTCAAGTTTAGGTTAGGGAGTTGAGATTCTGATTAGGTGTAGGTTTAGGTTAAGGGATTTGAGAATAGGTTAAGGTGTAGGTTTAAGAAATCGGGTTCGGGTTCGGGTTCGGGATCGGGTTTAAGCTTGGGTTTTCAAGTTTAGGTTTAGGTTTAGGTTAGGTAGTTAGGTTTATGTTAGGTTGTATGTTAAGGTTTTGGGAATTGAGAATAGGTTAAGGTTTAGGTTTAAGAAACTGGGTTCGGGTTCGGGATCGAGTTTAAGTTTGGGTTTTCAAGTTTAGGTTTAGGTTTAGGTTAGGGAGTTAGGTTTAGGTTACGTTGTAGGTTAAGCTTTAGGGAATTGAGAATAGGTTAAGGTTTAGGTTTAGGAAACCGGGTTTGGGTTCGGGATCAGGTTTAAGTTTGGGTTTTCAAGTTTAGGTTTAGGTTTAGGTTAGGTTGTAGCTTAAGGTTTAGGGAATTGAGAATAGGTTAAGGTTTAGGTTGAGGAAACTGGGTTCGGGTTCGAGACGGGGTTTAAGTTTGGATTTTCAAGTTTAGGTTTAGGTTTAGGTTAGGGAGTTAAGTTTAGGTTAGGTTTTAGGTTAAGCTTTGGGGAATTGAGAATAGGTTAAGGTTTAGGTTGAGGAAATTGGGTTCGGGTTCGGCATCGGGTTTAAGTTTTGGTTTTCAAATTTAGGTTTATGTTTAGGTTAGGGAGTTAGGTTAAGGTTAGGTTATAGGTTAAGGTTTAGGGAATTGAAAATAGGTTAAGGTTTAGGTTGAGGAAACCGGGTTCAGGTTCGGGTTCGGGTTTAAGTTTGGGTTTTCAAGTTTAGGTTTAGGTTTAGGTTTAGGTTTAGGTTTAGGTTAGGTAGTTAGGTTTAGGTTAGTTTGTAGGTTAAGGTTTAGGTTTAGGAAACCGGTTTCGGGTTCGGGATCGGGTTTAAGTTTGGGTTTTCAAGTTTAGGTTTAGGTTAGGTTGTAGGTTAAGGTTTAGGGAATTGAGAATAGGTTAAGGTTTAGGTTGAGGAAATTTGGTTCAGGTTCGGCATCGGGTTTAAGTTTAGGTTTTCAAGTTTAGGTTTAGGTTTAGGTTAAGGAGTTGAGATTTAGGATTAGGTGTAGGTTTAGGTTTAGGGATTTGAGAATAGGTTAAGGTTTAGGTTTAGGAAACCGGTTTCGGGTTTGGGATCGGGTTTAAGTTTGGGTTTTCAAGTTTAGGTTTAGATTTAGGTTAGGTAGTTAAGTTTAGGTTAGGTTGTAGGTTAAGGTTTAGGGAATTGAGAATAAGTTAAGGTTTAGGTTTAGGAAACCGGGTTCCGGTTCGGGATCGGGTTTAAGTTTGGGTTTTCAAGTTTAGGTTTAGGTTTAGGTTAGGGAGTTAGGTTTAGGTTCGGTTGTAGGTTAAGGTTTAGGGAATTGAGAATAGGTTAAGGTTTAGGTTGAGGAAACTGGGTTCGGGTTCGGGACCGGGTTTAAGTTTGAGTTTTCAAGTTTAGGTTTAGGTTTAGGTTAAGGAGTTAGGTTTAGTTTAGGTTGTAGGTTAAGGTTTAGGGAATTGAGAATAAGTTAAGGTTTAGGTTGAGAAAATTTGGTTCGGGTTCGGCATCGGGTTTAAGTTTGGTTTTTCAAGTTTAGGTTTAGGTTTAGGTTAGGGAGTTGAGATTTAGGATTAGGTGTAGGTTTAGGTTAAGGGATTTGAGAATAGGTTAAGGTTTAGGTTTAAGAAATCGGGTTCAGGTTCGGGATCGAGTTTAAGCTTGGGTTTTCAAGTTTAGTTTAGGTTTAAGTTAGGTAGTTAGGTTTATGTTAGGTTATAGGTTAAGGTTTGGGAATTGAGAATAGGTTAAGGTTTAGGTTTAGGAAACCGGGTTCAGGTTCGGGATCGAGTTTAAGTTTGGGTTTTCAAGTTTAGGTTTAGGTTTAGGTTAGGGATTTAGGTTTAGGTTACGTTGTAGGTTAAGCTTTAGGGAATTGAGAATAGGTTAAGGTTTAGGTTTAGGAAACCAGGTTCGGGTTCAGGATCGGGTTTAAGTTTGGGTTTTCAAGTTTAGGTTTAGGTTTAGGTTAGGTTGTAGGTTAAGGTTTAGGGAATTGAGAATAGGTTAAGGTTTAGGTTGAGGAAATTGGGTTCGGGTTTGGCATCAGGTTTAAGTTTGGGTTTTCAAGTTTAGGTTTAGTTTTAGGTTAGGGAGTTGAGATTTAGGATTAGGTGTAGGTTTTGGTTTAGGGATTTGAGAATAGGTTGAGGTTTAGGTTTAGGAAATCGGGTTTGGGTTCGGGATTGGATTTAAGTTTGGGTTTTCAAGTTTAGGTTTAGGTTTAGGTTAGGTAGTTAGGTTGAGGTTAGGTTGTAGGTTAAGGTTTAGGGAATAGAGAATAAGTTAAGGTTTAAGTTTAGGAAACCGGGTTCGGGTTCGGGATCGGGTTTAACTTTGAGTTTTCAAGTTTAAGTTTAGGTTTAGGTTAGGGAATTAGGTTTAGGTTCGGTTGTAGGTAAAGGTTTAGGGAATTGAGAATTGGTTAAGGTTTAGGTTGAGGAAACTGGGTTTGGGTTCAGGACCGGGTTGAAGTTTGGGTTTTCAAGTTTACGTTTAGGTTTCGGTTAGGGAGTTAGGTTTAGGTTATGTTGTAGGTTAAGGTTTAGGGAATTGAGAATAGGTTAAGGTTTAGGTTGAGAAAAGTGGGTTCGGGTTCGGCATCGGGTTTAAGTTTGGGTTTTCAAGTTTAGGTTTATGTTTAGGTTAGGGAGTTAGGTTTAGGTTAGGTTGTAGGTTAAGGTTTAGGGAATTGAGAATAGGTTAAGGTGTAGGTTTAAGAAATCGGGTTCGGGTTCGGGTTTAAGCTTGGGTTTTCAAGTTTAGGTTAGGTAGTTAGGTTTAGGTTAGGTTGTAGGTTAAGGTTTTGGGAATTGAGAATAGGTTAAGGTTTAAGTTTAGGAAACCAGGTTCGGGTTCGGGATCGAGTTTAAGTTTGGGTTTTCAAGTTTAAGTTTAGGTTTAGGTTAGGTAGTTAGGTTGAGGTTAGGTTGTAGGTTAAGGTTTAGGGAATTGTGAATAAGTTAAGGTTTAGGTTTAGGAAACCGGGTTCGGATTCCGGATCGGGTTTAAGTTTGGGTTTTCAAGTTTAGGTTTAGGTTTAGGTTAGGGAGTTGAGATTTAGGATTAGGTGTAGGTTTTGGTTTAGGGATTTGAGAATAGGTTGAGGTTTCGGTTTAGGAAATCGGGTTTGGGTTCGGGATTGGATTTAAGTTTGGGTTTTCAAGTTTAGGTTTAGGTTTAGGTTAGGTAGTTAGGTTGAGGTTAGGTTGTAGGTTAAGGTTTAGGGAATAGAGAATAAGTTAAGGTTTAAGTTTAGGAAACCGGGTTCGGGTTCGGGATTGGGTTTAACTTTGAGTTTTCAAGTTTAAGTTTAGGTTTAGGTTAGGGAATTAGGTTTAGGTTCAGTTGTAGGTAAAGGTTTAGGGAATTGAGAATTGGTTAAGGTTTAGGTTGAGGAAACTGGGTTTGGGTTCAGGACCGGGTTTAAGTTTGGGTTTAGGTTATAGGTTATAGGTTTTGGGATTTGAGAATGAGTTTGGGTTTAGGCTATAGGTTTTGGTTAAGGTTTAGGTTATAGGTTTTGGGATTTGAGAATGGGCTCGGGTTTAGGTTACAGGTTTTGGTTAAGGTTTAGGTTTAGGTTTAGGTTATAGGTTTTTTGGGATTTGAGAATGGGTTATAGTTTAGGTTTAGGTTAGGTTATAGGTTTTGGCTTTGGTTTAGGTTATAGGTTATGGGATTTGAGAATGGGTTCGGGTTTAGGGATTTGAGTTTAGGTTATAGGTTAAGGTTTTAGGGATTTGAGTTTAGGTTATAGGTTTTGGTTTTGGTTATTGGTTTTGGTTTAGTTTAAGGTTTAGGTTATTGGATTTGAGAATGGGTTCGGGTTTAGGTTATAGGTTTTGGTTAAGGTTTAGATTTTTGGATTTGAGAATGTGTTCGGGTAGAGGTTATAGGTTTTGGTTTTAGTTTAGGTTTAGGTTATAGATTTTTGGATTTGAGAATGGGTTATGGTTTAGGTTTAGGAAATCGGGTTCAGGTTCAAGATTGGGTTTAAGTTTGGGTTTTCAAGTTAAGGTTAAGGTTTAGGTTAGGGAGTTGAGATTAGGATTAGGTGTAGGTTTAGCTTTAGGGAATTGAGTTTAGGTTATAGGTTTAGGTTTTGGTTTAGGTTAGGGGTTTTGATTTAGGTTATAGGTTATAGGTTATAGGTTTTGGTTATAGGTTATAGGATTTGAGAATGGGTTCGGGTGTGGTCCCTGCAAATACAAATATAATACAAATATAAACACGGCCTGTCCGAATGGCCAGGCCCTTCCAATGTCGTCCATAGGAAATGGACAGCTTCATCATGGTCATAACAGCGGTTCCCACCTTCCAGGGACCCCCGCTCTTCCAGATAGCTCCGACGCACATCCGGGTCTGCTCCATCAATCTCGAGCAAATACATAAACACGGCCTGTCCAAATGGCCAGGCCCCTCCAATGCCGTCCATAGGAAATGGACAGCTTCATCATGGTCATAACAACGGTTCCCACCTTCCAGGGACCCCCGCTCTTCTGGATAGCTCCGACGCACATCCGGGTCTGCTCCATTAATTTCGCGCAGCGGTTCATAAATACGGCCTGTCCAAATGGCCAGGCCACTCCAATCATGATTCAAAGAAGGGAACTCGAGGGTTTTCCTCACCTTCCATTGTATGCTTCCAAGGTGCAGATGGCCCCTAAAACACACATACATCCTGGGAATTGATCGCTTCTCAAAACTGTAGACTGTTTTGTTTTGAAACTCGTTCATCTCACCTGAAAACCTGTCACATAATAATAACTGTAACCATAATGATAACTATTGTGAATGCACTATAATGAACAAATTATTATTATTATAGATAACTGTAATTACAACATAGATATTATCTGCCAAATACAGATATCTCCTGTCATATAAAAGCATATAAAAAAGAAAAAGAAAGAAAGAGAGACGGGGTTCATACCATGTCCAAGAGCTTTTCTTCTAGTCTAGCTATGACAAAAAGTAGACAATGATTTTCTAGTAGATGTCAACAGTTAAGGTAGTTGCCAAATTAGAAAAGGTGACAGCAAAAGTCATCACTTGTTCAGTCTACTTTTTAGTACCTGTTTCCCCATGTGAGATGTAGTTCTCCTACACAAGTCCTATTAATGTTAAAGAATCTCAGCTAATGAGGGCCATCTTAAATGTGAATTTAAAGGTTTTTTTCTCTATTTTTTCAATCTAAGTCCAGTGTACCCCACTGAAAAAGCCCCAAGGCTCTAGGCTCCTCACTTGAATAGAATTGCATGCAGCTGCTTCCTGCTTGTTTCAAGAGTTCATGTGAACATTCTGAAGCAGATACCGAGCATTTTTCAATCTGTTCTCTATGTCTTTCAAGAACCATGTGTCTATGAATCAGAGGTCATGATTGCTCAACCAATCTGATTTTGGGACAACGACTTCAAGACAATGGGTCACACAATTCAATCCGGTTTTAATTTGAGTTCATGTATGTCTCATGTACATTGTCTGATGAAAGCCCATCCTTGCATCTGGTTTCTCCATTAGAACTAGGTACATAAAGCAAGTCAATACAAAAAATAAAAATAAAAATAAACTAAACAAAACTAATCATACTCTTCTCACGAAGTTGGTAGCTTTCATAAATCAAGGATGGAATGGACCAAAATTTCCAAGGTGGTAGCTTTAAAAAAATAAAATAAAATCTGTCAGTAGATTAAGCTAAACCCAATGATGATGATGATGATTAGTTTTAGATTCATCAGTGGATTAAACTAAACCTGGTGATGATGATGAAATGGAAAGCCACAAGTTCTAATGAAGACTATTGGCAAAACAGAAGTAACAATGAATGAAGGGAAAAAAAGCACATAAGAGTTTTCTTGTGTGCGGCTGTAATTCTCTTGGATTTGCAACCCACCACATCAAACAGTAACTCTGCCCCAAACTATACATCAGGTACTAACTATGTCGCAACCAAAAGTCTGACCTTAAGAAAACTAATGTGAGAGAGTTAAAATGACAGAAGGAAAAGAAGATGAAATGGAAATGCATGGAACAGCTCTAGAGATACCTGTTATCAGCAACCTTTTGTTGCAACATACAATACCCATTCCTTCATCTACACATGAAAGCAAAAGAATATCAAGAAAATAGAAATTTTATTACCAACCATTTTCTTGAGTCCTATGATTATCATATATCCAGATTTTCTTTCCAGAAAAGGTACTTATATTGCCTGCTTATGCAACTAAATTTGCAATTTAAGAAAACACAAGTGAATGTTTTAAATTCAATTTTCTGACACAATCAACACCCAAACAATACATCATGACTTGAAGTGTATATTTAGAAGCAAGGAAAATTCAATTTGGTCATTTCAGTTTATAAGTACAAATAATTGCAATTTGTTTCAACAACACATTCACATCAAAAAATTGGTTTACCTAATCTGTGAGAGCCAAGTTAGCATAAAAAAAGGACTTCATGGTCCCAATATCTTCCCAGTAGCCATTAAATAGTTATGCCTGCCAAGTTATGAATGTGGCAGCCTTGTTAGAGACTTCTACTAATATGGTTTAAATGCCTAATTTTTGTTCTCAGAAAACTGAGACCAATATATGGTTCCTTTCTTTATATAAAGGCTGACTGGAACTGATAACTCACTCTTTTAAGAGATAATCTATGATAATACAGAGGATTTTGAGGAATTCATTACCTGAACATTGTATTCTTCAGCAACCATTGGAATGATCTCTGATCCAAAATCCATTAAATGTAGAATTCGATATGCTTGGCAAAAGAAAAAGGTTGTGGAGAGTAGTCCATCCTCTGCAGGAGCCACCCAATGGACTGCAGAAGCTTATGAGCTTATGTTAATGTTTAAAACTGCAGAAGTTTCAGGTTACCTTGCAATGCTGCCAAAACAATGGGTAGATTGTATCATCTTTCACCACAACAAAGGCACGCTTTCTAATTAAAACAACCCACTATGTTTTAGTTGAAATGAAATGACGTTAGCTCACATGAATGGTGGTAATGAAAACAACATTACAGATCAGGTGAGCAAATTTCCAACATGAGAGATCAACCTCTGAGTGCACATGCATGCACTCGATGTTGCTCTTTTACAATCATAATGGCTACCTTAGTATGATGCTTGGCCAGAAGTGTTGCAATTTAATGCAATACCTCAACTCGAGTAAGCATCCCATTCACTAGATAATTGTATGGAAAAAACCAGTATACTGCAAATCACCATCTAATCAATATAAAGTGGTGAGACAAGCATTGTCCCATTGACTAACTTATAACATGAAAAAAGGGAACTTTTCTGTCATGCTTTCTCCTTGTTACTCTTTTAGAAGCACAATAGGTATGTTGCTGAAAATTATTGAGCACCCAAGCAACCTTTAAATTAAGCTGGTTTCTCACGTTACAAAGAATGTACCTCCACGCAGAATGCTTGCATGATCTGTTCCAAGTACTTTCTCAAGATGTTGATTGCAAGTAGTACCGACTGCATCAGGTAGTAGTCCAGTCACCTGTGTTCCACAGCAAAAAAAAAAAAAAAAAAAAAAAAGCATCATGAGGAAGGTAAAAACAAATGAGAATTAGAAATTAAAAGAGAAATCTCATGTTTCTGGCTTCTCCGAATAGGGTGAAACCAAAACCTGGAAATGGAAAGACTGTGGAACCCTTAAATGTACGTGGAAAATGACATCAGCAGGGGAGGAAAAGCATTTCCTTATGGCCGTTTGTTTTGCACCATCATTTCAATGGAAATCTAAAGGTCAACGGTCAATCAGTAGAGTTGTCCCTCGTAACCATGGAATCTAGATTTTTTAACAAGATTTTTGTGGTGTGTTTCTCAAACACAGGAATCTGTTGCACAAGGGGAATTCGTTTTCTTTTCCATGGTTGTCCACAGTTCTCTCTAAACAAACAGGAAATGGAAATTTATGATTCCCTAACTTTGGGCAAGAAATGATTTCTAATGGGTTCAATGATAAGGGAGAATCAAGATATTGGATAACGTGGGGCCAATTTCCTGGACGTCAAATTCAACGGGGAAAGTAAGATGGTTAATATTACTTTTCACAGTGCAAAATTTCAGTTATGTCTCTTCTTTACCTTCCATTTTCTTCTTAACAAGAAAATCCATATTTACTAATATTCCCATTTTTCTATTTTTCAAAAGAATGAGTTCGGACTCCAAAAGCGTCGGCTCCCGCACTCGTACTTTCAGCCCAAACCCTAACCAAGGTTATAGGTTTTGGCTAATGTGAAACTAGAGTGGAAGTCTTTTGAAAATGTTATGGATTCATGTGTTCGTTCATGCATCATTTGATCAGGCTCCTGAACCAAATAAAGTTTGAGACTGATATGGCTGCCTTCAATGAAGAGTTTCTTTTCTACATGATCTCATTACATACCATATGTTTTGATAGAATGCAAGCCGTATATATAAGAGCTATCATGCAAAGGCTCATCCCCATCGTTGGATGGCATGCATGCCAGACATCCGGACCATTCATTAGGTAGCCCACACTATATATGAACATGACTTGGACCAATATAAAAAAGATCACTCTTCTATGAGAAAAAGAAGCCCATTTCTCCAAACTCAATGTGCATGCCTTACTTTTCACTGCATGGTTTCCATTTTGATCATGCGCACATTACATAACATGTTCATCAAATTCAAGAACAAGGTTTATTATCTGATCAAGCTCAGTAACTTCAAGTGTCGATAACAAAATATGAGCAGAGGATGAGCATTTGAAGCAAGAGTATGCTACTCAAATTTCAACTAGTGAGACTAAGAACAACAAAGCATGGAATTAGAATTGACAATCTTAAAACTATTTAAACATGAATACCAAAGATGTGTGTCTTATGTAGACATGTATCATGTTGATGTGTGTGCCTACGTAGCTGAAGTACTATTCTTTTGACCAGTCCATGAGATTCCCTGAAATCTGTGGCTCCTAATTAAAAAAGGAAAAAAGAAAATAATGAAATCCAAAAGGAGGTTGAGAAAGGGTTACCACGTAGGTAGCCCTGTGTCCAAAACTCTCCCACTTGAAGTTAGTGGTTCTTGTAAGTCTCATTTTAACCATCCATGAATGAGCCTCATATTCCAAATATTAAGAATTTCCTGTCCACAATCGGACACAACATGCTAATGATATCAAATACAAAAACCACAGACATAACTCACATATAAAAATTGAGAACTAGGGATGGATGGGACTGTCAATGGGCCCAAATTGGCCAAGGAAAATCAAAATTTTGAATAGCCCTTGCCATCCTATTGGACTGGTGAGCTCCACTGTCCATTTCACTTTTTGACCATCTAATTGGATTTGCAGGACCATGGTGCAATCGGATGATTTATTTCACTTCATCACAATCTTCAACCGGCCAGCTGGTGGGGTCCATCTTGGATCCCATCTAATGGGGAGGTGGCCTGGATGCAACGGGAAGGAGACTACAATTTTCTTATTTCCACATCATTAGACTAATGGCTGCAATTCAATTTGGTAACACATCCAAGCATACCCTACAGAAGATAACTAAAAATGAAATGCATAAAGATACCTAATTTGCCAATTCCATTCAAAATCCATCACATAAACAAGACTCCTGCCAAAAAATTCCACACACACAAAAAAAAAATTAAAATAAATTAAATTAAAAATAAAAACGCACTTGCTTGCATCCACGAGTACAGGTGTCGTCGAGTATCATGATAGTGGTGGTGGCCGTCCCTGTCTCACCACCAGACCAGCACTCCCCCAGATTAGGGCATTTCACCTCCTCGCAGACGGTGTGGAGATTCAATACCCTGAGCTTCTGCTTGATCTTCGGGTTTAGGAACCACCGGGGATCGATTCCTTCATCCATTTTGGCTTCGGGAGGGGCTTCTTCTTCGATCCGACCTTGACCGAGTACTCGTCATTCTCACGGAGGCGGATGAAATCGGTGAGGGATGGAGACTCCGCGGCGAGACGGGACCGGAGATCCGCTAGGGTTGGAGTGGGAGGAGGAGGATGGGGTTGGGGAGTTAGGGTCTGGTGAGAGGAAGAGGATGAGAGGGCTTTGGGGAGATCGCGAGAGGGCGAGGGAAAGGGAGAGGGAGAGAGAGAGAGAGAGAGAGAGAGAGAGAGAGAGAGAGAGAGAGAGAGAGAGAGAGAGAGAGAGAGAGAGAGAGAGAGAGAGAGAGAGAGAGAGAGAGAGAGAGAGAGAGAGAACGCGCGTGGGGGTTTTGGTTTTGGGAATTTGGGTGCGCGCGCGAGAGAGGGGCGCGGATGGTATTTAGGGGTGATGGACATCACCGTCCTAATTTAGTTTCGACCTTGTGGGGCCCACCATTGTGTATTTTATCTATCCACTCCGTCCATTCATTTTAACAGCCCCTTTTTAGGGTTTATCCAAAAAATGAGTCAGATCGAAGATGTATATGGACCACACCATATATTAACGATATAAATATATTTTTCATTGTTTCTTATAGTGTGGTCTACTTAAACTTTTAATCTTTCTACTTTTTGGGTTCTTGCACTGAAATAATATTTTAAAATTTATGGACGGCTTAGATAAAACAAATATATTGTAATGGGCCCCATGGAGCTCCTTAAGCATCAACTGTCTCTAATAAAGTCCAATGGGGGAGGAATGTTTTAGCTGCAGATTAAGTAGGATTTAGCTATGGATTAAATCCGTAGTAATATAGCTACGGATTAAATCCGTAGCTAAAAACCTACATAGTCCGTAGCCTTTGCTCATTTTTTTGGTAGTGGGGACTTTGATGGCATCGACGATTTGTTGATGGTATGGAGAAAACACCAAAATGTTCCAACAATAAAAAATGAAATTTCTAGATTTTTTCGATGGCATCGACATCCGCTAGATGACATTGAGTGATCTATCAATAACATTGACCGACCTTGTTGTTTGCATATTTAAAACATAAACAACACTTATGACTATTTCCATTTTCAAATATGGTAGTTTTTTAGCAGGTGTGCATAGCAGTTTAAATAGTCCATCCGAACCTATTGGATAAGGAATACCAGGGCCTTTTAAGGCAACGGTGCACTGACCTGATGAACGGTCTGGCTTCATGCAATTTTTTATTTTTTATTTTTTGGTCCGAACACATGCATTTTTTTAGCATATTCTTTTTTCCAACCCTAGAGTACCTCAGGTAGGTACCTGCAGCTAACCTTGCTTAAATACCTAGCAGCCCAAGCGCCAAGTGGGTGGAATTTTCATGTGATCCACCTTGTCCATTAGGTACTTCACCTTACGGACCAAAAAATCATGACGATCCAATAATCAGGTTGGACACCTCATAGGAAACAGTTGGGATGGGATGTCCACTGTTAGTTTTGTGTGAGCTCATTGTGGTATTGCCCCTCATGAGAATGACAGGATTACTCAAAATCTCATTATTCAAAGTGGGCTATATATATAACATGAAAATGAGCTTGAAGGTTTTTATGTAACTTGAAACTGAGTGAATAATATTACATCAGCTTAATTTCTGGGGTGAAGGCCAAACATGGGTAGAGCTGTACACGAACCGAGTTAGCTCGGTTAGCTCCCTCGACCTGCCTCGAAAAGGCTCGATTCGACTCTGTTTGAAACCGAGTTCGAGCCAAGTCAAGCTGATTTTTTTAGCTCCAAAAAATTTCCAGCCGAGTTCGAGCTTACCCGAGCTCGACTCGACTCTGATCGAACCCGGCCCAACTCGAATTGAACTCCGATCGAACTAGCTCGGTGACTCAGTTATTTTGATATTGATGTTGCTCACCAAGTGTTTGATGAAATGACTCAACAAAGTGTCGGCTAGTGGCGAAGAAGATACAGATATGAAACAAATGCCCATGTATCATGATTTTGATGTTGCCTGCTGAGTGTTTGATGAAATACCTAGAAACTGCTCTTACTATTTTACATACTGTGAGAAATTGAAGGTGCACTCCATGTGTTTGTGAAAATGCCGCATAGGCGAGCTCGGCTCGAGCTAGCCCGATTTGCTGACTGAACCGAGATGAGTTGGACAGTCAGGCTTGAGGACCAAGCCGAGCAAAGTTCGAACTATGGTCAGCTAGTGGCAGAGCCGAGTCAAGCAGTGCTAAGCTTGACTCGGTTCAACTCGTGTACACCTCTAAACATGGATTGGTGCACTTGATGGATGGGGTGGACCTCATGCACTTTAGATTGTTCTCCTTAAGTTAGAGAAAATCACCGTAAGTACATGCCCAATGTAAGCATGCATTTCTTTCCCGAATTAGTTTATTCGAAAAGCTAGCCTAACTACTAGCAGTAAAGAAGGTGCGAGCCTACCAGCAACTAAGATACACCCAGTATATCAGGTGAATGGCCTCGTGCTCCCTCGTATCCTCAAATCAGATCAATGAAAAACTCTGTGGGCCACATAGGAGGAAAGGGTTGGGATGGGACACCTCATTAGTTGAGTCTGCAGCACATAATCATTTGTATATGCCATCCAATCCATTCATTTGACACAAATCACCAGGATGATAATACTTTTCAAACATACAATATTCCCAAACTTAGTGGGTCACACCAGGTAACTTGAGGTCGTAATCATGATTTTACGCAGTTTCCTGTCGTTATGCTCACCCAAGTTTTGGATCTGTGTGGTCTTTCGGGTCAAGGTCAAACATTAGGTGGCACAACTAATGGATGGTGTGGATCTTATCCACAGAAGCCGTCGTCACGCTCGTGCCTTCGGATGCAAGCAAGTGTTTTCCCTCTGGAGAAATCTAGGCCGGCGAAGAGTCACACCTCTTTTATTATTCAGCCTGCAAGTGGAAGATTTAAATGATATTCTGGAAAATATTTGTTTATGGGAAGGGATACAATTAACTTTACACCTACCATGCATAAACGGCCAGACAGACGTTTCATACCAACGTCAAACCTTTCTTGACATGTGGCATGCGTGTACGTTAATCTAAACCATCCAAAATATTCCTTTTAATTAGTCCAACTTATTATTATTATTATTATTATTATTATTATTTCAATACCATCCTTCCCTCGCCAGCTGGACCACCTGGCTAGGCATGCCCACAGGAGCATGACTACATTTTGAGCCACATCATGTAGGGGAACAATATGTATGAGATCCTGCGGTCCTTTCTCCGTGAATTGCAAAATGCAGACTGATATGAGCCCCTTTAGGGCAACCGTACGAAGCAATATAAAATCACGCCTGAAACTTCTAATTTCTCAATGTGGCAAATGTGAATGTTGGAATGTCTTGACTTTCAGGGCATCCGTTCGTCATGGTAAGAACGGCTGATGAATATATTAGAACGCATATATACACCTCATCTCAAATAGTCTTAGTGTGTAATCTATTGAGTTTTTAACGGTCGTGGTTTTTCGTCCCCCTCCAAACGCAGGGTGGTACACCTGATGGATGGAGTTGATCTAATCGATGTGAAATTATTCCATCCGTATGAGTGAAATTCACGATTCACTGTGAATACAAAGTCAACGTTTCGTTAGGAAGGGGCTCTCCAAGGGAGGCCTGCTCAAATACATCTGGATGTACAGAAATGCAGTACACCGAGACTTTACCCTTTGAATTTATCTTAATTTCTAATGATCTAAACCGTTTATATACTTTGCATGATTCAAAAAAAGAAAAAGAAAAAGAAAAGGCTCACAATCTGAAAATTTCTCTTTGTTAATCTGGATTTATTTCTTTAAACATGAATGGTCACTGTAACGTTTGCGTAATCAATGGATTAAATAATTTAATATCACAGTTGTTTCTGGGGATTTCCCATGCAAGGGAGTTTCTATCAAACATGAAACAATCAATTGAAGGTATGATATTTTAATCATGGGGACGTAATCGAGCAAACCTCCATCTAAAGAAGTTCAACCATTGGAAAGAGACTCACCACCTTTATAGCATAATACCATGGCCATGGGATGTGCTTATATCTAAATAGAGGATCATATGGAGAGTGCACATGATATTCATGCCGTTCATCAGGTGTACTGCATCATGTTCAGCCTTGGAACCAAAAGTGAGGTTAAAGTAGACCACACCATTAAAAAGAGTTGGGACAAGAACCATGGGCCCACTGTTGTTTATATGATTGACGATGAGTCTATGTTGAAGGCATGGGGAAATTCAGTGCCATTGCTTCTCATTTGTCCATGTTTGTGCGTACTACATAACACAATTTTCTAGGCTACCTCATGATTTATGTGTTAGATTCACAACACCCATCAATTTGTCCAAATCACTCTAGAGCATAACCAGCAAAATGAAGCAAATCCAAAGAAGGTTTTAACTGTAGTTGTTCAATCACCACAGAAAGGGATTGAACAACTATAGTTGAAACCTTCTTAGGGTCCACCGTCAACTTTCACTGTGTTTTTTTTTTTTTTTTCATCATCTAACCTTTTTATAAGCCCACATAACGCTGCATACACTGGATGAAGGGAAAACACAAATATCAGCTTGATTTGAGCCTTTTGTAGCTCCAAAAAGTTTTCAACAATAAGCATACAATTCCTACCGTTTCTTGTAGTGTGGTCACTTGAGTTTGGAATCTACGTTAATTATTGTTTCAGGCCTTAAAATAATTTGGAAAATTGAATGGATGATGTTTATCCGAGACATTCATCATGATGGGACCACATAAGTTCCACATGTTACAACTTAAGGTTTTCTTCTCTCTTCCTAACATGTGTTGCACCACATAACAAGTAATAATTTCATAATGTGTAAAATTTACGTGGGCCGGTCATGATGTAAGTCTTAGGTTCATATGTCCATCTATTTTTTTTAGATCATTCTAAGATATGAGCTAGAAAAAAAAAAGGGTAGATTTATAGCTCGAGTAGACCAACAACCCCGAAAAAAGTAAGAATTGAACACCTATTGTTGAGAACTTCTTAAGGCCAGGGAAGACTCTAATCAAGTTGATATTTACATTGTCCCTTCATCATGTTCTTTGTGAGCTTATGAGTTGGTTAGATGACTACTAAACCTAAGGCTGGCCCTAAGAACTTTCAATAGTAGTTCATTCAATGCCCACACTTTCAGTGGAGTTGTCCAATTGAGCTTTGGATATGCCTCATTTTATGCTCATGTTCTAGAATGATCTGTAAAAATTGATGGATGGTGTGGATCTAACGCATAAACCTTAGCTGGGGAAAGATGAATTGTATGTGTTGAAAGTTGTGTTGTCATAGCAGATTATCAATTCCAGAGAGAATGTCTGTGTTATGTGAGTTGATGGTACGCAATACTTTTTTTTTTTTTTTTTTTTTTTAAATGGTAGGGAATTGGTTGTGCCACTGAGAAGTGACGGCCTTCAACACAAAAAAATAGGCACTCGGTTTAGCTATGCCATCCAATCACTTGAAATATAATGAGTCTTCTCAAAAGATGAAAGTACTTCCATATATCACTGGATACGACTCTTGTCGCAATGACCTAGGTACTTTCATGTGTTAGGCGGTTCTAAAACTAAAATCACCTGGCCATATGAATTTAGAGGTTTAAAACAGGTCTCATAGATCAAGATCAAGGCAATTATATGGCATAGGGAACGATCCTCAAGGGGATAACTGTTCCGAATCTACGGAACTTCTTTAGACTCATCACAGAGACTTCTCGAATCCACGAGGAAAAGAACAAGAAAATAGAAAATAAATTCTATAAAATTCAAAATTGATTAATGATGGATATAAATGAGTTCACAACCCTTTAAATAAGGATACTAATAGAAGAAAATTCAGAATCAAACTATAACTAAAACTCCTAAAATTCACAACTTACTATAAATAGTAAACTTATTATTTATAGACGATCGTGATGTCTATTAGCACGCAAGGTTGTCAGACAAAAGTAGTAAGTGTCCTATTTGTCTTCACCAATCAAACTAAAACTTACTATTTATAGTAAAAATGGAATTAAAATAGGAAAACGAGATCCGATGGTATTTCGCAAACTCGGCTTGCATAACCCGGCATAGCCGGGTTGGGTGGCTAAAGTAGCTCATCCTACCCCAAAATCATATATTTTGCATCTGATAACTCATTCCAATTTGTGAGATGCGTCCGTTTTAAGTTCTGACTGTCCGGATCATCTCCGTCTCCAATCGGACCTTTTCTGGTCCATCTTAGCCATGAAATTATCCACAACCCGCTCTACATCATTATAGATAGGCTTTCCCAGTGTGCAAGGATTGGGTTCACCAAGGTGGAGGAGTCTAGCGTCTCGTGGTGGAGATACTTTCCAACAATTCCCTTGGCTCATCGCCTACGTGGTATTGGAGGGCTCGGTTCGAATATCTCAAGGAAAGTATGGAGGTTTGCTTGACCCACATCTGAGGGAGGCCAACTCTAATGTGGATGGCCTAGCCCAAGTGGGGAGTGGCGGCCAAGAGAACCGGTTTTTCAGCTAGTTGGAAGACCTCCCCCCTACAACTCGTGGTACTCTGTTCTTAGACAGAGTCGGGTTGGGCAGCATACGAGTGACCTGACCTACTCCCCTTTCGGTTTTCTTCCATTTTGTTCTTTCTTTCCTTTCATACAATAAGTGGGCCCGTGGGCATTTTCATTGGCCTGCTCAAAATTTAGCCTTGTATAGTGTTGATGTGTTTCATATCTTTTTCAACATAAACTCCTGTTGGTTAAAGAAATAATATATAAATAAATAAATAGATCAAGACCTGCATGGGTGGTGCACCTTACGGACAGGTTAGATCTTATTTACATAATTTTGTCCATCCACGGCAGCGAATAGTGCTGCCCACTAAAGCTAGGGGTGTAAATTGGGCAGGCGTGGCCGGCTTAAGGGTCAACTCAAGCCCAAACTAACCTCTGTGGGACCCCACCCGAGATGACTACCAGAACTCAAATTGGGGTCCTCAACACTCAACCCAGCCAGACCCAAACCCGACCCAACCCAAGTACACGTGGTTATTTATCAGCCAAACCCAACGCAATATAAATTTGCGCAACCCAAACAAAACCTGAATCAAAACGGCTAGGCATTTTCCAACCCAAAACTTTTATGGCTTCCGAAAGGTTTTTAATGGTCCACGCTCATTCAACAATGTTTCCTGTAATGTGGTCCACTTGAGATTAGGATATACCTCATTTTTGGTATTATACATAAACTTATCTGAAAAAATAGATGGACAGTATGGATTAAACAAATAAATCATGGTGGGCCCACAGAGCACCGACATCAGCCAAGGGGCTGGTGGCAGTGGGAGTAGACTCGCTACTGAAGTGACGTCACCAAGTTTCGTGGCCCTACCATGATGTATGTTTCGTATATCGAACCTTCCATCCATTTGGAGATATTATTTTAAGGCAATATCCAAAGAATGAGTTAAATCCGAAGTTCCAGCAGACCCGAAAACAGTGGGACAGTGTCACCCACCATAAAAAAACTTCTAAAGGCCACAAAAGTTTTAGGTCAAACTAATATTTGTGTTTTCCCTTATTTCATGTCTTTTTTAACTTTATGGTGGGCCTTAGGATAGTTTCAATGGTAGGAATCACTCTCCCCACTATTTTCTGTGGTGGGGTCCACTACAGCTCTTTATCTTCCTCATTCTTTGGTTCATACCCTAAATTGATATCTTAAAATGGATGGACGGTGTGGATACCACACATACATCATAGTGGAGCCCACATAACTTGGTGACGTCACTTCACTAGCCGACTCGCTAGGCATTTTCCAACCCAACCCAACCCAGACCTGCGTTGGGTCAATCGGGTTGAGGCTAAACCGAACCTAACTTGCAGCTCTGTCTCAGACTGCGGTCGCGCAAGCATGGTCTGCTTGGAAAGGGCATTTTGGTCATTTAAATATATTCTATTAGACTAAGTGTCTTGAATATAGTCTTGTAGATTCTATCAGGTGAAATTGTAAATAAACGATCTTATCGTCTCATAATAATTTCATATCAGAACACTCAAAATTATCATATCTCTCTCTCTCTCTCTCTCTCTCTGCAGAATGCATCTTCTTCCATCGAAAACCATCCATTTAATCCTATACACTTGCTTATTCTTGCTCTTTCCAAGCCCCATCAGGGGCCAAGTCTTGTACAGCCTCTGTCAGTCTCAAGGCAATTACACCAACGGGAGCCAATACCAAACCAACCTCAACCTCCTCCTCCAATCTCTAAAGACCACAACTCCCTCCAACGGCTACTACAACACCTCCTCCGGCGTAGACCCTAATCAGGTCTATGGCCTCGCCCAATGCCGGAGCGACATTTCATCTGATACCTGCCGAGAATGCTTAAATACTTCAATGGTTGATATCGTCCGCCTCTGTCCTAACAAGATGGCAGCATTCATATCGTACGACATGTGCCTTCTACGTTACTCTAACCAACGCTTCTTTTCCGAACCTGATATTGTCCCCGAGTATTCCCTTCCAAATCCAAATAATGCTCGGAATCCAGATCTTTTTTATGAACTGGTAAGAGAGTTGTTGAACAATCTGTCCACTATAGAGCTGTCTCCGTCCATGTTTGCTGCTGGCTCAGTGAGTTCTCCTGACTTTCAAATATATGGATCAGTTGAGTGCGTTCGAGATATATCAAGAAAAGATTGCCAGTCATGTCTGCAACAAATGATCGGCTGGCTTCAGAATTGTTGTCATGGAAATTTAGGAGCGCGGGTTCTGTCACTGAGTTGTATTATTAGATACGAGGTATATTCCTTCATTGAAGCCCCATCGCCTCCACTGCCTGTTGCAACTCCTCCAGTTCTTTCTCGGCCACCACCGCCAGGTGAAATGCTTCTAACACAACTAAAACTGATGGTAGGATTATTACTTCTATTACTATTTTTTCTTCCACTCCTTGTTTGCATTTCACTCAAAAATTATATTGAAGAAGAATGGGGATTCATTTGCTTGATGTCATGGCTCAACTGCACAATATCACGGTGCACAGTGCTTCCGGACGCGGTTTGGCTAGTGATCGGTGCTATGTGGACCCCACCATGATGTATGTGCCGTCCATCCATTTTTAAATATAATTTTAGGGCTTGATCCGAAAAATGAGGTAGATCTAAATCTCATATGGACCACACCATGTGAAAATAGTAATGATTGAATTTCCACAATTAAAAACCTCCTAGGGCCCACTGTAATGGTTATTTGACATCTAAGCTGTTGATTAGTTCAGAAAGACTTGGATGAAGGAAAAATGTATATATATCAGCTTGATCCAAAACTTTTGTGCCTCAAGAAGTTTTTAATGATGGGCGTTCAATCAAAACTGTGCGGTCTACTTGAGATTTGGATAATCTCATTTTTAGGCTCATAGAATAAAATGATCTTAAAGAATGAGTGGACGGCATGGATGAAATAGTACATTATGGTGGGGTCAACAGAGCACAGACCACTAGCCATTGGCTAGTGGCAGGGTCAGTGGCCGATCCGTTTATGTCTTGCCCCTGCCAGGACAGACACAGTCCGGGCAGCAACCGTGATTTATGGATTTTACCCAAGCCGTCCAGCCATTTTTTCAAATGGAAGGGACTCGGTTGGCAACTTCCTCTTCGCCTTGTAGGCAACCTATGGTGTCGGATCCAATACCAGGGCTGAGATCAGAGCAATTTTGGAAAGCCTTGCAGAGTGCTTGTGGCGCAGTTTCACGAAGGTGGAGGTGGCGAGTGATTCAAATTGTGTGGTCTCCACCCTCTCCAAGCAGTCCCGTCCCTCATGGTCCATGTGGTATTGGATGGTTAGGATCATGGATACTACATGCAACATGGATGTTCGGCTCGCCCACACCCTCTGGGAGGCCAACTGGTTGCAGATGGCCTAGCCCGTTTAGGGAACAATGAGCAACAAGATGGGATCTTCAATTCCTTGGGAGATCTCCCCTCCTCCATTGGCGGCCTGCTGTTCCTGGATAGAGTGGGCCTGGGCAACCTTTGGAAGGCCTAACTCTTTTGCTTTCAGCTTTTTTCCTAGCTTTAGGATAGTGGGCCTGCTTCATTTTGTTAGAGGGCCCACTGGAAATTACCCTGCTATATATGTTTATTCTTGCAATGGAAAGTTTCTTATTAGAAAAAAAAAAAAAAAAAAAAACCATTTTTCCATGCGACCTGACCGGACTGGAGGACACGGCCTTTCAGGCCGACCGTGATGTATATAGCCATTTTGCTGGATCATTCTAGGGTTTGAGCCCAAACATTAGGCAGATACAAGGCTCAAGTAGACCACACCACAGAAACAGCAGTGTTAATGAGGCCTACCGTTGAAACTTCCCTGAGGGCCACCGTTATATTTATTTCCCATCTAACCTGTTGATACGGTCACATAGACTGGGATGAAGGGAACACAACCATCAGCTTGTTCGAAACTTCTAAGGCACCAAAGAACCATTTAACAGTGTGTGCTCAATCACACCGTGTGGTCCACTTGAGCCTTGGGTCTGCCACAATTTTGACCCACACGTTTAAATGGATGGCAATTGGGGAGCACTGTGATGTATGGGTTCTATCCACACCGGCTATCCATTTTTTCATATCATTTAAGAATAAAAAGCCAAAAAATGAGGCAGATCCTGGGCTCAAGTGAACTAGATCAAAAGGAAGTAGTGGTGATAAAAACTCCCACTGTTGGAATATTCTAGGCCCAACGTGATGTTTACTCGCCATGCAATATTTCCATAAGGTCACACAAACCTGGAAATAAGGAAAACACAATCCAAAACTTCGGTTGTCACCTCTAAGTTTTCTACTGTACTTGTTTAATCCCCACTTTATGCTTCACCTGCGCATTGTATCTCCCTCATTTTTTAGCTTATATTTTAAAATAATATGGCAAAATGGTTGGATGGTCTGGATAAAACCCATACAGGACAGTGGCCTGAATGTTTGTGTATCCCCCTTCTCGGTGAATAAAACTTCTTCCCAAAAAAAAAAAAGTAGTAAGATCTTAACTTGATCATCTGTTAAATTAGAGCAAGATATATTCCATATGTACTTGCATCTTAATATACATTACTCTTGTGGTACATACCTACACAATAGTATATCTTGTACAATGAATATTGTTCGCACCATATCTAAAGGCCAACAGTGGGAGTTTTTATCATTAAAAAAAAAAAAAAAAAAAGAAAAAAGAAAAAAGAAAAAAAAAAAAGAGGCTAATTCATACGTGCATGCATCATCATAAAATAATTACATCCATATGTACATATAAATTCAAACATTGCATAATCTCAATATAACCTAATAAATATGTCTCTCTGTGTGTGAATAATGGTTTAATGAGCCATACAAAGTCTATCTCCCGTCTCTAATCAATGAAAATAGAGAGTTACTTTTGGAAAAAAAAAAACGTCCACCATTTAGTAAATGTATAAATAAATAAATGAACATAGACCTAGCTAATGATGTGCATGCATTGCATTGAAAATGACTAATCATTTCCTTTTACTACAGGGAACAAATCAAGGGTTATAATCATAGTCGTTGTTACCTCAATTTTGGGAATGGCTCTCTCTAGTTTTTGCATTTGCTGTTATCTACGAGGAAGAAAGAGAATACACAAAGGTAAAGAAACTAAATAAACATGATGCCATTAGCTTGGGCCAGGCCATAGGTTCCTTTTGGCAAATCTCCCATGGGTTAGGCTTGAGCTTAACATTCAATGGGCTAGGCTCAGAGTATTTTTGGACTCAAAATCTGAAGAGGAAGCACTCATATTTGAATTTAACAATATTTTCTATTCAAGCCTGACCCAAGTTTGAACATAGGCCCATTTACATCTTCCTAGCCCAATGTTTGGCCACTCTTTAGCCCATATTAAATTTTAGGCCTGAAATTTCAAGCCTGACCCAAGTTTGAACCTAGGCCTCCAATTTTATGGGCAGGCGTCAGGATGTACTTTTGGCCTGATGGCTCTGCCAGCTACTGGCCTTAGCCATAGTAGTTAAAATTCACCTGTGAAATATCATATTTTGACTTATTGTGCTTGTCGTCATTTCCACTTGGCATATCCACGATGAGGCCCACTCAACTGAAAGATGGATGATCAGTACCATCAATGTATTGGGTCCTTCCATGAATGCACACTTACTTGGAAACATATATAGGACCGTAAATCTAACCAATTTTCTCCTGTAAATAGACCATTAATTGCCATAACTTTTTCAAAGTCCAATTCAAAGAACAAATAAGTCTGACTGTCATATGAATGGTCTGGAACATCTGAGCATGTAGCCATAGGCACATGGATAGGGCAAGCAAGGGACCTCAATCACCATCTAGTGGAATTGTCATCTTGTAAGGACTAATGCGACTGTTTCACATCTTTACATCAGAGAAAGAAGAACAACAAGCATTATCATATTATTTGAGGACTTCGGATGGATCAGAATTCGTGGATGCTGGTATGCAAGGTGATCAAATTCTAGAATTGCCAATCATCAACCTAGCTGCAATACAGACTGCTACAGATAACTTCTCTAATGAAAATAAGCTCGGAGAAGGTGGATTTGGACCTGTATATAAGGTAATGACACTTCTCTAAAGGTGCATGTTTATAGATGCATAATCAAAATTATTATAGATTATTAGCCTATTATAAAACAAATGTTAGCAAAAGAAATATCATACAAGAAACATATATAATTTTCCAAGCACCTGTAAGGCACATTTGGATTGGGAAAAAACAAAAGTTAGGAAAAGAAATATATAATGATTATCCAGTGATGGATTCTTAAGGAAGTAATGGCCCTATTAAACCATATATTCTAGTTTTAGAGTTATTGTTTGAATATTAAATGGAAATCTTATTTCTACGAGACAATCCTCAGATCGTATCTTGTGTAGGGAAATTGACTATGGAAAATTAATGATTGTACATGGAATTCACTGCTATTTTAGTTATCCAAACATAGTTTAACGTTTATATATAAAAACGTATAAGTGTTTACTTTTACTTTCTTTCATTTCCCCTTGATCAAAACATGCCCTAAAATTAATGGCAAAAATTTAAGGGTTATTACCTCATTACAAATACTCAAAAACCTCGTTAATGTAATTTTCTTAACTTAACTTGAATGTTTGGAGTTTATGCTTCTTGGGCATCCCAACGTAGGATTACTTATGAGTAGTTAAATAATGCTTAAACAAAATAGTATACAAGGGGTTTTTTTTTTTTTCTTTTCTTTTTTCTTTTTTTCTTTTCATTAACCAACCATTACATTGAAAATCATTTCAGGGAATGCTATCTGATGGAAAGGAGATAGCAGTTAAACGGCTATCAAGTTGCTCAGGGCAAGGTTTGGAGGAATTCAAGAATGAAGTTACATTGATTGCTAAACTCCAACATAGGAATCTTGTGAGGCTCTTGTACTATTGCATAGAGAGAAGAGAGAAACTGCTCATCTATGAATATATGCCAAATACAAGCCTCGATGCCTTCCTCTTTGGTTTGGACTTTTGTTCTTTTCTTCGTATCCTCTTTGGTTTGGACCTTTGTTCTTTTCTTCGGTTTCTAAATCTTACCACAGACACACATGACATGTCTACAAGACACTCACACTTTAAACAAAGCTAACCAAAGCTAGAGACAAATGAAATGAGGCCCAAATTTCGGCACAACACAGCTAGTGTTTAAAAATTTACTAGTTCGCTCAATCAAATTGAATTGTCACATGTCTCACAATCTCCACTGTTGTATTACGTACAGTGTATGTGACAAAATGTTGTATCAATTTAAATATCATTAACTTTTAAACAAATGGACTTTTGGCAATTTCCTTACCCTTTAATTGTGTGCCAATGACCATATGATGCAATTTTATTTTATTGCTAATTGAGGTTTTAGCTACTAAATGATTGGTTTTCATCACTTTAGATGGCCATTCGAAAGGTGAATATAGCGATGGAGTATATAGGCCAAAATCAACTGATATAATGGGATTTTATATTCCATGAATAACAAAAATTATCCAATAATTAAAGTCATTGATTTTAATCAACCTATGTAATAGGCTATTATAGAGTCTATGAGTTTTGTGCTCGCATTGTCAATTGATGTAGAGCGGCTCGCGGACAGTTTCATGGCCAAGATGGATCAGAAAAGGGCCGGTCGACGACAGAAGTGATCCGGACTGTCGGACCTTAGATCGGGCGTATCTCACAATCCGGAATGACTTATCGGGCGTAAAATATATGATTTTGAAGTAGAACGAGCTACTTTAGCCAACTAACCCTGCTGTGCCGGGTTACGTAAGCTGGATTTGTGAAATACCCCTGGATCGACGGTCGCTTCCCTATTTTAATTTCATTTTTACTATAAATAGTAAGTTTTAGTTTGATTATAACTCTTCATCCGTCGGGCTTTAGGAGTTGCGTCCAACGTAAAAAGAGTTAGAATAATTAGGAGAATGGTTTGGTGAAGCCAAATAGGACACTTATAACTATTTTTGGCTGAAAACCTTGCGCACTAGTAGACATCATGATCGTCTATAAATAGTAAGTTTACTATTTATAGTTAGTCGCAAATTCTAGGAGTTTTAGTTGTAGTTTGCTTCTGATTTCTCTTTCATTGCTTGGTATTCCTATTTAAAGGGTTGTGAACTCGTTTATTGGAATTAATTAATCAATTTCGAATTTTTTAGAATTTATTTCTATTTTTTGCTTTCTTTCTTCGTGGATTTGAGAAGTCTCTGTGAGGAGTCCAGAGAAGCTCCGTGGATTTGGAGTAGTTATCCTCTTGAGGAAGACGGTGATTGACCTCATCACGTTCATCCCTGCGTCATTGATCCCAAGCATAGAAAAATGAGGAGAGTTATATCAAGTTGGAAACTTTTGCTACAATTTTATGTCATTGATGTAGAAAATATTGGACTCTAAAATTAGGGGAGCTGTTTGAATGCAAGTGGAAATCCTAATTTTACAACACAACAATTAGTTTGTTTCTTTTGCCAAGAAATTGGCACTATTGATAACTACAATTATTATGTCATGGAATCTATGATTCCCCGTTTATACAAACAACCCTGGATGTCCTAGTGGATTCCATATATCTGAATATCCCCTTGATTATATTTGCATTTCTAAGAAACACAACTAAAGGTTTCTAATTACACTTACATTCTAAAAAACAAGACTTAAACATGCTCTAACTCAATTTGCTTGTTCTTTTTAGATCCAGTCAAACGTTCTCAATTAGGCTGGGAAAGACGCCATAACATCATAGGTGGAATTACAAAGGGCCTTGTTTATCTCCATGAAGATTCGAGGCTCAGAATCATTCACAGGGATCTAAAAGCTAGTAATGTTTTGTTGGACCATGAGATGAACCCGAAAATTTCTGACTTTGGCATGGCTCGATTTTTAGGTGGAAATCAAAGTCAAGTCAATACCAATAGAGTCGTCGGCACATAGTAAGTTGTCATGACATGTTCTATTTTTCCAAATACATTTAATGGCCCATGAGCTCTACTAGCAAGACTTATCTCTCACATGACCATGTGGTACATGGTTTTGAAATTGAAGACACTCATCTACAGATCGTACATGTGTAATTCAATGTAACTGTGCGACACAACAGCTGATTGTACCCATCTGATTTCCCAACTAGAACATTGATACAACGTGATTCAGCCGATAAGTGGTAAGATGCTTTCGCCACATTGTCACGTGTGAGTGAATCTAATGCCCATTTCCCCTTAGCTAGTTATAATGCTTCTAATCCATGTTTGCATTTGCTCATCCCCTACAGTGGCTACATGGCACCAGAGTATGCAATGGGAGGGGTATTCTCTGTGAAATCTGATGTCTACAGCTTTGGAGTTCTATTGCTAGAGATCATAAGTGGGAAAAGGAACAGTAGTCTACATCTCCCCGAAGACGCTCAAAGCCTCCCAATTTATGTAGGATTCTTCATAAAAATCAACTTACATCCATCTTAATCTCATTTTCTAACATGAAATTTGACATTACAGGCATGGGGATTATGGTGTGATGGAAGAGCGGTGGAGTTAATTGATCCTTTGTTAGCGGAGTCATGTCCCACTAACCAAGTGTTCAGATGGATCCACATTGCGCTGTTATGTGTTCAACAAGATCCAACAGATAGGCCCACAATGTCTTTGGTCATTCTTATGCTCAAAAGTGAATCTATGAAACTACCCCAACCTACACAGCCGGGGTTTTTCTTTGCAAGGGCTGTCGTTGAATCGGATAAATCTTCTGCAAGTGTTAAATTTTGTTCAAACAATGATGTAACTATCTCTTCCCTTGAACCTCGGTGAATGGGCCCAACATAGGGGTCAGCCTCATGCTCAGATGGATTGGATCTAAAGGAGTAGCATGGTTCAACCTCAGCTTGCGAAAAAAGGAAAAAAAGAAAAAAAGAAAAGAAATTGTCAATAAGGAAAACTTCTCCATATATGTTTCCATTTTGTGATTAATACATGTTGCTTCTTGATGGAATTGAAACAGTTGGAGGTATGTTTCTTGAAGTTAGTGTTGTTGATAGGTGCTCAGATCTACTAGTAACCAAGTTAAACGGTGTGATTTAAACGAGTCTATAACCATTTTTGCACTCAAGGTTTTTGGTCAAGTTCATATCTACTTGCAACATTTTTAGAAATTAAGTCAGGTTGGCTACCCATGTAAACCTACTTAATGTTCAATATGAACATTATGTACATAAATGGAAGATAATATAATGCACTCCATGTCTGGAAGTCATGCGCTAGTGGTCTAGTCAAAAGTAAGACAACATCTTATGAGTGGAAACATAACTGATGTTATTTTCATATTTAATAACCTATTTTCTAACAAAATGGTATCTTTTTATGCTTTTGTAGAAGTTTCCAAAGATGGAAGAGCAAAGGTTTTTAGAAACTTATCTTTTTACTGAGTGATGGATTTCCTATCTAGATATAATCAAATTTCAAATATTAAATTTTAATTGTTAAGATTTTTATAAGTTAAAGATGTAAAGAAAAGCCTGAAGAAGAAGAGCCATCGATGGGTAGATTACAGAGGAGATGGGACGCGAATTGTCTGTATCTCCCAGCCATCTAGAAAGTTCCTTCAGGCCGAAGATGCGTGAGTACCACGGCCATGTCCATGCGAAGTCAGATCTACACATCAGTTTCCCAAGTTTACAATAGGACAAAAGTCTAAAAATGAGGCTAGGGCGGATTTAAAACTTATGTGGGCCGCACCATATGAAGTGGTATTAACCTCGTGAACGGTTTGGATGGAATATAAACATCATGGTGGTCTTTGGGAATATTTCAACTATGGGTTTCCTTTTTTGGTTCGCATGGCCCACTCGATCGAGTTTTGAATCTACCTCATTTTAAAGCTTCAGTATTAATACCGTCCGGGGAAACTGATCGACGGGGTGAATTTTTCACGGACATTGCGGTGGGGCCAACATAGCCTACAGGAACTTCCTGCTGGTGGAGCTCAGGCAATCCACCACCCACGCAAACCACTGTGACAGTGACCAACCGATCCTGACCAGTAGTAAGTAGATTTTTTGGGTCTCTCACCGGGAAACGGATTGGCTACTCCCCCTGCAACCAGCCATTGGCTGATGGTCGGTGCTTTGTGGGCCCCACCATGATGTATGTGTTTCATCCATGCGGTCCATCTATTTTTATAAATCATTTTATTGCATGAGACCAAAAATAAGTTATATCCCAATCTCAAGTCGGCCACATTACAGAAAACAGTGTTAAATGAACGTCGACCATTAAAAACTTTTTAGGGGCCATAAAAGTTTTGAATCAAGATGATATTTGTTTTTTCCCTTCATCTGGGTCTGTATGACCTAATCAACCTATTGGATGTCAAATAAACAGTACGGTGGGCTTAGGAGCATTTAAATGGTGGATATCCAATTACTATTGTTTTCCAGTGGTGTGGTCCACTTGTGGTTTATATCCCTCTCATTTTTGGAATAGGTTCTAAAATGATCTGTAAAAATGAATGAATGGAATGGATGAAATATATACATCATGGTAGGGCCCACAGAGCACCGAAAACCAGCCACGGGGCTGGTGGCAGGGGGATTTCCCTCTCACCGCCTAAACTTTTGACCGTTGATTCAAAATCTTGACTGGAGCAGACGTGTTCGACTCTTTAATTTCTGTTTCTGTGCTTTACAATGGAAAATATATGATTTGCCCCACCAAAGATTGAAAGAGAGATTGGTGCCAAACATGCCAACAAGACACCGTGTGTGAAATCTTAGCCATTCATATATATATATATATATATATATATATATATATATATATACTGAACATTTTTGTAACCGTCCATTTTTCTCGGACACTTTACAATGAAGTCGATCAACGAATCAGAATAATGTTTGATCTAGGGCATTCTCCCGTTGGAATCACACGATGAACGACCTCGATACGTCACAATTGCTTCATCTTGACACGTGTGGTCTTCAGCCTTCCCTCTTGGAAGAATGAGGAGCAGAATCCACTCTGCCTCTGGTCATGCGACTGTCATTTCTGGGTACCCCATATCCCACGGTAAATGGTGGAAAAATGAATAGTAAAGGAGAGGAATTTTCTACGGTGAGCATGGAAGCTGCCGGTCAGTAGATAGTACACGTGTATCAATCTGATTGGTCTAGACATAGTGAACATGACGCAGGACGTGTCAAATGTGCATTCTTAGCTGAGATTACCAAAAGAAGCACAAACCAAAAAGAACGTAGTCGGTTACAACCAGCTTAACGTAACTTGGTTATAGGCATGTATAGTTCAAGAAGATTCATTTTGAATCGGGAGAAATTGCTATTTGAAATATTGTTCTTAAAGTAATTATAATTTTTAATCCAGACATCGTCACAAAACAGGCAACTTATTAATCTTCATGTAACAACAGTTTCGGAGTCAACTGACTTGCATAGCAGTTCGGGGACGTCCGTTTCAAGAGAAACGCTCGTGAAGGTGAAAATGGGGATTTTAGAAAAAATTTACTGTTTTTGATTAATTTTATTTTCATTGTATTTGCATATTCTTGCTGTTTTAAGATTTTTGCCTTTAAAAAAAAAAAAAAAAAGAAAAAAGAAAAAGAAATTGTTTGCAATTATATTGGAAATGCTCTAGTAAGATTTATATGGACTTTTTATTTTTAACAAATTAGGCTTTAGAAAAGTTTTATTATTTCAAGTAATTAAGAGTTTTGCTATTTCAGGTAACTTCTAAATGAATTAGGATTTTGTTTTTTTGTTTTTTTTTTTTTTTTTTTTTTTTTTCTTCATAAGTAATATAATCAAGAAGTCCTAAGATCATTTCTCAATACAATTTTGAATTTTTTCTTTTTTATGTTACGGATTCAAGAATTGCCTTTTAGATATTTAATGCTTTGCTTGCTCGAGGAAGACGGTGATCTTCTTCTCATTAATTTACACCCTTTCTAGTCGGTATCAGAGCGAGGTTTTTTTTTTTTTTTTTTTTTTTTTTTTTTTTTTTTTTTTTTTTCTAGATTCGATGACATTTAACAGTGCTTTGAGCAACAACCTCATCGACAATGCTCAGCGGAATAGTTTTATTACAGCGACGACATTTGAGTTTCTAACGGAAGATTCTACGAGCCCTACAAGGACAATCAACCATTTGACAAAGGCCTTAGGACAGACCCATGTTCATAATAATCATCAACCCTAGACCAATGATGGAGCTCACAATCATCATGTTCGTGATTCGACATCTATGACAAATTGTAAGCCTCCACTCAATAAAGTTGAATCATAGGCCACCACTCTAATCTTGCGAAAGCTATTATATAATCAAGATAACAATAGATCCGTATTGGCACAACATTTTTTGAACGAAGTGCATCGTGAATCAAAAGATCTATGATATAATTATAGATGGTGAGATTAGTGATAATATTAAATCAAAGAATATAGTGGAAGAGAAGCAACTGAAGATAGGGAAGCACCCCTCTCCTTACACTATTAGATGGATCAATGACAAAGGGGAGGACATGTAGAGGTTAAGCACCGTCTTCCTCAGAGTGATAGTTGTTCCGAATCCACGAAACTTCTTTGGACTCCTCACATAGATACATCAAATCCACGAGGAGAGATAGAAAATAGAAAATAATTATAATAAAATTCGTAATAATTTGATTGATGATGAAAATGAGCTTACAACCTCTTAAATAATAACATAAACCCTAGGAAGAAGTTTCAGAATCATACTATGACTAAAACTCATAGAAATCGTGACTTACTATAAATAGTAAATAGTAAACTTACTATTTATGGATGGTTATGATTTCCACTAAACCTCATGGTTTTTGGCCAAAAATAGTAAGTGTCCTATTTGGCTCAACCATGTCATTATCCTAATTATTCTAAGAACTTTTCATGTTGGACACAACTTCTAAAGCCCAACAAATGAAGAGTTATAATCAAACTAAAACTTATTATAAATAGTACAAACAAAAATAAAGTGGAAATTCGACCATCCATCTGACGGAATCTCACAAATTCGGCGTGCACAACCTGGCGTAGCAATTAGGGTGGCTAAAGTAGCTTGTCTTCCCCCAAAATCACATATTGCGCGTCAAATAACTCATTCCAGTTTGCGAGATACGTCCATTTTAAGTTCTAACGGTCCAGATCACCTCCGTCTCTGATCGGGCCTTTTCTAGTTCAGCTTGGCAATGAAATTATCCGCGACTTGCTCTACATCAGTCCCCTCCACTTCAAAAAAACTTGTCCTGCATTGGTTCATGATACTCGGTCAGGTTCGCGACATTGAAAGTACACGAGATCTCCATGTCATCTAGAAGATCTCAATAAAGTATGTGTTGTCATTGATCTTTCGAAGGATCGGTATAGGCCCAATCTTCTTGTTCTTCAATTTTTTATACATCCCGGTCGAAAATCTCTCCTTTCGTAGATGGATCATAACTCGGTTACCCACCTCGAACACTTTTTGTCACCAATGCTTGTCGGCTTACTCCTCGTACTTATCATTCGAGGCTTGTAACTTGGCTTCGACCTCCTCATGAATACCCATGATCCTATCTGTCATATGTTCCGTTGCAACGCTCATGTCAGGGGACTTAGGTAAAGGGATCAAGTCAAGTGTGTGTGTGGCAAGGCACTGGCCGTAAATAACCTGGAACGAGGACTTCCTTGTCGAGCGGTTTACCATGTTTTTGAATGCAAACTCCGCTTGAGATAAGGCTAAATCTCACTGCTTCGAATTTTTTCCTTAAATATATACATCGAAGGAGATTCCCAATCGTGAGATTCACAACTTCAGTTTGTCCATCGGTCTGTGAGTGGTACGCACTGCCGAACTGAAGTCGTGTACCGAACCGGTTCCACAAAGTCTATCAGAAGTGGTTAATAAACTTCGTATCGTGGCTAGAAGTGATAGTCTTGGAGGCCCTATGTAACCACACGACCTCTTTGAAGAATAAATTTTCCACGTACGTCATGACGAGGGTCTTCTTGCATGGGATGAAGTGTGCCATCTTTGAGAAATAATATATCACCACGAACACTGAATCCATGTGATGCTGTGTTCGTGGGAGACCCAACACAAAGTCCGTTGATAGGTCTTCCCAAGGACTGTTAGGTACAGGTTACGATATGTAGAGGCCCTTGTCCCTTGGTGACCTAGCAAACATGACAGTGTTGTACCGCTCTACCCACATCACGTACTAACTATGACCAATAGTACCGTTCTTCAACAAGAGCTCACATCTTGTCCCGTCCAAGGTGTCCACTAAGGCCACCTCCATGTAGCTCTTGGATGATCCGCTCCCTTGACGAGCTTTCAAAGATGTACAGTCGATTCCCTTTAAAAAGGAACTTGTCTTGCATGTGTAGGTCACTAGGGTGACCTTCTTGGCATTTAACTCATGCGTCCTTGAAGTCGTCGTTATCGGTATATATGTCCTTGAAACACTTTAACTCGACAACCTCATTGCTCATAGTGACTAACAAAGTTGCGCGGCGACTCAGTGCATCACCCATTTTGTTCTGCTACCCAGACTTATGTTTCAATACAAATGTGAATTCCTGCAAAAAGGAAACCCACCTAGCATGCACACAATTCATGTTAGCTTAACTATTAATGAATTAGAGAGCTTAATGGTCTGTGTAAAGAATGAACTCCCTTTGAATCTAGTAATGTCACCAATATCGCAGTGCTTGGACCACTGCGTACAATTTGAGCTCGTACGCCGACTATTTTTTGCGTGCATCACTAAGCTTCTCACTGTAGAAGGCTACCGGCCGACCTTCTTGAGACAAGACTCCCCTAATCCCAACATATGAAGCATCACATTCAACTTCAAATAGTTTGTTGAAATTGGGAAGTATCAGAACCGAGGTTGTGAACAACCCGTGTTTAATTTCAGCAAAGCTCCTGTCAGCTTCGTTAATCCACTAAAATTGTCCCTTCTTCATATAGTCTATAATTGGAGATACAATGGTACTAAAATTCTTCACGAACCGACAATAGAATGAACTCCCTTCGAATCAAGTAATGTCGCCAATGTAGCATTGCCTGGACCAATACATATAATTCGAGCTTATATGTCGACCACCTTTTCGTGCATCGCTAAACTTCTCACTATAAAAGGCTACCAGCCAACCTTCTTGAGACAAGACTCCCCCAATCCCGACATATTAAGCATCACATTCAACTTCGAATAGGTTGTCAAAGTTGGGAAGTACAAGAACGGGGGTTATGGACAACCTATGTTTAATTTCGGTAAAGCTCCTGTCGGCTTCGTCAGTCCACTAAAATTGTTCATTCTTCACGCAGTCCATAATCGAAGATACAATGGTGTTAAAATTCTTCACAAACCGACGATAAAATGTCGTCAATCCGTGAAAACTCCATACCTCATGTATGTTTGTTGGGACCGGTCATTCCCTAATGGCTTTCACATTTTCCTCATTCACTCAAATGACTGTGGATGTCATGACAAAGCACTATAAAAAAATGGAGCAAATGCTACGAACTTTGAAAGTTTTTAGCAACGGATATAAACCGTAGCTAGTGCGCCACAAGTTTAATCTGTAGTTAAAACCTACAACTCCTATAGCTAAAACCTACTACCCCATTAGGACCTTACAAGAGATTGACAGTGCTTAAGGGGCTCCATGGGGCCCATTGCAGTATATGTGTTTTATCTAAGCCATCCATCCACTTTGACATATGATTTCAATGCATGGGCCAAAAAAGTAGGCAAATCGAAGGTATTAGTGGACCATACCGTAAGAAATAACGAAAAATTAATTTCTATTATTAATATGTTGTGTGGTCCACTTACAGCTATGATCTAACTCATTTTTTGCATCAACCCATAAAATAAACCATTAAAATGGAAGGATGGAGGGGATAAATAACATACATCATGGTGGTCCTCACGAGCCCCTAAAATTACTCGTCACCGCTCCTTTATTTCCTAATACCCAAACTCCGTCCGCATTGCTTGCCTCACATGTTTTTTTTTTTTTTTCCCAAAACCAAAACCCCCTCTCTCTCTCTTTCATGATCCCTCACCCTCTCTCTCTTCTCTCTCTCTCTCTCTCTCTCTCTCTCTCTCTCTCTCTCTCTCTCTCTCACACACACACACACACACACAACCTCTCCCTCTCCCTCGCACTCTCTCTCACTCTCTCTCTCTCTCTCTCTCTCTCTCTCTCTAGGGTTTTCAAAACCCCCTTTCGCAACAAACTCGTCGTTGATCTGTGATCACACCCTGTGTTAGGGTCTTCGAAACCCCTTTCATCCTACCCTCGTCACAGCCTCGACTCCTCCACCAGCCGTAGCACCTGTGACCACAGACTTCGTCTGTAGCCACCGTCCCTGCTCCACCAACGTCGCCACCTCCACCAATTGATGCCAACATTTATCCCATCGAGAGCTTGGACAATGAGTAATATCATATTATATTATTTACTCCTTTCATTTTTCACTCCCAGCATGTGTTCAACAAAATGCATATGTGATATGAGATTTGCAGAGTGGCCCTAAGGGGGGATATTTGTCGATATTTGCTTACACAGGTTGAGTGGCCCTAAAGAGGGGATATTTGTCAATATTTGCTTAAGCAGGTCGAGTGGCCCTAAGGGCCTGTTTGGATGCCTGTAAGTTAGGTAAGTGGGAACTGACTTACAGGTGGTGTTTTGGGAGAAATTCACCTGTCAAGTAACTTACAGCCTGTAAGTCACTTATAGGCAAATCTACCAAAAAAATGCAGGGCGATGGGGGTGAGAAGTCACTTTCCTGTAAGCCACTTACAGGCTCAACGATCAGATTTTTAAAAAGAGGGGAAGATGGAGAAATGCACTCTCTCTCTCTCTCTCTCTCTCTCTCTCTCTCTCTCTCTCTCTCTCTCTCTCTCTCTCTCTCTCTCTCCTCTTCTGCAATCTCTCTCTGTCGGCAACGACCACCCTCCCTCTCTGCAATCTCTCTCTGTCTGGAACAACCACCCTCCCTCTCTACTCCTAAACGGTACGGTTTGATCACAATGTTTCCTTTTTTCTGCTTTGAAAACGGGAGTGGATTAGGTGATACTCGTACATAGGCATTCTCACGTGCGCACCTTTCCGCACATGTTATGGGCCTCTAATCCGAATAGTCCATGTGATGAAACATTCCATTAAACCTAATTTTCACCCAAATCTAAAACTCTGGTAGGCCATAGAAAAGTGAGATGAAAATCAAGAGAGATAATTGTTTTCTTTTGCCATGGTCCACAAAGGTTTTGGATCAATGTAAAAGTTGAGCCCTGGGATTTCGAGGGGTGCTTCATCATGTGGACCATTCAGATTTTGGACTAACATCATATGTTATGAGTTCTCAAACAGTTCTCACGAGAACTTGTGCCAACTCGTGCGTAGCTGAGCATTTTGAGAGAAGGGATCGATCCATCGTGACTTATGTATTTGATCCACCTCATCCATCCATTTTAGTAGTAAACTTTGTGGATGGTTTAAAGTAAGAAATGTCCAGTGGTATATATAAAACGGTACAATGTACACTCATCAGATGGTTGGTTTGTTTAATGGAGGTTACCTTTATTCATGATCCATTCATTAGTTGGTCACACCAGAAATATAATCTGGATCACTAGAAGGTAGGTGCACCTACATCGCATGCTACTTACGTATTGCATGTGTTGCTGCTGTCATTTAAGAACAAACTGCTAATTTACGTACATTAAGAAATTCATATGTTTTTTTCAAGTAAAAAACACTATGGAACGAGTGTATGCTCATTTTAGGACGTGGTCCCAAAAATTAAGTTGATCCAAATCTCAGGTGGACCCCACCACAAAAACAGTTGTGACTAGTTTAATGAACCCATGGGTTGTTTGCCTGTTTCTAATGATGAGGTCCGCCTAAGATGGATTCTTTTTATACATTTATTTATTAATATATTAAGGTGGGTCGTATATGAATTCTTTTTATGCATTTATTTATTAATATATTGAGGTGGGCCACACAGATCTTATCCTAATATGCTCCCTTGGATTCTTATGATGCATATATTTTTAAATTTTTATTTAATTATTTTCATGCATTTGGATTCTAAAAATTGGACAGCAATGATAATTTTATTTTTGTTATATATGGACCATTTAGGCTTAATGGTATGTATTTCTTGACTTAATAATTCCTTAATTTTTAGATAATTTATTTGCGAAATGAATTCAGATTTCAAGATGGATTAATGTTTCTTAACTTATTAATGTTTTTAAGTTTCTTATCAATGCTTAAATTGAATTATTGCTCCATGTTATAGATATTTTGAATTCATGGGCCCACTTGATAATTAGTTTGGCCTAAAAATTAGCTTAAATATTCATCTTGATGGGCTTAATAAAATTACATATTTGATCCCAAGCATTTTTATATGATCATAACATTTTGAAACAATTCCCTAATTCAAGTTCTGCTCGATGTGAATATACAATTTTTTACCTGTAAGTAACTTACAGGAGTCCCAAACAGAAAAACTAACTTACCTGTAAGTGACTTATAGCTTACATCCAAACAAGTTACCTGTAAGTAACTTTCACCTGTAAGTGACTTACAAGTAAGTCGCTTACAGCTTAAAAGAACTTACAGGCATCCAAACAGACCCTAAGGAGTCTCAACCATTCCTAAATTATAGAACTCCACACAAAGCTAGATATTCCAACTGGTTAGAAGTTCCAGGCATTCAACAATCCTTTTATTGCAATTTCCTCTTTACTCAGGTGTGTGATAACATATCTATTTATTGTTTGTTTTAAATAATGGTTTCCTATTAGTTTTAGGTACTATGTCGAATAGATTTTGTGAATCAGAATCTTATGTTTAATCCCTTAGCATGATTTTAGAGACATCTTGCATCAAATATTAATAATAATAATAAAATCCAGTGCCCCTGTTTGGCCCCTTATAGTGCCTACCAACAAGAAGATGAGACATGTTATTTAGGTGGGGCACATTGTACTCTACCAATCATGGCGTGGTGGATTTTTTTTTTTTTTTTTTTTCGTTGTGTTTTCCAACATATTCCCACCATTACTTCTCAAGTTAGCACAAGTGGAGGAAAGGGCTTGTTTTTGCCGATGGTGATTTAGTTTCAAATGTCACAAGGTACCTACTGTTGATGCTTACATAGCTTATTTTTATTAGATCCTTACAATCCATATATCAGAATGGCACCACTGTATCAATATCGTAACCAAAGTAATAGGCTAATCTATTGGTCATGTGGGCAGAGTTTGCAAAACAAATGTTATTGGCTATGAGGGAATTTTCCTTTTTTTTTTTTTTCCTTTTCTTTCTTGAAATTTTTTCTTTTGTTTTTGCAATAATTAATAAATTGATTGAATATCTGGATACTTCACCATTTCCTTTGTTTCATTAGTTTTTTCTCAATCAAGAAGGAAAAACATCTATGTTGGTTCTTGTTAGGTTTAACAGTTTTTTTCTAAACATGGGTCCCACTTGCAACTTAGACTGAGGACCATATAGCTCCTCTTAGTATAGTTGGGTATATCCTATTAAATTCCTTTTTAAGAATAGAAAGGTAAGATCTTTAAAAGTCCTAAATCTAACACAGTTTGGAAACAGCAATTGGAAACAACAATCTTATTATTTATGGGAAGTAAAACTATAAATGTCATAATTGATCAATTCCACTGTGATGAGCTGCACAATAGCCTTGATCTTTTCTTTTAGTTTCAGTAGTGATCATGCATATAGTTGCATGAAGTGGGAAAAGAGGCGGGAACAGATTTGAGTGCGGTAGCTAGGAAGCATCTGTTTCAAAATCTAAATAAGTATAAATGCTAAGGAAGTAAGTGCAAGGATCTAAAGTGCAATTCAAAGCAGGAGCAACACCCACGTAGAAGGATCCTGCGATTCATACATACATGGATTAGAGTTGTGTTTCGTAGGATAAGAGCATTATGTTGTGGATCATGATGCCATTTATGGCCACTATCTTTTGTAGGCTGGATGCAGTTTCATTTTTCTATTTTTTCCATTTTCCATTTCAAAGGGCCATTGCTATCATAGTGTAGACATGTTCATTTCTTCGATACCGATGCTAGTTATGCAAGGGCTGTTGATCTTCTATTAATCTAAGACTAATTATCTCTAGTGGATTCGAATCCTTGCCATAATAAATGGCGCTCATAGAATTGTAATTTCAGTAGTAATTCTGACATTTGTTACAGAAGAATCATTTGAACTCTAATCAAAGCTCATATGTATTAAAAAAATGATTAACAGGGTATATTATGATTATTTAGTTGATTTGAGTAAATTAAACTTAAAAATAGGATCCCTGAGCAGTTTTGAGGTTATTTTAGCATGTTGTCCTTGTTGATAGATATCAACTTACTAGTGGGCCATCAAGCCCAGTAACCTTGTCCTTCTTCTTTCCTTTGGGATCTATTAAAAGTAACATACATGAAATCATATAAAATTGGAATCTATCAAAATAGTTGAAGGAAAATGTACAAAAGGTTATTAATTTGGGACAAGGACAATGATACTTTGAAATATGGTTTGGATTGCAATATGTAGGTTTATTACTTTGGGACAAGGATTGATGTTTACCACTTTCATCCATGTGGACCATGCCATCTGACTATACCTTTTGCTATTATCGTAGGAGAGTAAATTAGATATGGTTTTGCATATCTATTCTTGAACTCGAAATATAGACATATGGCTTTTGTTGCTGCAGGAAACCATGGGATTTCAGTCATTGTTGTCGGGCATCGTTTTGGGAATGCAAGTGGCATGGCTCCTCATGCCCAGTAATTGATTAAACTCTAGTTTAGACTATTTAAGAGTTTGTAGCATCAAAGTGAATGCGTGTATGCGGGTCTCTGGAAATTTTATTATACTCTTAATTTTTTTTGTCAATCTGTTTTAACTTTGTTGTTTATAAGGCATTGTATAAAATCTTCGGGATCTGTTCCTGTTCTCTACTTTCTAGTTTCAGCAAAAAAAAAAAAAAAAAAAAAAAAACAATTGGAAAGGTTCATTTCCTCTCTCCATGTGCATGTTGCCTCTCTTCTTCACCATATGGTTGGATCAATCGGTACGTTCAAAATTTTAAATTTATTGGAATTTATTTATTTTCCTTTATATGCACCTATTTAATACTTATCTTCTTCTTTTTTTTTTTTTTTTTTTTTTTTTTTTTGTAGATTTTAATTGCATTCATGTTCTTTTAAGAGTCGTGTAGCTTGTTTAAAGATTTTACATTCCCATTTGTAGTTGTGCAAGGACAAACATTATATTCCACAATCGGACCCATGGTTCGCTAATCCAGACCATTGGCATATTGCATTGAACTGCATGCGGATTGATGAAGGCCTGAAAATCTCCATGATGGGAAATTCACAGGTACCAATCTTTGGATAAATTTCATTTGGATGTACACTGGCACTCTAATTTTCAACCAAAATGTAGTTCTTTTTTTTTTGGTCATAATCAAAAGGTTAGAATTGTCCCAGCTAGAAGACGTTAATACTCTACACAAGGAAGAATGTAACAAACCAATGGTCTGGACTGCCTATTTGGCTCTGTGGAAATAAAAGGAAACTATGTTTCTTAAAATGTCATTTATAAATGTTGAGAAAGGTAAACTAGTTTGTCTTAAGGCCATTTGAATAAATTGCAGATTGGAGAATGCAACTAGTTTGCATCAACAAGGAATTTATACCTATTCGGGAAGCAATTGTATTTGCTTTCCCCCAATTAATGAGTAGAAACTCTTTCTTTTTCATAAATTTAAATGAAGGGAAAAAAATTTACCTACAAAATGAGCTTTTAGATGGTAAAATTAGAGGGAATTTACCTCCAATATGTGCAAAAGGTTTTTTCCCCTGTTGCTGATGTTAGGTTTTTTTTTTTTTTTTTTTTTTTTTTTTTTTTTTTTTTAAATTTTATTTTTAGGAAGGCACAAGGCCAAGGTTGTATTGATCAACAAAATGTACAGCCTTTCGGGAGGACCCCTACAAAAGGGAGGGCCCACCTATCATGTGATATAAACAGGGCAGGAGATCTTTCCCACTCTCATCAACCTATCGAAAGGGAAAGAAGAAAAGGACTAAACAGGGTCTACCAATCTAAGAGCACCCAAACCAACTTTGTCAAGAACCACCAAGCCGCGAATCTCACGAGGAAGGTCTCGGGATGTAAAGAAGTCCTTGTTGGTCTGAGTGGTGCTGCCTAGCCGGGCGAGTGCATCTGCAGGCATTTTCCCCTATCTGAGAGTGTGAGTGAAGCGGAAAGAGCCCTTCAGGTTGAGGGAGAGAATACGAGCCACCCAATGATGGGACTTCCATCCCTCCTTAGAGGTTTTGTTGAGCCAATCCACCACCAGCTTCGAGTCTGACTCAACCAACACATTCCACAGCCCGAGACTGACGCAAATAGAGAGACCCTCAAAAACCGTCCTAAGCTCTACCTTGTTATTCGAACCAATGCCAAATCCACGCGAAAATGCAAATAACATATCACCATTTTCTCTCCTACAAATGCCACCTCCACCTGAAGGACCCGGGTTGTGCAGGGAGGAGCCATCAACATTCAACTTGACCCAGCCCTGAGCTGGCCTATTCCAAAGCACCACGACAGCATTTTTGTGCACCAGCTGAGCCGAAGGTAGGTGGAGGTTCCCTCTTATATTATGTTTTTACTGATGTTAGGTTACTTCCCTCTTATATTATGTTTTTACTTTCATTCCCTTTGTTTTTCAACAAGAGTTATTGAAAGGGAAATTGAACATGTTGATTTGAATTGGAACATGTCAATCATTCCCTACAACCAACAAGTTAGCTTAAGATACAACTCAATCCACATGTCAATGTGTCACCTGTTTTGGACATCTGAGCCCTGCAGAAGTTGGCCCCCCCCATGAGCATTACTTGAGCGAGAATAGGCTGCTGCATTTATCAGATAGGCCTGCTCTGTTTGATAGATGGAGGGTTTAACTCGTACATGTCAATAGTTTGAATCAACTCACTCATGTGGTCTGTCTAATGATTTAGATGTTGGGATATGGAGTTTGAAAAACTATTTAAATAAAATAAATTTATATTGAGAAAAAGAGAAAACTTATCGGTTTATAGATGTCAAGGCATGACGTGAGTCACTCGGCTTGAAATCGAATTTGCTCTCCTTGGACAGCGTCCTAAGTGCAACAGGTTTCCAGAGCAATCGACCTCCAGGATACAGTGACTATGACCCGGTTCCAGCGGTGCACTCACTGTACACGGGCTTGAACCACTTATAGTCTTAACCTGAACTAGAAAATACTTGAACACATTTTTAAGAGGAAACCTAATTTTCTAATTCATTCCACAATTTAAAATCAGAAGTCTAATTATAGACTTTGTGAAGACACCCTTAAGGGTGTAGAGACACCCTTTCACAAAGGGTTGTGATTATTGGGTTTAAACCCAATTGGTGCAACCCTTAAGCTTAAAAAGACACAACTTTTCAAAACAAAAAATAAAAGGATGAAACCTTTCAGACTTAAGTGAAAAGATACATCCATAGGGCACTGATGGCCACAGCCATGGCTCGTCCCAACGGATATTTTGAAACACTAAATTATTTTAAAATAATTTAAAATACAACATTAGACAGGCCTTATTCTTGGGCCTAATGATCTTCATGGTGGGCCCACCTTTTACCTGTCTCAAATGTCTGGTACACGTGAAGCATTAGAACTTGTGAGACAGGCAGCTAAGCCACAGCCAGATTTGGATGATCACTACTATTTGTCTAAAGGTAACCATCACCATAGTTACTCAAGTTATGGGAAAGTAAGAGAGTCCGCAAATAGGTAGGAAATGGAGAAAGCCATTTCAGGATCCAATTATCCAAATCTTCTAGGAATAGACAGCCTAGACTAATTAGATTTTCCTGTTATTGTGATGCAGATGAAGCCATCTTTGGAGGGAAACTGGTGATCGAGGACAAGATGGGCCACTAAAATTTTCACTTAGTTTCAGATATGAATTATGTATGTTGTGCCTTCATTTAAAACATCTGCAAAGACTTCAACAGAACATAGCGGAGGACTTGTAGCTGCAAATTCTCTAAGATGGAAGAGGATACTTCTTCGAATCTTCTCTGAGAGGTTCTCTCATTGTGTACAATCTCTTCATGGGATCTCTGAAAAGTGCAAAGTGGTCTCATTCCTTGGTAAGTTTTTCTCCAAAGTAGTTTCGCATTGGATTTGTTAAAGTAATTTCAGTGTGAGAATGCAAGGCTGAAAACTGTTTGCTGCTTCAGGTGGGATTCGAAATGCTTGCATCTGTTTGTAACTATGTAAAGTTTCCTCAGTTATATGTATTGCCATTATTTGTGTATTCTGCAGAAACCCCTGTTGGAGACAAGCCAGGAAATGGTCAGTGGTGTCCATATGGTTCATCCAAATGATGAACTTGATTTTTTAGGTAACTTAGTCTCTTTTTCTAAAATTATATCATTCATCTGTTGGTGAAATTGATTCTTGTCAGTATACGAGAGACACTATTATTATAATTTCTATCAGGGCATGTACTACAATGGTAAGAGATACCATTATTATAATTTCTTTAAAAAAAATTAATAAATAAATAATAGCACATAGCTACGACTATTGACTGTAGCTCTTGAGCTAGAAACTGTAGTTGTTGCTAACTACGGATCAAGTTCTAGTTCTATCTACAAATATTATTCGCAAATGTATATACTTTTCGTTACAGAAGATATGGCTACGGATTATAATGGTAGACATTTTCTTTAGCTACGGATCTAATCTGTAGTGATTGCTACAAAAGTAATGGCTACGTTACAAATGGTTATGGTCGTGCTACAAATTTTAACTGTAGCTATAGATATTTAGTTATGGCTTTTATCCGTAGCCTTTGACCATTTTCTGGCACAAAAACAACATTCTATCGACCAAAAGCTGCACTTTTTAAAATTGAGATATAAGTTGCTTTCAGTGAGCACTTGAAGGACTTGCCTGAGGTGCTCCATATGGCTTGTTTTGTCCTGATTATATCTCAAGATTCCATTAAAGTAGACCACGACGAACCGCCCAATGAATGGCTTTAGAATTTGGTTCATCAACCTAGCTCATGAATGTACCAGGCGCATTCGGAAGACCGAAGAGCATGATCATCCATTCATACAACCCTTGGACTTAAAGGTTGTCTTCCACTCATCACCCGACCATATCCAAATATGATGGTAGTTGCTCATTAGATCCAATTTAGAGAATAATTTTGTGCCCTCAAGCATGTCCAACATATCATCCAGCCATGATATGGGAAACCTATATTTTATGGTTATTTTGTTAATGGCCTGGTCGTCGACACACATGCGCCAACTCCCATCTTTCTTATGAGTTAATAAAGCAGGTATAGTACATGAGCTCATGCTTTCTCAGATAACGCTCTTATAGATTAGTTCCTCCACTTGCTCCTGCAGAATATCGCACTCTTTCAGACTCATCCGATAGTGACGACAATTGGGTAAGATAGACCCAGGAACAAGGTCGATATGGTGTTGAATATCTCACGTGAGAGGTAAAACATCAGAAAGTTCATTGGGCCAAAATTCTCTGAACTTATGCCGCAAGGATTTTAGTTTCTCAGGGATGTTGGTGGGCTCGAGTTCCTTCCCCTTTATAATTAATGCATAGGCATGTCACATTTCTTTGGATTCCTCCATAAAGTCCCATATGGTTAAGAGAAGACGATCCTCCACTTTAGAAGTTTCAGATGGATCCTTTTGATCCATAGGGACTAATATGATTTTCCAGCCATCTTTGATGAAAATATACACATTATGAGTGGCGTCATGATCGGATTTTCAAGGTTGACTGAGTAGCATATGACAAGCCTCTATGTTAACTATGTTACATACTACTTCGTCCTTATAATGCTTACCAATTGAAAAAGATATAGTGCATTATTCGATTACCTTTGTCTCAATGATCTTCTTAATCTAACCAATCATATATGGGGAAGGTTGATGCTCTGTTTTTAATTATAATTTTTTCACAATGACCTTGGAGACGATGTTCTTGCTGCTCTCAATATCGATGATCACGTCACAAACTTTTCAATTCATGGTACACTTAGTTCAGAAGATGTTATGTTGTTGTGGGTGTACTTCTTTCCTCGGTGCATATAATAGTCGCCTCATGATGAGCGACTTGCCATGATCCTTCTGAACTCAACCTGTCTCATATGCCTCATCCTACGTGGCATGCTCCAGTTCCTCAACATCTGGGTCATCATCGGACTTCTCAGCACTACCTTCAATGATGGTGAGGTTCACCTCTTGTCGTTAGGGATAATTATTTGATAGGTGACTCAGTTGGCCACAACGATAGCAATGGTTAGGCCTTGGCCAACCATAGGGGTTCATGATCTTGCTTGGACCAATAACAATTGTTACGCCCCTTTGGGGCTTGGCTTACCCTCCTCCCTGATCTCGATTCGTGGGTGTAGGAGGTTGAGTGCGTGCTCCCACAGGATCTTTTACTTTCGTCTGTGAAGCTCCCTGAGATGGAACTGCTGCGGTGACTCTGGTGGTAGGATAAGTCCATGGGCTAGGGAGTTCAAGCTGTATCTCTACTTAGGTAGCTAACTTGATTTCATTATTCATCGTCTAAACGGGTTTCATCCGAACCTGATTATGGATTGTCATCCGCAACCCTCCATTGAATGGGGCAACTTGTTGCAATTCATTCTCGACTAAATCGTTACGTGATATCAAGCAGTAGAATTCTTCTGCATAATCTCTCACTGACTGACTACCCTACCGATAATTCTGATATTTTTTGAATAGTATCTTATCGTAGTCGCTAGGGTGAAATCGCGTGCATAGCAGCTGCCATGTACAGATTGGTGCTTTTGTTTATCTTGTCCGTGCGAGTTGTAGTTGCTTTCACCAAGCTGAAGCTCTGCCCTTCAATTTGAAGGCCACAAGTGTTGAGGGTTAAATATTACATATTAGACCCCAATTATTACCTGATTTTACAAACATGATAATGCTTAACGTCCTATTTTAATCGTATTTTTGTTGGAAGGTGAATTTAAAGAGCTTGGACTGAAAATGGTATTAAAAGCATTGATTTAACGCTCTAAAATCACCAAGGCAAGGGACGGACCCCAGGGGACCAAGATCGAGGAATTTACATGCCAAAGATCAGAGAAGAATAAGTGATTGGGTTGAAACGGGCCTGAAAGTCATCCAAAATGTAAGATCACAGGGTTCCCACCATTTGTTCTGTTCGAAACTTTATATCTGGCCTGAGGACCATAAATTAACCGTACACGTCAAAATTCTACCCATGGATTAGTGTATAAGTGACTCGATAGGTAAGATCAAACAATAGCCATTAAGAGAGCATCTTAGTTATCCTTGAGAGATTAAGGTCCAAACTTAACCTATGAAAAGAGCACAAAAATTGAGAAATACCTTCTCAATTTCAAGGAAATCGAATGGTGCATTCAATCACAATGCACTTTGGAAGATGGTTGCTAGAATGATGACAAATCTGTAATTTAAGGAACTTTATATGCATGCACGTACGTGAGAAGAGGTTGGCTTCAACGGTGGGTATTGCCTCATCACAGGTGGATGGTGTAGCCTACCTAGATTCCGGATTTACTTCATACTTTGACCCATGGGCTTACACGTTACTAAGAAGATGATGAGTGGAATAGATTTCTGAGAATGTCATCAGAAGTGGGCCCCACCTATTTTTTACACAAAACATCCAAACAATACCTCTTCTCGCGCAAAACGTCCAGTGATGGACGTGCTTTCGATTGGGTTTTGACAGTGGGCCCCACCCATCATTCCATTGGATGATCTGACCCGTTCAGTCGACTTAGGGGGTGGAGAAGACCCTCGCTTAGCTTTCATTTTTGGCCCATACTGATTAAGATAGTTTGCTTTTGTTGGATTGAGTCTTGTGCCGAACCACCGTTACACTGAAATTTCTTTGGAAAAAGCCTTTTAACTCCTTCATCAGGTACTATCTTTCCATCACTTCTCTTTCAATTTTGTTGTCTCATGTGCATTGCATGCTCGTATCTTTTACATTGAGGACAATGTAGATTTTAGGTTGGGATTGGGAGATTAGGTTACCTAATTAGTATTTTCTCGGTCTTGAGCAAAAATTGTAACAATTTTTACCATTTTTCTGGAAATTCTTGTGAATTCAAAGTGATTTAACGGCCATCGTTCATTTAAAATTGTAAGATACGTAAGGTTGGTAATTTATGACTCTTGGATTCAGTTATCCGTTAGATTTCACAGTTAAGTTCGAATTGTTAATCCATCACTACAAGAAATATGGTTTTTACCTACGAAACTTTTACCTACGATTTTTTTTTTCGTAGGTAAAGATGACTTTTACCGACGAAACTTATTTTCGTAGGTAAAAGCCTACTTTTACCGACGAAATCTAATTTCGTAGGTAAAAGTCACCTTTTCGTAGGTAAAGGGTCTTTTGACTTTTTCAACTTTCAAAACATTGAAAACTTTACTTTTACCTACGAAATCATATTTCGTAGGTAAAACCTATATTTACCTACGAAACTCTTCGTAGCTAAATGGTGTTTTGAATTTTTCATAACAACAAAAAATTCAAAAGTTTACTCTTCCCTACCAAAACAAATTTCATAGGTAAAACCCTTATTTACCTACGAAAATATTCGTAGCGAAAAGGCCTTTTGAATTTTTCATCCAACAGAACATGTTTTGAATTTACTTTTACCTACGAAATCAAATTTCATAGCTAAAATCCATCTTTACCTACGAATATATTCGTAGCTAAATGGCGTTTTTAATTTTTAAAAAAACAAAAAATGGAAACCTTTACTTTTACCTACGAAATCTAATTTCGTAGCTAAAAGCCATCTTTACCTACGTTTATATTTGTAGCTGAAGGGTGTTTTTAATTTTTTAAAAAACAAAAAATGGAAAACTTTACTTTTACCAACGAAATCTAATTTCGTAGCTAAAAGCCATCTTTACCTACATATATATTTGTAGCTAAAGGGTGTTTTTGATTTTTTAATAAACAAAAAATGGAAAACTTTACTTTTACCTACGAAATATAATTTCGTAGCTAAAAGCCATCTTTACCTACAAATAGCTTCGTAGCTAAAGGGTGTATTTAATTTTTTAAAACATAAAAAATGAAAATTTTACTTTACCTAAATCCATTTTTACCTACGAAAATATTCGTAGCTAGAGGGTCATTGAATTAAAAAAAAAATCGAAAACTTACTTTTATCTAAGTAAAACTTATCTTTACTTATGACAATATTCGTTGCTAAAGGGTTATTTGAATTTCAAAAAACAAAAACTTTACTATTACTTACGAAATTGAATTTCATAGGTAAAACCAATCTTTAGCTACGCAAATATTCGTAGCTAAAGGGTCTTTTCAATTTTGAATTTACTTTTTACCTATGAAAGTAATTTTCGTAGGTAAAACCAATATGTACCTACGAAAATATGCGTAGCTAAAGGGTCTTTTCAATTTTGAATTTGCTATAAAACCTACATTCACTTGCGAAAAAATTTGTAGCTAAAGGGTCTGTTCAATTTTGAAAAATCGAAAGCATCTTTTTGAAAGTCGTAGGTAAATTGAAAATTCAAAAACTTTTACATTTACCTATGAAATTGAAAGTCGCCTTTAGCTACGAAAATATTCGCAGCTAAAGGGTCTGTTCATTTGAGTAAGTAAAACTCACCTTCGTAGCTAAAGGGTCTATTAAAGTTTCAAATTAATATAAAGCTTACTTTTTGCAAAATTTTGACATTTTCGCGGGGTGCTAACAAAAATTCAAAAACTTTACATTTAGCTACGGACTTGAAATTCGTAGGTAAAACTCACCTTTGGCTACGAAAATATTCGTAGCTAAAGGGTCTGTTAAAATTTATAGTCAAAACCTTCCTTTTTGCAAATTTTGGCAGTAAGACTTTTACCGATGAAAATTTTCGTCGGGAAAAGTTTTTCGTACATATTTTTTAAAAATTGTTTTAATTTTTAAAATTTTTGTCTATAACCTAAATGTGTGTGTGTGTGTGTGTAATTAAACGGTAGTATTTAAATAATTTGTAATATCACATGAAAAAGAATATTGAAAAGTTACAAAAATTTAAATATGTTTAAGTAATATTTTGAGAACAAAATAATGCTTTTGAAAAGAAAAATTGGCATTTTAAAATTTTTGAGAAAAAATTAAAATATGAGAATTTTTATGAGATTTTGTAAATAAAAATTCAAAATTTGTTTTTAAATATTTTGAAATATTTTATAATAAAAATGCTATTTATTTAAAAGAGTAAAAAAAAATATACCTTTTAAAAAAATGTTAAATTTGTTTGTGAAAAATAAAATTACTAAATGATTAGGCACACCCACTAATTGAATCTTTAATCGTTTTTGGACAATCTAATCAATTTAAATTAAAGATTAAATAACTTCATATGTTTAAATCAAATTTCATTGAAATTGTTGATCAATCTTGTATGCCAAATATCTTTCTCATATGTAGCTTAATTAAGGCGAGTAACTAGTCAAATTGAGAGTATTGATCAGTAAAATAGAGTGAATGCATCAGACATGTAAAATGAGCCAAATATTCTGGTTAAAATTGTGACCCAACTTACTGACCTCGTGAGAACCTAAGAATTGATGTTAGTAAGTTTTGTAGACCCCATCACGATGTCTGTCGAACATCAACACCGTGGAATTGATGTGTCCCCTTTAGGTTATGAGATATCTCAAAAATCATCGGTAAACGAAACTCAAGTGGGCCATACCATTTAAAACTATGTGAAGACATCCTAAAAAATATAAAAGCACTTGATGGGGCCCACATGAGTTTTGGATGCGGTTGAAACTTGGTTTGACCCCTCATCCAAGTGGGACACACATAATGAGTAGGTTGGATATGTGTATCACATTTAGGCAGGCCCAATATATGATTACAAATGTTGTAAGGAAACCATTCTCCACTACATTTAAGTTACCCGTTACCCGTTACCTTCACCAGAGTAAACTTTGTGGGGTCCACCGTTATTGATTTATTTTATCCACTCCATTCATTCATGTTAACAAATAATTTTATTGGTAGCCGTTAGAGGCCTTAAACGGTTAGTGTCCATCCTCACTGTTCCCATTATGCGGCCCACTCAAGTGTTAAATCTACCTCATTTTGGACTCATGTCTCAACACAACCCGGTGAACCATTTAGACGGAGTAGATTTTCTCTCAAACATCACGGGGGACCCCACCTGGCTCCCACCGTAAGGCTCAACTTCTGCAGGGAACTAATCAGCCACGAATCGACTTTCAGCCGAATCCTTCTCTAACTACAACACTTCCGTTTCTTCCATTCCATCAACTCCAAAAGCACCCACCACTACAAAAATGTATCAAGATCATCTAAAACGGATATAAGAACCTCAGATGGTACCTGAGAAGGCCCCAAACCCTAAAGAACAGTGTCTGAACTCATCCATTCATAGTAGCATGTGGCTACTGTCAGAAACGTTTCGCTCTTGAACCCCACTGGATAACCACATCCAAGCTTCAATTTTAGGATTCTACAAGCTCCTTTAGACTAATCCACACAATGGAGATCATTACGAAGAAAAACCCTCTAAGTCAGAATTTGCCATTAACGGGGCACCATTTTCTCCACCGACCACCACCACCGTATGATCTCGATAATCTTCACATACGCCATTAACGGGCCACCATCTTCTCCACCGACCACCACCACCGCATGATCTCGATCATCTTATGGACATTAGATCACGGTTGGATCAATGTCACAAGGGTTGAGTGACATTGAAATGTGATGGCGGAGAGGGTGTTATACTTTACAAAAGTTGTCACTTGCTAATTACTTTATTCCCATAGTTGGCTAAACCCTGTAAAAATATTAAGAATGAGAATATGGAGGATTTCAATATCTATTGTCTCTAAATCCCCAAATTCCCATACCAACATTAGAAAAAACACCTGTCCACAATCAATTACACCTCAAAAAAATAAAATCAAACATATAAAATTCAATGTTTTACATAAACATATACTTATAAACAACATACACATCCAAAATTTTGTGTTCGGTTTTATACCATGGACCATCTACGACTGAAACAACTAGATGTATGGTCAGGATCCTCCAACCGAAATTATATGGGCTGCCTGTTAAAATGGACACGGATTGGGTATTACCCCGCATTTACCGAGCTCGGAACAGGTTGCTCTCCGAGGGGCCCACCGTGATGTATGGGTTTATCAACACTGTCCATTCAACACCAGCTGATATACTCTCTTCTATTAAATGGGACACGGTCAAATAAACACTATGGAAATATTATGGTGAGCCCTAAGAAATTTTTAATGGTAGAGCTTGCAATCACCACTGTTTCTTATAGTATGGTCCACCTGATAATTGGATTTGTTTCATTTTTGGGATAATGCCCTAAAATGATTTGAAAACATGGATGGACGGCGTGGATACAGAATACATATATGAAATTGACTCGGCAATGCATGATATTGACCATGGTCTTCTAGGTAAGCACTTAAGAATTTACCTAGAATTTAAGCTTCAATGTAGTTGACCACGAACTCCAATCACTCCCTAACACTCAGTGAAATCCGTGTTCGAGAAAAAGAATAGAGTGCATTGATCTGAAACACGTTCTTTGGAGAAAGGTCTTCAAGATTTCACGTTCATCAATGCATTCGCGTCCTCTCGTAAAAAGAATGCATTTAGGCTTGAGGAGAATGTAACAGGGAAGAGAATGTAATGCGATAGTATGATGAAGATAATATGGCAATTTAGGGGAAGAAAATATGTGAAAATAAGAAATACGGTTGATAGAGATGAGTCCGAACGTGTTTTTGTGCGTAAATGAGAGAATTGACTGAAATTGAAAAAGGAGGGGCATTTTCGACCTTTGGGAAGGCATCCGTACAGCTGGGGCTTATTTTTGTAAGGTAAAATGAGGTGGGCTTGGTCTTGTGAATGGGCCATAAATAGGGTGTACAGTCATAAATTTCTCTATACAATATATGTTGATGTAAACTTTGATAACCTGGCAGTGTGATGGATGATACTCAGGCACTTAGAAATTGCATACGTGGAATAAAATTAAATCAAGTTGAACTGTCCAAATTAATGGTCCCAATTATATAATATTATGAATAAAAAATTGAGCTTATTTGATTATCTGACTATCTGATTGGTGGGTATTTATTAGTCAATTTTTTTTTTTTAAAAAAAAATTCCAAAAGCCTTGTTTCAATAAATGACTGTCCAATGATCAGAGGTTATGATTATTCAGCCAGTCTAATTTTCGGTTTGTGATTTAGTGATTACAAATTCCACACTTTAGTCGGTTTAGTAGGAGTTAATGTATGCCCCACGTATGTAATTCCTGTGTGCCTATGTATCAAACATCATACACTGCGGGAGTATAAAATAACTCGATTAGAAGTTTTGGATATAACTCATTTTTGGTCTTGTACCATAAAATGACCTGGAAAAAGTTATGGACGGCGTCGATGAAACATATACATCATAGTGGGGCCCACATATCACCAACCTAGTGGCAGGGGTAGCCAATCCGTTTCCGTCAGAAACGGACGCTGATTTCTAGCGAAAGCCTTTAGCAGAACGTTTCTGCGGAAGGTTCTGTGTGGGGCCCACTACGATGTTTGTGAGAAAGCCAATCCATCCATCCATTTTTAGAGTTTATTTTAGGACATGCGACCAAAAACAAGGAGGATCAAAAACTCAAGTGGGCCACACCAGAGGAAACAGTGGGGATTTAGTGACCACCGTTGGAACATTTCTATGGCCACAAAAGTTTTGTATCAGTTTAATTTTTTGGTTTTTTCACTTCATCTCAGTGAAAATGACCTTATCAACTGTTTGGATGGAATATAAACATCAAGGTGGATCCTGGGAAGGTTTCAACGGTAGGAATTCCTTTCCCCACTGTTTCATCTAATATGGCCCACTTGAGTTTTGGATCCTAATCATTTTCGGCTTCATGTCCTAAAATGAGCTCAAAAAACGGATGGACGGGTTAGATTTCTAACAAACATCACAGTGGGGCCCATCCAGAATCACATGAGTTTATGGAACTTCCTGCCGAAGGCTTTCACAGGAAATCCGCGTCCGTCAGTGGGATTGCGTAGTATGCTCTTACCGTACTGATTAAACTCAATTGGGCCCACCGTGAATGCAATTGTCTTATCCACTCCGTCCATCCATTTTTTCAGATAATTTTAGTGGTTGATGCCAAAATTGAGGTATATCTAAAACGACGTGGATACATACCATAGGAAACCGTGGGAATAATGATTTCCACCGTTGAAACATTTCTATGGCCCCCAGTGATGTTCCTTTGTCATCCAAAACTGTTCATAATATCACAAAGACATGGAAAAAGTGAAAGCACAAATATCATATTGATCTAAAACTTTATGGCCCCCACGAAATTTTCAATGGTAGCTGTTGAATTCACACTGTTTCGGTGGTGTGTGTGGTCCATTTGAGCTTTGGATATGCTTCGTTTTTGGATACAAATCTAAAATTATCTTCTGAAATGTATGGACGGAGTGGATGAAATTAAAGAATGACTGTGGGACCCACAGAGTTTAGTCAGTACGTTACTCAGTACACAATCTGCTTCCAAAACTCTTCCAAAACGCCCTCCC
>JAJHSJ010000017.1:13539322-13617319 GCA_021015155.1 Magnolia officinalis
ACAGGCAATTGATTTAATTGAGAAACAAGAAAATTTAATTGAGAATTCTTGCCATTTAATCATTTTTTTTACAAGCAATTGATTTATTATTTTTTCTTAACCGTCTTTTGTAGGACATTGATTGACAGATTAAGAAATTCTATCTGTAAGATTTTTGGAACATCTTCCATCTATGGTAGTGCATATCAAATCAAAGTTTGAATTTTTGAACCATTGGCCCCACTTGTAACAAGCATCAAGACACTTGGACCGAATGCCCTAGGAATGCATTTAGTTTAAGATGCTAAACTTGGTGTGTCTTTTCTTTTTGTTGTTCTATTCTTAAATCAAGTCCATGGGTGTTCGCCTTGCTGGAATGCATTTAAATTGTAAATAAGCATTCCATTTATGTTGTTTAAATTAATGGTAATTTTGTCAATAATGTTTTTTTCAGATTTCACCATGAAGATCATCTAATGCTAAAATTGGCCGCATTCACTCATTAGTGTGCCACAACATAGAAAACATTACTGGCTAATACATTAAAGAAGCAGGCGTGGCCCACTTGATGAGGGATCAAACTAATTTTTTTTGCTCAAGGTGATCCTCATGGTGGGGCCAACTTTTTTGGATGGGTTGGATGTTGTACACAAATGATAGGATGGGAATTATCTGCTGGTTGGATGTGAGCTTCTCTCTATTTATTTATGTGGGATTATCCTGTGTGTCATGTGCTTCATGTTAAGCTGGAGATCACTTTTATTGTATAGGTGCAACAATGCTGCATTGGACTATTCCCCTTTATTTGTATACTAATTTATACCCATGATGTTAGGCTCGGTATTTCATATCTGGAGCTGACTGAAATGCAAGCACGTGCTGTCTTTGAGACTGCAATTGCTATGACCAATCAGGGTGTTAAAGTTCTTCCAGAGATAATGGTCCCTCTTGTTGGAACACCACAAGCATGTTCTTCTTTCCTTTATTTTTCGTGATCAATGGTTTTCAATATAACTTTGAATTTTCCACATAAACTCATAACCTCAATTGTAGTCTTCCTAAGATCATAGCAGTGACTCCTTTTCTTTCTTTCTTTCTTATCAGTTATAAACATTTGGGTGCATGTCAATAATTTCATAACATAAATCATGCAATCTAGCTAACTATTATGGATTTGATAGATGCATACCTGATTTGATCTTCTCGCATCACGACCAGTCGACTGACTCCATCCAGATAAAATAGCGCAATCTTGAATGCGAATGGTGATTGGATAACTAAGAATTATCAGCTTGCATGTTAAATCAATGACCAGTGATTGACTATTAATGGGTCACGAAATTTTCGGATCAAGCTGATATTTGTTTTCTCTTCATCCAAGCTTAAGTGACCTGGTTAAACTGATGGATGAATTGGATATCACATGGATATTGCTGTTGGCTGATTTGAGTTTTTGGTTACATGAGCTCTTGCAGCAAGAAATTCATGTTTGAAAATAGGCCTTAGAATTTATCCACAAGAACATTCTTGCAAGTAGGCTTAAATAGGTTTCTCTTTTTTCTTTCTGCAAGAATGAAATGAAGTCTTGTTTTAGATCTTGACTGTTGTATCAAGTTATGCTCATATTTAGGTCCATTGTTTGGTTGGATGCTTGTATTGGTGCCTTGATGTGGATGGGAACATGTCTGTTAGTTAGTTGGTATGATAATTCCCTCCAATCTCAGTCCTTTGATTTGGTCAGCCCCATCAGATGTAGGGCTGAAATTTGTTTGATAAGTCATTCTATGTAAATCATGTTGGCCTACTTGTAAAAATTGAAAATTTTACTATTCTATATTATTAAATTGTTACCTTACTATCCTTCATGAAAAAAAATAATGTTGACTTGTAAAAATTCAAAATTTGAATATTCTATATTTTGAATTGTGTCCCTACATGGCAAAATAGAAAATTTGACTATGTTGTGCATTTTTTGTTGAATGTCATATTATCTTTTTCATAAGATTGGTTTTGCTTTGATCTTTGTAATCATTCTCTACTTGTAAATGATTTATTAACAAAGCCCCCTTCTCATTTACCAGCAAAAAGGTGAGTTTTCATTTACCAGTAAATGAGGAGAGGGCAGTGGCTTTATTTATTTTTGAATGAAAGCCTATGAAGTAGATTTCAATTATTTATTTATTATTATTTTTTATAATACTAATTGCAGGCTATTCAAACATTGTAAATGATTTATTAGTAAATCATTAACCATTTTCTAAGACCAGATTCTCATTATAAAGAATTTCACACTTTTAAACTGTTTAAGGGCCACGAAAGTTTTAGATCAAGCTGATATTTGTGCCATTTTTGAAGGTCCATGGAAGAAAAAGAACCTGCCAGAATTTCGTATTGTCACTCAATGCATTGCACCTGAAAGAGTCAATGACCAATGCCTGACAAATGTTCCTTTCAAGATAAATGCCAAGGTGAGCTATCACTGAAATATCATGTCCCTTCTCATTGGAGGGGCCTGGCCATTTGGACAGGCCATGTCTTTATATGTGCTCGAAATTAATGGAGCAGACTCGGATGTGTGTCGGAGCTATCCGGAAGAGTGGAGGTCCGTGGAAGGTGGGAACCGCTGTTATAACCATGATGAAGCTAGCCATCTTCTATGGACAGCATTGGAGGGGCCTGACCATTTGGACAAGTCGTGTTTTTATATTTGTTCGAAATTAATGGAGCAGACTTGGATGTGCGTCGGAGCTATCCGGGTGAGCGGGGGTCCCTGGAAGGTGGGAACCGCTGTTATGACTATGATGAAACTGTCCATTTCCTATGGACAACATTGGAGAGGCCTGACCATTTGGACAGGCCGTGTTTATGTATGTATTTACAGATACCACAACTTTAACCTAAATCTATAACCCCAAACCTATAACCTAAACCCATTCTCAATTCCCTAAAGCTATAACCTATAACCTAACCCTAACCCTAAACCATAACCTTAACCTATAACCTTTACTTACAACCTTAACCTATACTTATTACATAAACCTAAACTTAGACCTATTCTTATAATATAGACCTAAACCTAAACCTTAACCTATAACCTAAACCTAGACTTATAACCTTAACCTAAACCTATTCCCAAATCTAAAAACCTATACGTTTCTCCTTAAGCGTAGACCTTGACCTTAACCTTAACCTATAACCTATACTTGTAACCTATAACCTAAACCTATACCTATAACCTATACTTATATCCTTAACCTAAACTTATAACCTTAACCTAAATCTATTCTCAAATCCCAAAACCTATACTTATAACATAAACCTAAGCCTAAACCTATAACCTATAACCTATAACCTAAAACCTAAACCCAAACATAAACCCGATCCCGAACCCGAACCCGATTTCCTAAACCTAAACCTTAACCTATAACCCATACTTATAACCTTAACCTAAACCTATTCTCAAATCCCAAAACCTTAATCTATAACCTAAACTTATAACCTATACTTAACCTATACTTATAACCTTAAACTAGACCTTAACCTTAACCTATAACCTATACTTATAACCTATAACATAAGTCTATACCTATAACCTAAACCAAAACCTTAACATATAACCTAAACCTATACTTATAACCTTAATATAAACCTATTCCCAAATACCAAAATTTATAACCTAAACTTCTAAACCTGATCCCGAACCCGAACCCGATTTTCTAAACCTTAACCTTAACCTATTCTCAAATCCCTAAACCTAAACCTACACCAAATCCCAATCTCAACTCCCTAACCTCAACCTAAACCTAAACATGAAAACCCAAGCCTAAACCCGATCCCAAACCCGAACCCGATTTCCTAAACCTAAACCTTAACCTATTCTCAATTCCCAAAGTTATAACCTATAACCTAAACCTAAACCTAACCTAAACCTATAACCTTAACCTATAACCTTAACATAAACCCAAAACCTAAACCTTAACCTAAACCAAAGCCTATAACCTTAACCTAAACTAGAACCTGTAACCTAAACCTTAACCTAAACCTAAAACCAAAACCTAAACCTTAACCAAAACCTATAACCTTAACATAAACAAAAACCTAAACTTAAAACCTTAACCTAAACCTAAAACCAAAACCAAAACCTATAACCTAAACCTATAAACTAAAACCTATACCTAAACCTAAACATAAACCAAAACCTATAATCTTAACCTAAACAAAAACCTATACTAAACCTAAACCTTAACCTATAACCTTAACCTAAACCTAAAACCAAAACCTAAACCTATAACCTAAACCTATAAGCTAAAACCTAAACCTAAACCTAAACCTAAAACCTAAATGTATTCTCAAATCTCTAAACCTAAACCTAATCCTAATCCCAATCTCAACTCTCCAACCTAAACCTAAACTTCTAAACCCGATCCCGAACCCGATTTCCTAAACCTAAACCTTAACCTATTCTCAAATCCCTAAACCTAAACATGCACCAAATCCCAATCTCAACTCCCTAACCTAAACCTAAACCTAAACATGAAAACCCAAGCCTAAACCCGATCCCGAACCCGAACCCGATTTCCTAAACCTAAACCTTAACCTATTCTCAATTCCCAAAGCTATAACCTATAACCTATAACCTATAACCTAAACCTAAACCTAACCTAAACCTATAACCTTAACTATAACCTTAACATAAACCCAAAACCTAAACCTAAACGTAAACCAAAGCCTATAACCTTAACCTAAACCAGAACCTGTAACCCAAACCTTAACCTAAACATAAAACCAAAACCTAAACCTTAACCAAAACCTATAACCTTAACCAAAACAAAAACCTAAACTTATAACCTTAACCTAAACCTATAACTTAAACTTATAAACTAAAACCTAAACATAAACCTAAACCTAAACCTATAACCTAAACCGCAACCTATAACCTTAACCTAAACAAAAACCTATAACCTAAACCTAAACCTTAACCTATAACTTTAACCTAAACCGAAAACCTAAACCTAAAACCAAAACCTAAACCTATAACCTAAATCTATAAGCTAAAACCTAAACCTAAAACTTAAATGTATTCTCAAATCTCTAAACCTAAACCTAATCCCAATCCCAATCTCAACTCTCCAACCTAAACCTAAACCTAAACCTAAACTTCTAAACCCGATCCCGAACCCGATTTCCTAAACCTAAACCTTAACCTATTCTTAAATCCCTAAACCTAAACCTGCACTAAATCTCAATCTCAACTCCCTAACCTAAACCTAAACCTAAACATGAAAACCCAAGCCTAAAGCCGATCCTGAACCCGAACCCGATTTCCTAAACCTAAACCTTAACCTATTCTCAATTCCAAAGCTATAACCTATAACCTATAACCCAAACCTAAACCTAACCTAAACCTATAACCTTAACCTATAACCTTAACATAAACCCAAAACCTAAACTTAAACCAAAACCAAAACCTATAACCTTCACCTAAACCAGAACTTGTAACCTAAACCTTAACCTAAACATAAAACCAAAACCTAAACCTTAACCAAAACCTATAACCTTAACCTAAACAAAAACCTAAACTTATAACCTTAACCTAAACCTAAAACCAAAACCTAAACCTATAACCTAAACTATAAACTAAACCTAAACCTAAACTAAACCTAAACCTAGAACCTAAACCAAACCTATAACCTAACTTAAACAAAACCTAAACCTAAACCTAAACCTAACATATAACCTTAACCTAAACCTAAAACCAAAACCTAAACCTATAACCTAAACCTATAAGCTAAAACCTAAACCTAAACCTAAACCTAAAATCTAAATGTATTCTCAAATCCCTAAACCTAAACCTAATCCCAATCTCTACTCTCCAACCTAAACCTAAACATCTAAACCCGATTCCGAACCCGATTTCCTAAACCAAAACCTTAACCAAATCTCAAATCCCTAAACCGAAACCTACACCAAATCCCAATCTCAACTCCCTAACCTAAACCTAAACCTAAACATGAAAACCCAAGCCTAAACCCAATCCCGAACCCGAACCCGATTTTCGAAACCTAAACCCTAACCTATTCTCAATTCCCAAAGCTATAACCTATAACCTATAACCTAAACCTAAACCTAAACCTATAACCTTAACCTATAACCTTAACATAAACCCAAAACCTAAAACTTAACCTAAACCAAAGCCTATAACCTTAACCTAAACCAGAACCTGTAACCTAAACCTTAACCTAAACCTAAAACCAAAACCTAAACCTTAACCAAAACCGATAACCTTAACCTAAACAAAAACCTAAACTTATAACCTTAACCTAAACCTAAAACCAACACCTAAACCTATAACCTAAACTTATAAACGAAAACCTAAACCTAAACCTAAACCTATAACCTAAACCGAAACCTATAACCTTAACCTAAACAAAAACCTATAACCTAAACCTAAACCTTAACCTATAACCTTAACCTAAACCTAAAACCTAAGCCTAAACCTATAACCTAAACCTATAAGATAAAACCTAAACCTAAAACCTAAATGTATTCTCAAATCTTTAAACCTAAACCTAATCCCAATCCGAATCTCAACTCTCCAACCTAAACCTAAACTAAACCTAAACTTCTAAACCCGATCCCGAACCCGATTTCCTAAACCAAAACCTTAACCTATTCTTAAATCCCTAAACCTAAACCTACACCAAATCTCGATCTCAACTCCCTAACCTAAACCTAAACTTAAACATGAAAACCCAAGCCTAAAGCCTATCCCGAACCCGAACCCGATTTCCCAAACCTAAACCTTAACCTATTCTCAATTCCCAAAGATATAACCTATAACCTATAACCTAAACCTAAACCTAACCTAAACCTATAACCTTAACCTATAACCTTAACATAAATCCAAAACTTAAACCTAAACCTAAACCAAAGCCTATAACCTTAACTTAAACCAGAACTTGTAACCTAAACCTTAACCTAAACATAAAACCAAAAGCTAAACCTTAACCAAAACCTATAACCTTAACCTAAACAAAAACCTAAACTTATAACCTTAACCTAAACCTAAAACCAAAACCTAAACCTATAACCTAAACCTATAAACTAAAACCTAAACCTAAACCTAAACATAAACCTATAACCTAAACTGAAACCTATAACCTTAACCTAAACAAAAACCTATAACCAAAACATAAACCTTAACCTATAACCTTAACGTAAACCTAAAACCAAAACCTAAACCTATAACCTAAACCTATAAGATAAAACCGAAACTTAAACCTAAACTTAAAACCTAAATGTATTCTCAAATCCCTAAACCTAAACCAAATCCCAATCCCAATCTCAACTCTCCAACCTAAACCTAAACATCTAAACCCGATCCCGAACCCGATTTCCTAAACCTAAACCTTAACCTATTCTCAAATCCCTAAACCTAAACCTACACCAAATCCCAATCTCAACTCCTAACCTAAACCTAAACCTAAACATGAAAACCCAACCCGAACACGATTTCCTAAACCTAAACCTTAACCTATTCTCAATTCCCAAAGCTATAACCTATAACCTATAACCTAAACCTAAACCTAACCTAAACATATAACCTTAACCTATAACCTTAACATAAACCCAAAACCTAAACCTTAACCAAAACCTATAACCTTAACCTAAACAAAAACCTAAACTTATAACCTTAACCTAAACATAAAACCAAAACCTAAACATATAACCTAAACCTATAAACTAAAACCTAAACCTAAACCTAAACCTAAACCTATAACCTAAACCAAAACCTATAACCTTAACCTAAACAAAAACCTATAACCTAAAGCTTAACTTATAACCTATAACCTAAACCTAAAACCAAAACCTAAACCTATAACCTAAACCTATAAGCTAAAACCTAAACCTAAACCTAAAACCTAAATGTATTCTCAAATCCCTAAACCTAAACCTAATCCCATGTCCCAAACTCAACTCCCCAACCTAAACCTAAACTTTAGAACCCGATCCCGAACCCGAACCTGATTTCCTAAACCTAAACCTTAACCTATTCTCAAATCCCTAAACCTAAACCTACACCAAATCCCAATCTCAAACCTAAACCTAAACATGAAAACCCAAGCCTAAACCCGATCCTAAACCCAAATTCGATTTGCTAAACCTAAACCTTTACCTATTCTCAATTCCCGAAGTTATAACCTATAACCTAAACCTAAACCTAACCTAAACCTATAACCTTAACCTATAACCTTAAGATAAACCCAAAACCTTAACCTTAACCTAAACCAAAACCTATAACCTTAACCTAATCCAAAACCTGTAACCTAAACCTTTACCTAAACTTATAACCTTAACCTAAACCTATAACCAAAACCTAAGCCTATAACCTAAACCTATAAACTAAAACCTAAACCTAAACCTATAACTTAAACCAAAAATTATAACCTTAACCTAAACAAAAACTTGTAACCTAAACCTTACCTATAACCTATAACCTATAACCTAAACTTATAACCTTAACCTAAACCTAAAACTAAAACCTAAACCTATAAGCTAACACCAAAACATAAACCTATACCTAAACCTTAACCTATTCTCAAATCCCTAAACCTAAACCTACACCTAATCCCAATCTCAACTCCCTAACCTAAACTTAAACCTAAACTTGAAAACCCAAGCCTAAACCCGATCCCGAACTCTAACCCGATTTCTTAAACCTAAACCTTAACCTTAACCTATTTTCAAATCCTTAAACCTAAACCTACACCAAATCCTAATCTCAACTCCCTAACCTAAACCTAAACTTGAACTTGAAAACCCAAACCTAAACCCGATCCCGAACCCGAACCCAGTTTTCTAAACCTAAACCATAACCTATTCTCAATTCCCAAAGTTATAACCTATAAACTAAACCTAAACCTAACCTTAACCTATAACCTAAACCTAAAACCAAAACCAAAACCTATAACCTAAACCTACAAGCTAAAACCTAAATGTATTCTCAAATCCCTAAACCTAAACCTACACCAAATCCTAATCTCAACTCCCTAACCTAAACCTAAACCTAAACTTGAAAACCCAAACCTAAACCCGATCCGGACCCCGAACCCAGTTTCCTAAACCTAAACCTTAACCTATTCTCAATTCTCAAAGCTATAACCTATAACTTAAACCTAAACCGAACCTAAACCTATAACCTTAACCTAAACCTAAAACCAAAACCAAAACCTATAACCTAAACTTATAACCTATAACCTAAACCTATAACCTGTAACCTAAATCGTTAAGCTAAACCTATTACCTATAACGTAAACTTATAACCCTTAACCTAACAGTAACCTAAACGTAAAACCTAAACCTTAACCTATAACCTAAAACATAAACCTAAACCTAAAACCTAAATGTATTCTCAAATCCCTAAACCTAAACCTACCCCTAATCTTATTCTTAACTCCCTAGCTTAACCTAAGCTTAAACTTGAAACCGAAACCTAAACCCGATCCCGAACCCAAACCCGATTTCCTAAACCCTAAACCCTAAACCTATTCTCAAATCCCAAAACCTGTACTTATGACCTGAACCTAAACCTAAACCTAAACCTGGAGGAGCTGGCGAGGCAGAGGGAGGAGCAGGAGAGGCAGAGGGAGGAGCAGGAGAGGAGGATAGAGGATCAGCTGGCGAGGCAGAGGAGAATGGAGGAGGAGGAGTTGGTGAGGCAGAGGGAGGAGCAGGAGAGGATGATATAGAAGATGCGGGTGGAAGATGAGCCACGGATGTCGGAGATGTTTCAGGCTTTCGCTGCACGCTTACCCACCGATGCCCCACCACCTCCGCCTTCATCTTTGAGATTTTTTGTTTATTTGTTTATGTTAAATTTATATGTATTTATGCGTGAATGAATGTGATGCAGATAAGATTGTTTGTGTTTGGATGAATGTAGTTTGGGTTTAGATGGATGTGAATGTGAATATGATGAAATGTGTATATCAGGATGAATATAATGGAATATATTGTTAACAGGTGTATATCAGGAATTTTGTACGGATTTTGAGTTGGAATATTTTATTTTTTAAGAAACTTTTGGCGACAAAACTTTTCGTTGCTAAAAGATATGTTAGTTTATTTTTAGCAGCGAAAATTTTCGCTGCTAAAAACAGAAAGATTTTTTTGTCCAGTTTTTAGGCTAAAAGTTGAAAATTTTAGCTGCGAAAAGTTTCGCCGCTAAAAGTTTTATATAGTGTTTTTTAGCGACGAAAAGTTTCACCGCTAAATGTTTATGTAGTTTGATGTGAATGTGAATATGATAAAATGTGTATATCAGGATGAATATGATGGAATATATTATTAACAGGTGTTTATCAGGAATTTTGTACGGATTTTGAGCTCGAATATTTTTTTTTTAAAAGAAACTTTTGGCGACGAAAATGTTCGTCGCTAAAAGATATGTAAGTTTATTTTTAGCAGCGAAAATTTTTGCTGCTAAAAAGAGGAAAACAATTTTGTCCAGTTTTTAGGCTAAACGTTGAAAATTTTTAGCCACGAAAAATTTCGCTGCTAAAAGTTTTATATAGTGTTTTTTAGCGACGAAAAGTTTCACCGCTAAAAGTTTATGTAGTTTGATGTGAATGTGAATATGATGAAATGTGTATATCAGGATGAATATGATGGAATATATTGTTAACAGGCGTATATCAGGAATTTTATACGAATTTTGAGCTGGAATATTTTTTTTAAAAAAGAAACTTTTGGCGACGAAAATGTTCATCGCTAAAAATTATGTTAGTTTATTTTTAGCAGTGAAAATTTTCGCTGCTAAAAACAAAAATATTTTTTCTAAAAGTTGAAAATTTTTAGCCGCGAAAAGTTTCGCTGCTAAAAGTTTTATATAGTATTTTTTTAGTGACGAAAACTTTCGCCACTACAAGTTTATGTAGTTTGATGTGAATGTGAATATGATGAAATGTGTATATCAGGATGAATATGATGGAATATATTGTTAACAGGTGTATATCAGGAATTTTGTACAGATTTTGAGCTGAAATATTTTTTTTTTTAAAAGAAACTTTTGGCGACATAAATTTTCATCGCTAAAAGATATGTTAGTTTATTTTTAGCAGCGAAAATTTTCGCTGCTAAAAACAGAAATTTTTTTTTGGATAGTTTTATGACTAAAAGTTGAAAATTTTTAGTCGCGAAAAGTTTTGCGGCTAAAAGTTTTATATAGTATTTTTTAGTGACGAAACTTTTCGCCGCTAAAAGTTTATGTAGTTTGATGTGAATGTGAATATGATGAAATGTGTATATCAGGATGAATATGATGGAATATATTGTTAACAGGTGTATATCAGGAATTTTGTACGAATTTTGAATTGGAATATTTTTTTTAAAAAAGAAACCTTTGGCGACGAAAATTTTCGTCGCTAAAAGATATGTTAGTTTATTTTTAGCAGCAAAAATTTTCGCTGCTAAAAGTCTTGTACAGTACAAGACTTTTAGTAGCGAAAGTTTTCGCTGCTAAAAACAGAAAGATTTTTGTATTTTTTAGCGACGAACATTTTCGCCGCTAAAAGTTTAAGAAAATGTTATGAGTCTTTTCGTCGCTAAAAGTCTCATACAGGATTTTTAGCTGCGAAAAAGAAATTTCTTCCACTTCGCAGTAAAATGTTTGGAGCATATAGTGATTAAAATTGTCGTCGCTAAAAGTCTAATGCACTATTTTTAGCTACGAAAATTTTCGTCACTAAAAGTTTCGTCGCTAAAAGTTCACGTTTAGCGATAAAAATTTATTTCTTCGCTAAAAGTGCCTTTTAGCGACGAAAATGTGTTTCGTCGCTAAAAACCTTCTTTTTTGTAGTGTGCGCAGTTCCCGCGGCACTCCTGCCGGCCGTACCGCTGCAGTCTGGGCAGATTTTTTTTATTTTTATTTTTTACTAATGTTTTTGTGGGTCCCATCATGAGGTCTTTGTTATATCCAAACCGTCCATCTATTTGGCGAGCTCATATTAAGGCTTGAGATGAAAAATAAGATAGATCTAACTATCAAGTGGACTACACTGTAAAAGGCTATGGGGAATTGAACGTCTACCACTGAAAACCTTTTAAGGGTTACAGAAGTTTTGGATCATTATGAAATTTATTTTTCCTCTTTATCCAAGTCTTTGTGACCCTATGAATGAACTTAGACGGGGAGGATTTCTCACAAACATCACAGTGGGCCCCACCTGAGTTTCTAATGGTTGACGCTCATTTAACACTGTTCCTGTAATGTGGTACACTTGAGATTTGGATATACCTCATTTTTGGTCTCATACCGTAAAATGATCTGGAAAAATATATGGACAGCATGGATGAAAAGCATACATCATGGTGGAGGCCCACAGACTAACGACGATCCGTCATTGGCGGGTGGCAGGGGGAGTACCCAATCCGTTTCCGTGTAAAGGAGGGGTATTTTTGTCCTGGAATTTATCATCCACTGGACGAGGTCTAAGTACGTATGTTAAGTTTGTATTGGTTCAAGAATATCCAATGGATAAAAGGTAGGGTCAACAGTCGTAAATTTCTCATATCTATCTGGTAGCATCCATCATGCAGCAGAAGGCTTTTGCGTACTGAGTAAACTCTGTGGCGTCCTTGATGATTTAGGTCTTCAATTACTCCATCCATCCATTTTAAAATTTAAATTTAGAGCTTTAGCCCAAAAATGAAGCGTATCCAAATCTCAGGTGGACCACATCGCAGGAAACAGTGTGAATTGAAAATTTACCTTTGAAAAATTCTAGGGACCATAGAAGCTTTGTATCAAGTTGGTATTTTTGCTTTACCTTCATCCATGTCTTTGTGATCTTATGAACAGGATAAATGATAATAAACATCACATTGAGCCCTAGGAAAGTTTGAATGGTGGAAATAATTATCCCCACTGTTTCTTGTGGTATAGTCCACTTGAGGTTTGAATATGCTTCAATTTTGGCTCAATCTCTAAAACGAATCGGGAAAGAGAGATGTATGGCATAGATAAACCACACGCTCGTGGTAGACCCAACATAGTTTGTTTAAAGAGGATTTTATTAAAATGGTCCTGCCTATAGTAGGAGCCCATGTATATATATATATATATATATATATATATATATATAATATATATATATATATATATATATATATATATATATAAAGCCAAAACAAAGGAAGCAGCCCAAACCGCATCTAACAGGAAGGAATCAACCCTCTCCCATCTTGATTTCCCAGCTCCTGATCATCTCCACACCCGCATTGTCTAAAGATAAAGAACCCCTAACATGTTTAGCGAGGTCGGCTTGATTTCGATATACATTGTTCGGACTCCCATCGCCTACAAGGCCATCTACTATTAAGTTTTTTTTTTTTTTAATTAATTAATTTATTTATTTATTTATTGTAAAAAACGTCCAGTCAGTTTCATTTATTAATTAAGTTACCCTATCGGAAGGTGTGGTTAGAAACAAAGTTGAGGAAGCTTTCATATGCGGAATAATTCCCATTTTGTTCCATATATTCCAGCATGTTGCGTCCAGGGGGTAGGGGGTAAGAAAATGCTTAGGTTATAACACGGGAATTTGTTTCAACAACAATGTTGGACAACCTCATTTTTTTCACAATATTTCAACCGATCTATCATTGCTTAAGGTTCTTCAATGGTATTAGAGACCCAACCATAGATTTTTTTGTGAAAAGCAAAGATAAAGCGACCTAGTTGATCTGAGGTTTCCTCTGGAAGACCCATTGACATTTAATTTCAGCCAATTCCTTTCCGGTTTCCTCCATTCACAAAGCTTTTTCACCACCTAATTCCAAAGTGTTAGTGTTTATCCCTAGGACCTACAAGGTGATTTTTTCTAGGAGGGAGATTTTGCCCAGCTCAGGCAACCTGTTGCCTACTTCTTTTAGCTATATATATATATATATATACACACACACACACACACACCTTGTGAATCATCCGTGACCTTGTTAGATTCTGACCTTCAAATTTGGTCATATTTCGACCTATCCACAACTCCCAAACTATGAAACTAGGAGTCAGTCCCCAGAGGTGTTGCCATCTCAAGGAGTGGTCGCCCAACGAGCTCTATTGATTAACTCGATTCTTAATAGTTTGGTCAGCAATAAATGGGACATCAAATAATCGAGCAAGTAAGCTCATATCTTGGTCGTGACTTGTCCGAGATGAAAAGATGGTCCAAGTCTTCTACTGTATTGGTGTGAGTCGAGTGCACCTGGCCTTGCTTGGAATCATCCTGAATATAGGGTTGTTCTGTGGCCTAAGCTGGGCATGGTTGGTGGTACCATCTGACAGAGTTAGAGCTGTGGGCATTGTATTTGTAGATGGTTTCGATCTTCAGGAGGAGAATGGGATATTTCGCAGCTGCCTTTATCTAGTAGTCTAACAGGCTCAACGCTGCCATCGACCATGTTCTAGTGATTGGGGAGGGCAATTCCTGAATTCCGGACGGATTCCATCTGTTCAAGAGGAGCGTTATGCTGATCAATAGAAGGGGTGGCATTAGAGTGAGATGTAATTATGTTGTCATTGGTATCTGCATTAGAAACATGAGTGGTTGAGGTTGTGTCTACACATCAAACTCATTTGGATGCTAAGTTGACAACGGATCGATCTTTGAACAACAAAAGTCTATAGGGATTGCTCTGCACATGACCTTCAAAGGGAAAGTTGTTATCTTGGGATAAACGAATTTGTTTCGTGCCCAAATGGTCGAGGGTTGTTTAGGTCCACAGCCTCGAATTGCATTCTATGTAGACTTAAGGGTGAATTTTCCTGATGAGGTTAGCTTTCAAACAAGGTGATCCTTCCTCTTGGAGAGAACCACTCCACTGTATTTTATCGAATGTAATACAACCGCTGGGATTAGTCCTTATACCTCCAAGAGGTTCCAAGTTCCAGATTGTTCTTAGAAATCTTTCAACAAGGCTTCATAGATATTTTCAGGTATTGTAACACCTGAACTTTTCAATACCCGAGTATTGAAAGTTCTCAAGTGTTACCACGAAATTTAACTTAATATATATTGTAACGACTCGAAAATTCCGTACAATGGCCCGAGTACCACCTCAAGCAGAAATCGCTCAAGATCAAATCCTTCAGAAATTTGACAAAGTTAATTAAGTGCTAAACTAGATTAGCCATGAAATCCGTTTGAATCACTTTAAATACGATCTGCAAGACCTAAAACTTGTAGAATCATTGACACTAGGTTACCCTAATCTAGGATCAAACTCATTACCCGACTGCTCTCGGGAGCACATTGAAACTCCGCATCAGATCTGGACCGCGCATCGGAACTCCGAATAATACGAAGTTATAGACTTGGGACCGCCTCACTGGGCTTGATAAGCATCTTGGAAATCAAATCCAATAATGTCCCGGCGCTATTCGCTTAAGCCCGTACTGAAGAGTGTGAGAAATGTGAAATTAATTAAAAGTAAAATACAAATTTATGAAATCTGGCACGTGTCGCTTGCGGACAATTTGTAAGCAACCAGACCGTCAGAATCTGACCCAAATACACCCTCGGATCAGGGGAAAATTCATACACATGTCCATGTACTTGAAATCTCTGATCAAGTTTCACTGACCGTTGAACTGAAACTGGTTCGCCACGCGTGATCACGAAAACTTAACTCCACCTAGCTCCTAGGTCGGTGAGCTTAAGTCCGACCTTTGGCTCAAGGGGGCCCACCAGAAATTCTTCGTTGAGCTGAAACTGACTCACTTTGGTTATAATCTAATTATACCTTGACCTTAAGTCTGTTTTGGTGACTTTTTAGGCTATATAAGGACCTTAAAACCCTCTCTCATTCAGCCATACGAATTTGAGAAAAACCCTAGGAGAGAAGAGAGAAAAGAGAGAGAAAGTTAGAGAGTTGTGGGAGGATCCTTCCTACCTTTTTTTTTCCTGCTGCTACACAAGCTTCACCACTCCATTCTCATCGCTTTCCAGCAATTTCGACCTCGTTTCTAGATAAGAAACCCTAACCCTAATCTGTTTTGGGGTTGTGATGATTGTAGGTTATGAAATAGCTAACCTATCTTGTTCTATAGGTGGCCAAACTGCCGTATACGAAGGTTTAACAAACCTATCGAATTCGTTACGGTTCTATGACAAAAGGTGCGGACTTTAGGTGTATAGGTTATGGTTTTCAACGCTTTCAATGTCAGATAATGATAGATTCATGATCTATATGTAATTGCACATGTACATAGTGCTGTCCGTTTCGCTTTTCGGTTATACGATCACTATGTTGAATATAATGTATTCCTAGTATTTGTAGAAAGTACCATATACGTATAAATTTTGGAAATGTGTTTGCCATGATTATTTACTGTATGAACATATTATATATGTGTATAACACTTACTTGGCGAGAGGGTTCGCCCTAAAACATGTTTTTGCTAATATACACTATGTATGTTAAAATAGTGTATTCTAATTATCTTAAGACTCAAGTATAACTTACCATTTGGAGAAGGCGGCAAGAAGATGCATTACTAAAGCATTAGCCATAATAAACATCATTGAGCCTCACCATTGTATGGCAAAGAAGTAGGAGAGTAGAAAACATAACTTCATGTTTGGGAATGGCCAAAATTAATTGAACCAAAAGGTGGTAGAACTAAGCACAAGCCAAAAGTGAAGCATCCCTTTGACGAGACTAATGTTTAGTGTTTTGTCTGTGACAAGCTCGAGCATTTCACAAAGGAGTGTTGAATTACATGGTCATATCTAACTTCAATCTTGATGCATTTAGTTAATTTAATGGTTGCATATATATATCCTATCACTAATCTCTAATTGTGGTGAAATCCCACTGTAGTGTGAGTACTTGGGTGCGTCGACTCCATGCTTCACCCCAATTTTCAAAGACAACACTTCAAGTACAATCGACAAGACCAGGGCCTACTTCATGCATGGTATTAGGTGGAATTAGGTCATATGGAATTGCGTTTAGTCTTGTGCAAATCCCAACTAGGGAGAATGCCCATGTGGTGTGAGTTAGTGTGTGTGTGTGGGTAAAAAAAAAAAAACTTTCCATCCAATATTTGGATACCACGGGAAGAATTCGACAAGTACCAGTTTTCTATCATCTAGAGTCGATAGCAGATATTGTGGGATTTTCAGTGGATTTTGAAATCCATTATATTTGTGGCCGCACATTGAATCCACGACATCCATCCATAGGCGCCCTTCACGCATGACATTCAAGTCGCATATATGTACTGCTTGCTGGCATCAGTTTTCCAACGTAGTTTGTTGGCTACGATTACATGCTCCACTAAACATTGGCTTCACTTAATATAGTGTATTTCCCACCGAAAGAGTTTATCTGGAATTGGAAAGTGAAATTACCATCGTATTTCTATACTTGTAATCATTGCGTATAATTGTGTTAATTCCATCTAATCCAATTCCATGCCATTTAATCCCATGTCCCCATTGGGTACTTCCTCAGCCTCTCCAGAGCTCCGAATATGCTGGGACTTGGAGGGGCCACTGTGATATATGGGTATTATCACTGTCCATCCAATTTTCCATCTCATATTTGTAAGAACTCTATGTGGTGGGCCTTACTGATCAACGATCTGGATTGTATTCTAGTTGGACTATTTGATTGAGTTAATCAGTGGGCCCCACTTAAGGTGATACGCTGCGCAATCTGTACGCGCAGCACTGCGTATTTGGGGTGGAATGTTAAAGCCTTACGCAAGGCAGTTTGAGTTGAACTAGGATAGTGCAATGTGGAACGTGAGAGAGAGAGAGAGAGTTGTGATGGGTTTCAAACTCTCTCTCCACAGTCCCTATATATTAGAGAGCTGGGTCCCCGATCCTACACCAACAGCAAAATTCGTAGTCCCATCTATCATATTGCAGAAAGGGTGTGAAGGAGAGGAAGATCCTAAGCTCTACAGATATTCTGGTATTATTTTCGGCTTCCATGGCGGCGTCACAGCTAGGTAAGCTATCCGACCCCTGATCGCCATGTTCCATGCACAGACAGATCCATGGCCTATTCCGCGTACAGTCTTTTGTTCCACATTTGGTATCAGAGCTTTCTGTGCAAAGGCATGGATGGTCAGATTTCGTCTATTTCACATTCAGATTCGAATTAGGGATTTCATATTCAAAACACATATAGAAAATCAGGGTTTATTCCTTCCCAATTCGAAGCCTGTATTAATGATTAATTCCAAATCCCAAAATTGGGGATTTCAGATTCTGATTCCCAAATTGGATGGTTAGGGATTTAGATTTGAAGCCCTAAATACAGATTAAATCAGGGAATTTTTCCCCTCAATCAAGTAATTGATTAGGGATTCAGCATCCAGAACCAGCGATTAGGAATTCTGAAATCCCTGAATTGAAATTATTTTTTTTTATGCCCTTACCCGCGATTTGTGAGTGCCGTCAGCCATCCGGAATTGCAGACGAAAACAATGGCATGCAATCTTCCTCTTGACCATGATTTGGAACCATTGCCAGTGTCTTCGTTACTGGAGACCATATCTATCTTCCCGGTGACGTTGACGACATCCACCTCGGTTCGTCAGATCTGCCAGAAATCATGAAGATGAGAGGAGCTTGATCTCTTCTCGTTGCGTCAGGAAACAGGGAGAGCGACTTCTCTCTTTATCTTCCTTCCCTTGCAGATGGGGATTTCAGGATTTCGCCAGAGATGGCGTCTAAGGCATTCTGCCCTGATTGAGACGAGGATATCGGATTTTTCTCCCTTTATTCCATCGGGTTTGCAGGACCTGATTTCTGTTGGTTCGGATCCGCTAGTAGACCCGCATACAGGATCCATTTATATCCAATACTGTTGGACTTTCACCATTTAGGGCCCATTAGTGATGTATTGGGCCGTTCGACATTATTTTCAATACCTCCAATAGGGCCCAACAGTAGGCGATAAGCATGGATCCTGGTTGGGGCCCATCTTGTGGACCATCTAGTCAACGATCAATTGATGTTATTTGTGGACGTGTTTACTACATTTTTCATGTCTCAATTGGGTCTAACTTGAGAGCTATTTCCTTAAACTGGTCCATATGTTTAGTTCTAAATAAGCACGCAATCTGTTTCATTCAATTGATAATCAACATAGAATACATATCTTCAATCATGTGGGTATGACCATCTGAATTATTTCATAACAACTGTTATCATGTGAATGTTTGTAGACCAGTATGGTAATATCATATAAAGTCTTGACTCGGCTTAATTATAGGCCCATTACCCACCTTAAGGAATTGATGTTAGAGCATTGGAACATAGAGAGCAAAACATATCAGTTTGCATCTCTCCTTTGTTACTCTATTTTCCAACAAATCAATATCAATGATCAATTGGGCCGTATCAAACTAATTTAAGTATAATTTACTGAGGCAGGATTATAATAGCAATCCTAAAGTCTATATTTGTAGTTTTTGATTCGGTTGTGTTAGCCACCATAGTGACCACAATCGATGAAAACTTTACAAGTATAAACTTGTAACATTGGGATAAGGAGGATTGCATACAGTTGCGTTCATTTTTCCATACGTACGGTAACGAAAACACAGATGATTATCGTATGGCGGTCACGTGAACGGGTGGAGTAAATGGTGTAGGTAGTGTAAATTTGAAAGACTCATCTCACCCATAGGTGTTGAGTGTCTCAGATTTACATCACTGACATTACTTAGCTTCATGTTCAGGAGGATCACTAGCATGTTATTATTACCACCCACAGGAGGAATGATAATGATGTAACAGATTCTCACGAGGATGCGATGGTTGGGCCCATCGTCATCTTGGATGATTCAGTTGATGCCTCCCTTAGCAACTGAATCAGTTATCTTTGCCTGATATTTATTTACATTTACGAAATTGTTTTGTGAAATAATGAACTAATGTGAGTATATGTATCTCCTTTATTTTCAGTCTCAATTCCAACTAATCAGACTCAAGTCCCTGCCCTAAATGGATCTAATTACGCTCAATGGAAGAACGCCATTGAAGTTGTACTGGGTTGTCTTCAATTAGATTTGGCCCTGATAACACCTGAACCGCCAGAACCATCTGATGATGCTACTGAAGCTGAATATAATCGATGGGTTGCATGGTTTAGATCAAATGATACATGCCTGAAAGTAATTAAGTATTCGATTTCTGAATCTATGAAGGGCGCCATGCCTGAAACCGATAATGCCAAAACTTTCCTGACTGAAATGGAAAAAGGTTCAAAAAATCTGATAAATCTGAAGTGGGCATCCTTCTGAATAAATTGACTCGTTCATCCTACGAGAAAAGGGCAACATCCGTGAATACATTGTAGAGCAGATCGAGGTTGTTTCTAAGATCCGTGCTCTAGGACTTGTACTCACTGATGATCAACTGGTTCATTTGATCATGAATAACCTACCTCCCCAATTCGGCACGTTCCTGGTAAACTACAACACTCTGAAGGACATGTGGACATTGGATGAACTTATCACTCAGTGTGTCCAAGAAGAAGACAGGATCAGGCAGGTGGTCAAAATTCAAAATGTTAATATGGTGACCTCAGGTCATGGGCAAAGGCAAGGGAATAAAGGTAAGAATAAGAGGAAACAAGGTTCTAATAATGGATTCTCTGGTCCTCCATCTGGAAACCATGAGAATCAATCTGGAAATAGATCTAAACGCAAACGGATTAAAGGCAAACCGTGCTTCTTTTGCAATAAGGCGGGTCATTTCAAGAAAGACTGCGAAGGTTTTAAGAATTGGCTCATAAAGAAAGGTAATCATTCTGTTCTTGTCTGTTTTGAATCTAATCTAACAGATGTGTCAATGGATTCCTGGTGGATAGATTCAGGAACTACTATTCACATATGCACTTCTATGCAGGAATTACTACAGGCCAGGCCACCAACTGATGCGGAGCGCTCAGTATACGTAGGCAATGGTGTTAAGGTTGACGTGGAGGCAATAGGAGTCTATAGGCTTAAGTTGAAGTCTGGTCAAATTTTGAATTTAGTAGATACATTTTGTGTGCCGTCTATAAGGCGCAATTTAGTTTCAATTTCCTGTTTGGATAAGTTGGGATATTAATTCAATTAAAATTGGAACCGGCTCTATAGTAAACAACTTATACCAGTTAGACTTGATTGCCTCTCACGTCTATAATATTAATTCTTTGCATGAAAATAAAGTGGGATCCAAGCGAAGACTAGACTATGAGAATTCCTCCATGTTGTGGCACAGGCGGCTATGCCATATATCTCGTGAGAGATTAGAAAGGCTTGTGCGAGAAGGAATTTTGCATTCTCTAGACTTCTCTGACTATAAAGTATGCATTGATTGCATAAAAGGGAAACAGACTAGAACAAGAAAGAAAGTGCAACCAGGAGTGTAGGTCTATTAGAGGTTATACATACAGATATCTGTGGACCATTCCTACAGCCTCATGGAGTAGCCACAAATATTTTATTACCTTTATAGATGACTACTCTCGCTTCGGGTACCTATACCTTATAAGTGAGAAATCAGACGCCTTGGATGCTTTTAAAATCTATAAGGCCGAGGTTGAAAATCAACTCGATAAGAGAATTAAAGTTGTCAGATCTGACCGTGGTGGTGAATACTATGGTAGATATGACGAATCAGGACGCAACCCAGGGCCATTCGCTAAATACTTGCAGGATTGTGGCATTGTCGCTCAGTACACTATGCCTGGTACTCCAGAGCAGAATGGAGTGGCTGAGAGACGCAATCGCACCCTTATGGATATGGTGCGAAGCATGGTCAGTAATACGACATTGCCAGAATCTCTATGGGGTGATGCGATCAAAACCGCAGTTCATATACTAAACAGGGTCCCCAGCAAAGCAGTTAACAAAACTCCTTTTGAGTTGTGGAATGGGAGAAAACCAAGTCTCCGATATCTACATGTTTGGGGTTGTCCTGCTGAGGCCAAAGTTTATAACCCGCATGAAAAGAAGCTTGATCCTAGAACCGTAAGTTGTTTCTTCATTGGATACCCAGAAAGATCAAAAGGCTATCGATTCTACTGTCCTTCCCACTCTATCAGGATTGTTGAGACTGGGAATGCCAGATTCATTGAGGACACTGAAAACAATGGGAGCACGAACATAAAAAAATTTGTATTTGAGGAACAAAGGACTGTGACTCCTGTCATAGTCAATTCAGATCACGTGGACATTAATGATGCAGTCGATCCTGCAGTCACTGTACAACACCACGTAGAACCTCATATACAAACCACTGATGAGGAAACTCAAGATCAGACCCAGCAAGATGAACCATTGAGAAGATCTGAAAGAGAGAGAAGGCCTGTAAATCGAGACGACTACATCGTATACTTACAGGAGCACGACTTTGACATAGGGGTGAAAAAGGATCCTGCATCCTTTACACAAGTCAAAAACAGTGCTGATCCTTCTCATTGGTTTGATGCCATGAAAGATGAGTTAAAATCCATGCAGGACAATAAAGTATGGGATCTTGTAGAGTTACCTACTGGAATAAGGCTGATTGGTTCTAAATGGATATTTAAAACCAAAAGGGACTCCAAGGGTAATGTCGAAAGGTATAAAGCCCGACTTGTTGCCAAGGGTTTTAACCAGCGTGAGGGCATTGATTTTAAGGAGACTTTCTCTCCAGTATCTAAGAAAGACTCATTCAGGATCATAATGGCTCTTGTAGCTCATATGGATTTAGAGTTACATCAGATGGATGTAAAGACTGCATTTCTCAATGGGGATCTAAATGAGAATGTCTACATGTTGCAGCCCGAAGGTTTTGTAGCTATTGGCTCAGAACATTTGGTTTGCAAACTTAAGAAGTCCATCTATGGGTTGAAACAGGCATCGCGACAGTGGTACCTTAAGTTTCATGAAGTAATTTCCTCATATGGTTTTGTAGAAAACACTGCAGATGAATGCATCTACATTAAAACCAGTGGGAGTAAGTTCGTTATGATGATTTTGTATGTTGATGACATTCTGTTGGCTAGTAGTGATACCAGGATGTTGAGCGACACCAAGAAATTCTTATCTCAAAAGTTTGAAATGAAAGACCTTGGTGAAGCTTCTTACGTCATCGGCATTGAGATTCGCCGTGACAGAACACTTGGACTGCTCAGCCTGTCACAGAGGGCCTTATTACTAGGGTACTCGAAAGGTATGGCATGCAAAATTGTGCTTCAGGAAAGTCGCCCATTGTAAAGGGCGACAAATTTGGTTTATTTCAGTGTCCAAAGAATGATTTAGAGAAGAATCGAATGAAAGAATATCCGTACGCATCAGTAGTAGGGGGCATCATGTATGCTCAAGTCTGTACGCGACCGGACATTGCCTTTGTCACTGGAATGTTGGGAAGATACCTATCTAATCCAGGATTGCAACATTGGATAGCTGCGAAGAAAGTATTACGGTATCTTCAAAGAACGAAAGACTTCGGACTCACATACAGAAGATCTGATCCGTTGGAGCTGATCGGATATTCGGACGCAGACTTCGCAGGCTGCATTGATACTAAGAAGTCTACTTCAGGATACATCTTCATGATGGTGGGAGGAGCAGTGTCGTGGAAAAGCGTGAAACAGTCTACCACAGCCTCATCCACTATGGAAGCTGAATTTATTGCCTGTCATGAGGCATCTAATCAGGCACTATGGTTACAGAGTTTCTTCTCAGGTTTGCGGGTACTGGAGCATATCCCGAAACCACTGAGAATATTTTACGATAATTCGGCTGCTATTTCCTTCTCTAGTAACAACAAGCATTTGTCAAGGTCGAGACATATCGACATCAAGTACCTTGTTGTAAAGGAAAGAGTTCAGAATCATCAAGTGTCCGTGGAATTCATCGGCACTAAGCAGATGATTGCAAATCCGCTCACTAAAGGGCTCCCTATCACGCCATTTCAGGAACATGTGACATCCATGGGAGTCATTGATCCCACAGATGTTTTCAGTTAGTGGGAGTTGAGTGTATTTTTATTTTCACAAACACTTAGAGATCTCGTTTTATACAGTTTATTTGGATGATTTTGATATAAAGATTCTTTTCTGCTTCTCTATATATATGCGCAAATTTTGAGTAAGTAGAACTACAGTCGTGTCTTTTTGGAGACATGTAAAAGCTTCAGGACCTCTTAAAGATAGGCACATATCATCACACTAAAGTGTGTAATCCTTATACCACATTTCCTAGTTCGTAATCTATGTCGTTAAGATTGAAAGCACTTGTGATCACGCTTAGTCTCACTTCGCCTAAATTAAATGTTGTGACGACTACCGTGTTTCAATACTGACAGTCTTGATGGACCAGATTGAATAGCATTACTCATGTTGTCCAACTATTGCATGGGTTAACCATTCAGATGTTTTCTTAATATCAAAACTTGTTTTTTCAAATTTTTATGACAATCATTGACGTTGCTCAATGAGGCCCAAGTGGGAGAATGTAAGAACTCTATGTGGTGGGCCTTATGATCAACGATCTGGATTGTATTCTAGTTGGACTATTTGATTGAGTTAATCAGTGGGCCCCACTTAAGGTGATACGCTGCGCAATCTGTACGCGCAGCACTGCGTATTTGGGGTGGAATGTTAAAGCCTTACGCAAGGCAGTTTGAGTTGAACTAGGATAGTGCAATGTAGAGCGTGAGAGAGAGAGAGAGTTGTGATGGGTTTCAAACTCTCTCTCCACAGTCCCTATATATTAGAGAGCTGGGTCCCCGATCCTACACCAACAGCAAAATTCGTAGTCCCATCTATCATATTGCAGAAAGGGTGTGAAGGAGAGGAAGATCCTAAGCTCTACAGATATTCTGGTATTATTTTCCGGCTTCCATGGCGGCGTCACAGCTAGGTAAGCTATCCGACCCCTGATCGCCATGTTCCATGCACAGACAGATCCATGGCCTATTCCACGTACAGTCTTTTGTTCCACAATATTACCTAACCAGCTCAAGAATAGTCAGATCCCAAGCTCAAATGAACCACAAAATGGGAATTAAATACTTAATAGTTAAAAACATCTTATGGGCTAAAGAAGTTTTGTATCAAGCTGATTTTTTTTTTTTTTTTTCCATTCATCTGTGTATCTATGACTCTATGAACAGGTTGGATGTCAAATAAACATGACGGTGGGCGCTAGGAAGGTATCAACGGTGAATATCATTAGGAATGCTGTTTTCGGTCGTGTGGCCCACTTGAACCTTTTATTTGTCTCATTTTTGGACTCATGACCTAAAATGACATGCTAGAATGGGTGGACGGTGTGATAAAATCCAAACATCACGGTGGACCATCCGAGCGCAGCCTATCCCTAGCTCGGGACAGGCGGGGAAGTTCCCAATCCGCGCCCTTTAATTCCGCCCCAAACAGGCAAAGGTATGGTCTGTCCAGCAGATACCTTTGATTAATTCCGCCACAAACAGGCAAAGGTATGGTCTGTCCAGCAGATACCTTTGATGTGTGTGAAAGTACATTTACTAAATGGGAGTGGAGCATATTTATATATTTTGATGTTTATCAATTGTTGTACATTGTTTCTTATGGTGTGGTCCACCTGTTGAATACATAGGATTGATTTTTCCACTAGGTGATAGTCACATTGGAACCAATCTACCGGAAGGGCTGAATTTCACATGCACTAAATAGGTTAGAAACTATGAACTTGGTGGACCATTGATTTCGGTCCATCTAATTGGAGTTGAAACCTTTCTTTTTTAAAAGGAAAGACCATTCAATTCAATGCGTACGTTGCATCTGCAGCACTACGACGCGAGAAGTCAGTGGATTTTTCTGCCGGCCGTTAATTTTTGAAGGGTTAGGTGTGTGGTGCTGCCCTGACTCCTGTACATCTAGGGCAAATGTTTCGATGATCCTCACCGTCCATCTAATGAGCCTTGCAGAAAATGGGAACTCATCCGATGAACAGTTTGGATACCAAATTCAAAACGGCAGTGGGCCCTACATATCTCAAACAATACGGAAATTACATACGTCAGAACGCATCTGATCATTCCCCACTTTACCATATTAAATAGTCAATATTGCAAAACTGTAATACTGAAAACAATGAAACTGGGTGCATGCAAATGGCCGGCAGCGCTCGTCTACACAGTTCATCCATTTGGATAGATCATTTTAGATCTTGATCCCAAAAATGAGTAATTTCCAACTCTCAAATGGGCCACACCACAAATAGTAGTGGGACAATGATTCTCACGGTTAAAACATTGCTAGGGCCCACCGTAACGTTTACTATCCATCCATTCTGTTTATAAGGTCAGAAGGACCAAGATGAAGAGAAAGAAGCAATATCACATTGATCTAAAATTTCTGTAACCCCCAAAAGGGTTTCAATGACAGACGTTCAATCCTCCACTTCTTTTTACCGTGTGGTACACTTAATTTTTGGATATGTCTTATTTTTCCGCTCAAGCCTAACGACTAACCCACCAAGTGGACGGACGGTTTGGATATAACTCATACCTCATGATGGGACCCACAGAACTTGGTGACATCAACACACCAGCCACGTGGTGTGTGGTACACCATCCAATCCGCTTCCGTGCAAATGTAAATTATCAGCAGAAAATTACACTTACCATCAATTTTGCCAACAGGTAGTGAAGGAGGTGGAGGAACTGCAATTGGCAGTGGTGGAGACGTCTCAGTCGAATCATTGAAGAAAAGATAGGGATCATACCTTATGTTGCAACTCACACTATAGATATTCCCTCCGTTATTGTTCTTACAACATTGCGGAATTCTCTCGACCATCGTATCCAGACATGCGATGCAATCGAGAAATGATAAATCTCGAGTGCACTGAGCCAGACCATATATGGTTTGGAATTCATTTACATCGTTGGTACCAGTCGTGAATTTGGAAGGCTTTGAAGCAGCCTCTAACGTAAACCTCTCATCAGACTTCCTTGTTCGCGGATTGCGTACTACCCCCGCCCGTCCCTAGCTCCGATCGGGCAGTTGTGTGGGCAAGCTCACCGTGATGTATCTGTACATCCGAACCGTCTATCCCTTTTCTAAGATTATTTTAAGGGATCAACATAAAAATGAGGCAGATCCAACGATCAAGTGGACCACACCAAATAATTAGCTTGGTTGCATTAAAATGCACAAAGCATTAAAGCATTAAAGTAAGTTGCATTAAATGCAAGAGTCATCTGTGGTGTGGTCTATTTTATCGTTGGATCTGACTCATTTTTGTTTTAATGCCTTAAAATAATCTGAGAAAAGGGATAGACGGTTTGGATGTACAGATTCATCACTGTGGGCCCACAGAACTGCCTGTTGGGGGCTAGGGACCCGCGTCCTCCTAATTGCTGATTAAAAATGGCTGTGTTGGCAGCATCTTCATTTAACGTCATCTCACTCCTAATGGTAGCGTCATCTAATTGGGAGAAGAATGGACGGTGCGAGTAACGTAAGATGCAGTTGTAGTATCGAGTGACAGCTTCCATTCTGTTGGAACACCGACTGATGATCTCAGCTGTTGAATTCTTGAGGCATTCTTTGCATTCTTCTTCAGTTGCACCAGACAAGCACTGAGAGTAGCCGTAGACTATGTTGGGTTCTTTGCCGGAGGTGTAATTATAGTAGCTGTTGAGATTGATGGACCCATTTGGAGATAACAAAGAGAGTAGACGGTTGAGATTGGTATCAAATTGGCTCCCGGAAGTATAATTTTGAAGTGTACAATGGACAGACTCTGCAGACTGGATCTTCGGCTGAGGTGGGATCTTGAGAAAGAAGTACTAGGGATGAAAAAAGAAGTAAATTGATGGATTTTGATATAAGAAAATGCATTTTCGACAGGAGTTTATAGAGGTGGGGAATGTTAACAGTTTTATAGCAAGAATGGAGGTTTCTAAGTCCTTGCACGAGATGAACCATGTTTTGTCGTTTAACAGCCGGTGATAATTATGATTGAATATGTATACTTTAACAATTTGGAAGATATAAATCCAAAGTAGTTTTCTCCGCCTGATTGATCGTTTTTCTCTATGATGAGTCATCTAAACTGGGGCTGATCCGATGGACGGTCAAGAATCACCAACCATACAACCACGTCTTAAGTGGAGGAAAACAATATCCTAGTTTTAGGATCCAAGCCGTTTATATGATAGGACTCCCCTTCTAGATGGATGAAATATCCAAGAAGACTATTATTGAAGCTTGTTATGGGCATCGCTCATGCATGGCGAGGCACACCATATAAACGGTGTGCATCATTGCAAGTGGGCTAGCTTCGTTATGTTCAATGGAACATTTCTTTTTACCATTCGTTTTCTCTTACAAATGGGGCTTGCTTCGTTAGTTGAATGACCTCATTTTTTGGGCCTGTTAACTAACACGATGGATTGTCCCCTGGTGGGATGTGTTTCGATGAACAGTTGCGTGTAGTTGAGCGAATTGCCGGCTACACTTGTATAATTTTATAACAATTAGGTAATAATTGGAGGTTGGGTTTTTCGTCGAAAGATGGGTTGCTTTGTACCTTTCACAAAAAATTACTTTCAATATACAAATGCAATCAAGCAAAAGGGAAAACTCACAATCAGTCGTTGAAAGCAACTACAAGAATAGGTCTCTCAAAAGAATTACATGATATTGGATATAGAAAAAATCCAATGTATGAGTGCAGATTTGAATTACAGCTAAAACTTATAGCAAAGATTTACCAATACTCTTAGGATAAGCAGAGATAAAAGATAAATTGATAGATTGGTTTAATTGTTGTTAGATTGCAGCTTGTTCTTCCAAATTCTTCTTTAATTACTACAATTATTGTAGTCGAAAATCCTTTATAGATCCTTCTTTTGTTTAGATTTTTCTCCTTTTACATTTCTTTTTATGACAATTTCTCTTTTGTCTGCCAAATTTTTTTCATCGTAGTTGCCTTTTGTCTCTTCGCCCGTTAAACTTTTTAGGTAACTCGACCATATCATTTAGTCGACCGCCCATTAACGTGTAAAATTGTATTTACGCCAGACATGATTCCAAAAAAAGTTTTCCATGTATCTTGAAGATTTTTTGTTCACCTCCTATTTCTCATATAATGCCACATGTCACCCTCCTATTTGCTTTTCCCCATAATGGCCTAAAATAGGGTACAATATTACCCCGCACATCGCTTCGCCTTTCAAAAAAAGGTGAAAGCAACGTTGTTTCATTGCCCAATGCATTAAATGCAATCGGCCGTTGGTCCACGTACTATTTCCCCATTGATTCTACTCGATTGAAGCCATACCGAAAGATATCATTTCCTTACCCTTATAGGTTGTCCATGTGACACATCGCATAGAACCGTATCTTACAAGGAGTCATGATTATCCTTTCATAAATGCGTACATGTCACAACTGATCGATACATAAACAAAACTTCTAAGTCAGTTCTCTTCCTTCACCCTTCTGCTTCTTGTCTCATTCATCAAGCTTCCTTTTTTCCAAATTTCTCTTTCAATTATCATGGCTTCTTCTTCCTCTTCTTTCGCACAAGTATTACATCTAGAAACATTCATAAAAAATTAGATGTCCTATCATCATGAGTAGTTAATGATCTTTTGTTCAATACTTCGATTGAACCATACAAGGACACCTGATCTAGCCTTTCACCCTGCAGTTACTCCTGAATAACTTCGTGAGATCTCACCCAGTTTTCCTAAGTTCCCTGATGAAGTCCTTGTTGTTCAATCTAAAAAATTTCCTAATCTTCCAACGTACTTAAATCTCTACAAGCATGACCAAAACTGATGAATGGCTGGGCCGAATATTTCTCACGCGTTGAAGTAGAATATGGTGAGACATGGAGGCCGGCGGGAATCTATGAGTGCTTCAAACCCTCATTGTATAAATATCCAGCCAATACCTTCCTCCTTGCAGCAGTATCAACCTTCTATAGGCAGCTGACCAATACATTCCATTTTGGATGTGTCCCCATGAGTCCAATAAACATGGATGTATGTGCATTCACGTACTTGTTATCCTTGGGGAGAGCCTTTCTATCCGGGATTCGCTTTAAAAAATCAACATCCATTCACCATTTCGGACAAGACCAACAAGGTCTATTCTACCTTCATGGTTCTACAATGCAAATCTCTCAATGAAGTGGATGAGCAAGAACACATGAATTTCTTTCTGATGTTGATTTCGGATTCATACTATGCGTGAGTGCCCAGTGAATCCCCAAGGAATATATCCATCTAGCCAAGGAGCTCACTCAATGACATCATCTTGCTTTCGCCTCTTTCCATTTATCTACCGAACTTGGAACCGGTATTTGACTCATCGACTAGTTGCAAACTCAATCATTACCTTTCAGACTCTCTACAAAGGATTTGATTCCATAAGCTCTTCTTTCACACTCCCTCTCTTTACCAACTACTCGCAACATCTGAAGTTATTCCACTTTTGGTGAAAAAACTACTACAGGACTTTGATCAGCGGGTCCCATGAATTGATCAATGGCCATCTTTCATTTTCATTAAAGGTAGACAAACCTAGGACCAAGAAGAATAAGACGAATAAACAAAGCACCAAGAACTCGACTGCTCCTCAATCAGACATGTCTCCTACCAAGAAGAAAACATGATCAAAGAAGATGACCTTGGTCACATCGATCATCCCATCCCCAACACCAATAAAGATAGTTGAGCCTTCTTTCACATTGATAAAAATGGTTAAAGAACCTAACTTGAAGCATCAAAAAACCATAGTGGCAAGTCCAACTACGGCTTCAATTCCTTTACCTACAACTTCTTCAATCATTTTATGGATTTTTGAGCTCAGGCCTCTCTCAGCTCCTCGCCCTATACTCCCTGTAGCTTTTGGTCGATTTACTCTAGGTATTTCTTCGTCGGCCAAAACTATTGCAGACTTTGAAAAATATTGCAGAACTAAATTCTAGTTGGGTATTCCACATTCAAAATATTCTTGAGAGATGGAAGCGACATATAAGAGACATAAATATGCTCACTTCAATAGGGTCTTTAATAAATGATAGAACGAAAAGGAAAATCTAAATGATCATAATCTTCCTTTTGATCGATTTCTCAAACCATGCCGGCGATGCGAGTTTTCCCTATTTAAAGGGATGTTTTACGATATTGTAAAGGGTAATCAAGGCTTAGGGGTGAGATCTAGAGGTGGTGGAGCTTCTTCATAACCGTCCTTCCATTTCAATCTTCAGTTTTGGTTTATTTTTCATGCTTTTCTTTTTCTTTTGTTTGAGATATTAGCCATGTTAATTTAATCCTTAACTAAGGCTAAGGGCTAAATCTGTTAATGGATATTTGATATTTAGATTCATTTTCAATGAAAGCTTAATTCTTTATGTTGAATTGTGATTAGATGTGATTGAATTCTTAGATTAAAGAAGAAATCAATCTGTAAAATTGGTTAACCCATTGTTGCCTCTGAGTACAGTGGATGCTCTTAATTCCTTGCGATGTGATTACCTATATCTTTATTAGAGATCAAGCTTATTGCAATTCTAATATATTTTGGATGTTTATGATTACCAACTTGAGAAGACGAATTAGATTCAGATTTCATTGATTGAGGATTCCTGGATTCGTAGTATCTTTTGTATTGATTGTTTAAAACCTTTCTTTTAGCTGGACTAAAAACTCAGACCAACTATTTCTTTTAACTTAAGTACTTAATTATTCTCACCAAAGTTGTTGAAAAAAAGTCTTAAATCTGATTTTGGGTGTTGTTCGACCGGTCGTGGGTCAGTCACGACCGGTCGTGGGAGCCACTCGACTAGTCGAGCACCGCTCGACTCAAAGTCCAGCAACTTGGGATTTTTGGTGTCGGGGCTGCTCGACCGGTCATAGGGATGTCTCGACCGGTTGTAAGGGTCCTACGACCAGTCATAACCTCGGCTCAACTAGTCATAGTTACGCAGATTCCTTTCACAATTTGATGCCGAATGCGGAAATTTGAGTCAGTCTTTCGCAAGGTGCGAAAGGAAGTTGCCTAAACTATAAATAGGGGTCCCTAGGGTTTTTCTAGTACGGATGAGAAATAATTCTAAGGCTTCCTAAAGGTACTCTAAAGGGTTCTAGGGTTATCAAAGGGCATAACAAGGGTGAGATTCGAGGTTGTTCGAATCGGGTAAGTCCTCTCTCTTTAAAATTGATGCTTTCATAGTTGAATTTTGTTGCTTTGTGCCGTGGAATTTTTTCCAGCAAGGGTTTTTCACATTAAATATGCATGTTCTCTTGTGTGCTTGGTGCTATTGTATTGCTATCCTAGATCTAGATCTGTTTGAATTCGCAGGTCAAAATCCCCAACAAGTGGTATCAAAGCTATTGTTGGGACACAGATCTGAATATGCAGGATTAGTAATAATGGCAAGCACTAAGTATGAGATTGAGAAGTATTCAGGGAAAAATAATTTTGAGTTATGGAAGATCAAGATGATGAGTTCCTTAATCAAGCAAAGCGAAGATGGTGCTCTTAAGGAGCGAAGTTTACTATGCCTGATGATGAATGGAATACTCTTGATAAGAAGGCATTATCATCGATCCGTTTATGTCTCATGGATGAGGTTCTCTACAACATCATGAGGGAGAAAACCGCGGCTAAGTTATGGGCGAAGTTATAGGATGTCTATGCAAAAAAATCCTCTGAAAATCGCATACACTTGAAGTGGCAGTGGTATAACTTCAAGATGGCAGAGGGTGGAGATCTAGAGGCTCACATCAGCAACTTTAATAAATTAGTTTGCAAATTGCTGAATATGGAAGAAGTGATGAAAGATGAAGAACAGGCATGTATGTTGCTGAATTCTCTTCCGGCGTCGTATGAGTCATTCAAGGACACTATGTGCAGCATGAATAAAACCCTGAATGTCGACGCCATTATCTCAGCCCTTCAAGGGAAGGCTATGAGAAAGTTAAACGACGATATGAGGACATCTTCTAATGCACTATTTATAATGGGTAGGAATTCTGAACAAGGTACGGGTTCTTCAGGTTATAAATTCAAATCAAAGGGTAAGGGCAAAGGAAAAGTAAAGTGCTGGAATTGTGGGAAGGAAGGACATATGAAGAAGGATTGTGAAAATTTTAAATCGAAGAGAGAAGATTCTGAAGCTTTGTATAAGAAGGCCAATGTTGCCACGTCATATGGATCGAGTGGATGTGATGGTGATGTTTTGTATGTCTACTATCAGGCAGCCATACGATGACTGTAAGGACGAGTGGGTGCTAGACACAGGTCCATCTTTTCACATGACTCCTAATCGGACTTGGTTCACCATCTACAAGGAGTGCGATGGTGGACAGGTATTTATGGGCAATGATATTGCCTGTAATGTTGTAGTTGTTGGTTTGATGTGCATCAAGATGTTTGATTGGGTGGAGCGTATCTTGACTGATGTCAGGCACGTTCCTGGTTTGAAGCAGAATCTGATTTCTCTTGGTGTTCTTGAGGCAAAAGGATGTAAGTACACAGGTATTGATGATGCTCTTAAGGTATCTAAGGGGGCATGGGTAATCATGAAAGCGCAACGACTCGATAACTTGTACAGGTTGATTGGGAGCACTTCAAAAGGTGGAGCTGCAGTGGATGTAGCGGATTCCACCTCTACACGTGTGTGGCATGTTGGGCATGGCCACATGAGCAGGTAGGGCAGGAAGGTTGAGACGTGTAGACAGTGATACAGAGCAGGTGGAGCAGCCACCTGTGAGAAGAATCACATGGCATGATCGCAGGATATTGGCGAGGTACATGGACGACTCCAATATCATAGGGGATTTATCTTCTATTCTAATGGCTCTAGGTGAGCCTGGTGCTGAGAAGTGAAAGGTGACTATAGGCGATGTGATGGATTCGTTGTACCAGATCGACATATGGGAGCTGGTGGAGCTTCCAGTGGGCCAGAAAGTGGTTGGATGTAGGTGGATCTTTAGGTGGATACAACATAGATACAGGGCGAGGTTGGTAGTGAAGGGTTATGCTCAGAGAGAAGGGATCGGCTTCTTAGAGATATTTGTGCCGATGGTATAACAAGTGTCTATTAGATCCGTGCTTGGCACTGGTTGGCCAATGTGATCTTGAGCTGGAAGGATGGATGTGGAGTTTGCACTTCTGCAAGGGAAAGTGAAGAGTAGATCTACTTGAAGCAACCAGAGCGGTTCGAAGTTAAAGGGGCTGAGAAAAGACTTTGCAGGAGGTTGTGGTTTGACTTGTCGCCTATGGAGTGGTTTGATTCCTTCATGGTGAGTCAGGAATTGATGACATATAGATCGCCAATTATGACATGTCTGAAATCAATGTACTGAAGACTTGATAAGTGGGACATTCAGGATGAAGGATCGGGGGGCTGCAAAGATGGTTCTCAGCATTGAGACTAAAGGAGAAGTAGGCTTTGGTAATCACAAGAGGAATACATTGTGTGTAGATATTGATCAAGGACGTGATGCGCCAGATAAAGCCGGAGAGCATTCCCTACGCGTCTCTCCTCAAGTTTTCCTTAGGACATGTTCCAAAACAGATGAGGAAAAGCACGATATCTCATGAACCTTATTCGAATGTTATTGGCAGTGTATGCCATGCTTTGGATTAGAGCGGTTATTTCACAAGCTATTAGTGTTGTGAGCAAGTACCCCGACAAGTAATATTGGGTAGCAGTGAGATGGTAAGAAGACTACATCTTTACTTTTGGAGAAGAGAGGAGCAAAGTTGGTTGGGTATACGGATTCAGATTCAACAGACATGCTCACCAAGGTCGTTCCTATAGAAAAGTTCAAGTTCTGTGCAACTTCTCTGGCTTGACGATGACGTAAAAGAATGATAGATTGTGCACGAGAAGCGTTGATTGAAGCTATGATGCGATGAAGAGATAAGAGAAGAGGTCAAGGAGCTACACGGTTGAATATTGAAGACTTGGTGGAGATTGTTGAAAAAAATCTTAAATCTGATTTTAGGTGTTGTTCAACCGGTCGTGGGTCAGCCATGACCGGTCGTGGGTGCCGCTCGACTCAAAGTCCAACAACTTGGGATTTTTGGTGTTCGGGCTACTCGACCGGTCATAGGGATGTCTCGACCAGTTGTAGGGGTCCTACGACCAGTCGTAGCCTCGACTCGAGTAGTCGTAGTTACGCAGGTTCGTTTCTGAATTTGATGCGGACTACTGAAATTTGAGTCTGTCTTTCGCAAGATATGAAAGGAAGTTGCGTAAACTATAAATAGGGGTCCCTAGGGTTTTTCTAGTAAGGATGGAAAATAATTCTAAGGCTTCTTAAAGGTATTCTAAAGGGTTTTAGGGTTATCAAAGGGCATAGCAAGGGTGAGATTCGAGGTTGTTCGAATCGGGTAAGTCCTCTCTCTTTATAATTGATGCTTTCATAGTGGAATTTTGTCGCTTTGTGCCGTGGTTTTTTCCCGCAAGGGTTTTCCACGTTAAATCTGCGTGTTCTCTTGTGTGCTTGGTGCCATTGTATTACTATCCTAGATCTAGATCTGTGTGATTCCGCAGGTCAAAATCCCCAACAAAAGTCCCTATAATTTGACTTCAGTCTTACCAAGTATTTGTTAGTGCATCGTAGCCCTACACTTGGGGTTATCAATCCTTGGGTTGGATCAATTGATGACAATAGGGATGAATAAAGTGGTTCAACATCTACATGTCAAACATCTTCTTCATGCCATATTAGGAGAGATTGCCTAAGATCTAGGATCGTGGGTTATAAAAGTTATAAAAGTTTAGGATTGAGTTTATATATATATATATATATATATATATATATATATATATATATATATATATTATGAATTCTCACTTGCACACTAGTTATCATGAGAAGTCCTAAGAACTTTTTAATAACGCATCTCTAGTGATCCAAGCCCAACATTTGAACGATCCATCTGATACAACACACCATGAAACCGTCGGGGCCTAATTTTCACCTTGATCCAAAATTTTGGTTGGCCATGGCAAAAGTGGGAAGCAAGTCAAGGAAGGAAATTGTTTCCTTTTGCCATGACCCTCTAATGTTTTGGATCAGGGTAAAAGTTAGGTGTTAGGGGTTTCATGGGGTGCTGCATTACATGGATGATTCAGATTTTGTGCTCATATAGTGGGAGATGTGTTCTAAAAAGATTCTCATGAGAACTCTTGAGAAAAGGTGTATAGGTGAGTATTCCTATATATATATATATATATATATATGTGTGTGTGTGTGTGTGTGTGTGTGAATATATATGTATGCATGTATATTCCCTTCATCTTCTCTATATATAGCCTAATCAATAGGTTGGATGGAAAATAAATATTATGTTAAGCATTAATGTGAGCACTAGGAAGTTTTTAATGGTTCCCATTCAATCACCACTAGTTCCTATGGTGTGGTCCACCCGTGATTTTGATCTACCTCATTTTTCAGTTAATGCCCTAAAATGATCAGAAAAATGAATGGACAACATGGATGTATTATGGTGAGTCCCACATAGCGCTGACCAGTAACCATGACTAGTAACCACGTCCCTATTACTATGCAGTCTGTGCAGAGCTTTAATTTATTTTTGCTTTTTTCTTTTTCAGATTTTTTTTAATAATAAAATATCATTAATGATATCGTGGCATATTTGCTCGTTTAGAATTTCAACACAAGTTTTCGGCTCTAATATCATGTCGAACAACTACCTAATCTAAAAGCTCGAGCCATTAGATGACAGCGTATCACCATTAGAAGACAGCGTATCAATGTATGTCAAATTTGTGTGAGATCTAATCCATGAAAAAGGTGGGCACACCATAGTGATCACTTGATCTGTAAATCAAGCCAATTTGATGATCGGGTTGGCCACACCATTACAACATGTCATCATCTGACAAACATTTCTAGTTTGTGGCCCACCTAATGAGTGAATCAACCCAGCTTTCATAATATGTGATCATCACTGTATGTCCCACCGTTTACATGGATGCGATACTCTAAATCGAGCTTATGTGCTTTTAAAGAGCATTGTTTGACCATGGTTGAATGCACCCTGAGTAATCACACTCTTTTGTTGAACCATCCGATTGACGCCTCTTAATATTAGCTAGAGGGAAGTATTTCAAAGCCAGGAACAGATGGAAAGTTCTAACTAGAGTTGTACACGAGCAGAGTCAACCAATCTTTAACCCAAGTTTGGTTTGACTTAAACAAGTGACACCCTTTTTTGAGCTTTTGCACGAGCCTCACTTGGAGCATATTCTTACTGTTTAAGCTTGGTTTGGCCTAACTTATACGAGTTTGAGCTTAGTAATTTGGTTTGGTTCAAATATACGGCCGAGCCAAGTTCGAAGAAACCACAGGAAACAGTGGACATTCATGTACATGTATTATGTGTTATAATTCACATCGTCATGTATATGTATTATCCATGCCATCCATTCATTTTTACTAATCATTTTAGGACAAGATGCCAAAATTGAATCATATCCAATGCACAGGTGGATCACACCACAGGAAACAATGTGCATATAATCTACTAGCTAAATTAAGCCAAATCAAATCGAGCTTAATCAAGCTGAGCCAAGCCAGTACTATTGTGGTTTGATTTTTGTTTGTTTTTGTAAACAAGCTTGACTCATAGGCTTGGTTTGGTTTGAGCTTATATTCGGACCAATCCAAGCCAAGCTTTTTAAAAACAATCCAAGCAAAGCTTTCGAGCTGGCATGGTTTGTGCCCAGCTTTATTTCTGGCCGATATGATGGTTACGGAAGTGGATTGCTTCTTGCCACCACTAGACGATAATCCGTCCATGTAGTGCTATGTGGGGCTTATTGTAATGTATGGGTTCTATCAATTTCATCCATCCATTTTTACATATCATTTTAGTGTACCATCCAAAAAATAGGTAGATCCAAGGCTTAAGTGGACCATAGTAGGGATTGAATTCTCACCTTTAAAAGCTTCTTGGGAAACACAAAATTTTTGGATCAAGCTAATATTTGTATTTTCCCTTCATCCATGGCTATATGATCTAAACAAGTTTGATGGTGAATAAACACAACATTGGCCCCTATGAAGATTTTAACGGTGGATGTGTGAGTGTCACCGCTACTACTTAATATTGTGAACGTTGGAGGGTGGATTTCCCAAGGGTACGAGACTTCTACTCTCTTCCTTCTGCTAGTTTGCCTCGCTCAATGTCTTTTGTGATGTGGGCAAAATAAATTATATTTGACCAGAGTAGACACTAACTAATTATTATGATTCTACAGTCATTTAGAGCCCGTAGAAATGCTTAAGATTGAGAATTTGAAAATCCTTAACCTTAAGATAGCTCGTGAGTTTAGGTTCCAGAGATTTTGAGTAAGGGACCGCAGTTACAGAATGCAAGGAAGGTGTTATGAACCCACTTTGCCCATACGGATGTAAGGTATTTACTTCACAATATCTAACTAATTTTTAAAGAATAAGGGTAGTTCTCGCATGCAAAAAATATAATGCGATGCAATGATATCAGTGGTTGATCGATTTGAATTTCTGATGTGCAGGATCCAACTATATCTGCAAGCCGCAGAGCATACATTCAAAATGATCAGGTGCATGGTGCAAAGTATGTATGTATGGGATACTTGTGATAAAACGATGACCGACCGGCTAAGGTTTTTGGTGGACCTACTGTGACTATATCGGTAGATCTCAGAGTGTATGCACACCAATCAGATATGATTGAAAATGTTAAAATGTAATGTATATGCTAAACGACAACTAACTAGCTAAGGTTTTAATAGACAAGATCTAATTATATTGGTAGGCCAGATAGCATACTCTCGACAGTTAGAGTGTAAAAACGATGAAAATGTACTATGATGTTGATATATATGAGGAGTAGGTAGGTTGAGAAGGGAATGAATGTTGTATGATGCTAATGCACTAGTTTGATGAAGTTGATAAAGGCTTCAATGGTTGGGTGAATGGTAGTGTTGCAAGGTTAGGTTGAGTGGTTTAGATTTGAACTTGGGTAGCTTGGGAGGCTTGGACATTGGCTAGGTTCTCACTCTCATTCTCACTCTCCAAGGTGAAGGGATGGCTAAGGCTAAGGATCCCTCTTCCTAATGCTCGGGGTGTGTGAAATGAGAAGGGAATGAATTTATTTGTAGTCTCCAAACCTGGTTTTCTTGTAATTCATGGTGATAGTAGGGGCAAAAGGTGATTGAAGGGCTGAGATTGGAGATTAGCACATGACATCATCTCATGAGTTAGATGAATTGATAAAATGATAACTTTGGGTAAGAAGATAGACGCCTAAGTAAATGCACCTCTACCGCACACTAAAGGTTTGAAAAAGGAGAAACACATATGCTTGAGGGGTGCTACTTGAAAGAAGGGGAGTGTGTTCACTCCCCAAGTATAGGGTTGTGATGTAGTAATAATCTTGGTAAGACCGAGGTCGAATCCACAGGGACTGAAACCTGTACGTAATTTGAAACCAACTAGAACTAGAAATAGAATGAGATGAAATCTAAATTGAGTGTAATTTGAAGAATAATGGTAAAATATTTATCTAAACTGAGAAGAAAATTTAGAGAAGGGAAACTAGGGATTCAGAGGATCCACTTGTAGAGATCAGGGAGATCTTATGCCTGGATTAAAGAATCATAGAAATTAACTGAACTGATGTTGATATAGTTTTCAAGAGATGAGAGGCATATGAATTAGAATGGATTCCATCACCAAACCATGCCCAGGAGACAAAGCAAACAACAGAATTAAACTAATTACCAACCAGTCAACATGTTTATGAAGGTTAGGAAGGGTACCGTCATCCAACCATGCCCAGGAGACGATGGTAAATAACAGGGCTTCCTGACGTCATAAACATCAAAAGGAAAAGAACGTGCTCAAAGCTATTGCAGACCCATTGTAATTTCAGTCACAACAGGCCATTAAAAACTAAAAACATTCCTTTAAATAAACTAAATCATTATCCGTTTAATTTAAATAAACAGGCACAAGCAAAGGTTCCCCCATCACGCTACAAGTTTCTCCCCTTAGCCCTAGTTAAGGGGTTTAGCTCAACATGATGAAGTTAAATCTCAACATAAATCATAAAGAAAATAAAAACATAAAAATTAACTAACTCCAAAACCTCTCTCTCTCTGCTCCACAGCCACCTTCACGTTCGATCAGCTCCCAACTCCAGCCGTGTATCTCCTAACTCCCCATCCAAGCCCTCCGATCTCAATCTCTCTCTCCCGTTTTATAAAGGCAGCAGGGTTTGTCCAATGCCAGAGGCTGTGGCTGGAGTTTTACGCATCAAGAGTGCTTACGCAGCAACAAAACGCAAGTGAGTTGCGATTGGATTCAAAACAACAAAACTGATCGTCCCAAAACTCCTTTATGGCTCCATGGTTAGGGTAAAGACCACCCTCTGGTCATATTGGACGGTTCGGATCAGAGATCCGACGATGATAGCGGACACAGTGGGGCCCACAGCGGCCGGTCTTTGAGGACGCCTGCGAAACAGGGACCGCGTAAGAGTTACGCTGGATCCTAGTGGGGTCCTTTGTCGGGATTTGACGAGAAATCCACGCCGTTCACTGGAATGAGAACGGGAAACCGGTCGGAAATGATCGATTTTCTTCTGTTTTGGTGCGGCCCACTGAGATGTTCGTTCTACCGTCCATCTTACGTGTGATCGCAGTTAACACGTGTGTACGTTTTCTTCGGTCAAAAGCTCACCTTGGAGAGGGTCGTGGATACCTCCTGGGATGAATTAACGGTTCAGATCTTTAAAATATGAGACGAGTGGGGCCCACTAAAAACGCAACTGAGTCTATGTTTGGTTCGCTGCAAAGTCCGAGCAGGAGTTGAAGAACCGTCGGTCAGCGAATGCTAACCGGCTTTTGTTTGTTCGGTGCGCTGCAAGCAAAGATGTACATGGTGTACATGCACTGCAAATTAGGGTCCATTGTGACGTTTTAGTGCGATCTGTCCCATCCATCTACTCTGTCATATCATTTTAAGGGTTGAGACCAGACTTGAAGCATATCCAAATATCAGGTGGGCCCCAGATTGAGATTTAAGGGCTGATCTATCCGTTGGGTTGCTTCCGCGATGATCCGACGGATGAATTTCGTCGTGTACGGTTCATTTAGAGTCCTTAAGCCCTGTATAGAGTTTTGAGCCGGTCAGATGATGAGAACCCTGTGATCTTGCATTCTGGTTGGTTTTCAGGCCCGTTAAATGCGAACGGCTTGATTTCCTCTGATCTCTGGCGTGCAAATCCATCAATTTTGGTCCTCTGGAGTCTGTCCCTTGCTGTGGTGATTTCAGAGCATCAAATACACACTTTTAGCACCTTTTTGTAGTCCCCACTTGCAAATGTACCTTGCATCACAAACATGATTAAATTAGGATTTTAAACGGTGGCATGTTCATAAATCCGGTAATAACTGGGATCTAATATGCAATATTTGACCCTCAACACAACCCCCAACCAGCATTTTGCTAGTCCCGAGCAAAGTATGCGAAAAATAAATTGAGAAATACAGGACAATCTCTATGAACTCGAGTGAATTCTTAAGAATGATTCAGACACGAGAAATATAAGATTCATGAATATTGGGAATTCTTTCTTCTGGATTCAAGTACATGATAAAACCTCATAATCAAGTCCTAAGCATTAATCCATAAATTAGAAAAAATTTTAAACATCGAGTTCCATGGGTGTATAGTGTTACCTTGCTTATCATCATTAAGATTCACTTCGTTAATTTATGACATCCTTGGTAACCAGCAAGAGTACCCAGGATAATCAACTTAAACCAAAACTTGCCTCACAGATCCACTTTTCATTCTAACAACCTTTGATTTTTCCATGAACAGTAGTGCCAAAGAAGGGAAACAAATCCTCACCTATAGGGAGCAAACCTATGGTGAGAACTAGTCGCCTAATTTTTTCCAAATGTCAACCATGGGGAATCGAATTTACACCTATAAGGAGCAAACTTATGGTGAAGTTAGTTCGCCCAACCCTTTTCGCAAGTGGTTATCTTGTAGCCGGATATTTTCTTTTTTTTATTAATCATGATGGAAAAATTGCCCAGGATGGTTCCTTTCATGCTTAATGATTATCAAGTCAATCCTTCAATGTCAAACTGAAACTTTAATGTGGAAGCGAGATGTATCTTGTGAAATCATGACTCAATCAATGTTTAAAACCTCTAATCATGGATTAACAATTTGAACTTAACTGTGAAATTTAACAGATACTGAAATTAAGAGTCATAAATTTCCAACATCACGTATTTTGAAATTCTAAATCCCGGATATCCGTCAAAATCACTTCGAATTCACTAGAAAGTCCAGAAAAAATTTTAAAAATTTTCACAATTCTTGCTCAAGACCAAGAAAACACTGATTAGGTAACCTAATCTCCCACCCCGAACCTAAAATGTACATTGTCCTCAATGTAAAAGATGTAAACATGCAATGCACATGGGACAACGAACGTACATGAGAAGTGATGGGAAGATAGTGCCTGGGTAACGAGTCGAGAGAGACTTTTCCATAGAGATCTCAACATGAGAGCAGGTCAGCACAAGAGTAAAACCAATCAAAAGTAAAACAAAAATAAAAATCCTACCTATACCACTTTCGCAGGTGCTCTCGATTGCATTTAGCGTATGCAACAAGCCTTTAAACCCCTAGGTTGCCCCTAGTGGACGAGTTGTAGTCTCGTGAGGGTTTGCAGCAATGTTACCCACAAACATTAAACTAACTAATGATGAAAAAGGAATGAAATGCTGGGCTGCCTCCCAGGAGCGCTAAGTTTACCGTCTTCAGCCAGACAAATACAACAAACTACCCTAGTCCTATGAAAGCGATAAACCTACCTATACCTCCATCAGACTAGGAGATCATTCCTGGTAAACAGGATTAGTCAGAGGCATGAACATGTCTTCTGAATCAAATTTCTCGACAAATGGCTTTAAGCGATGTCCATTTACTTTAAATTCCTTGCCATTGTCGGGATCTCTTATCTCGACGGCCCCATGAGGATATGCAGTAACAACAATGTAAGGGCCGGTCCAACGAGATCGAAGCTTACCCGTAAAGAGATGTAATCGAGAAATATACAAAAGGACTTTCTGACCTGGCGTGAATGATTTTCATAGAATATATTGGTCATGAAACACCTTCATCCTGTCCTTGTAAATTCTCGAGTTCTCGTACGCGTCGTTCTGGATTTCTTCAAGTTTATTTAATTGAAGTTTGCGTAGCGAGCCAGCGTTGTTCAGATTGAAATTTAGATTTTTGATCGCCCAGTAGGCTCTATGTTCCAACTCCACAGGCAAGTGGCAAGCCTTCCCATAGACGAGTCCAAAGGGTGACATTCCAATAGGGGTTTTAAAAGCAGTACGGTAAGCCCACAAGGCATCGGTCAAACGGATTGACCAGTCCTTACGGTCAGGGTTAACCGTTTTCTCCAAAATGTGTTTGATCTCCCTATTGGAAATCTCAGCTTGCCCACTTGTCTGTGTGTGGTATGGGGTGCTCACCTTATGAGAGATACCATATTTTTTCATTAAACTCTCGAATGGCCTATTACAAAAGTGTGAGCCCCCATCACTAATGATGGCTCGAGGCGTTCCGAATTGGGAAAGGATGTTTTCTTTTAAGAATTTAATGACCGTGCGATGGTCATTAGTTCGACACGGAATCGCTTCGACCCACTTAGTGACATAGTCTATGGCAAGCAAGATATATAAATTCCCAAAAGATTGGGGGAATGGTCCCATGAAATCGATGCCCCAGCAATCAAATGCCTCTATGATAAGAATGGGATTCAAGGGCATCATATTTCGACGGGACAATGCTCCCAATTTCTGACAACGCTCACAGGCTTTACAAAACTCATGAGTGTCCCTGAACATAGTGGGCCAATAGAAGCCACACTGCAGAATCTTGGCCGTGGTCTTTTTTTTGCAGAAAAGTGACCACCATAGGCATGTGAGTGACAGAAGGAGGTGACACTCTGATGCTCATCATCTGGCACACATCTCCTTAAGATCTGGTCTGGGCAATATTTAAACAAATAAGGATCATCCAGAAAAAGTTGCGCACCTCGGTGAAGAATTTCTTCTTATCTTGCGCAGTCCACTGTATCAGTATGGAACCTGTAGCAAGATAATTAGCAATATCAGCGAACCAAGGTGAGTGGGAGACTCTGAACAGTTGTTCATCAGGGAACATGTCGTTGATATGGGTCGCCTTAAGGGAATCAGAGGTATTAAGGCGAGAAAGGTGATCGGCCACTACGTTCTCTACTCCTTTTTTATCTTTAATTTCCAAATCAAATTCTTGGAGTAGAAGGATCCATCATATCAGGCGGGGCTTAGAATCATTCTTAGAAAGAAGATACTTCAGTGCCGCATGATCTGTATAGATAATGATCTTGGATCCGATCAGGTAGGACCTAAATTTGTGCAAGGCGAACACTACGGCTAAAAGTTCTTTTTCCGTAGTCGAGTAGTTCACTTGGGCAGGATTTAAAGTCCTACTCGCGTAATGGATGACATAGGGCCTCTTATCTTTTCTCTGGCCTAGAACCGCTCCAAGAGCATAATCAGAAGCGTCGCACATAAGCTCAAAAGGAAGGCTCCAGTCGGGTGGCTGCATGATGGGTGCAGTGGTTAACGTGACTTTAAGCTTGGTGAAAGCTTCTTGGCATTGCTCAGTCCACTCGTATGGAGCATCCTTTTGAAGAAGATTACATAAAGGACGAGAGAGGAGACTAAAGTCCTTTATGAATCGCCTGTAAAATCCTGCGTGTCTTAAGAAGGATCGCACGTCCCTGATGTTCTTGGGTGGAGGTAGGTTAGAGATAAGATCGATTTTTGCCTTATCTACCTCAATTCCCTTGGATGAGATGATATGTCCAAGGACAATCCCCTTATGAACCATGAAATGGTACTTCTCCCAATTAAGTACCAGATTCTTTTCTTCACATCTTTTCAGCACACATTTAAGATTCTCTAAGCACTCGTTGAAAGATGAACCGAAAACAGAGAAATCGTCCATAAAGACCTCTAGATATTTCCCCACCATGTCAGAAAAGATACTCAGCATACATCGCTGAAAGGTGGCAGGGGCATTACATAACCCGAATGGCATCCTTCTGTAAGCAAAGGTGCCATAGGGGCAAGTAAATGTGGTCTTTTCCTGGTCCTCAGAGGCGATTTCAATTTGGTTATAGCCCGAATACCCGTCAAGGAAACTGTAATAGGAATGACCGGCTAACCTTTCCAGGATCTGATCAATGAATGGTAAAGGTAAGTGGTCTTTTCTCGTGGCGGTATTTAATTTCCTGTAGTCAATGCACATTCTCCAACCAGTAGTGACTCTAGTCGGCACGAGTTCATTATTAGCATTGGCTACGATGGTGATTCCGGACTTCTTAGGAACCACCTGAGTTGGACTCACCCACTGACTATCAGATATAGGGTATATGATACCCACATCCAATAGTTTGAGAACCTCGGCCTTAACCACTTCCTTCATGTTTGGATTTAGTCTACGTTGTAGTTGCCGAGCGGTCTTCGCATTATCCTCAAGATATATGCCGTGAGTACAAATCGAGGGGTCGATTCCCTTGAGGTCCGCGATCGTCCATCCAAGGGCTCCCTTATGCTGAATGAGAGTAGCTATGAGCATACTCTCCTGTTCTTCCTCCAGGTGGGCAGAGATCACCACCGGGTATGTCTCATCTTGACCTAAATAGGCATATTTCAAATCAGAGGGCAAAGGTTTTAGGTCAAGCTTCGGTGCCTTGAGGTTAGACGGTAGAGACACTACATCGGTTTGTGGTAATTCTTCAAATTATGGCCTCCACCGGTTAACTTCAAGTACCGGTGCAATATCCAGCAAGGCACACATCTCCCTAATCATATCATCATCAAACTCATGGGAGTGGGCCAGGCACGTCTCGAGAGGGTCGGAGGATAAGGTCAGAGGTGTCGTATCTTCCACGAAAGAGTCAATCATGTTAATGTCCTGGATATCGTCATCATCCTCTGAGTTGTTGCCGTTATTGAAAAAGATGTTTGACTCTAATGTCAAATTTTCAAAAGACATAGTCATGACACCATTCCTGCAATTGATAATTGCATTTGACGTGGCATGGAATGGGCGACCAAGAATGACGGGAATCTGAGTGCTCATGTTATTGATGGGTTCGGTGTCCAGGATGATAAAATCTACCGGGTAGTAAAATCTATCGACTTAGACTAACACATCCTCAATGATTCCTCTTGGTACACGAACAGAGCGATCGGTAAGTTGTAGTGTGGTTAGGGTGGGTTTTAACTCACCCAAACCTAACTGTTTGTATACCGAGTAGGGAATCAGATTGACGCTCGCTCCTAAGTCAAGAAGTGCGTGATCAATTCGTTGGTTCCCGATTACACACGATATGGTTGGGCTACAGGGATCCTTGAATTTCTGCGGCACGTCTTGCTTCAAGATGGCACTCACTTTCTCAGTTAAGAAAATCTTCTTTTGAATACTCTGCCGTCTTTTGGTCGTACATAGGTCTTTCAGAAATTTTGCATATGAAGGAATCTGTTTTACGACATCAAGGAGAGGAATGTTGACTTTCACTTGTTTCAACACCTCCAGAATATCCTGAGAGTTAGAAAGATGTTTTGGTGCAACCAACCGTTGGGGGAACGGAGCAACTAGCTTCTCTAGAAGTTCCGGTTCTAATTTTTGTGGGGTATCACTAGATCCATCATTATTGTCCTCTTCTGGTTCTTGAGGCTTTTCGGGCCTAACCGGAAGGGTTTTATCAATGATCTTCCCACTCCTAAGAGTGGTGATGGATTTAGCGTGCCCCATTTGATTTGAGGAGCTGGGACCATTTATCTCGTACTACGGTTTAGGATTGGGGAGAGGTTGTGCAGGAAGCATCCCCTTTTCTATAACCGTCATACGAGAATCTATCTTTTGCATAAAATCTGTAAGTCCTCGCATTGCCTGAGTCAGCTCTTGTATGGGATTTTGAACCGGTTCTTCTTGAGGTTTCCCCTGATTTGGATTTTGAAAAAAACCTTGGGGGGTAGCCGTTTGTCCATTTCTCCAACTAAAGTTTGGATGATTTTTCCAACCAGGATTGTATGTATTGGAGTTGGGTCCAGTAAAAGGTCTTTGATAGTTGTTCACGGCATTGGCTTATTCATTCAACACTCCTCGAAAGGTAGGTATTGTAGGACAGTTTTCAGTTGTGTGAATGTTGCAATCACAGATGCCGCAGACAATTTCATTGACCTTGTCCTTCTTTTCTTCCATGCCCTCAAATTTTCTTATGAGATTTGTCACTTTATAATTGGGATCATCCTCTTCTTTTAGGAGATACAATCCACCTTTCTCCTTAGATTGACTTGGCTTAGACGTGGTGTTTGATTTTGGGTAATAGTCCCAAGATTGTGTTTTTTCAGCCAGACTGTCGAGGTAGTCTCATACCTCATCGACGTCTTTATTAATGAACTCTCCATTGCACATTGTCTCGACCATTTGACGCATGGAAGATGTCAGTCCATCGTAGAAAAAATTTGTAATGCGCCACGTTTCAAAGTCGTGTTATGGGCATGAACTGACCAGATCCTTAAACCTTTCCCAACATTGGAAGAATGTTTCATCTTCCTTTTGGGCAAAGTTCATGATTGCTTTTCTAAGGGTAATTGTTTTATGATGTGGGAAGAATTTCTTAATGAATTCCCTCTGCATATCATTCCATGTGCCAATGGATCGAGGACGCAGTGAATGTACCCACGTCTTAGCCTTCTCTTTTAAGGAAAAAGGAAAGAGTTTCAGCCTGATTGTATCCTCAGATACATTAGGAAAGTATAAGGTGGCTATAATCTCATCGAACTCTTTCAAATGTAAGTATGGACTTTCTGATTCAAGCCCATGAAATTTAGGAAGGAGTTGGATAACTCCTGGCTTGATGTCCATCTGTCCTGTGTTTTCAGGAAAAATCATACATGATGGCGTAGTCACCCCCGCCGGTTGTAAATAATCTCGTAAAGTACAAGGCGGGGGTGCTTGATGCACCTCATTCTCATCATGTACCTCCTCATCCCTATGATGAGGTAGTGCTTGAGGTTGATTTGCAGCCATAACCTCAATTAACTCAGGGGAATTCGAGCGGTGTCTAGTCCTGCGATGGACAGTTAACCACTCGACTAATCCTCCTTCAGTCAAGAGACGTTGAGTGTTGTCACGAGCCCACTTGGGCATGAAACACTCACAGCCCTCAATTGATTTCTAAACCTAATTCTAAGAAAGAAAAAACTAGAAAGAAGAGAGGGTTGGAAGGAAGTTACCAAATTGAAGTCCCTAAGTTAAAACCTGTAAAATAAAACAAAACAAGTTAGTTTCTAAAGATAATAGGCCTAAGAGTAGAAAATTCCTAAGAAGAAAAGTAGCAATCAACTAAGTTCTAAATTTAGAAAAGAGAAATCCTAAAAAGGAAAGTAGGAACCTTTAAACAAATTAGGAAAATTCTAAACTAGAAAGTGAGTGAGTAATGAAAGAGATTTGAAAACATAGAAAGTAGAAGTCAGAAAGAGCTCACTGAGTTAGAAAACCTACAAAACAAGACAATTAGGTTAGTTTCTAAAAAGAGAACAAAACCTAAGAAAATAGAAAGTTAGTAAAATCCTAATCTTACCCTTAATTATAAGACTAATTAATTTCAAATTACGTAGCCGTCAGTCCCCGGCAACGGCGCCAAAAACTTGTTCACTCCCCAAGTATAGGGTTGTGATGTAGTAATAATCTCGGTATGACCGAGGTCGAATCCACAGGGACTGAAACCTGTACGTAATCTGAAACCAACTAGAACTAGAAATAGAATGAGATGAAATCTAAATTGAGTGTAATTTGAAGAATAATGGTAAAATATTTATCTAAACTGAGAAGAAAATTCAGAGAAGGGAAACTAGGGATTCAGAGGATCCACTTGTAGAGATCAAGGAGATCTTATGCCTGGATTAAAGAATCATAGAAATTAACTAAACTGATGTTGATATAGTTTTCAAGAGATGAGAGGTATATGAATTAGAATGGATTCCATCACCAAACCATGCCCAGGAGACAAAGCAAACAACAGAATTAAACTAATTACCAACCAGTCAACATGTTTATGAAGGTTAGGAAGGGTACCGTCATCCAACCATGCCCAGGAGACGATGGTAAACAACAGGGCTTCCTGACGTCATAAACATCAAAAGGAAAAGAACATGCGCAAAGCTATTGCAGACCCATTGTAATTTCAGTCACAACAGGCCATTAAAAACTAAAAACATTCCTTTAAATAAACTAAATCATTATCCGTTTAATTTAAATAAATAAGCACAAGCAAAGGTTCCCCCATCACGCTACAAGTTTCACCCCTTAGCCCTAGTTAAGGGGTTTAGCTCAACATGATGAAGCTAAATCTCAACATAAATCATAAAGAAAATAAAAACATAAAAATTAACTAACTCCAAAACCTCTCTCTCTCTCTGCTCCACAGCCACCTTCACGTTCGATCAGCTCCCAGCTCCAGCCGTGTATCTCCTAACTCCCCGTCCAAGCCCTCCGATCTCAATCTCTCTCTCCCATTTTATAAAGGTAGCAGGGTTTGTCCAATGCCAGAGGCTGTGGCTGGAGTTTTACGCATCAAGAGTGCTTACGCAGCAACAAAACGCAAGTGAGTTGCGATTGGATTCAAAACAACCAAACTGATCGTCCCAAAACTCCTTTATGGCTCCATGGTTAGGGTAAAGACACCCTCTGGTCATATTGGACGGTTCGGATCAGAGATCCGACGGTGATAACGGACACAGTGGGGCCCACAGCGGCCGGTCTTTGAGGACGCCTGCGAAACAGGGACCGCGTAAGAGTTACGCTGGATCCTAGTGGGGTCCTTTGTCGGGATTTGACGAGAAATCCACGTCGTTCACTGGAATGAGAACGGGAAACCGGTCGGAAATGATCGGTTTTCTTCTGTTTTGGTGCGGCCCACTGAGATGTTCGTTCTACTGTCCATCTTACGTGTGATCGCAGTTAACACGTGTGTACGTTTTCTTCGGTCAAAAACTCACCTTGGAGAGGGTCGTGGATACCTCCTGGGATGAATTAACGGTTCAGATCTTTAAAATATGAGACGAGTGGGGCCCACTAAAAATGCAACCGAGTCTCTGTTCTGTTCGCTGCAAAGTCCGAGCAGGAGTTGAAGAACCGTCGGTTAGCGAATGCTGACCGGCTTTTGTTTGTTCGGTGCGCTGCAAGCAAAGATGTACATGGTGTACATGCACTGCAAATTAGGGTCCATTGTGATGTTTTAGTGCGATCTGTCCCATCCATCTACTCTGTCATATCATTTTAAGGGTTGAGACCAGACTTGAAGCATATTCAAATATCAGGTGGGCCCCAGATTGAGATTTAAGGGCTGATCTATCCGTTGGGTTGCTTCCGCGATGATCCGACGGATGAATTTCGTCGTGTACGGTTCATTTAGAGTCCTTAAGCCCTGTATAGAGTTTTGAGCCGGTTAGATGATGAGAACCCTGTGATCTTGCATTCTGGTTGGTTTTCGGGCCCGTTAAATGCGAACGGCTTGATTTCCTCTGATCTCTGGTGTGCAAATCCATCAATTTTGGTCCTCTAGAGTCTGTCCCTTGCTGTGGTGATTTCAGAGCATCAAATACACACTTTTAGCACCTTTTTGTAGTCCCTACTTGCAAATGTACCTTGCATCACAAACATGATTAAATTAGGATTTGAAACGGTGGCATGTTCATAAATCCGGTAATAACTAGGGTCTAATATGCAATATTTGACCCTTAACAAAGTGCCACATGGCTAGTGGTAGCCTTGCTGTTGTCGATCCCCACGCAGACTCACTACTTTAGCAGGCAGCATCCTCCAAGCATGTTGAGGCTCTGCTATGAAGGTTTATGCTTTGAGGTTTTGACCGTTTCTCCTATTGGGCTTGGCTTCGGGCTTGGTTTTGGGCTTAACTAGGTGACTAGACTGAGTTGTGGGCCTGGGTAGGCTGATCGGGTGAGTCGATGTTGAGTGTAAAATATTGTATATTTCCTCCCGTTATACATTAGTTTTGTGAACATGAATGCGCTTAATCGATCTATTTTGACATGTTTTCTTTTGTGAGGTGATTATGAGAGCTAAGGAAAAAAGAATGATTAAAGAGAAGATTTAATGCTCAGAGAATGATAAAGTGAAGACTTAGAGATTTGGAGTTGATTAATTATAAACCAATGGTAAATACATGGGAAATGGGTAATAATGATTTCCTTGAGTAATTACAGCAGCGATAGATTTGACACTAGCTTTTTTCGGCACTAAAACTGATGATGCTGGGAAATATATGTGGCTTATCCATACCGTCCATCCATTATCCCAGCTGAAATTAGGGCATCATCTAAAAAGATGAGGAACCAAAGATCAAGTAGGCCACACCACAGGATTTAGGAAATCAAACATCAACCTTTAAAAACTTTTTGGGGCCATTATTTCCTTTGGTGTGGGTCACTTAAGTGTTGGATCGGCCTCATTTTTTGGCTCATGCCTCAAAATGTTATGCTAGAATGGATGGATGACACATATACATCATATATATCACTGTGGGGCCCACAAATTTAAACCAGTCTACTTGGACTGGTTTTCCAAGCAAAAATACATATAACTTATCAAACAGGATGTAAGAGTAATCATTACTCATTTACTGTGTATTTACATTAGATTTAGAAAATCAAACATGCCCTAAGTTAAAAGGAGAGAAAAGACAGGTTGAATCACAAGTCCAATAGCAGAAACAACAGACTGTTGGGTCCCAGCTAAGGTCAGTTCAGTCCGAACAAAAGTAAACAATATAGTACAACAACAAACTGCCATTCTTAGAGTTAATTCGGCTTCAACTGAAGGTTACTTTGGTGTAATTGAAGCGAGGTTCAGTGTGATCGAAGAGACGTTCGATGTGTTTGAAGAAAGACAGAGACTTTGAATGCAAACTAAGGAAATTCAGCAACAATAGAGAGTTAATTTGGTATGATCGAATGCAACTTTGGTGTGACCGAAGTCGAGTTCGATGCGACCAAAGAGTAACTGAAGTGCATAAGTTTGAGGTGGTTTTAAAGTTAGATCGATCAAAGCCTATATAAAGGGGTGTTTTAAGAGCTTTTAAGTACAAATTAGGATAGAAGGAGTAGAGGAAGGAGTTGTGGTGCTTCAAGGAGTCCTCATTTCTCTTCAATCATTCGGTTCTAATTAGTTTTATATTTTTCTTTAGGAGTTTTAATTCAACCATGTCTATAGTTGGATAATCTCTTACCTAAGGTTAAGGGATGAAGCTTGTAGTTAATTTCAGTACTTTGTTTATTGGATTCAATAATATTAATTTGAATGATGGGATTATATTGATTTGGTTTAGATTTACTTTAAGTTTTTGAGTTGTTTATTTATGGATTTGTTGTGCACTCCGAGTATGATGAATACTTTGATTTAACAATTGTTCAGCCTGAGTTAGAGAATGAATTAATATATAAAATTGATATATCCAATGATGCCTAAGGGTGTGTTAGATGCTTTTAATTCCATGTGATTGATGTTCGAGTGCTCCATGAGTGAACCTACCAATTGAAATCATATCCCTCTTGATGTTATGAATGACTTAACTGAATCATCCTCTGATTGGATAGATTAGGACTTCGAATCCAATTGTGATATAAATTGAATTAGTAAATTAATATTGAGATTGCTATTAGTGGATTCCTAGGTCCTTAGTCATTTAATTATTTATTTCCAAACTCTTTTTATCACGCTGGATTAAAAATGCAGACACTGGTAACCTTAGATTAGTTACAGGTTGTGTTCTCCATTCCCTGTGTATTTGACCTCAGTCTCATTGAGTTATTACTACTTTGCAACCTTGCACTTGAGGTTGATTAATAAGTTTTTAGCATTGTTGCCGGGGAGTGGCACAAACACAAATTTTATTTATTATTATTATTATTATTTTTTAAGAAAGTAGCCTGTTGCCACAAAATGCATTGATCCAAAAACTATACAGCCATTCAGATGGGACCCAACAAAAAGGGGTAGGTCCCACCTATCATATAAATGCAAGCTATACAAAAAGGACACCAAACAAGTGGGAACAGAGTAGACAAGAAGAGGGGCATCACGGGCAACACGCGGCCTAGCACCGAAAGCCATCAAGCACTCCGAACAGATCCAATACCAGACATGTCCTGCAAAAGAGCACCCCGAACCAGATGAGGAAGAGCAGGGAAGGAGGCGTAAATATTGTTTGGACAGCCACCAGTGGCTAGCCTAGCCAAAGCATCTACCACTGAGTTTCCTTCCCAAAAAATGTGGTGGAAGGAGAGATTCAGGGATTGCTAAAATTGTTGGATGGCTCCCACCTGATACCAAATTTTCCATGGAATTTGCGCTTGAAGATCCGTCATTGCAGAAGCAATGGTCTTGGAATCAGTCTCGACAATGATGCTGGAGAGGCCCAAATTAGCACAGATAGTTATGCCGTCAAGCATAGCCCTTGCCTCAGCAGAAGTGTTCATGGAATGCCCGTAGCGACGATGGAATGCAAAGATAAGCTTCCCGAGATGGTCCCTGCAAACGCCCCCACCTCCACTGATTCCTGGATTCCCCCTCGATGATCCATCCACATTCAATTTCAACCAGCCAGGAGGGGGACTGATCCATCTAACGTAAATGGGATTGGCAGCAGGGATTAACTTGGATGGAGAAATTTCAATTGCCTGAAGGATGATAGAATCTACCAAGGAGTTGTGATCTGGAAGGGGGAAGGAAGAACCAATTTCTTTCAACCATTTATACACATTGGAAATGATATGGGAGATGGACATAGCGTGGCCCTCGTAGCGGGCTTTGTTGCGACTTATCTAGATCTCCCAAATGATGATGCTTGGGGCGAGGCCAGAGAGGAAGGGAACTCTGAATTTCTTTCTCGCGCTAGAGATCCACAACTGAAACCTTTGGACGGTGGTCTGATGGAGGAGGGAAGATAGGCCAAAGAGCCTGCCAAAATGGGCCCAAACTTGCGCTGCAATAACACCTGAACTGAAGAGATGATCCAAGTCTTACACCGCAGACGGCCGGGGACTGCCGTGAGTCCTTAACTACCGGCCAGGAAGAGAAGGGCCCTGTCCACTGATGGCAGAAGAGGGGCTAGCTGCAAGGTCCAATCGGGCGGATGGGCTCAAGTTACAACATTCGCACTTATAAGCGAAAGCAATACCCAGACGCTAAATAGCTAGATCAACCAGGACGACTCCATGGATAGTTTTCCAGGCGAAGATGGCCATTTTGGGAGGGATGGCCTTACACCAGATCCAATTGGTCCACCTGAGGGTCGGTTGTTGGCTTCTAGTCCCATTCCAGGTAGATTTAATAGAAAACTTACCTGAAGTGGAGAGATCCCAAACCATGCGGTCTGCCCTGTCAGACAGAGAAACAGGGAAGGCTGAGACGGTTCGCATTGCTGCAGGGGAGATGAGATGACGGATTTCATGCAGATTTCCTGAGCCTTGGGGGGAGAAGAAGTTGCTGATAAGGGCTGAAAGCTGATGGCGTGGGATAGGATTAACAGCAACATCGGCGAGCAAACCTCTGCCCGTCTAATTCTGAGTCCAGAAACTGACGCTCCCCTTGCCAATAAGCCATCTGGAGTGCCGGAGAGTGAATTGCAGAACTCTAAAGATCTCCCTCCAGCTCTGAGACGTAATCGAGCCAGAAGCACCATTGGTCGAGAGAAGCTTCTGAAGGTACTTGGCTGAGAAGAGGGACACCCACAAGGAGTTACCCTGCAACAGATGCCAAGCCAGCTTAATGTGGAAGGACTGCGATATACCATCGAACCTACAAATGCCTAGGCCTCCTTCAGAGCAGGGAGTGCATAAGATGGCCCAACTTATCCAATGCCTCTTGTTACCCCTATCCGAGCTGCCCCAAAAGAAGTTGGCAAGAGCTCTTTCCAATACGCGAATGGTGGATTTCGGAAGGCTGATGGCAGAGATCATGTGAATAAGAATGCTGGATAGAACATGCTTGATGAGAACTAGCATCGCAGCTGGGTTGATAAGCTTAGCCTTCCACCCATCAATTTTACTAGTGATTTTCTGGATAATCTGATGAAAGAACGCCCCAGGGATGCGACCTTTAGAGATGGGAACACCGAGATAAATAGAAGGGAGAGTAGCCTGGTGGAAACCCGTTAGACTGCACAACCTGTGGGAGCAACGCCTGAGAGTCTTTGACGGGGCAATGAACGAAAATTTGGAAGCATTCACCTTCTGACCTGAGGCTCTTTCATATGGCCGAAGGAGATTGAGGATGGATCGGACGTTGGATATCCTGCCATTAAGAAACAAAATAGCGTCGTCAGCAAAAAATAGGTGGGTCATCATCGGGCAGTTGCGCAGCAGCCTGAAAGGTTGGCACGCTCTAGAAGAGAAGAGGTTGGATATTCCCCTGTTGAGGACTTCCGCTGCCAGGACGAAAATGGATGGGGATAGAGGATCTCTCTGCCTTAATCCTGTCTGAGATTCGAAAAAACCAAAGTTGCGACCATTGATGATGATGGAGAACCAGATGTCTTCCCAACAGCTCTTCACACGAGCAATCCATTGATGGTCAAACCCAAATTTCTGAAGGATGTTGGCAATGAATTCCCAATCAAGGCGATCATTGTTGAGGGTCAAATATTACATATCAGACCCTAATTATTGCCTGGATTTACAGACATGATACTGTTTAATGGTCCGCTTTATTCGTGTTTATGATGCAGACTGTATTTATGAGCATGGACTGAAAAAGGGAGCTTAAAGCATGAATTTAATGCTCTGATGACACCAAAGGCAATGGATGGACTCCAGGGACTGAGATCGACAGAGTTGCACGCCAGAGATCGAAGAAAACCGAGAAACTGAAGCTTAAGTGGCCCAAAATTGGTCCATAATGCAAGATCACAGGGTTCCCACCATCTGTTCAGCTTGAAACTTCATACATGTCCTGAGGACCATAAATTAACCGTACAAATCAAATTTCAACCATTCGATCCCTGTGGAAGTGACCCAATGGGCATATCAGCCCATAAAACAGCGATTTGGGGGCGCATGATATCTGGATATATTTCATTTTTGTGTTAACGTATTAAATACAGTGCCAAAGAGGATGGATGGGGCAGATTTCTCAAGAACATCACGATGGACCCCACATTTACATTGCATGTACATAGGGTACACGTGCATGAGAAGTGCACCAGACAGAGAGTTCGGTCAAACCTACAGCTGACCGACTAATTTCTTAAAAGCAACAGCGTCCACACGGATGACGATCGGTTTTGAGTTGTGGGCCCCACCCATCAGCTATTTGAAGGATCTGAACCGTCCATTGTGTCTCTGGGTAGGTATAACCCATGCCTAGGTGGCCTTTTTGCCCCATACACGTGTACGCACTAAATTAAAGTCCCAACGCAAGATGAACGGTGTAACGCCAAGTCTTGTGGGTCACATCTAATTCAAACCAGTTTTTGCTCTTCCCAACGGTTTTTCGTCCTGAATTCAATGAACGGTGTGGATTTTATCAAAAGCATCACTGTGGGGTCCACCAAGCATCACAGCATCATTGCGTTGCCTCTGTTTCGTAACAGACGCTACGAGTGATCACTGTGGGCCCCATCATTGTCCGTATATCCAATCAGAGCCATCCATTCGAACCGGTTTGGGATTTGAACTAAGATGTAGGCGATAGTTTGCTGGGACACGCCTAATAGTAGCCGCTAGCTCTCAGATTATCCATCTCATCGCCGAATGATCAATCAAGGTGGGCCACATCAAAGGACGACCAAAACTGACCATCTCTGGTCTAAATTTCTAGGAGAAGCTGGTGAACGGAGTGGATTTTCCATATGAACTTAATAATGGGCTCCACCGGGAAATCAACGTAAGAAATTTGTTCCAGCTGCGAAACATGTTGCTGTGCGTAAAAGCTACGCACCGCCTCTGGGTGCGGAAGCTCCATCCGATCGACCCTCTTATTGTTATAAAGAAGAAGGGAGACAGAGAGTGGAGGCATTCAGATCTAAGGAGCTTGGTGTGGAGCAGTCGTGGAGGCATAAAGAAGAGTATTTTTGAGTTTTTGGTTTTTTCAGTTTTTCTTATTTGTTTTTTGGAGAGATATAGCCTCCCCATGGCGGGTTAAACCTCTTAGCTAGGGCTAAGAGGTGAAGCTTGTAGCGTGATGGGAGGACTCTTTGCTTGTGCCTTTTATTTAGACTGAACTGATGTTGATTTTAGTTAATTAAGGGAATGTTTTTAAGTTTTTAATGGTCTGTTTGACTGAAATTACAATGGGTCTACGATAGCTTTGAGCATGTTCCTATTCCTTTTATGAGTATGACGTCAGGAAGCCCTGTTGTTCACCATCGTCTCCTGGGCATGGTTGGATGTCGGTACCCTTCCTAACATTCATATCATGTGTATTGGTTATTAATTAGTTTAATTTTGTTGTTTACCTGGTCTCCTGGGTATGGTTTGGTGATGAAATCCATTCTAATTCATATACCTTTCATCTCTTTGAAAATTATATCAAGTAAGTTCAGTTTAATTTCCATGATTCTTGAAGTAGGCGTAAGATCTCCCTAATCTTTACAAGTGGATCCTCTGAATCCCTAGTTTCTCACCTCTGATTTCCTTAAGCTTTAGATAATCATTCCACCATTATTCCCTTAAATTACACTTGAGTTAATTATATCTTAGTCTAGTTCTAGTTCTGTTTAATTTTAGATTACGTACAAGTATCAGTCCCTTGGGATTCGACCTCAGTCTTACTGAGATTATTACTACATCACAACCCTGCACTTGGGGAGTGAACAATCATAGGCCTTTTCCATGTCCACTTTAATGATCAAGTTACCCCCAAAGACTTTACGATCAATCTCATGGGCCATCTCCCTTGCGATTGAGATGTTTTCTATAATCGACTGCCCCTTTACAAACGCCCCTTGTTCCCTGGAAATTAGATCTGGGAGAAGGATAGTCAACCTCAACACCAAGATTTTAGAAAAGATCTTCATGATGTCGTTGCAAAGGCTGATGGGCCTAAAGTCATCCATATATTCCGGATTGTGCTTCTTGGGAATGAGGCAGATATGAGTACATTTGAATGCTCTAGGGATCGGGCCGCCCTGAAGAAAGTCTTGAGCAGCCGCAAATAGGTCCTTAGTAATGATATCCCAACATGAGAAATAAAACGAACCACCAAATCCATCAGGCCCCGGGGCACTGTCACCAGGAATAGAAAAGGTTGCTTCCTTCACCTCGGCCATCGACAGAGGCCTTAGAAGGTCTACATTCATTTGGGTTGTCACAATGCGAGGGATGTTACTGATATGTCCTCATTGGAGCTGCATGGTTCCACCTTATATAACTTCTGGAAAAAACGGATCGCTTCTTCGCCAATATCCTCAACCATTTCAATAGTTTCCCCCGTGGGGCTCTTGAGCTTAGAAATCTCCAACCTTCTGCGTCTGTCAATGACAGTGTCATGGAAGAACCTTGTGTTCCTATCTCCTTCTGTGAGCCAACTGATCTTAGACTTCTATTTCCAGAAAATCTCCTCCTAGAGGTAGGCCTTCTTGAGATTAGCGTGGGCCAGATTCAGCTTGATAGCGTCTGCTTCGGAGTTCGAGAGGAGGAGGGATATTTCAGCTCTTACAGTTTCATTTTCAGCTTCCTGCACCTTTTTGCTGATATCCCTAAAGGAATTCCTATTCCAGGATCTCAAAACAGCCTTAAGATTCTTCATCTTGATGAAGAATTTGAACATTGGCATGGCGACGATGTCGTTGTCCCAACTATTCTTCACTGTCGCTAGAAAATCATCATGTGTCATCCACATTCGCTGAAACCTGAAAGGGCGGGGGAATGAAGAAGAATCAGCCTGAGAGGAAAGAAGAATGGGGGAATGGTCAGAATGAGATCACCTAAGATGCTGCACTTTGCAATTTGGGAAGCCTCTCATCCATTCAAAGTTAATCAAGATCCTATCAAGCGTAGCCCATCTCCTACTCCTACCAGCTCAGTTGTTGCACCAAGTGAAAGGAAAACCTGAGAATCCTGCGTCCATCAAACCTGTGTCATGAATGGCCTCCTGAAAGTCTGTCATGCCCCCCCCCCCCCCCCCCCCCCGGCGCTCATCCTGACTAATGGTAGAATTAAAATCCCCACATACCATCTAAGGACCCACCGTAGTCTGGAATAAGCTTCTCAAATCATCCCAAAGAGCCATGCGCTAGTCTCTAACACAGCTGGCATAAATAGCTGTGATGAAGATAGGAAGAAGGAGGCTCACCTCATCAACCCTCATAGTAATGCTTTGACTGGAAGCCCCGATGGACTGAATGTGGATGTGGCTTTTGACGAGGATCAAAATTTTACTGTTCACCACGTATTCCAAAATCTGATTAGCGAAACCAAGCTTAGCAGCAACCCCTACCCTTTTTGCTTCATGGATCATAGGCTCCTAGAGGATGAGGATCCCAATGTTGTGCCTCCTGATTAGACGCTTCAAGAAACGGGTAGTTTGAGCATTACCTACCCCGCGCACATTCCATGAAAGAAGGCTAATCATCAGAAACCCATCCCCTTTGCCCAGCCTTTTTCTGCAGATTTCTCAGCCTCTGACTTTTCTGCTTAATGACGATCAGTTTTTACAAGTTCTACCTTTTTTTTCTTTCCTTGGTCGGGTCTGATCCCTCGTCCTGGGATCCCAGACTCGAGCATGAAGAGCTAGATTCTTGATCCATATTCTCAACTTGGATATCCACCCATAGTTGTAGAGCCTCCTGAGTCTTCTTTTTACCGGGTTTAACTATGATAGGTTCAACGGGGACTGATGTCCCTGGAGCGTCAGCCATTCGAACCTGGTTGTTTGGGACTTCCCCTGCCTCAGCCTCTACTGCAATATTGCTGAAGAGCAATCCAGCAGGATTTTATGGAGAGAGCGCATGTTTAGAGAGCACTACCAAAAAATCGAGCAAAGGCCACGGACTTTGAAAGTTTTTGGCTACGGATTTAATCCGTAGCAATATTGCTACAGATTTAATCCGTAGCTAAAACCTGATGGATCTGTAGCTAAAACGTACCTCCTCCCAATAACTTTAATGGTGCTTAAAGGGCTCCATGGGACCCATTAGAATATATGTGTTTGATCTAATCCGTTCATCAATTCTGATATATAATTTCAGTGGATGAATCAAAAAATTATGTAGATTAAAGGTCAAAGTGGACCACACCATAACAAATAATAAAAATTAAATTTCTATTGTTAATATGTTGTGTGGTCTTGTTACAGCTTCGATCTGACTCATTTTTTGTATCAACACTTAAAATAAGACTTTAAAATTAATGGACGGAGTAGATAAATAAAATACATCATGGTGGGCCCCACCGTCCTAAAATCCAATGTCCAAATGGGCCGTCAGTCCCGCGCCCCTGCCAAAATGAAACGTGCCCCTCCCAAAATCGTTTGCCATTTTCTCCCGCGCGCAGCAGCCTCCCAAAACCCATCTTTAAATCTCTCTTCCTCTCTCTGATCTCTCCACCCACCTCGAGCTCTCTCTCGCATCCTCTCCCTCCTCTGTCTCTCTGTATCTCTCTTCCTCTCTCTCTGAACTCTCTCGGGCGGACCGCTGCCGAACGCCCTACCCACGCCGTGAGGGGTAGGGTTTTGGGGACCGTGAGGTATCTTCTCTCTCTCTCTCTCTCTCTCTCTCTCTCTCTCTCTCTCTCTCAATCTTTCTCAATCTCAATACCGATTTGGGGATTTATGGATTTGGGGATTTGGGGTTTAGGGATTTGGGGATTCCCGTTCCAAAAATTTGCTCAAGCCCAAAAAGACTGGCATCTTTGTTGATTCCATGGGTTTTTCGGATTTGGATTTGCCTCATATCCATGGGTTTATGGATGTATGAATTTGGCAAATCCCCAACAAAAAACACATGGGAGATTTTAAATCCATGGATTCACAAATCCTTTCTCCTAATCCCTCACCTCAATTGGCTCCTATTTTTTGCGGCAAAGGTATGTCAATACGGACCTCTAGTCCTGGTTTTTTTTATTATATATTTTTTTTTATTTTTTTAATTCAGTTATAGTGTAGGAAGCAGAGGCTTTATTGCTAAGTTAATCTACTCACTACTCTTCTATTTTGTGCTACTGCAACCAGAGCAGAGCTTTCTCTTTTGGTTCTATATTCAATTTGGGTTTGTTTGGATTCCACCATTTTTTATGGTTTTGCAGTCTGCCTTGGGTTTGTTTGGATTCCACCATCCGATTGTACAGTAATGTTCTGGCTCTAGGGATGGGTATTACATTACTCTTCAATGGCCATCTTGAAAACTCCATTAATCTTAAATGGTTGTTACCATCCGATTCGGAGCATAAAAAATGGATGGCCATGTTCATTTATAATAAAAAGAAGATTAAGCAATCCATACAAATGATGACAGACGATTAAAGAAATGTATTGATTGTTTGAGACAGTTGCAAAACATACTTGTAGCAGAAACGAGTTCACTTGAAGAATGTGGTTGAATTAAAGCAGCAAGCATGGTCTAAAGTTAACAAGAGCCAAAAAGCAAGTGAAATGTTTAGTACTTAATAGTATTAATTACTAAATATTACACTAAGGTTAGTTTTTAGGATCACCTAGACTCTAGCTTTAGGTCACCTAGGCAAGGTACCCCACCCTGGGTGCCCTAAGGTAAAGCCTACGATAACAAAGGTAGTAAACCGATTATCTTCAATTTCCTAATCGTCCTCTTTGCTTTCCTAATTTCACTTATTTATTTGTTTTATTCTCATTTCAGTGCTTTAAAGTTTTAAACAATTTTATGAACATTAAGAGTTTTTCACTGTGACCTTTGAAAGCTTGTACAGCAAAATGCCCAAAAGGATCGATCTGCCATCCAACACGTGGAACCTTGTTGAATTGCTTCTTTATCAAGCCGTGACCTAGAGTTGTTTGATCGATCATATCTATGTAATGACACGTTGCTTCATCATGCATGCACCAGCCACCATTTCTAAGCAACAATTTGCAAATTACTCTGACAACATAAAAATGAAAAATAAAATAAATTCAATTTCAACAGCGAAAACTGGTAATAGAACTTAAGAACTGCATACATGAACTCAAACTGGCCAGAGTCTACCAATTTCTTCACTACTTGTGTTTCCTCATTTTGCTCATCCCACCAACGTTGGAAAAAAGCCTATGGATATCAAAATCGACTTGTGAAGATAATCAATCATTTTCCAAATAAAAAAAATCTAAATACAGGGTATAGATAGATTAAAAAAACTATGAAAAAGCTTGAATATTAGGAAGACTTTGTGTCCCTGGTGTTTTTGTGTTGAAGAAAAAAATCCCATCACATGCATCTTTTACTTGACCAGCATTACTTTCTTATAGTGTTTATGTCATGGAGTTTTTCTAATCGACATGTGTAAGGCAGACCATATTCCACCACATCGGCCAACATGGCACATTGATGTGAGATCCAGGCCATCCATTGAGTGGCCCCAACTTCTTAAATGCGTTGGACTAAAATCAGGTTAAGTCCACCAATCATATGGGCCACAGTATAAAGCAAGTCAACGACTAAAAGAACCTTATCACTTTTTTTCTAAGATTTCCTTTTGTTTATAATATTGTAGCACATGTGATGGGCACACCAGCCTGACTTTGGGGCCATGGCATCTACACAGAGGGACTCACTTGAACCTAATGGAAAGCTTGGATTTCACACAGCGACATTGCCACATGAGGTGGTGTGTGGACGGGCTGCTTTATACAAATGTGGAACTAAAAAAATCTGTCATGATATGTTATAATTCCCTCTATCCACCCCATCATAATATGAGCCTTATCCCAACTAATTGGGGTCAGCTTCCTCGTATCCAACTAAGCTTATATTTAATCACACTTGTGCTCTTTATTAGTCCATTTACTTTCAGTTTCATCATCACCCAAATCCAGTTTGTTCACATGTTCATTTGACTTCATTAATTTTTCATTCTCTAATATTAGTTTAGTCCATATATATCCAATGCTTATCGACTAAAGAATTAAATTTCTCATTTTTCTACTATGCCCCTTTAGTAAAGGCATGGTTTCATTAAACGATCAGATAGGGTTCACTCTATCCACCATAGTAGTTCCGTTTGATTTCATCTTCTCCTCTGTGATCTAGGAGTTTTATCCACAACGTTCATCAAATGCCCATTTGGGATCCATTTGGGAACTAGATAACAGGTGGTGAACTAGATGCTATTAGAATGCTGAAATACTATTTTCATCTGAAGAGGACTCAACGTTCATCAAATGCCCATTAGAATGCTGAAATACTATTTTCATCAAATGCCCATTTGGGATCCATTTGGGAACTAGATAACAGGTGGTGAGCTAGATTAAGTAGAGTTTCTTTCATCGTGGCAGCTTAAAGCCTGTAGCTTACACACCATGGACCAGTAGAAACATTGCTTTTGGAATTAAAATTGTGTTATCTTGTTGAGATGACCAATGTTAGCCTGTTAAGGCTTGGAACTTTTGAGTTGGGCTATTGATACTCTATATCCCTACTCCTAACACCAAGACAAATGAGTGGGGTATAAGGTTGCTGATTGGATACTTTGGCTTGCAATTGGCAGGTGGTAAATGGTTTTTTTTTTTTGGCAGGAAAACCCGTCCTGGCCGCTGAAGCAGGGGCCTACACATGCAACTGCACTTGGTGTAAGTGGCTACAGGTTCTGCTTAATAACCATGCTACTTTCAATTTTTTTTTTTTTTGAAATGTTTTCTTGAGCACAAAATCCAAAGGTATGTTGCAGGAAATTCATTGAAGTTATGATGGCTAGGCACCCCACAATTTCTGCATGCTCATTTTAGTTATGCCCAAAAGATGTGGGCTACATTTCTAGGCAAATTCAACATCAAATGGGTTTCTCAGGTGGACCACACCATGAGAAACAATGATGATGGAGAATTTTGTTATGGACCACACCATAAGAAATTTCTTAGATACATAATGTCAAAATGTTGTGTTTGATGGAGAAGTGTTTTTACATGTAGTGAACTTAGAGTAGTGAACTTATTTTAACTAGATTGGGACTTTGATTTCCAACTGCTCTATGCTTCTCAGTTCTTCAGTTGGTTTGCCACTTATGAGACATCTAAATCACCATCATCTAAGCCTTATCCCAACTAATTGGTTTTGGCTTCTGAGACATCTAAATAAACAGTGAAAATTACATATGTGCTACACCAACCAAGGCTTTAGAACTTGCCAAAACCAAGTGGACTTGGTTTCGCTAAGGAACAAATTGATAGGTCCCTTTGAAATATATATGTTTCAGGATGAGTTGCTGTATGACAGGTGGCAGTTTTAACTAACAGAGCCTCAAACTTACATATGGGTGAGTGTTCTATACTTTTTCTTTTTCCTGTAATAGGTGGGGACGCATCAATGACTTCACCATTGTCATCATTGAGTGATGAGCCCCAACCAAAAAGAGAATTTGTTGTCTATACTCAAAGCCCCAGGTTTTATGGGTGAGTGTCCAGAAGTGTCCTTAAAGAATCCATCCCATTCTCAGTTAGTTTTTTTTTACTATCGTAGTGAATTTCATTAGTTATAGGAAGCTCTTTTTTTTAATGCCTCTGTTTTTCTCTTTCACATCCTAAAAGAATTACTTTCTTCCTTCCTATTTCTCTTTTCAGTTTGACTCGTGGCTTGATTTTTACTTGCTTATGTTGCAAAAGTTGAATCCATTGAAGTGGGGAATGTGCCTTAGTTACACTTCATATAGGGGTGTTGTTGTGTGTAAAGTAGGTATATGATTCCATTCCATGAAATTTGGTGGCATGTTTTATTAACTGTTGGATTTGACCGTGATCAAGCAATCTCTTTCAGATTATTTTAATGTTCGTCAGGTGAAATAGCTTTCCATCATTTGACAAAGAATGCAAAAGGTTCCAAAGTCATTCATGGAAGTACATGTAAAACTATTAGCATTATGAGGATTAAATTGATTCCTGGGAAGGTGTGTGCTTTCTATGTGGAATCTCAGAATAGATGATCTTCAGTTTTTCATTTTTCCAATTCACAGTTTCAATCAATTTCTTTGCATTCTCTGCAATTGCCAATGTATAATTTTACATCACAAGTGTTGAATGAACATCTGGCTATAGGGAAGGTGGATGAGTTGCATCCTGACTTGACAGTAGACCCTCTTGGAATCTTGCATCCTGCAAACAAATTAACTCATCAACTTCCAATGGTAAAACTTCATCCTGCTGCCACTTCCCTTGAACCACCCAATTATTGCACAGGTCGTGACAATGTGTTTGTTACAGGTCAGTGCATACTCATCCTTTGCAAGGATGGTGGGAGTTGGAATTGGTTTGGAGCAACAAAGAAGGAGAATGGACCCCACGACTAATGAACCGTAATTCACAAACTGCACTAGAGATTTCATTGGCACAGTTGATTACATATTTTACACAGGTAAATTTCCTTGTTGCAAGATGACTTTGCCTGAGCTTTCTTTCCCTTTCTCTTGCCTTTAATATCTGAATTATGTCATTTGTTATTTACATATATATGGTTCAGATATTGATAAAAACTTCTACTAGTTGGAGCTTTGTGATCCAACACATATGGTGAGCACTGAAAGTTCAGCAAAGCCAGCAAGTTTACTGTGAATGATGGTCACAATTCAATTAAAATTTAGCATGTATGCAGAGAACAATTCAATGGGAAAAAAAATGATCTTGGATGATTCAAAGTCAACATGGTATTATCTATGGATCAGTAGAAAAAAAAATCAGGTTTCAAAAAATACGTACAAATCCACATATAGAATCAGGTTGGGAAAGACACAAAAATCAACACCATTCGGCAGAAGAAATCTGATCACCTAGAAGAAGAATCTGATTTTTGGTGACAGATTTAGCAATTTACACACAAGAAAATTAAACAACTTAGGATCTAGGTTGGGAAAAATTCACCAAGCTCTAATTTGAATTTTGGAGATAAATTTTACATATAAGATAAATTCATCCAGCAACTCAGAATCTGATTCTGAAAGACAAATTTCAGCAGTAAGAAAAATCCAGCAGTATAGAAATCTTTTTTGAAAAATTGATGAAAAAATCAATATATAAAATAAAAAGGCGTGTTGCTGGCCAAAAATTTAATAAGTTGAATTATATAGGGAGACAAATTCACCAAATAGCTGGCCAAAACCTAGTTTAAAAAATCAGGTTTAGGATGTCCATAGAGGGCCACAAAATATCATATTCTAATAACCTGAAATTCAAGTTGTTGTTGAGAACATAGAATGAACCGGTGTGCAACATGGTAGGTTCGTTGGGTCAGTATTAAGGTGAAGTTAGTGGAATTCTATGGTGGCCATTTGCAAATCAGGTGTGAGGAGACATCAAGAATCTTCAAGCAAGAATGTAGATGGATTTGAGTTTTTAAGTTTTTGAACCATGGATGAGCTGCTGCTGAAATTTCTTGGCGTGCGTTTGGATGGGCCGCAAACTAAAACTTACATTGAAATGATGTCCTAACTACCCGACTGGTGGGCATCTAATGGGCAACTAGAATGAAAAATAGTCAATTGCCCGAATCAAACAAATCCATCTAATGGGCAACACTATTGCTGAAGCTAAGGGCCATGTTGGATGGTATCTTAATCTATAGCGAGATGGGTTCACTATAAAAAATACATGTATTAGCGGCGCATTATAATATTTAGTTTTGTTGGGGCCTCTGTAAATGCCAACTTCTCATATTGCAGGTTTTCTCAAAATTTTCTGCAGCAACAGAACAACTATTACCAACATCAACTGATAAACTCAGTACACAGGAGGTTTGTCTTCTTCTTCTTTTTAATTCTCCTTTTGCTAAGCATAAAATTATCTCTTCTTATTAAAGAAGCAAGGCTTCTTAGATCATGAACCTCCATACAAGAAGGGCCTTATTGCCTTTTGAATTTGGCCTCCATACTGTCAATGTCTTTCATATAGTGGCAATTGTTAGGCAAACACCATGTCTTATCGAAATTTTTAAAGATGGAAATTTGTGCAATTGTTATGGAAATTTATGCAGCAAATTTAATTAATTTTGGTAATGGTCCAGAATATCTTGTTGTGTTTGTTATAATGACCTTATTAATTTTTTATCTCTGTTCCCTAAAGGCCTCTTGGACATGGTAGACGTTATTATTAGAAACTTCATATGGGGTGATTAAAATGCTAGATCCAGTAAATCGGTGAAATGGAATCAACTTTGTCAACCTACGCAATCTAGTGGGTTGGGCATTTGCAATCTTTGGCTTGCAGAGTGGCCTGATCAGAGTGGCCTGCAAAAGTAACAATTGGAACAATGGTCTGCATTCAACCAACAAAACTCACAACATGATGGTTAGAGTAGCCCAACCAACAAAATTTCCCAAACCTCCCCTTGTCTTTTTTTTTATTATATAGAACGGTTTGATGGATGCTTTGATTGGTAGTTTGAACAATAGATGGCTTGGTGCATAACTTTTGCTTCACTGCCTTAATTAGCTTTTACTTCAATTTCCTATAATATTTGCAAGGTTATGGAATATGAATTGATTCATTTAAATGGTCTAGACTCATAAATATGCATTATTCATTTGAACGATTTGAATTATGATTGGAATGAATACTCATAACCAAAACTTGAACTGAGGCTTGAAAACTCAGTTGTTGGCCTTGAAAACTCAGCCCAAGTCCAGCCCTCAGACATCTAGGGTCAACCAAAACTCAAACTGAGGCTTACCCCTTCATAGTTCAAAGGGAAATGTGTGGTTAATATTATTTTCTTAGTGCAATTTTTCAGTTATCCTCCCTTCATAGTTCAGCAATTTGGATGGATTGGATTGCCAGGCAACTACCCTGTGTGTATGTTCAGAGAGTCACCATCTTAAAGATAAAAAAGAAGAAGAAGAAGAAGAAAAGAAAAGAAGAAAGAAAAAGAAGAAGTGGGGCAAATCTAATGAGCAATCAACTATCTTGTCTTTGTGTGTTTATGCATATATTTGGGTGTAACTCCTTTTTTTGTCGAAACAATGATGACCCAATGGCAGTTTTCCGGATCTAAGACATGTCCTGTTCGTCTCAAAGAAAGGGTGCCTGCTCTTTTATGATCCATATTATGACTAAAGGTCCATATGGGTGTTTCTGCCTCTTTCAGCAGATGAATTGGATGTTTTATATATGAAATTGAATATGTGATGTGACTTAGGGTAGCAATGGGGTAAGCGTAAAGCCTGAGCCTAGTATGACCCTAGCACAAGCACAAGCCCAAGCCTGAAAAGATTGGTTGGGACAGGGTCCAACTCATATTGAAAAATGATTAAACACCTATTCCATGATGAATTGCCGTGATCTGTTACATGTGTGCCATGTGGGCATGAGTCACATGAAGCCCATGTCTATCTCAAGGGAGTGACTGTCATTATATTCCCTCTAATTGAGAACATAATATTAGCAATTCTACTACCTATCCTTAATAAGTCATTTATATCCTGCCAAGCATGGATATTAACTGACTAGACTCTTTCTCATTGAACAATTAGCTGTATTTTCATGTTATATACAACATGGAGGCCATATTGTATGGTTATATTCGTCCAATGCCTCACTTCTTTGTGAATCCATCAATTCAGTAACTCCCTACAGATGAACTGTCTAGATCACTATTGTATGTAAGGGATGCTACTCTAAATGAACACTGCCAAAGCAATCTGCCCCACACATTGAAGAGGTGATTGACAAGACGTGCATTCAGGGGCTGTGCAAACAAGCTCTGTTTGGTTCATGAGCTGTGCCCACTTCATGAGTTAACGGTCATTTGTTTGTGCCAATGGATTTTCATACCGGCCTTCCTGATTACATATATTACACAAGGGTCAAGAATCATCTCTACAACCTCTTGTTGTGCAAATTAAATACCATGTTCTCAAAGTACAAACACATCCACAGTTCAAGTAGAGTGGCAAACGGTGGAACTAGTTTGGGGTCAGTAGCATGATACAAAACAGACTGACCATTCAAACCCCAATCTGAGTCACAACCCATGGACCCATGATCCAATACTTACCCATTTACTAATTCAGTTTAGAAATTTCTAACACATGGTCCAACCAGTCAGAAAATCATTAGGCCCACTCCTTCACCCCATTTACTTAAAAGGCTGTTATTATATACTTGTTAGTTTTTATGAGATTTGGGAATTGAAATTTTCTATCACTCACGTACATACTAGAAGTACAGTTTGAGATGGGAATGAGTTTGCCATAGCCTGACTTGCTTACTTTAACGGGCCTTGTTTTCTGGCTAAAATGAAGCACAACCCAAAAAAATACACTTGAGCTCAAGTTAAAAGCAAGCGTGGCAAGCTGGTTCACGGGCTGACGAGAGAGTTGCAGGCCCATTGCTAGCCCTAATTAATTTAGGTATCATTTAATCTTAAATTGTGCAAAATAAAAAAGCTTTGAATACATTTTGACTTGATGAGCATAAACAAATCAATAAAATATCTATGTCTATATCTAGTCCCAGGCCCACGCCTTGGAATTTGGCGGCATCTAAAAAACGAGACGTAACTTGAAGAAGTATAATGTAGGCGTAAACCCATCCATTCCTACGCCCCCACTCATTGGAATCTTAATGCTCCCGACAAATGAGTAAACTTCATAGTAGAATTTAAGATCAAACCATTCAGTCATGGGCCCACTTCCTTGAAATAATCGCAGCACCCAATAAAAATGAGATTTGACCCGGCCAAAAGATAAAATTTTGGCTTAACGTTATCCAATCCATGCTCAACTCCGCGAAATCCAACAACACCCAATAAAATAAAATTAAAATTAAAACAAAATAAAAATGAAAAACAAGAAAAGAAAATAAAAAAAAAAAAAAAAAAAATTGATACTTGACTGCAATAGTAGAATCTAAGTCCAAAACCATTCAGTCTCAGCCTCACTCATTGGAATAATGGACACAGGGCTTCCTAGTAAGCAGTTATAACAGAAATCCCATTTAACCTTAAGCTTTGTGGGGCTATATATGTGATGTCAATGATATATCCACTCCATTCATCATGCAAGCCCATTTTAGAGTCTGATGTAAAAATTCAGGAAATTAAAGACTCAATTGAGCCAGAACACAGGAAATAAAGGATAGAAATGCCCATGTTGTACTTTCCAAAGGCCGACACAATGTTTATATGCCATCCAACCCACTTGTAAGTTGATCCCCACGTAGATGAAGGTAAACACCAATGTCATCCTGATCCAAAACTTCTGTGGTCTTAAGTTTTTGATAGTGCTTGCTCAATCACCATTGTTTCTTTTGATGTGGCCCATTTGGGATTTGAGCATGCCTGATTTTTTAAAATCAAGTCCTAAAATAGGAGAGCACAATGGATAAATGGAGGGGATATAACTCCTACATCACAGTGGGTCTCAAATAGCTTAGGTTCCCATTGGACAGGGCTTTCCTATACCCCAGCATACAGGGAGCCCTTAGGCAGGTCCGTAGGAATTGACATTCTTTAGAACATGAAAAATATACTCCTTAGGCAGAACCATACAGAGAGCCTATAGGCTCACTGCAATGTCCATTAAAAATTCACTCCGTGCATCAATTTCTCTGGATCACTTTTGGACATGAGCTCAGCCATCAGATAAATCCAAAACTCAGGTGAGCTGCACAATAGGAAAAGTCATGAACAAGCAAAACTAATGAACAAAGTGGATGTCACGTGTATATCATGTCATCAAATGAGTTGGCAAAACTGATTTATGTGGTGTGGTCCACTTGAGCATTTAATATGTATGATTTTCTCTCGTGCTATCCCTTCCACTTTAGGAAACTTGTCCATGCTCACTCTTCTTCATCTGTTTGAAAATCAATTCTCTGGTTCTATTCCTCCAGAATTAGGGAATCTGGTTAATCTCAAAGAGCTTGAGATGTCCACTAACCTTCTAACAGGTTCTATCCCTTCCACTTTAGGGAACTTGACCAAGCTTACTGTTTTGTTCCTTGATGACTGTCAATTATCTGGCTCCTTGCCTCAAGAAATGACAAACATGACAAATCTTTCTAAACTCCAGTTGGATGGCAACAACTTCTCTGGCCATTTACCTCATTTATGCCTTGGTGGATCTCTTAAAGCCTTCACTGCTTTCAACAACCATTTCACCGGTGAGATCCCAAGAACCTTCAGAAATTGCACTAGCTTAATGAGAGTGCGACTCAATGGAAACCATCTTGCAGCAAATGTATCGGAAGCCTTTGGTGTATACCCTCACCTCATATTCATGGATGTCAGTGACAATATGTCCTGTTGGTCTCAAAGAAAGGGTGCCTGCTCTTTTATGATCCATATTATGACTAAAGGTCCATATGGGTGTTTCTGCCTCTTTCAGCAGATGAATTGTCTTCCCCCAAATTTCAGTATTTCACCTAGATAGCTTCAAAATCTGAATTATCTGGATGTTGATTTGGGGGTAGAAAAGAGACTTCCTTGGCTAGCTTATTTAAATCGCTCCTTCACCAGACATGCTTCCAATGGAATGTTTGTCCAACTCACAACAGACATAAGGCACAATGGTGATTAACATCCAAAAGGTACCTTATGTGTCCAAGAAAGTATTCAATTAAGTATGGTTGGTCTTATAGATATCCTATAAATTCTCCCCTTTTGTTTGATTGGTATGCGGCGGTTGCATATAACTCCAAAGGCACGTCTGCTCTTCATCCACGCAGCTATAATTCTATGTGCAACATCCTTCTCAATCTATCCTCTCTCATGAATTAACAACCCAAGATATATGTTTTGTGCCTTTACACTACATACTTGTAATCTTGTCTTGCAGGCCATATTGAACCGACGCCTTCAATTCTGCAATCTGTCATAGATCATCTGATTCGGTGGCACCTAATTCAAGAGAGTAGGAAACCAAACAGTTGTATTATCAGTTTCTTTGATGAGGTAAGTCCGAATCCTCTTTTTTTTTTTTTTTCTTTTTGCTTTTTTCTTCTTTTTTTTAGGGATGAAGAGTTAGGTAATTCCTACTGTTTACATCTCTTTTTCTTGTTTATCTTTTTTAGAAGGATGGTCAGCCATAAATGATGTTGCCCTATTTGTTCTAATTTTCAAATCTTTGTTTTGACTATCGATTTTCCTGAAAGGACTGAAGTTTTGATGTTACAATTGTTTTGCAAGGGGAATACTCGCAACCATATCTGAACGTATTTATAGTCTTAGGCTCCATTTGGTCATCACATTAGTATTTATGAAATATTTTTTTTTTTAAACATTAGTCTTAGTCAGAATATTTTACAACTAGGATCTTTCAATCTGAGTGATTTTTGGTCCATAAACCATCCAAGATGAGGTCCATAATATTGATGGGCCCATTTGTGCAAAATGAACACAATCTTTTCCTTTTATTTTTTCTGACAAGTTGTTTCCATCTTTCTACCTTTGTGTACTGTTAGCATTTTGGGATTGGAACTAATGGATTTCTATTGTCGGCATTGCTATTTTTTTTTTTTTTTTTTTGGGATTGAAACTAATGGATTCGAGAAACATTTTCTTTCAGGGGGGCTATGTCAATTGCAGCCATGGTGTTTGGAGATTACAAGGGTCGTTAGCTGTATCTAGAGGGATTGGTGATTCACATCTTAAGAATGGGTAATTGCAGAGGCTCGAAACAAAGATTCTTAGAATCAAGCATGATTGTGAATTCCTAATTGCAGAAAACTTTTGGGGGAAAAAACACTTGCTGTTGTATTATGCTGTTTGGAATTGTATGCCTGCAATTCCTATCTCAAATGGTACAACATTCGTTCGAACTCTTGAATTTTTGGCTGCGGTTTTGAGAGAAAAAAAAATTCAAGCCTTCTGTCAAAGGCTCAAACCTTTTTCCCCTTGTAACACAATATTAGTAGCATTGTCATAGCACTTGGAAAATTCCAATTCAGATCAAATTCTAAGGGCCTGTTTGGGTTTCTTGAAATATAAATTGATGAAATGTCATATCCATGAAAATGGCATTTTTTTTGTTTGTTTTTGTAAATTTCTTGAAAATGTCATTTCCGTTTCTCTCATTTCTTGAAAAATGCTCTCTAGGTTCAATGAGTTCAAGTCATGAGACAAATTCATTCATGTGCAACGCTTGTTTTCTTTGTTCAGGCTAGTATATATCAGAAGGTTGCTGATTGGATACTTTGGCTTGCAATTGGCAGGTGGTAAATGGTTTTTTTTTTTTTGGGCAGGAAAACCCGTCCTGGCCGCTGAAGCAGGGGGCTACACATGCAACTGCACTTGGTGTGAGTGGCTACAGGTTCTGCTTGATAACCATGCTACTTTCATTATTTTTTTTTGAAATGTTTTCTTGAGCACAAAATCCAAAGGTATGTTGCAGGAAATTCATTGAAGTTATGGTGGCTAGGCACCCCACAATTTCTGCATGCTCATTTCAGTTATGCCCAAAAGATGTGGGCTACATTTCTAGGCAAATTCAACATCAAATGGGCAGAAGTCCTATGATATGTCTGCTGACCAAACCACATGCTCTCTCATTTACCTGGCATTGGAATTGGCCATGGCAGAGGTGCATATTGTAACAACATTCACATATCATCTCTTAATTTATGCACTTCAAACGTTGAGTTCCCCTTACTATGGCCTCAATTCTTGGTCGTGTTGATGAGTTGTGTGAGCTTTCCTTTGAACCAGTGATTCCTAACTAGTCTCTTGGTCTCATTTCAAAGTTATATCTTCTATTTTCTTATAGTGCTTAATATATTGTTTCTTGTGCAAATCCTATTCATCAATACTTCAGATTGTAATTATTCTTCACTCTACTTTCTGCTTTTTTCCTTTCATTTTCTTGCTTTTTCTTTCCTTTTCTAGCTTACTGTATCTTGAAGAGAGTCTTCAGTTTCACTACCAGCTTCCACTCTTCAATAGACAAGTCGTCCCGATAATTTGATTTAAGTGTGTCGATAGATTTCCTCGAGATGTGGCTAACAAGCTCATCATCAATCTCAAAATGCCTGCCATACATCTTCTGTTGTTCTTCGGCGTTGGTGCTAGCAATCTTTATGGCCACCTTTTGGCCTTTCTTTGCTATATCAACCTGTTTGTGGTTAATCTAATGGAAGCTATTCGTCCAATATCGATAAAATCCCTTGAAGGAATACAGATTGTAGCCGACGACCTTTGCAATCCCTTCAAGGACACCAACACCCAAGACAATCGGATCTTTTTTGTTGAAAATGCAGTTCGGCATAATCTTTAGAACACAGGGGAAGACTGCATCTTCTGCAGCTTCCTTCTTCTTTTCTTCCTTAAGATTGTCAATATAAGCCTTGAATTGATCAAACAAGTGATAGATAATATCGGCAATGAATATCTTCACACTAGTCTCATCTGCAAGCTCCTGAGCCTCAGGTGTTACTTTGACATCGAACGCTAAGATGATGGCATACTCCTTCCTCTCAAGCATAACACTAGCCCTCATAACATCCCTCAGATAAACATTCCTGATTACCAAACCATAGCCCCACTTGTACAAATTTTCAGGTCAAGGATCAGAAATTCTTCTTGACTGTAACTTTAAGCACGTAATATCAAGAGGAAGATGTGATGTTGAACAGTCTTTTTTTATCCTTTGAGTTGGTAATTTCCTCTCATAGGTTGTTCCTATTTGTTAGGTGCCTTTTGATTTATAACATGTAAATTTTTATTTCTTTTATGGTTTTACTTGTACATTCCTGTATTGATTACTCAAGCATGACGGTTATGCGCATTCTTTCAGGTGGATGTTGCATGTGGGAGGATTGAAGCTGCATATTTCAGATTCAAGCATCTGGTACGTTTCTTGTCGAGAATGCACATGATTGGAGTGGCCTGGCCATTTGGACAGGCCGTATTTATGTATTTGCTCAAAATTGATGGAGCAGATCCGGATGTGCGTCGGAGCTATCCGGATGAGCGGGGGTCCCTGGAAGGTGGGAACCGCTGTTATGACCGTGATGAAGCTGTCCATTTCCTATGGACGGCATTGGAGGGGCCTGGCCATTTGGACAGGCCGTGTTTATGTATTTGCTCGAGATTAATGGAGCAGACCCGGATGTGCGTCGGAGCTATCCGGAAGAGCGGGGGTCCCTGGAAGGTGGGAACCGTTGTTATGACCATGATGAAGCTGTCCATTTCCTATGGACGGCATTGGAGGGCCTGGCCATTTGGACAGGCCGTGTTTATGTATTTGCTCGAGATTAATGGAGCAGACCCGGATGTGCGTCGGAGCTATCTGGAAGAGCGGGGGTCCCTGGAAGGTGGGAACCGCTGTTATGACCATGATGAAGCTGTCCATTTCCTATGGACGGCATTGGAAGGGCCTGGCCATTCGGACAGGCCGTGTTTATATTTGTATTATATTTGTATTTGCAGGGACCACACCCGAACCCATTCTTAAATCCTATAACCTATAACCAAACCTATAACCTATAACCTATAACCTAAATCAAAACCCCTAACCTAAACCAAAACCTAAACCTATAACCTAAACTCAATTCCCTAAAGCTAAACCTACACCTAATCCTAATCTCAACTCCCTAACCTAAACCTAAACCTTAACTTGAAAACCCAAACTTAAACCCAATCTTGAACCTGAACCTGATTTCCTAAACCTAAACCATAACCCATTCTCAAATCCAAAAATCTATAACCTAAACCTAAACTAAAACCAAAACCTATAACCTCTACCCGAACACATTCTCAAATCCAAAAATCTAAACCTTAACCAAAACCTATAACCTAAACCCGAACCTATTCTCAAATCTAATAACCTAAACCTTAAACTAAACCAAAACCAATAACCTAAACCAAAACCTATAACCTAAACTCAAATCCCTAAAACCTTAACCTATAACCTAAACTCAAATCCCTAAAACCCATTCTCAAATCCCATAACCTATAACCTAAACCAAAGCCAAAACCTATAACCTAACCTAAACCTAAACTATAACCCATTCTCAAATCCCAAAAAACCTATAACCTAAACCTAAACCTAAACCTTAACCAAACCTTAACCTAAAAACCCGAGCCCATTCTCAAATCCCAAAATCTATAACTTAAACCTTAACCAAAACCTATAGCCTAAACCCGAACCCATTCTCAAATCCCAAAACCTATAACCTATAACCTAAACCAAAACTTATAACCTAAACCAAAACCAAAACCAAAACCTATAACCTAAACCCGAATCCATTCTCAAATCCAATAACCTAAACCTTAACCTAACCAAACCAAAACCAATAACCTAAACCAAAACCTATAACCTAAACTCAATTCCCTAGAACTAAACCTTAACCTACAAACTAACCTAAACCTAACTCCCTAACCTAAACCTAAACCTAAACTTGAAAACCCAAACTTAAACCCGATCCCGAACCCGAAACCGTTTTCCTAAACCTAAACCTTAACCTACAAACTAACCTAAACCTAACTACCTAACCTAAACCTAAACCTAAACCTAAACTTGAAAACCCAAACTTAAACCCGATCCCAAACCCGAACCCGAACCCAGTTTCCTCAACCTAAACCTTAACCTATTCTCAATTCCCTAAACCTTAACCTACAACCTAACCTAAACCTAACTCCCTAACCTAAACCTAAACCTAAACTTGAAAACCCAAACTTAAACCCGAACCCGTTTCCTAAACCTAAACCTTAACCTATTCTCAATTCCCTAAACCTTAACCTACAACCTAACATAAACCTAACTCCCTAACCTAAACCTAAACCTAAACTTGAAAACCCAAAATTAAACCCGATCCCGAACCCGAACCCGGTTTCCTAAACCTAAACCTTCACCTATTCTCAATTCCCAAAACCTTAACCTACAACCTAACCTAAACCTAACTACCTAACCTAAACCTAAACCTAAACTTGAAAACCCAAACTTAAACACGATCCCGAACCCGAACCCGATTTCTTAAACCTAAACCTTGACCTATTCTCAAATCCCTTAACCTAAACCTACACCTAATCCTAAATCTCAACTCCCTAACCTAAATTACCTAAACCTAAACTTGAAAAACCAAACTTAAACCCGATGCCGAACCCGAACCAAATTTTCTGAACCTAAACCTTAACCTATTCTCAATTCCCTAAACCTTAACCTACAACCTAAACTAAACCTAACTCCTTAACCTAAACCTAAACTTAAACTTGAAAACCCAAACTTAAACCCGGTCCCGAACCCGAACCCAGTTTCCTCAACCTAAACCTTAACCTATTCTCAATTCCCTAAACCTTAACCTACAACCGAACCTAAACCTAACTCCCTAACCTAAACCTAAACCTAAACTTGAAAACCCAAACTTAAACCCGATCCCGAACCCGAACCCGGTTTCCTAAACCTAAACCTTAACTTATTCTCAATTCCCTAAACCTTAACCTACAACCTAACCTAAACCTAACTACCTAACCTAAATCTAAACCTAAACTTGAAAACCCAAACTTAAACCCGATCTCGAACCCGAAACCGGTTTTCTAAACCAAAACCTTAACCTATTCTCAAATCCCAAAACCTAAACCTACACCTAATCCTAAATCTCAACTCCTTAACCTAAACCTAAACTTGAAAACCTAAACTTAAACCCGATGCCGAACCTGAACCAAATTTCCTCAACCTAAACCTAACCTATTCTCAATTCCCTAACCTTAACCTACAACCTAACCTAAACCTAAACCTAA
>JAJHSJ010000017.1:13617419-13712987 GCA_021015155.1 Magnolia officinalis
AAAATATGTTAATATAGAATTTGTTTAACATAATTTTGGGATTAACCTGATATTTGTGTTTTCCCTAAATATTCGGTGGATAATTAGTTGTTAATATAGAATTTGTTTAATATAATTTTGTTAATCAATTGTTAATATATTTCATATATGTGTTAATATAGAATTTGTTAATCAGTTTTAATATATTTGTGTTAACTTGATATTTGTTAATACATTTGTGTTAATATATTTGTGTTAACCTGATATTTGTGTTAATAATTTGTGTTAACCCTGATATTTGTTAATATATTTGTGTTAACCTGATATTTGTGTTAACCTGATATCAGTTGTTAATATAGAATTTGTTTAATATAATTTTGGAATTAACCTGATATTTGTGTTTTTCCCTAAATATTTGGCACATGGATATGAATTATTTGTATTATTCTACTTGTAGACTTGTAGACAGTATAGGATAATCAGTTGCCCATTTGAGGATTTCTATGTTGCCAGACATAGATTCAGTGTGTTCTTGGATGCATAGAAATTGCTCAAATTGTCCCTTTTTGGACAGTTCAGGGTTAGATAGATTGTAATGTCTTCATTTATTCCAATTTAAATGCATATGCCTGTTCCGGTTTCGTCTCTCCTTTTTCTCTCTGGATATATTTCATGTATTTATTTCCGTCGTCAAATGTCCACACTTTGTGTTGATGATTGACATGGGAATCAAATACAAGATTAATATATTCTGGAGAGATAAGGGGAGATGCTGCCGAAATTTCGGCGTAGCATTTAAATTGGAAAATGAAGCATTACAATCCATCTAACTTTGAATGGGTGACTGATTTAGACAGTTAAGTAATTACGCCCGTCTAGCGGTCTAGCCATCTAGGATCCTATCTCCTAGGTATAGCTGTATAACATATCGAGAATTTTATTTTATAGATGGCTAGTCAAGACGAAAGCCCAAATACCCCTGGAATGGGTGCATCGGCCACATCTCCTCTAATAGTAGAGGGAGACACAGACACGTCAACCGCATGCAAAGGGAAGAAGAAGAGATCAGCAGTGTGGGATGATTTCGAAGATGTGACAGTTAACGGTGTACAGAAGATAAAGTGTAATCACTGCAAAGGGTTATTCAGCAAGATTCCAGGAGGATCTACGACACATCTAATTAGACATTTGAAGACGTGTCCTAAGAAAGCAAGACTCCCTCCTCCCGGCCAACAGACGTTGTCATTTACGAAGTCAGAAGGGGACGACTCCCAAGGCGTAGTGTCCACTCATAAGTTTGACAAGGAGAAGCTGAATGAGTGGTTTGCTAGATTAGTGATTTTGGAAGAAAAACCTTTCAGAATGATTGAAAGTAAAGGGTTTAGGGCTTTCTGTCAATTCCTTAACCCTCGGGCCGAGAATGTCTCCCGCGTCACAGTGCAGAGAGAAAGCATGAAGATGTACGCAAAGGAGAAGATGAAACTGAAAGAAGTTTTAGCTTCAGTGACCAGAATAGCTTTGACTTCTGATTTATGGACGGCGTCTAATCAAAGAAAAGGATACATTTCATTAACCGCTCACTATGTTGATAAGGATTGGAAACTATGCAAGATTTTAAACTTCAAACACCTTCCTCCTCCACATACTGGTTTACTTATTTCAGATTGCATCTACAGTTGTCTAGAAGGCTGGGGCATTGAGAAGAAAATTTCAGCAATAACTTTAGACAATGCTTCAGCAAATGACAGTGTCATTTCATGCTTACGTAACCAATTCAGGGCTACAGGAAATTTATTTTTTGAAGGAAAAATATTTCAGGTTAGATGTTGTGCCCATATTGTAAATTTGGATTGTACAAGAAGGGCTGAAAGCAATCGATGACACTATAGAGAACATAAGAGAAAGTGTGAAATATATAAGGGGGTCGCCATCGAGACTGAGTGTATGGAATGACATCATCCAACGTTTGAATGTGCCATCTAAAAAAACGTTGAAGTTGGATGTCTGTACACGTTGGAAATCACCTATGAAATGTTAGATGCGGCAATGGAATTACAACTTGCATTTCCTGAATATGCGGCGCGTGACAGAACGTATTCTTGGTTGCCGAGCACAGATGATTGGGCCAAAGCACAACAAGTTCACACATTTCTCCAAGTTTTCTACGATTGCACGAAGATTTTTTCTGGGAATCAGTATCCAACCGCGAATCTGTTTCTTCCGTCTCTTTGGAGGATAAGGATGCTCTGCGGAAAAATGTCAGTGCGGGTCCAGATTTCATACGCCAATGACAGTTGGTATGAAGATGAAGTTCGATAAATACTGGGACGAATGTCATCTGTTGATGTCCTTGGCAGTTGTTCTTGATCCCCGTTGTAATATGGGATTGGTTAGCTTTATTTTCATGAAGCTTTATCCTACTGAAAAGCGCGCAGCAGAGACGTCTAAGGTTCGTGAAGCCCTTGAAGATCTGTATAAATCGTATGTTAATACTTTACCTGCAGCGGCAACGGGTGTTGAAGGAAGTAGAGATGCGGATATTTCTGTACCTGGTAATCCGATGTGCTAAATGAATACATATCATATTTGGCACAAGCACGAATGGGAGTTGATACTAAGGAATCAGAGTTAGAAATGTACCTCAAGGAGCCAATCGTAGTGCGAGCTGAATTTGATGTGTTGGAATGGTGGAAGATGAGGGTTAGTGAATCAAAATACCCTACATTATCTGTGATGGCACGGGACATATTATCAATACCAGTTTCAACAGTGGCATCAGAATCCGCATTCAGCACAGGGAGCAGGGTTGTGAGCAAGTATCGAAGCTCACTTTCGCCAAACACAGTTGAAGCGTTGATTTGTACGCAAGATTGGTTGCGCCCGATATGGGAGGAGATATGAATGATGATGATGAAGAAGAGGAGATTGAGATTCATGACGCGTCTCTACCTATAGATCAGTAATTATTTTCGGTTTTTCAAATTTTTTGGCTGAATGTTGAATGATCTGTAATATTATTTCACTGCAACTGCAAACACGAAAGTGTTGGTCCTTTTGGAATGTGGTTTGGAAGACTTTGAATCATTGATATTTATTTACATATGCCTGTTCATTTGCTTTTATTTTTGAATTTTGATACATTTATATTGCTTTCTTTTGTTGCTATATCAAGTTCAATTTATTTATCAATATTCTGATTTTTTTATTAAAATTGAATGTAGATATGTCGTCATCTGAGCCATCGTCAAACATTTGGGACTATGCTTCCCTAGTTGAATCACCGCCACGTCGTCTGGAAAAACAAAGATTAAGTGTGGTTTGTGTGGCGCAAAGTTTGTGCACAAGAGTCATCGCTTTCGCCTACACTTGTCATGTCGAGGTGGTGATGCAAAACCATGCCCCAATGCCCCTAAGGATGTCCAAATTCTTTTTCGAGCCCTGTTAGATTCGAATAAAAGCCTTCCACTCCATCCAAACCTTCTGCTTCTGGATCTGGTACATGACATCCACAAAAGATGCAGAGGAGGAAGCCAGATTAAAAGCTTTGGAGGAAGAACAATTCCAAATCGCCATAAAACGCAGCATGGAAGATGCTTCTAGACTTCAGCGATATTCGAGTCAAAGACAACACGATGTTGAAGCAGGGTCAAGTTACTCGTCGAGTACGACAAACAAGAAGAAGAAAAAGAGTAACAAATTGAAATTCCTAACTCGTCTCGGTGAATTTTATAGGGCATTGGGTACTACATACAATTCTTCACATAAAGCAAGTTTGAAAAATCTAGTTGAAAGTGTAGAAGAGCACGAAGGAAAAATCTCTTCGCCTTCTGACTCAGAGGAAGTGAATCAATTTGTATATGAAAAAATAGATAGCAGTTCCGATGGATCAGATGACAATACAGGAACAGGAAGACACTCATCTTATAGAGGTTATTAGTTATAAATTGTCATTTTGAACAATGTAATGTAATTATGTAAATACGTTAATGTAATTATGTAACAATAAAGACACTCATCTTTATTGTTTCGTTTAATTTCGAATTTCAATTGACAATCGAATTGAAATTCAAATTAATTTCAATTTATAACTTGAACTTGGCTCAAAGCTCGAACTCGCCTCGAAAACTGGCACTCGGTACTCAACTCGTGTGCTCGTACTCGGACTCGACTTGAAAACTCGCACTCGGTACTCAACTCGTGTGTTCGTACTCGAACTCGCCTCGAAAACTCGGACTCGACTCGACTCGTTTACTACTCGTACTCGACTCGTACTCGGGCGAGTAGAGTACGAGCAGGGGTCATGCTACTCGGCTCGACGAGTAGAGCCCGAGTACGAGCAGCGGTCGGTCGTTAAGAGTCGAGTACGAGTAGGGCGATACTCGACTCGACTCGACTCGTGTACAGCTCTACTTTTGTGTATCTAGTTGTGACATCTTCCTAGAAGACTGTTATGACAGGAATTATCGGTCTTATCCAGATCTTTGCAGGGCCTTGGGCAGTAAGTGGAGACTTCAATGTTGTACTGATGGTTTCTGAAAGGAGGAGCGGAGACATCAAGATAGCCCCAGTTCTGAAGAGTTTATTGAAGCGATTAATGACGCCAGCCTGCTGGATGTAGGTTTCGTGGGGCCAAGATTCATGTGGTGTAATAATCAAGTTGGTTCCGCTAGATTTTGGGTGAGGCTCGACAAGGCCCTCATCAACGATTCATGGTCCTCAGGTTTTCCCTTCTTCTATGTGAAGCACCTCCCCCGTATAAATTCTGACCATGCCCTGTTATTGATGGTCCTCCCCCGTAGCATTCCTACGGGCCTGAAGCCATTCAGATTTTAGTGAATGTAAACCCATCATAAATTTCCAGCAGGTAGTGCGAGAGTGTGGGACTCATCCGCCTCCTCCCACCCCACGTTCAACCTGAGTCTCTAGTTAAAAAAACGTGAAAAAGGCACTTAAAGCTTGGAACAAGGAAACTTTTGGAAACATTTTCGAGCAAGTTAAGCTTGTTGAGTGCAATGTTACGGCCCTTGAGGTGCAGTTGCAGAATTCGCAGTTGGATCCCATCCTGGACAGCAATTCCCAGCTTCAGTTTGCTGCTGCAATCGACAACCTCCGGAGAATGGAGATGCTGGAGGAGATCTTTTAGAAGCAAAAAGCCAGAATCAGTTGGTTAGAGGATGGAGATAAAAACACGAAACTTTTCCATGCGTCAGCCAAGGATAAACAGAGAAGGGCATCTATTAGATCTATTACGATGGATTCTGGCCGCAGGTTGGAAGAACTGGCTGAAAGCCATTTTATGAACCAGTTTGCAGCTGATAATGTGCAGATCGATGAGTCTATTCTGGCCCCTATCCCCTCCTTAGTATCTCAGGATATGAATGCGAGTTTGTGCACAAGGTAAGTGTCAAGTATGCAATACAATGTCATAAATCATACAATATCGAAATAAGCGGAAATACTGACAAGATCATGAATCTTACAATATCAGAGTAAGCGGAAATATACTAGTAAGTCCATGAGTGTCATTTATCGTACCAAGGCTATGCGATGCAAGACATGAATGTTAATGGTCATATTAAGGCTATCCAATGCAAAAATATAATAAGTCATTATCAGATGCCGAGGATGCAATGCAATATGTAGTGCGAATGGAATGACCAAGCTGGAGTGTAAAGTCGGGATGATAGTATCGCAAGCTACAGGGTCTATCACAAAGGACTTCTATCCAAACCAGTCTCATACCTAAATTTGGATAGTCAGACTCAATGTGGTAGACTCCTGATCTCTGGTTAGTCATGTGTCAACTGAAATCCTAGCCATGCAAAGTACACAATAATTAGTTGCGCACCACCAGTCCGAGTGGATAGTGAATGAATGAATACGTATGCAAGTCCTACATAATAAGTCCACATATCAGTACAGTTCCTCTCTAAGAAATCACTGGAGTTTATTACAGTCCAAACCAGATTGTCGCCCCATCGTGCGCAACAAGGTGAGTGGAAGAGACCTCACTATCTGCCTTCCAATATTGAGCTCGGCTCGTCGATAGCGGACCCATTCCTCAAGCTGGTCAAACTCAGCCTAACTTTGTCCCCTCCTCTCGTGCAGATAAGGCCGCACCCCCTTCCAACCGACCACGACACAGTGGGAGATGCGGCCTAACGGTATATGGCCCTCATGCACTCATGCATCCACTTGTTAATGGATAACTTTCTTATCTGGAATATTCGTGGTATTGGTAATTAGAGATCTATCAGATCGGCTAGAAGTCTGATCAAAACTCATAAGCCATGGATCGTTGCCATTTTAGAGCCTATGATTGGAGAGGAAAAGAGAGTCAGAACCGCTCTTAAACTCGGTTTTTACTCCTCTTTCTCTAATGGAGGAAGGTAGTAAGATTTGGTTGTTCTACCCAAATGATATTTCCCTATTTGTAATATTTATTTCCTCCCAGTCCCTGACAGTTTCAGTTAATATTCAACATTTCCCTTCCCCTAGTTTTCTCACTTTTGTGTATGCTAGCTATGACAGACTTCGTAGAAGACTGTTATGGCGTGAGTTATCGGTCTTATCCAGATCTTTGCAGGGCCTATGGGCAGTAAGTGGAGACTTTAATGTTATGACTGATGTTTCTAAAAGAAGGAGCGAGAGACATCAGGATAGCCCCAGTTCTGAAGAGTTTATTGAAGTGATTAATGACGTCGGCCTGCTGGATGCGGGTTTCATGGGCCCAAGATTCATGTGGTGTAATAATCAAGTTGGTTCCGCTAGATTTTGGGCGAGGCTCGACAAGGCCCTCATCAACGGTTCATGGTCCTCAGGTTTTCCCTTCTTCTATGTGAAGCACCTCCCCCATATAAATTTTGACCATGCCCCATTATTGATGGTCCTGCCCCGTAGCATTCCTACGGGATCGAAGCCGTTCAGATTTCAGCGAATGTGGACCCATCATAAAGATTTCCAGCAGGTAGTGCGAGCAGTGTGGGACTCATCCGCCTCCTCCCACCCCATGTTCAACCTGATTCTCTAGTTAAAAACGTGAAAAAGGCGCTTAAAGCTTGGAACAAGGAAAGTTTTGGAAACATTTTCAAGCAAGTTAAGGTTGTTGAGTGCAATGTTTCGGCCCTTGAGGTGCAGTTGCAGAATTCGCAGTTAGATCCCATCCTAGACAGCAATTCCCAGGTTCAGTTTGCTGCTGCAATCGACAACCTCTGGAGAGTGGAGATGTTGGACGAGATCTTTTAGAAGCAGAAAGCCAGAATCAGTTGGTTAGAGGAGGGAGATAAAAACACAAAATTTTTCCATGCGTCAGCCAAGAATAAATAGAGAAGGGCATCTATTAGATCTATTAAGATAGATTCTGGCCGTAGGTTGGAAGAACTAGCTGAAAGCCATTTTGCGAACCAGTTTGCAGCTGATAATGTGCAGATCGATGAGTCTATTCTGGCTCCTATCCCCTCCTTAGTGTCTCAGGATATAAATGCAAGTTTGTTGCCAAGTTCATTCGGCGGTGAAAAACATCCCTAAAGATGCTGCCCTTGGGCCAGATGGCTTTATAGGCAGTTTTTTCTCCTCGTGCTGGGAGATTGTCGGTGACGATCTTCTCAAGGCTGCCACCCACATTTTTCAGAGCGGCATTTTTCCTACAGCCATGTCAACATCCCTCATCTATTTTATTTCAAAGAAACCGGCCCCTTCCTCCTCAGATTTCAGGCTAATTAGCTTGTGTAATTGTATATACCAGATCATCTCCAGCATCTTCACGGCGAGGCTGAATTTCGTGCTCCCTTTGCTTATCTCTCCGGAACAGGAGCGTTTGTTAGGGGCAGATCGATGGCTGAGAGCATTGCGCTGGCGTAAGAATTGGCTAGAGAGCTAAACAGAAAAACTCGAGGGGGTGGGGGGGAACATAGTGATTAAGCTCGACATGGAGAAAGCCTATGATAGGTTGGACTGAAATTTCTTGAAGCTAGTGCTATTGAAGTTTGGTTTCAGCGATTCCTGGGTGAAGATGGCTGAAAATTGTTGGAATAATGCTTGGTTTTCTATCCTCATCAACGGTGAAACCACCGGTTTTTTCAAATCTTCAAAAGGCATTCGCCAAGGTGATCCGCTTTCCCCCAATCTATTTATCCTTACAGATGAAGCTCTCAGCAAGGGGATTAAGGGCCTGATCGATCAAGGCAAGTGTGCTCCTTTCAAGCTCAGAAGGGGATGCCCGGTCATCTCCCACCTTTTATATGCGGACGACACTCTTTTTTTCTTCAATGAGGGCATAGCTTCTCTTCGCGCGCTCAAAGCTTTCTTGGAATCCTATCAACGAGCTTCAGGTCAGAAGATCAATTTCCACAAAAGCGTCCTTATCTGCTCGGCCAAGCTCCCTCCAACCAAAGCCAGGAGAATCGTGAGATTGCTTAGCATCTCACAGTGCACTTCAGGCCTGACTTACCTGGGCATCCCGTTGGCATTTGGCATATTGAAATCTAGTGTTTTTCTCCCTCTTATCCAAAAGATCAAAAAGCATATTGGTGGGTGGCAAGCGCATTTCCTTTCTCAGGCGGGAAGGCCGGTGCTGGTTAAGCATGTTCTTGGGAGTATTCCAGTGCACTCCATGGCTGCCACTCACATTCCCTCTAATGTCCTCAAATCGTTGGAGCGTCATTTTGCTAACTTCCTCTAGGGCTTGTCTGAAGGTAAGAAGAAGCTTCATTGGAAGAGTTGACAGACAGTTGGTTTGCCTAAAGCAGAAGGTGGTTTAGGTGTAAGGAACCTGTCGTAATTCATGAAGGCTCTCTAGTTGAAGTTGGGCTAGGCGGCCAAGTACCAAGAGGGAAATAGCATGTGGAAGAGATTCATTAGGGCAAAATACAAGCTGCTTCAGCCTGTGGCGGGCCCTGATAGCCCGTCAGCTTTCGCCTCTTTCCTCTGGAAGCAGATTCATGCGTTGCTTCCTATTCTAGACTGCGATGTGCATTGGCAGATTGGTAGAGGATCCTGTAGCTTCTAGGCTGACAATTGGTCAGGTTTGGGCCCACTGATCAATCACTCCTCGAGCCATGTCCCTGCCTCTCTGCTTTCAACCCTGGTTAACCATGTGATTGGACAGAATGGGCCTCTCCCGCCTTCGTCAACCTTCGTCTTTCTTCCTCAACATATTATTGATTTTATTTTTTAGGTGGCTTCTACCTGTCATATAAAGCCGATAGTTGCATCTGGCCATTCACTGCATTAGGCGTTTTCTCGGTCAAGTCAGCGTGGAAGCTCAGCAAGGAAGCCTTCTTGCGCAAGGCCTGGTCGAGGTGGGTATGGCATGAAAAACTGCCACCTGAAATTTCCCTTTTCCTTTGGAGAATTTTGCAGCAGGTGATTCCAACTAATGTTGACGTTCAGAGGCGTAGTGTATCGTTGGCCTCTAAGTGTGTCTGTTATGATGGCATTGCATCCGGTGGCCACAACACTGAATCTTTGCATCGTCTTTTTCTTCAGCAGCGAGACTGCTTCAGCCATTTAGGATGTTTTTAGGCAAGCTTTCGAAATTCTTTTCGTCGCCAATATATCGATCCAAGACTCCCTCGAGCTTTGGTGAAACCCTGCAGGATTGCAACAACGTCTCTCCCCGATTCTCTTAATTTCCCTATCTTTGATTTTGTGGGAGATCTGGAAGTCTAGGAACTTGACTAAATTCAATGGCAAGGCTATGCAGGTGGCTGAGATTGTGTTCAAGGTGAAGAGTTGAATTTCCTCACTTGTTGAGCGTGCCCCTAACTTGCTGTGTCCGCCTCCTTCTAGATCTTCTCAATCCTTTTTGGGGATATCTGTTTCTCCTCGCCCCTGTTCTCTCCCAATAGTAGTTAGGTGGGAGAAACTTCACAGGGGCTGGGCCAAGCTAAACATTGATGACTCGGCTAGGGGAAACTCGAGGCCGACAAGTGGTGGAGGCATTTGCAGGGGGAGCAATGGTGAGTTTATTTTTTCATTTTCAGCAGGCTATGGGTTAGCTTCTAACACATATGCGGAGCTCCGAGTAGTCCATGATGGGATCGCCTATTGTTTCAGTTTTGGCATCTCTCAGATTATGGTAGAGTCAAACTCAAAGCTGGTGGTTGACTTCCTTAATGGCACCGTGTGCCCCTCCTGGAAATGGGCCTATTGGATTGAGAGAATCCTTAGAGGTGTTCATCTGATCAAATCATTTTTGGCCACATTTATCGTGAAGGAAACGGGCCAACAGATGGAATGACTCATATGGGCAGTGACTCTCAGGTTTCCTCGCTCTTTCCCAGCTCATCACTCCTCCCGAGGCATGTTAGAGGTAACCTTTTCCTTGATAGGCTGGGTCTTGGGGTGGTTCGGGTTGCATCGCACAGTGGTTAGATCAGCCTTAGCCTTTCGCCCTTTTTTTTTTTTTTTTTTTTCTGTTTTTCAGTGTAATTAGCTCAATTAGAAGCTACATGATGGGTGGGGCCTTTCTCTTTTTATTAGGACCCACCCAAAAGGCTGTATATTTTTGTGATTAATGGATTGTGGCAAGAGCCCACTTCTTAAAAATAATAATAAATAAATAAAGAAGCTAGCCTTAGCTATTTAATGCATCACTTTAGGCTAGACAGAATTATTATCAACTCATCCGAGTTGGCTTACTCTCGAAATTAGATACGGTGGTGTTAATCTTTTGAGTGTCTCAAATGATAGCATATACAAATGACTATGTTAGCACGGTGGAAAGGGAGCTCATAGGTATATCAAATCGGGTATGCTTAAATGCCCTATAAAAGTGAGTCTGATCTCAAAAGCTAAAGCATATATCTTAAGAGTTTGTTGTTATCAATATATGATATGAGTAGACATAAATTTTTTTTATTTTTTTTTGAAAAAAACGGGAATCTTGTATCCGTGGAAAAAGGATACAGCCATTCATGCCGGCCCCAACAAAAAGGATCGGGCCGAGCCTATCATTTCTGCACACTAGAGCTATACAAATCAGTCGCTAACCAGCCGGGCTATCTAAGGATACCAAGACCCGTGTTATCGAGGAATAGGGAGCCCCTGATGCTACTGGGGAGCTCATCCCGAGAAAGGAAGAGGCGGTTGGCGTGGCCTCATTCGCTAGTCTTACCAGAGCGTCAGCGACTGAATTTCCTTGACGGTAGGTGTGAGAAAAGGTGAGGTTGAGCTGACTAGAAAGGTGGTGGATCAGCCCCAACCTGTACCAAAGGTTCCACGGGCAATGAGTCGAAGGAATCGAGGCAGCATCGATCACCATCTTCGAGTCTGACTCCACATGAATGAAAGAAAGCCCCAGGTTCAAACATAAAATTATTCCATCCAGCATGGCTTGAGCTTCCGCAATAGTGTTCGCTGCGATGTCGTAGTGTCTGTGAAAAGCAAAAATGAGGCGGCCCTTGGAGTCTCTACATGCGCCCCCCCACCACTGGCCCCCGGATTGTCGCAGGAAGAGCCATCCATGTTGAGTTTTAGCCAGCCGGGAGGAGGTTTTTTCCATTTAACAAGCATCGGTTTCTCATAGTGAGTAGAGCTAGATTTGGCAATATGGAGAGCCTGCAGTGTAGTCACATTGCTGAGGGAGGGGGTGTCGGTGTTAGGAACTTGGAATCCAACATCCTGGATCCATTTAGTAACTTCGAGAATAATTTTCCTGCTAGACATGATGGTCCCTTCAAATTTGGAGACATTACGGCTCAGCCATAACTCTCAGCAGATAAAGGAAGGAGTAAGGCCCAAGAGCTGCTTAATGCGTGAGGTTCGTGCCGCCCTCGAGAACTAGAAGGAGATCCTCTGTTGGATGGGTTGGTTAAGGATATAGGGAATGTTGAAGATGCGGGAAAAGTGAATCCACATCGTGCTTGCAATGGAACCAGTACAGAATAGATGGTGGAGATCTTCCTGCAAGTAGGTAGAGCGTCTGGGATGGGGCAGTTGCTGGGCAGGGGAGATATGAGCCTGGGGGGTGCGCGGCTAGCTGTGCAGGGTAGGAAGGATACCTGCTGAGCTGCGGGCTCTTAAATCCTGGGCTGGGGCTGCTTGAGGAGAATGAGGGTCAGTGGGGAGAGTTTGGAGTTTTCTCTGCCTCAGATGATATGAGTAGACATATAGTGTAATAGAGAATATGAATAAGGCTATCGAGTGATCACGGATTTCTAGAGGTTTATTTGCTATTAAGCCAAGCAATGGGCATAAATCAAATAGTTAAATAAAAGAAATGAGATAGCCTTAACAGACAGGGCGAGTGATCTCATCTTTATTCAGATCTAGCCTGTAGATGATGAATGAAATGAGCTGCAAATGAGCATAAGTACATGATATGAATGCAAAATGGCACATAATACTATCTTAAAAAGTTATAGAGTGATGGGAATATTCTAGGTAGCCGAGGATTGTGTGTAAATGAAGCCAGTTAGAGTGTTGCATTACGGGGGCTTCTTCTGCCGGGGAATTATGTGGTGCAACACAACTTCTCAATCAACTCTAAAGAAAGGCAACTATATAGCATCGACGAGCTCAATGGTCGTGATGACCTAGAGAAGTGACTCGGGTGACTTGAGGACACATCTAAGGCTTTGAAAGGCCAAGCTCTGGTGCGTAAAGAGTGCTATAGATGTCACTAGAAGGAGTTAATGCACGATCTTAAATGAATGGTGCACTGGTAGTACAGATTGACATAGATGAGCGAGTTAAGCCTGCATTTAAAGGAAATTGCATCTAAATAATCTCTATAAGTCACTTCTCTAGATGTGTTGACTAGTATCATATTCAGGCATTGCTTGGTTGTTGGAAAGCAGAACTGGTACTTTTTTTTCAAAAGACCAAATTTCATTTCACGAGGGGAACTTTACATCACAATAGGTATTCTGGCTACCCCATAAATATAAAAACACCTAAGACAACCTATCATAAACCCTCTCTAAGGTGACCAAGGCCAACTCAACTACTCCCTCGCGTTGGATTCTCTAATAGAACCCAACCCCACTCTATATAAAAGGAAGAGCCCTCGAATGGGGAGGGGGTGATCTGAAACCTCCCGGAAGAAGAGCTTACCCTAAAGCTCTCTCCCTAAATGGGTCAGTGCATCTCCCATGGCATTACCTTCCCTTAATACGTGAACAAAATGAACTTACCCCCTCTTCTTTAGGCCTTCAATTATAGTGGTCTAATACCGCCAATTCCAAGCCATCTAGGATAGGTGATTCAAAGACTCCACCACGATCTTGGAGTCAGATTCAACCACTACCTTGGAGAGCCCTTGGTTCAAGTAATATGAGAGGCCATCATGCACCGCTCGCACTTCTGGTCTGTTATTGGAACCCACCTCATACCCTTGAGAGAACGCAAAAAGGTGGTCTCCACTTTTCCCTCTACAAATACTCTCATCTCCCGAAATCCCTGAGTTCCCACTAGCTGACCCATCCACAATCAATTTAACCCAACCCTTCTCTGGATTACCCACTTTACTAGAGCATTACTCTTTCCTAGGAGGGCTTTTAGCCGCAACCTCCAAAACCTTGAGGGTTAGCCGATTGGCCATGGACGTGATTTTTGGAGGTTGGAATTACCTTACTAACCCACACCAACCACCATTTGACTCAAGATATCGGGCCAGCAGCCGAAACCTTCTTATCGTCAAATATAATTGCATTTCTAGCCTTCCAGATTTCCCATAGAATCAGGCGTGGGGCTAGCCCATGTAACATAATTATTTTGCCCCCCAAAGAAGCCGCGAACCACCATTGACTTGTTCTTTCCAAGACCAATTGGCCAACCATGAGGACAATACCAAAATGGTACCAAAATGATGTCATACCTTAAAAGCCAGACTACCGCCCAGGACAGGTGGTTTGGTGATTCCGTGTGAGGTCATTGGTCTAACTCATCTCCACAGTAAGCACACTTAGATGTTAAAAGAACTCCTTTTACCTGGACTCTTTCGTTAATCGGGATCACCCCCTGTAGTAGTCTCCAAACAAAGGTAAGAGATCTTGGGTGGCATTTTAGATTGCGACACCCGGTTAGCCCAACCCCTATGATTCCCTCGTTTTTATAACCTCCCAAGTCGATTTCACCAAGAATTTACTTGAAGGTTTGAGGGGTCATATGCAAGAGTCTATTTAATTCGATGTTCAGAAACCCCCTTGAAAGATATGATCCAAAGCTGCTTGAGGAAGAAAATCAGGAACCAACGACAAGGGGAGGGGTCCCTCAAGACCTAGGAAATCCTGCACTTTCAGCGACAACAACGCATCTGGAATCAACCTCTTAGCCCGTTGCTCCAGCGAGCCTAGCCCCGTCCAGTTCACATGCCAGATGTTACAGCTACCATGGCCTATAAGCCACTACACTATTCCATCCAGCAGTGGGAGCAACTTCCTAATGCTTTTCCAGAGATGAGAAGGGGCAGCAGCAGATCCACTTGCCCCTGTGCTTGACAAGCTGTAACAGTGTTTTGCTCGCATGAATGCTACCCACAAACTATCTCCATTTCTATATTTCATGGCCCATGCCATCTTGAGTCGAAAGCCTTTCATGTCCTCTTTCAGCTTTCTAATACCCAAACCTCCCTGCCTTTAAGCCTTGCAATATTATTCCAAATAAGCTAGTTCATCTTTCTCTTGCATTCTGACCAACCCCAATATTCTTTGAATCATTTCAATCATAAGTTAATTGCATTATAGAGAATCAGTAATAAATCACTTAGAAAGTAGCCTGCGCACAATGCCATATCGATCCGGCACACTTGCGATAAATGGCTGAAATCCCTTTCTTTTATAATAGAAATGAGATGGAGTCAATCTTATTAAGAAGCTCATTCAATTAATTGTTGAATGGGCAAAGTGTGCTTAACATACTCTTCGTATGGTTGTATGCACGGGCCAACCGTTGCCTTTTTTCTTCTTCTTTTTTTTTGGTACAAAAATTCATAATTTTTTTTCAAAATTGATTGTATTCATAATAGCAGAAGGAATACAATAATGAAGCACCTAATTCGAGAGAGCTTGTCATGAAAAGGGGTAGGCCCTCCTATTGTAAAGAGGAAAGCAATGAAGAAGCCTAGGTTTCATGAATCGAGCCGAGGCTCACTCGATCCAGGAATAAGAGGCCTTGGATGGAGGGCGGAAGATCTCCGAACAAAAAATCATCGCGGTTGCCTTACGTAAGACCACCGAGCCTTGTGGGCCCATCCGTCACTGTGTTGGACTCTTTAGGGGTGTGAATGAAGGGCAAACACTTACAGCTGCACTTCCTCCAACGAGGGTTGTAGAAGCAACCCTCTGTTCTCTTCATTGGAGACAGGGGGAGGGATCACGTCCAGGAAGCCTTCTAATTGGGGGTTGTCTCCGCTTGTAGGAGATTTTCGTAGAACTGAAAGGCAGTAGACTTGATGTAGTTGTTGTCCGATAGGACCTCTCCCCCTTCTAGCTTGATCTCTAGAATTTTGGATTTTTTGGCCCTCACTGCGGTCGAAGCATTGAAGAAAGAGGTGCTTCTAGCACCTTCAAGAAGCCAGTTGTTACACGACTGCTTCTACTTCCAGGAAATTTCCTGGCACAGTTCCAACCACACCAGTTCGTCCATGGCCAGTTGCACTTGTTGTTGCTTAGCAGAGTCGGAGGGAGAGTTTTAGGTAGCAGTTTCAGCCGAGAGGAGATTCTCTTCCGCCTGATGGAGGTTATGGAATATATTATCAAAGGTGCTATGGTTTCAGGCCTTTAAGATGTGTTTAACATTCTTCATGTTGGATAGCAGGCACAACATGTGATTATCGTGGAGGCCAGGGTCCTAGGCCCTTTCTACGAATTGATGAAAGGAATCATGCTTGGTCCACATACGCTGGAATCTGAAAGGCTTAGGCGACGACACTCGAGGAGGGGGGCAAGTTCGCAGCAGAGGGGCATGATCCAAATTGAGCCTTGATAGATGCTTAACTTCGAAAGATTGGGAAAGCTTAGAACCACCCTCTTTTGCAGCAGGACCTGTCCAATCTGCCCCACACCAAGGCTTGGCCCCCTTGATTGTTACACCAAGTGATTCTGTTTCCGAAGAAAAGAGCGTCTGATAAGCCTGCATTTAATAACCCTTCCGTAAATTCTAACGAGCTTCTAGCGTTGAAGGGAGACGCCCCTCTCCTTTTAGAAGATTCTAAGACGTACAACATAAAAACTCCACAGGCTACCCATGGCAGGGAGAAAGCCCCTCCAAGTTGATGGAACTAATCCCACAACTGCCTTCTTAAGATTTTGGAACATTTTGCATAAACTACCAAGATTAAGACCTTGTCTGAGCTACCTTGGGGAGTTCAATCGTTGCCTCGATATGCTATGGTGCTTTGGTTACATTGATTGCTTTGAACAACTTAGTTAAAACCACCAACTTTATTTTTTAAGTCAAAATGAAGTGGTTCAAGGCTTTTTAGGAAGGGCTTTCCTTAATTTTTCCAACAAGCTATCATTTGTCTGGATCGAATATCATTTGGCTTGTCAAGCAATGTCTTGAAATGGGCATATCAATACTAGAGAACGTGGTGGAAGGAAGGCTTCGGAGCCTATGTGCAAACTATGTGATGGCTCATGATGTGTAATGCACAAGGTTGTGCTAGCACAAGGTGGCCTGCACATAGGCAGCTTTGCCCCGTTCACCAGCACTCAAAGACCTAGAGGATTTTAGGGTTTTCCAAGATTGAAATTTTGGCAAAATATCCCCTTTGTTGGGTAGCATGGATGGGCCTTGACAAGCACCAAAAAAAAAAGGTTGAATGCCTAGACGGGCAACACACCAGACATGGGCATGTGGGCACAAGGGCATGTGTTGGTGGTAAGTAAGTCATGCATAGACGCAGGCCCGTGTATTCTCTGACCACGCACAGGTGTATCTAGGGCATACATTGACTCCCTTGGAGTTAATTGTTTTAGCGGTCTTCACCTTAGTGACTCATGTGTGTGTGGGGGGGGGGGGGACTGCAGAAGCATATAGAGATTAAACAGGCAAAGTATTCCAATCAAGTAGATAGTCCAGCCTGCTCGGCCAGCTCCAACCAGCAATTTAGAATTTTCGACAGCGCTTCCGGATTTCCCTTCATATCCCGCGGAGAGCTGGTCCTAAAGAGGGCTAGTTTGGGAGGGGTGCGGCTTTCCTAGGCTTATTTTTTTTGTTTAGTTCCTTTATGATAGGTGGGCCTACCTTTGTGTTGGGCCTCCTCAAATGTGCATGGTTTTTCAGCCAGGTCTCAGGATCTTTTTGTTAGCCTGAGCCCCCAAATCTGTATAGTCTTCATAAATTTCAATGAAATGTTCTTTTTGAAAAAAAAAAAAAAAGCAAAGTATTCCAATCACACAATGATGGCATAAAGTGACAGTAATGCACTATGAAAGTAGAAAATTATAAGAGATAGAGATTACCTGACTCGAACAAGCCTATAATGTCCCTTACAAGCCATTAAAACCATTTTGAATGAATTAGAAAGCCCTGAGATGCACCATATTCCTAATTACACCCACATATATAGCCTCTATGAGAATCACAATCAAAATAGGAAATATATCCAACACTTACGCAACTCTGGATAACTTTGTGTGATCGTTTGATGCCACTTCGATGGCATCGACAAACTATCGATGGCATCAAACTTAACACTAAAACATTCCAGTGACTAAACATGAATTTTTCATATTTTTCTCATGACATCAAGCAACCCTTGATGGCATCGAAGTCTACTCGATGGCATCGAGTTGTCATCAATGGACTTATTGATTTCCAAATTTAAAGGCATTAACAACAATCTCTACCATGTCTTCAATCGTCATTCTTCGTAGCTCCTTTTTCATCAGCTCTAATGTTGCCTTGCATCATAATTCCACCATCACTTCTCGTGTACACTCCATCTTCATTTATACCTTCACCAAGTCCAGAGAAGTTGCACAAAACTTGAACTTCTTTGTGGGAACCACCTTAGTGAGCATGTTTGTCGGATAAACACTGATGTGAATCTTCTCTAAAGTCACACCTCCTTCCTTAAGCACCTATTGGATAAAATGATGATGTAAATCAATATGTTTAGTACGTGAGTAATAAACAAAGTTTTTAGCAAAATCGATCACACTTTCGATGTGACAATTAACCGACATGACCTTCTTCTGAAGCCCCATCTAATTTATCATCCCTCTCAACCAAACACCTTCCTTGAATGCCTCTGTCATTGCCATATAATCAGCTTTAGCTGTGAAAAGAGCCACCGCAGACTGAAGCTTTGACATTCAACTGATCGCTCCACCCGCTAGCATAAACGAGTAACAGGAAGTCGACATTTTATTGTCGCAACTGCCCACGTAATCAAAATCCACATAACCTACTAACTTTGCCCCTAATTTTTCAAAAGATAAGACGTAGTCTTGCGTACCTTGAATTGATTGAAGTAGTTATTTCACTGCTTTCCTGTGTTGCTTTCTGGGGTTAGACATGTATCTGCTAACAAAATTTACCATATGTGAAATATTTGGTCTCATACAGACCATGACATACATCAAGCTGTCAACTGTACTCGAATAAGGTACACGAGACATATCCTACTCTTCTTCATCTATTTTAAGACACTGCTCTAAAGAAAGCTTGAAGTGAGACGCATGGGGAATGCTGACTAGCTTTGCCTTATCCATCCCACACTTAATCAATTCATTCTCAAGGTATTCCGCCTGAGAAAACCAAAGCATGCTCTTCCTGTCTATATGTATATCAATGCCGAGAACTCTCTTTGCAACCCTCAAATCTTTCATCTCGAATGTCCCTGATAGTTGTGTCTTCAATATGTCGATCTCAGACATGCTATGACTGACGATCAACATGTCATCTATATACAAAACCGGGTTATAGTCATTGTATCATGGAGGTCAATTGCTCTAGAAACATGTAGCACTTGGGATGTTGTCCAAGGGGAGAAAATTTGAGATGTCAAGCTGAGTGACACACATCATGCCTCGACTCAACTCTTTAAGTCTTCTATCTTAATTTTATTTTCTTTTTGGTTTTCAATTTTAAATAGTTTATTCGATTTAACTAAATATTTCAACACATACATATCAGAGAGGTAGAGGTGTCAGTATCTATCAATGATATGGATCTGGAAATAAGGCATTCAGATTGGGGTTTTTCACGATAGTGATGATGTAATATGGTCCCAAGAGTGCTGACTATGAAAAGGCTTCAGGCCAAAAGGTGAACACGGCCAAGTCCTCCTTCTTTATCCCAAAGAAAGCCCCGCCATCCAAAAGCCGAAAAATCAGGCACTTGACTTCCTTAAATCAGGCAATCCTCCCTTGCACCTATCTTGGCATCCCTTTCATCAAGGGGAAAGTTCGTGCCCCCCTCTTGGCTCCGCTGGTTCAGAAAATTCTAGGCAAAATCGAGGGCTGGAAGGCGAAGCTTCTCAACCCAGCGGCGAGAGCAATCCTGATTCGTCATGTTCTCTTTAGCATTCCCATTCACGTCCTCTCAGCAATGAACATCCCCAAAGCTGTCTGCAAATCGCTGGAGGCTGCTTTCGCCAACTTTTTTTGGGGAAACACTGAAGGCAAGAAAAAGAAACATTGGGTTCGATGGTAGCGAACCTATATCCCCTTGAGTGAGGGAGGTTTGGGCTTTCGTAACATGGAGGATGTCATGCTCGCCTTCCGAATTAATCAAAATGGGCAGGAATCTTGTCAAAGGGAATTCCCTCTGGGCGAGGCTTATATCAACCAAGTACAGCAACTGTTCCTCTACCTCTAGGGGCAGCTTACCCTCTGCCACCTCCACCATCTGGAAGGACATCTCCAAACGTCTCCCCTTCGTCCATCTCCATTCTAAATGGCTCATTGGCGAAGGGAATATCAATTTTTGGGATCACAACTGGACCGGGGACGGCCCCCTCGCAGCATCGGTCTCTCGCCCTATCCCACCCCAAATGCGGGACAAAACTGTCAAGGACTTCATCTCTCCCTCAGGCACGTGGAATCTATCCCAGATCCATGGTATTCTCCCTCAAGCTCTCATTCAGTCGATCTTAACCTACCCTTCCGTTCTGACTTCGAGAGAGGATTTCCTTGCGTGGGATTTGACTGTTTCTGGAAGATTTTCCTTAAAATCTGCATGGAACGGGATTCGTCAGCAACACCCAAAGCTCCATTGGACTGATTGGATTTGGAATAAATCCCTTCCTCCGAAGATCGACATCTTCATTTGGAAGATCATGCACAATGCAATTCCCGTGGACGTCGCAGTTCAAAGGGCTGGAGTCAGCCTCGCCTCGCAATGTGAATGTTGCAGAGAAGAGTCCCAGCAGTTACACGGTTTTAGTATTTCCATCCCTGGCACCCATCAGGACCCCCTCACTCTTCAGCACCATCTGAGGCAGAGAAACCTCCAAACTCTCCCCACTGACCGTCATTCTCCTCAAGCAGCCCTAGCCCAGGATTTAAGAGCCCGCAACTCAGCAGGTATCCTTCCTACCCTGCGCAGCCAGCTGCGCACCCCCCAGGCTTAGATCTCCCCTGCCCAGCAACTGTCCCATCCCAGACGCTCTACCTACATGCAGGAGGATCTCCACCATCTATTCTGTACTGGTTCCATTACAAGCACTGTGTGGATTCACTTTTCCCGCATCTTTAACATTCCCTATATCCTTAACCAACCCATCCAACAGAGGATCTCCTTCTGGTTCTCGAGGGCGGCCCAAACCTCACACATTAAGCAGCTCTTGGGCCTTACTCCTTCCTTTATCTGCTAGGAGTTATGGCTGAGCCATAATGATTCTAGATTTGAAGGGGCCATCATGTCTAGCAGGAAAATTATTCTCAAAGTTACTAAATGGATCCAGGATGTTGGATCCCAAGTTCCTAACACCGACGCTCCCTCCCTCAGCAATGTGACTACACTGCAGGCTCTCCACATTGCCAAATCTAGCTCTACTCACCATGAGAAACCGACGCTTGTTAAATGAAAAAAACCTCCTCCCGGCTGGCTAAAACTCACGTGGATGGTTCTTCCCGCGGCAATCCGGGGGGGGGGGGGGGGGGGGGGGGGGGGGCGCATGTAGAGACTCCAAGGGCCGCCTCATTTTGCTTTTCACAGACACTACGGCATCGCAACGAACACTATTGCGGAAGCTCAAGCCATGCTAGATGGAATAATTTTATGTTTGAACCTGGGGCTTTCTTTCATTCAAGTGGAGTCAGACTCGAAGATGGTGATCGATGCTGCCTTGATTCCTTCGACTCATTGCTCGTGGAACCTTTGGTACAGGTTGGCCGGGGCTGATCCACCACCTTTCTAGTCAGCTCAACCTCACCTTTTCTCACACCTACCGTCAAGGAAATTTTCTCGCTGACGCTTTGGCAAGACTAGCGAGTGAGGGCCACACCAACCGCCTCTTCCTTTCTCAGGATGAGCTCCCCAGGAGCATCAAGGGCTCCCTGTTCCTCGATAACACGGGTCTTGGTATCCTTAGATAGCCCGGCTGGTTAGTGGCTGATTTGTATAGCTCTAGTGTGCAGAAATGATAGGCTCGCCCGATCCTTTTTGTTGGGGCCGGCCTGAATGGCTGTATCCTTTTTCCATGAATACAAGATTCCCGTTTTTTTTTTTTTTTTTTTTTTTTTTTTGAAAAAAAAAAAAATGGTCCCAAGAGTGCAATAGAGATAGCAGCGATGAGCAGCAAGACTGAGGTTTGGTTGCTGATGGGTTAAATGACAAAGATGAGGACAACGGTGCTGTTATGGGTTTGATGGAAGAGGATGTTGTAACAACATGCAGAGGGGATCTACAAAGAGCAGCACCTGATCAGCGACGATGACCACTGTCACAGTGTGCAACGAAGAGCCACTCTCGTTGCAATGGAGAAAGAAGGAAAGGGTTGGAAAAGAGAGAAAAGGCCAAGAAGCTTTCTTTTATAGGTCAAAAGCAAGCTGAGGTGCGTGGCGTTGCTGTGATACAATGGTAAAGCACGGTATACGTGTGGAAATTGTAAATATTTTATTTCACAAATAACATGGAGAATATATAAAAGAGATAGGAGATCTCCAGAGATTTAAAGAGATCTTAACAATACACATTTTTAACAAATGATAAAATATTCTAAGCTAGAATATTACCATAATCTATTCTAATAATTCTAAAATCATTTCAATTCACTCTACGAAACCTCTTTCTCTAAATCCTTTCTTACAATCTTTTAAAAGACCCTGTCAGTGTGCTACTGTGCAAAACTGAGTTTTACATGTCATATCAGATTTTTTTTTCTGAATCTGGGTAAAATAGTATGTCGTTTACGTTTGGTGGGTGCTACTTCAACATTACAAGCATTTGGTTGGAGTTGCTTCAATATTGCCAACTAAAATTCTCTATAAAAGAGGAAGGCTTAGTAAATCCTTGAAGAAAATTTGCTGTGAATCCTTTTGCAAACCAATTAAATTTTTTTTTTTTGGAAAGTGGATGCTTGCCACGAGAATTTCAATAATAGTAAAAAAAATTTTACATCCATTCGGGTAGGTCCCTACAAAAAGAAACCAATTTAAATATCAATTAAGGGCAAATATTGCTTCAAAGGTAAAGACTATGTAAGATGACTCAGCTTCTTCCCAATCTCCTTCCGTTTCATACTCTCTTCCAGTAGTGAATAAACCAAATGGATGTCTAAAATAAACTTAACAATTTTATCTTCACCACTTATTTGTTTTGTCGACTGTGGCCCACCTGAGGAGTGGACAATCATGGTTCTTCAAACAGGGCTTCTATAAAGTGGGACCCACCTAGTAAACCACTCACTTAGTGGACAAGTATGGTTATTCAACCATGTAAATAAGCGAAAAGGAATCCACAAAATCTCTTTATACATATACATACTGTGCATCGTGATATGATGTAGGTGGGCCATGGTATGGTGCAAATGAGTCCTCTCTTTCTCCAGGGAGGTTGGAGTATCTCTTTTGGCCCTCTTTCTGCTCTGGCTTTTATTTCTGTTTAGCCGATATGATAGGTGTTACCCAAAACTTGTGTGGGACCCACCCGAAATTCTACATTGTACATCTTCAGCTCGTTTGATCAATGAAATAGGGGCATGGCCCTTCTTTTAAAAAAAAAAAATTGGTGCAAATGAGTCCTCATTATTTCTTCAACAGAATTTATATGTGAAATGCAAACGAGGAATTGAAGAAAAATAGCAGTATAAGAAACTAATCCGACCAACAGCTTTAGTTGCATTAGAACCATTTCACCTGGATGAGGCCGGGGCAGCGGTGCAGCACGAACTGGAGGAGTTGCAACAGGTGGTGGAGGCCGTGGAGCAAGAACTTGAGGAGTTGGAAAAGGTGGTCGAGGCGATGGGGCTTGAATGAAGGGATATAGCTCATATCTTATATGACAACTCAGCGACAGAACCTGCCCTCCTAATTTTCCACTACAACAATTCGGAATCCAGTCGATCATCGATTTCAGACATGAGTGGCAATCCTTACTGGATATATCTCGAACGCACTCAACTGATCCGTATATTGTAAATTCAGGAGTAGTCATTGAGCTGGTCGCAAACATGAACGGAGACAGATCTGTAGAGGATAGGTTGGTCATCAACTCTCTTACCAGTTGATCGAAAAGTTCAGGATCCTTTGCAGTATTTGGATTTGGAAAGGAATACTCGGGGTCAAGATCAGGTTCGGAAAAGAAGCGTCGTTGAGAATAACGTAAAAGGCACTCGTCGTATGTAATGAATGCTTCGTTCTTGTTGGCACAGTCTCGGATGATCTGGACCGTTGAAGTTTTTAGGCAATTTTGACAGGAACTAGTTGAAACGTCACTCCGGCATTGGGCGTGGCCATATACCTGATCGGGGTCTACTCCGAAGGAGGTGTTAGAGTAGTAATTGAAGGAAATTTTGGTATTTAGAAATTGAAGGACGAGGTTGAGATTGGTTTGGTATGTGCTACCGTTGTTGTAATTGCCTGGAGACTGACAAAGATAAACAACTTGGGCTCTAATGGGGATTCGAAAGAGCAAGAGTAAGCAAGTGTATACGAGTAAATAGGTGGTTTTTGATGGAAGAAAATGCATTCTGCAAAGAGAGGCAGACAATGAGAGAGGATATGAAATGATAGTTTTCGGTTTCTTGTTTGTAATTACTACGAATCGATTAGATTGTTTCAGGGAAATTTACCTCAACGAGTGTCGATCGTCTGCGTTTAAGGCACAGATAATTCCTGTGCCGCCTCATCTTTTTTATCGACGTGACGTCACTGTTTATGACGTCAGGTGAAAATTTAAAAATTAAAAATACATTCGTATTTAAACTATGGTCATATATATACGTACTTTCACATTCGCTTCCCTCCTATTTGAATTGTGTAGCATTGAACTAACAATGAATACGCTGACGTGGCAAATTTCTGTAAGCCCTGCTATAATATATGTTTTATATCCACACTGTCGATTCATTTTGCAAGATCATTGGAGGGCATAACCCAAAAAAACTAGGTAAATCTAAATCTCAAATACACCACCTCATAGAAAGCAGTGGGACGATGGAACCTTCTTAGGGTCTACCATTATATTTGTAAGCCAATTAACCATTTGTAAGGTCATAGAGCTTCGATGAAAATGAAACTCAAATATTAATTTTATTGAAAGCTTCTTTAGTCCTAAGAAGTTTTCAATGGTAGGCATTCAATACCCACTGCTTCCTATGGTGTGGTCAACTTGAGTTTTCTAAGTCCTTCAATTTTAGGGTTATATATTAAAATTAAGTAGTAAAATATATATATTAACAATGTAGATAAAACACATACATCACGATTATTCTCGCAGTCCTTCACCATGACCCCATGGTGGGTCCCATGAGTCCTCACAAGAGGAAGATACCGCTTGGCTGATGACCCCAACACGAGCCAGCTATCTGGTATCAAAAGAAGGCTCCCGCGCCAGCTTCAAAGCCAGCATGAAAAGGACTAACGGAGCTGTGGACACTACTATGATGTAGGTGTTCTATCCACTCCCTCCATCCATTTTTCCAGCTCATTTTACTACATGAGCCCAAAACTCTTAAAGATGAAAATCTCAAGTGGATCACACTACAGAAATCAGTGGGGATTGATTTCATAACCTTGAAAACTTCTCAGTGGCTGAAGAAGTTTTGCATCAAGCTGATATTTGTATTTTTCCTTCGTCTAATGTCATGTGACCTAATCAACAGGTGGATAGCAACCAAAGGTTACATTGGGACCTAGGAAGTTTTAATAATGGAAATTCAATTACCACTATTTCAGGCTGGTGTGGGCCACCTGAGATTTAGATCCCCCACATTTTTGGGATCATTGCCTAAAATAAGCTTCCAAAAGAGATGAAAAATATACATCATGGTCGAGTCTATAACTTTAAAACCAGCTAGCTTACTAATGTGGATCACCAAACAAACCACGTCCAAAACAGATGCCTTAAAATTGAGTTGGCAGTACTCAATCCGATTCAGAGAGATGGAAAGGCGAATGTTAAGACGTACTAAACTTCAGTGGGCCCCACTATGACGTATGTGTTAGACCCACACTGCCTCTCCATTTTGATAGATAATTTTAAGACATGATCCAGCAAGATGGCAAATGAAAAGCTTAAGTGGACTGGGCGCGGTGGGACGGATGTCCACTGTTGAAAACTCTCCAGGCCAAAGAAGGCTGAATCAAGCTGATATTTGTGTTTTTGCTTCATCAGATCTGTGTCACATTGCGAGCAGGTTAGATGGAAAATAAATATAAGTGTGCCTTATTGATGTAGAGCGGATCGCGGACAATTACATGGCAAAGATGGATCAGAAAAGGCCCGGTCGGCGACAGAAGTGATCTGGACCATCAGACCTTAAATCAGGCGTATCTCGCAATCCAGGATAAGTTAGCCGACGAAAAATATATGATTTTGGGGTAGAACGAGCTACTTTAGCCAACCAACCCCGCTACGCCGGGTTCCGACACTCGGAATTGAGAAAAACCCCTGATTTGACGGTCGTTTCCCTGTTTCAATTTCATTTTAACTATAAATAGTAAGTTTTAGTTTGCTTATAACTCTTCATCCGTCGGGCTTTAGGAGTTGCACCCAATGGGAAAAGAGCTTAGAATAATTAGGAGAACGGGTTGGTGAAGCCAAATAGGACACTTACTATTTTTGGCTGAAAACCTTGCGCACTAGTAGACATCACGACCGTCTATAAATAGTAAGTTTACTATTTATAGTAAGTCACGAATTCTAGGAGTCCTAGTTGTAGTTTGATTCTGATTTCTTTCCCATTGCTTAGTACCCTTATTTAAAGGGTTGTGAACTGGTTTTTATTCATTCATTAATCTATTTCGAATTTATTTAGAATTTATTTCTATTTTTTGCTCTCTTTCTCGTGGATTCGAGAAGCATCTGTGAGGAGTCCAGAGAAGTTCCGTGGATTCGGAATAGTTATCCTCTTGAGGAAGACGGTGCTCAACCTCACGTCCTCCCCTACGTCACTCATCAAGGTTTCAACGGTAGTAATTAATCAGTCCTTAATTTTTTCTGTGTTGTGGTTTATTTGAACTTTACATGTAGCTCGTTTTGTGGCTCATGCCCTAAAATGATTGAGTAAAATAGATAGATGGTGTGGATCTAACACATACATAATGAAGGGGCATACGGAAGCTACACATTTTAAAACATTTTGTTGATGTGTTGCGCAGTAATTTGGGGAGAGAAAATCCGTGTGCGAATGCGGAAGTAAGTAGATTTACTGGGATGATAGCTGATGTCATCTACGTGCTGATGTGGATGAATGAAAAAAGCCGATTGGCTGGTGTACACCAGCGATTTAGCTGCTGTGGGTGCGTGTCGGGTGAAGACGAGCGATGACACTCCTCAAGCTGGAAACGGATTGGCTACTCTCCCTGACACGATCCAATGGTTGATGGTTGGTGCTCTGTGGGGGCCATCATAATGTATGTGTTTCATCCATGCCCTCCATTTATTTTTACAGATAATTTTACAATATGATACCAAAAATGAGATATATACCAATCTCAACTGGACCACATTACAGGAACAGTGTTGAATAAGCGTCGACCATTAAAAACATTTGGGTGGCCATAAAAGTTTTGGTTCAAGCTGATTTTTCTTTTTTCCCTTCATCTGGCCCTGTACGACCTAATCAACAGATTGGATATCAAATAAACAGTACAGTGGACCTTACGGGGATTTTAATGGTGGATATCCAATCACTATTGTTTTCATGTGGTGTGGACCACCACAGATTTATATCCCTCTAATTTTTGGGATAAAGCCCTTTGAAAATGGATGAACAGAGTAGATGAAACACATAATCATGGTAAGGCTCATTGAGCACCGACCACCAATCACGCGGCTGGTGGCACGTGAGCAGCCAATGCGTTTCCTTTTTCTTTTCTTTTTTTTTTTCTTCTTCTTCTTCTTCTAATACACCCACACACTCACGCTGGTGGAATTTCACCACCTATGGGTAACCCTTGACCGGGAGTTGAAACTCCTGGTAATCTACCACCCGTTAAAGAGTAAGGACCCCAACACCAGACTGAGTGGAGATACCTTGTTTCAACACTTGAGGTCTTGGTATCGATCCCTAGGGAGGGTGGCTAACATGGAGTGTATGTATTCCCATGGGTGTGTACTAACAAGGTAACCCAAAAAAAAAAAAGAAAAAAAAAAAAGAGAGAAGAAGAAGATAAGGACCCAGTTCGTTTCCCCTCGAGCTCAGTATATCAAAGTTGGAAGCTGATTGGCCGGTGTCCCTCACCAGTTAGTATTGACATCAACAAGTTTTGTGAGTCTGATTATGAGGTATATGTTATATTCAAGCCGTCCATCCATTTGGCAGGCTAGCCTTTAAGTCTTGAGATGAAAATTAATACATATCTAACTATCAAGTGTACCACACTGCAAAAAGAAGTGCGGGATTGAACAGCTACTATTGAAACCTTTTTGGGGTCACAAAAGTTTCGAATTAATATGAAATTTGTTTTTCCTCTTCATCTAGGTATTTTTGACTTTATGAATAGATTGGATGGAAAATAATCGATATGATAGTCCCTTAAAATTTTTAAACAGTGAAAATCATTATTTCTGCTGCTATTTGTGGTGTGTTCCAGATGAACTTTGGATATGATTAATATTTTGGGTAATGCTATAAAATGATCTCTAAAAATAGATGAACGATGTAGATATAATAAATATATTACTATGAGCCTCTATGAGCTCGAGGAGCGTCTTCGGGCGACACGTACTTACACCAGTTATATAGCTGGTGTGTGGTACACCAGCTAATCCGCTTCCATCAGAGTTACATGGCCTCAAAATTATGTATTTATTATATCCACATTGTTCATCTATTTTTCGAAATCATTTTAGAGCATGAGCTAAAAATTGAATCATATCCAAAATTCAACTCGACTACACCACAAATATCAGTGGGGATAATGATTTTCATTGTTTTATTGGTAGGGCCCACCATAATGTTTACTTTCCATACAATCTATTCATAAGGTCACAAAAACTTAGATTAAGAGGAAAAACAAATATCATATTGATCCAAAACTTTTGTGATGCCCGGAAAGATTTCAGTGATAGACATTCAATCCCCTACTGCTTTTTGCAGTGTGGTCTACTTAATCTGTAGATATCTCTTACATGTTCAAGTATTGTGACAATCTCTCCAAATGGATGAACGGTTTGGATATATAACATACGTCATAATGGACCCACGTAACTTGCTCACCTCAACACAGCAGCTAGGTCGCTGGTGTGGTACACCAGCGAATCTGAATCTGCTTCCAATCCCATGTGGCTTCCATAAAGACGATCAGCGCTCGCTCGTCAAATCAAACGCATTTAAACGACCAAAGTACTCTTTCTAAGGAAACCGGTCTTAGGTAGAGCTTCAACATAGAGCTTCGGGTTAACCTCAACGTCCAACCTGAGTTCGGGTTAGGTTTGATAGGGCTGTGAGCGTGAGCGTCCTGGGGTTCAGGTTGGAACATATACACCAACCTTATTTAATTCGGGTTGGGTTGGGTTAGGGTTTGGGTTGAGGGACTTCAGATTAGATTAGGTTGGTTAGGGATTAATCAAATGTTTCTTGTTGTGCAGGTTGGGTTGAGTATAGAAGACCCCACGCTGAGTTTGGGTTGGCACCTTGGATTGGAATTCCAGTAAGGTTAGACTATGGGTTGGGTCCTCATAAGGTCCAGGCGGGATTGAATTGACTCTAAACATTACCCAACAGGCCCCAGTTGCACCAGCGCATGACCATTTCCTGATGTGGATGGACGACTTCGTGTAGATGAGATCTACCCTCTCCATCAAGTGGGCCACCCCATGTATTCGTTGATTCTAAACATCGCACTGCCCTAATACTTAGGTGGCCTCACCATAGAAAACATCGTAAAACCTGCCTAAATCCTCTAAATTCACGTGGTCTGGTCCATTTGAGTTTGGAAAGTTTGATTTATGTAAGTGATTTTTCATTGGTTAGTGGAGTCATACGAAGAGGTTGGTTGGCATATATAAACCACTGTGGGTCCATACACAGTTATTAATGGATGTCCGTCTTAACAAATCCTTATGGTGTGGCCTACTTTAAATTATTGCCAACCCCATCTTTGGTTTCCAAGGTGAACATGAGGCAGCCCACCTGTTGAACCGCATGGATATCATGTATGCTCTTCATGTGATGCTCTGTTAGTTGTAAGCACACCTGAAACGACTGAGTATCATGTAATCAGGTAGTGCGGTCCTTTCAAAGAGCTATAGTGTTTCTTTAGAAGGAGGTTTGCTCGATTACATCCCCATGATTATAATAAGATACATGGGAAATTGCGCATTTGATAGGGATTCCCTTGGATGTGGGACCCTAAAAAACTGTCAGATTGAAAATTTTAAGTCATTGATTATACAAAATCTATGGTGACCATTATTTTAATTCGAAGGAAAAGATTCAAATATTCAAAGTGAAATTATCTGATTGACAGCTTTTATTCATGGTATTTGCATCATGCAAAGTAAGACTCAATTGTATAAACGGTTTGGATATCATCAGAGGGTCACTTAAATTCAGAGGCTAAAGTCTTAGCATATCATATCACATTGCAATACATCCAGATGTATTGCAGCAAACCTCATTTTGGTGAGCCTTTCCTTGCAGAAAACACTCCTGTAACTTTCGTATTCACGGTGAACTGTGAATTTCTCTGATGTTTCACTCATGGGCATGAAACAATTTCACATGGATTAGATCCACTCCCTCCATCAAATGTGCCACCCAGTGTTTGGAGGGAGATAAAAGAACCATGCAAATTTAAAATTCAATTGGACCACACACTACGAAACATTTGAGATCAAGCTATGGACACCTGTCATGAAAATCGTCCAAATTGTGTGTGGTCTGCTGTGGTGCATATATTTCGTCAATCTATTCATTTTGTGCTCCTTAAAATGATCTAGAGACTGTGATTGTAGATGTTTAATCAATTGGCAAGGGAAAGATTGTACTCACAAAAGAAATGTTTATTAAAAGGAGTATTTTGGTCATTTAAATGAACATTTTTGCTAACCCTTTGACCAAGCATAAGAAATCTCATCTATTTGTATTGTTTAATTGTTATTAAAAGAATAGTTCGTGGATAATTATAGTTATACTGCAATTAAAGGTGTTTCTCTGTTCCCATTATTTTACAAGAGGAATTATATAGCTTACTCTTACATCATACATTTAGCAAGTTAACAATGTGGTGGCAAGGTGTAACAGCTAAAACCATATATGGTGGACCGCTTCGAGCCTAATTGACAGTTGGGTGGTTGCCAAATGAAAGGTTAAATGAAACTTGGCACATGAAATTCAGGCAAACAATGCAATATGATAAGATATTTAGGGTATGTTTGTTATTTCAATTACATATGTAAATAAGGGTAAATGGTTAATAATTACTTTTGAAGGATGTTTGTTTAAAGATAAAAATAACTCATAGTTACGTCCGGAAAGCAATGCCAAAAGTACAAAATCAAGTAGGCTTCAGTACTATCAACGTTTGTGGGTCCCATAGTGATGTATGTATGTGATCTACTCCACCCATCCATTTTAATATCTCATTATAGGGCATGACACCTAAAACGAGGTAGATTGGAAGCTCAAATGGATCATACCACAAGAAACAAGGGTGTTCATGACGTCCATCATTTAAAATTAAAACCTTCATAGGACCCATGGGAATATACATCTATCATCCAACCCGTTCATAAGATGATCAAGCTAACATATATGAAAGTTATACACAAACATCAGCTTGATCCAAAACTTCCGTGGTCCCCAAAGAGTTTTTAACATTAGGCTGTTGTGGTGTGGTCCACTTGAGCTTCAAATCCTCCTCATTTTTGGGCTCATGCCCATAAATGATCTTGCCGAACATATGGATGGCATGGAAGACATACCAACATCATGGTGGGCTCCACAGTTTTTATAGGAAATTTACTAATCCAGTTCTGGAAAATAGAAAACTTTTCCAACAAGCTCACTGTCACCGTGCTGTAATTATAGGTATAAATAATCATTATTTATTTATTTATTAGTAATTACTTATGTAAATGAATAATCAAACATCCTAAGGGTAATTCAACGAGTAGAGCTTTTGAGTTACACGGAGAAGCACGCACCGTTATTTGAATGGTTTTACGTAAGTGAATGCCACATGTCAAAAAGGTAGCATGCTACTTACTGCCATCACCAGTAGCGACCTCAGATGGTACTCTGTGATCCCCACTATGATGTATGTATTTTATCCACTCCGTCCATTCATTTTGGATCATTATTTTTAGGGCAACAGCCCAAAATGAGGCACATCCATATATCAGGTGGACCACACCTTGGTAAAACAGTGGTGACGAACTGCCATCAATAAAAACATCCTAGGGCCCACTTTAATATTTATTTTTCATCGAACCCATTGATAATCACACAGACCTGGATGAAATGAAAAAATTTAAATTAAAAAAAAAAAAAAAAAAAAAAAAAAAAAAAAAAACAAATATCAGCTTGATCCTAAACTTTTATGGTTCCAAAGAAGATTTCATCGGTGAGCATTCAATCAACAGTGTTTCTTGTGGCGTGCTCCACACGAGATTTTCTTCACTCTCATTTTTGGGTTCATGCACTAAAATGAGCTGGAAAAATAGATGGACGGCGTAGATAAAACACATACATAATGGTGGGCCCTAGAGAACCCCGTGCAATAACTAGTGGGTATTGGGCGCGTCCGTCTAAAAGTTTCGTACGTAGTATGAAGTGCGTTAATCGGTCGAGTAGGGTAGAATTGTTTCGCTCGTAGGTGAAAAGAAAAATAATCAAAGGCGTTCCTTTCCCTAAAATAATTTATTTATTTAGTTTGGAAAAGGTGGGGGAAGGCCCTTGCATTAGATGAGTATGGGAAATTACAAACTGAGACTTCGGGTGGGCTCAACAGAGGATATCGCAAAACCTATCATACGAAGATACACGAAGAAAAGAAATGACCTTGGGCAGGGAAGAGCTGGGACCCTCCCCTAAAATAATATATTTTTCACATTATGTTATAACCTGCAGGCGTAATAATCAAAGAGGTGTGACTTTTAGCAAGCTTAGATTTCTCCGAAAGAAAACACTTGCTTGGCTCCCAAGCAGGGATGAAACACTTAACGTGCATAAGAGACACACCATCCAGTAGATGTGCCACTTAAAGTTTGGCCTTGACCCAAAACACCACACATCCAAATTTTGGGTGGGCCTCACCATAGGAAAATGTGTAAATCATGAATTGGACCTCTAAGTGGTATGACCCTCCCAATTTTGAGAACACTGATTTTTGGAAAGTCCCATCATCATGATGAATGGATTGAATGGCATATATAAATCACTGTGGGTCGTCTCACACTCAATGGGGTCGTTCCATCCCAACTCTTCCCAACGTTGTGGTGTACCTCAGTTTTTTATTGGCCTGATTTTAGGATCCTATGGTGAGCACGTGACAACGCACCTGATGTACTAGGCGTATCTCCATTGCTGGTAGGCAGGCGCTGGTTGACTACTGGTGGTTAGGGGTTGACGGTTCTTTCAATAAACTAAATTGTCCCGTTCATAGTCACACGGTTCTTCCAATAAAATAGTTTGTCAATTTCATATTCTCATAGCTGTCTGCCTCTTGGAAAGGAAAAAAGCATGTCCGGAGAACAGCTAGGGGACAACTTTCTCTGGCTTAGGAAGAAGCATGAAATCCACCTTATCCATCAACTACACCAACCATTGTTCATGCACTTAGTATAAAATTAGGATATTTTGTTAATCCTTTCATCTTCACTGGAACGCCAGAGTTATTGTAGTTGGAGCTATGTACGGCCATAGAGATGTCCATGACAAATCACTAGGACTAAAAGAAAGCCATAGCGAAAAACCTATGGCTGTGGTTATAGTCCGTAGCATGAGGTACCATGGTCATTGCTTTTTAAGCAATAATCCATAGCCATGGTATTAATAGCTACAGATCTAATCCGTAGCTATACTTTCCGTAGCAAAATACTAAGATAATTATGGATAATATTTGTTACTAAAAATAAAATGACATCTGAAACAATAGGCTGAAGATAGAAATTGCTGCGGTCAATAGCCATAGCCATTAGCCTTTAATTTTTTTTTATATATTTTTTTAATAATAATGGTATCTCTTAACATTGTAGTACATGCACTGATAGAATTTATAATAATGGTGTCTCTCGTATACTAACAAGAACCAATTTCACCCAGGGCAAGATCTGCAGAACACAGATGTTCCACCAGTGTTCCAAAATATGATCAGCACGCAACCCTGTCAGGGCTACCAGAGGCACCTCATCGACAATTGTTACAGCCCAGCCTTCAGTCCTCAAATCCAATCAACTCCTGCTTGGAAGTTGATCTCTCACCTTTCTTCATATCTAGCCCAACCCATGGATGTATTGCTCATGTTTAAATCATATGTCATTTCCAGACTACCAGACATTTCAGGCTGGCAATGCAGTCCAATCCCACTCGGCTCAAGAAAACGGGAACATTCAGCAGATGCATGAGAGTAGATCTACCTAGGAGATCCGGATCCTCCCAGAGAGAGGAATTGTTCGACAGACACATTCCAGCCATACTAGTGACAAATTAGCGACCAAGATCCTAAGAAGACCGAGAATCCTCTACTCTAGGGGGGATTGGGAATCCAGACTGAGAAGGCTAAAGTGAAGGGCTGTCAACTCAGGTTGTGTAACTGATGGATAAGACCCTAGTGTGGAACGTTCGTGGTATAGGAAATGCTCAAACGAAAAGATCGTGTAAGAGGTTAATCAGAAAGCATAATCCGTGGATCGTGGCAATCATGGAGCCGATGCTCAGAGATGAAAGGCGAGTAGGGGTTGGCCTCTCTCTTGGTTTTCATAAGTCTTGTTCCAATTGTGACTCAAGCGGAAAAATCTGGGTTTTTTTCAGCGACCAAGTGGCTGTTTCAGTGGTGAGTGTATCGAATCAGTTGCTAACTATCAAGATTCCAGCCCAAAACAATCAGGCTGACATCCACATGTCCTTCGTTTATGCCAGTTGTGCCAGATCTATTAGAAGGGAGCTGTGGGATGAAATGACAGTTGTTTCCTCGATCATTCAGGGGCCGTGGTCTATTGTTGGAGATTTCAATGATGTTGTTAATGCTTCTGAGAGGCGCAGTCGGAGGGATATGGACAGAACAAGTGCAGCAGAGTTCTTGGCAGCGATAAACGCAGCAGGCCTTATCGATGCAGGTTATGCGGGAAGCCAATTCACGTGGAGCAACAACCAGGCTGGGGCGGCCAGAGTTTGGGCCCGTCTGGACAGAGTTCTGCTGAATGCCCGATGGGCTACCTCCTTCCCCTGTTTCTGAGTCCTCCATCTCCCTAGAATCTCTTCTGACCATGCTCCTCTGCTCCTTCAAAACCCGCTTCAACAGTTCAGCGGCCAAAAGCCGTTTAAATTCCAGCGAATGTGGACTCTGGATGATTCCTTTCTGCCTCTGGTAAAAGCTGCGTGGACCCAGGTTGATTCTACCCATCCCATTCTCAATGTTTCAGTTAAATTAAAAGCTGTTAAACAGGTGTTGATTGCTTGGAAAAAAGATAGTTTTGGAAACATTTTTGTCCAGATCAAGCAGGTGGAGGAAGCTCTAGCGATAGTGGAATTAGAGCTTCAGCAACTGACGCCAATCGATGCTGCCTTTGCCGCAGACCTGCAATCCAGGCATGTAGAGGATGCGGATAATTTACGAAATTTGGAGGACCGTTTGGAGATTTTCTGGAAGCAAAAATCGAGTGTTAGTTGGCTCAAAGACGGCGATAGAAACACCTCCTTTTCCATGCGGTGGCGGCGGCGAGACATAGAAGAGCTGGAATTCACAAAATTACTTTGGAGTCAGGTCAAGTGTTGACAGCGCATACTCAGATCAGGGACGCTGCAATCCTCCATTTTTCTAACCTCTTCTCCTCTGGGGCTTGTGACAGTAATTCCCTGTTGTTGAATAACATTCCCCATCTAATCTCTGATCAGGAGGATAACACCAGTTTACTAACCCCTCCCTCCATGTCAGAAATTCACACGGCGGTAAAAGCCATTCCTCCTGACGATGCTCTAGGGCCAGACGGTTTCTCTGGTGCGTTTTTCGCTTATTGTTGGGATATTGTGGGACCCGACTTGCTCAAGGCAACGAAGTTTCTCTTTCAAGGTGGGAAGCTCCCTAGGGCAGTGACTGGCTCTCTGATATGCCTCATCCCAAAATCTGTCTCCCTGACGAGATTCGCTGACTACCGGCCGATAACCTTGTGTAATTGCTTTTATAAGATCATGGCGAGCGTGATTGCGGCTAGGCTCAGTAGGGTGCTCCCCTCCATAATCTCGCCTCAGCAGGGAGCTTTCATCCTAGGCAGGTCGATCTCAGAATCTATAGCTCTAGCTCAGGAGCTCTTCAGGGACATTAATAGGAAAGTTCGGGGCGGAAACATCGTCCTTAAGCTTGATATGGAGAAAGCGTACGATAGAGTGGAATGGGCTTTCCTCTCTCAAGTTCTTTCTCGCTTTGGATTCAGTCTCAATGGATCCAATTGGTTGAAGCCTGCTAGGAAAACGTTTGGTTCTCAGTTCTTATTAATGGTTCTCCGGCTGGTTTCTTCAAGACTTCAAGGGGACTTCGGCAAGGGGATCCGCTCTCGCCCTGTTTATTCATCATTGCCACAGAGGTCCTCAGTAGGGGTCTCACAAGCCTGGTGGATTAGGGTTATTGCCTTCCATACAAGCTGCCTCGTACCTGTCCTCACATTTCTCATCTCCTGTATGCTGACGATACCCTGTTGTTTCTCAATGGCTGTAAAGTGTCTCTTCGAAAGGTGAAGGCTTTCCTAGATACTTATCAGTCTGTTTCGGGCCAGGCCATAAATCTTACGAAAAGTTCCTTTTTCGCTTCCAGAAATCTTCTGTCTTCCAGAGTGAGATTGATTGAGGATATGCTTGGATTCTCCAAGTCGGTAGCGTAGTTAGTTTACTTGGGGGTTCCGATGGCGGATGGAAAAGTTAAATCTTCTTCTTTTCAACCCCTCCTTCATAAGATTGAAGGTCGCATAAGCGGTTGGCAAGCGAGATGTCTTTCTCAAGCAGGGAGATTGGTCCTTCTGAAACACGTGCTGGGGAGTATCCCGATTCACACTCTTGCGGCCACGTATATCCCGGCGCAGGTTATTTCCTCTCTTGAAAATCGGTTTGCTGATTTCTTTTGGGGTTGGTCTGATGGTAAGAAGAAGCTTCATTGGCGTCGATGGAATGTTGTGGCCCTTTCCAAGCCAGAAGGTGGTTTGGGTGTTAGGAAATTATCAGAAACATTGAAGGCGTTCCATATCAAGATGGCCTGGGCTTTCCGATTCAGCGATAGGAAAAGCCTCTGGAGCTCCTTTATGGCCACAAAGTACGCGGCCGATCTGCCAAATCAGCCAGCCCAGCGGTCAGCCCCTGTGTTTTCACTGTTTTGGAAAACGATCTGTTCAACGTTTACGTTCCTTGACGCAAATGTTTAGTGGATTCTTGGCCAAGGAGACTGTAATTTGTGGACTTCGAATTGGACGGGACTCGGCCCTCTCCAAAATCTGATATCCGCTCCGATCCTGTCCTCGCTCTCATCGCTCCAGGTGAAGCATTTCCTGGGCAGGGCTGGCCTGTTCCCCCCCTCCTCTGTCTTCCAGTTTCTTCCGCAACATGTTATTGATCACCTACTCCAACATGGTTTTTGTACTTCAGAGGGGCCGGACGTGCCGATTTGGCCTTTTACCCCGTCGGGGTCTTTCTCTGTTTCTTCTGCCTGGGCAACGAGCAGAGTTTCTCATGCTCATATTGGGTGGGCCCGGTGGGTGTGGCATGACATCGTGCCTCCCAGGATTTCGATTTTCATCTGGAAGGCCTTGAACTCGGCAATTCCTGTGGATGTGGCGGTCCAATACCGCGGCGTCCAACTTGCTTCAAAGTGCGATTGCTGCAGCTCTGCTTCAACTGATGTTCCTGCTGCGGAGTCTCTTCCACACCTTCTACTGGACAGTGTGCTGGCGACCCAGACGTGGAATTGGCTCGGGGTCCAGTTTGGTATCAATGTTTTCCATGCATCTTCAGTTGAGACGAGGTTGTTTCAGTGGTGGGGTGCAGGGCTTGGGAGGCGATTTTCAAACTCCACCTGTAATATCGCTCCGACCTTCCTGCTGTGGGAATTATGGAAGGCGAGAAACGCGGCAAGGTTTGAAGGTAAACCCCCCACAGCAGGTTCCGTCATCCTTCGAGTTCAAGGGTGGCTCTCCCTCTGCGTTGGCCCCCATCTCAACGCTCTTCAGGCGTGGCCTTCTGTTACGTTTTATGACCAGCAGGGGAGAACGCCTCATCGTGGTAGGGTCAGTCCGCTGGTATCTTCTTCCAGGTCGTCTCCTGACAGAGTTGTTGACGTGGTGAAATGGGTAAGGTCGTGCTGCAATTGGGTTAAAGTAAATGTGGATGGCTCCTCCAGATCCAACCCAGGTACTGCGGGCGGCGGCGGTATTTGTAGAGGCGACAAGGGCCATTTCCTCTTCGCTTTCTCTTGCGAGTATGGGGTCGGTTCCAACACCTACTCTGAGTTCCGTGTGGTGTATGACGGGCTGAATTTTTGTCTAGCCAGAGGCCTCAATCAAATCATTATTGAATCAGATTCTCTATTTGTTGTGAAAGTTCTCAATGGGATTTTCAAGTCGGGTTGGAGATGGAGCTATTGGATAAAGAGGATAAATAGTTTGAAGAGTAAAGGCCGGATTGAATTCTCTCATATCTTTAGGGAAGGAAATGCCCCGGCCGACGCCTTGGCTAGGCAGGGTAGTGATGTGCAGTGCTCCTCCGTTTTTGAGGATCTGGCGGATCTATCTCCGACTATCCGTGGCCTCTTATTCCTAGACAAGCTTGGGCTGGGAGTGATCAGAGAGAGATTGCGCTCCTAATCAGGCGGTTGCCTTTCTTAGATCCTGTGACGCCCCGGTCACTGCTTCCAGTGGGCGGGCATATATGTGGGCGGGCCCCCAGGTGTGGCTGGCAAGCTACTGTGCTGGGCGAGCTACTGTTGCAGTTAACTGTAGCGTAACTTGTCCCACATCGGAAGAGTTGTCTGGAGTTGTGGTGGTTATATGTTGGGTTCCTCCTTTAACAAACATGACGCGTTCCTGTGGGAAACAAAACCACCGCTGCGTACTCTGATGGGTGTCAGTTAGGTTGGACAATATCTTGTGGGATATGTGTGGGCGGGACCACGGGAGCACCGGGTTTGTTTGCGAGCTACCCTTCCCCCATATGACGCGTTTTAAAGCCGTGAGCTTCGGCAAAGCGGACAAAATCATGTGCTATGGGGGTGGGCCTTACAGATCCCGTCTTGTTAGTTCTTTTGATATGATAGGTCTCTCTGGGGCCTTTTTCTCCTTGGGTTTCCTGAAAGCTGTATTTGCATCCTATCAATGAAATCCCTCTTTTTTGAAAAAAAAAAAAAAGAAAAAAAAAAAGAATGATATAGTTTTTTTTTTTAAAAAAGTAAGTTCCCTGAAAATGGGCATCATGAAGAGCATGAGCAGCTGCAATGCCTGAAAATCGATTTCCACATATGGAAAATTGATTTCCAAACTGACAACAATTTGGAAAGCCATAGATTTGTACAATGGTGTTGGGCCAGTGGTCTGATTTCAATCAGGTGTGAACAAAGTCCAGATATGCCATACAGTACAAGTGGAGCTCATGGTTTAGCATACTGACCATTGATCTCATGGGCCCCACCAAAGATCAAGGACCCCCAAAATTTTTCTGTAGGCTTTTCTTCAAACTGAAAGTTAAGTGCAATTTCCTCAAGATTTTGTGAAGTAATACAAAACCAGGATATTGTATGCTGGAACCTATACAAACCACAAAAGACAACAGTTGAAGCTAGTAGAGTCAGGGATACTCACATCAAGACGGACTGCGACGATTGTCATTATAATGAGAGTTTCAATATCAGGAGAACTCCTCAGCAGACTAGCAATAATCCCTGGAAGAAAGTAGAATTACCTAGTGTTCTCAATGTGAATAAAGAGATTTTTCATCAGAGATTCTTCCATTACTTTGAATTGGGCTGCATTATTGACATTCCTGGCATGCTTCAACAGCTGTCAAAATAAATAAATAAAAATGTAATACTATGCAAAGTTCCATTAGTCTGTTCTCATGCCAAGTTGACAAGGAATGGTTGGTAAAAAACACTTTGCTCACACAAACATGTAGGCTATAAGCTAGTGTTTGCTTGTATGCATGAAATACAAACACAAACAATGCAACAAATTTGAAGTCCAAGAAACTATGGCTATAGACAAAACTCCACCTCAATCTATAGTTCTCCTCTATGAGCATTTCATGCAAAAGTCGTTACTTTTTTTTTTTTTTTTTTTTTTTAAAGGAAAGTGGACCTACGCCACTAAAATTTCATTGATCTAAGAAATATACAAGCTCCAACAAAAAGATTTCGGACCTCTCCTATCGTGTCGAACTTGTAAAGACGAAAAGAAGACAAAAGAAAGAGGCTCCAAGAGGACCTGAAGGCAGCCATAAACAACCCAAAAAAGAAAGACGGGGCTAGACAAATTGCTACTAGGAATGCGCTCTGATGGTCCCAAAGCTTGCCTTGTCAAGGAGAATGAGGCCCCTCGTGACCCGAGGCAAGGAGGCGAGAGAAGGAAAGAATCTGTTGGTTTGAGAGCTGCTAGCAAGCTTTGCCAAACTGTCGGCAGGACTATTCGCTTCACGGAAAGAGTGGACAATACGAAAGGAACCTCTGAGAAGAAGGGAAAAAAATCTGGATAGCCAATACGCCCACTTCCAAGATGGGGTGCATATTGCCTAAAGACAGTGTACAACCCAGGAATAATCCGATTCAAGAATAATGTTTTGCAACCCCTTCTCGATGCAAAAGTTGTAACTGATTTTGCAAATTGTGCACATATTAATGATGTTATAACTATTAACTGAGCTTCTAGAGAATGTTATGTTCAATGTATTTGTTGGGAGCTTTCATATATGAGAAGAAAGCTATACAACCAGACTGCACACATTTGGGAGCCCTTGAAATACAGGGGATCCTATCATCAGCAGGGGCCCGCCAGGGCCACCCCTATACAAAGAAAGCAACCCAACCTAGATACCCTTGGGGACGATTCTAATAGCACTGAGCCCCACTGGGTCTAAGAAACACCTACCCCAAACAAGATCGGGGAGGTCCTGCTCTCTGAGAAATAGGGTTGACTCCTGATTTTTACTCACCGCTCGAGCTAGGCCATCAACTAGACCGTTTCCCTCTCTTTTGATGAGCTGGATAGCCACCCTGCCTCTGTGCATGAGGATCGAAATTCTGGAAGACCAGGGACGCCACTTCCAAGGAAGCGTCGACCTACCCAAGATACTGTCAACCATTAGCTTCAAGTCCGATTCAATGATGATGTTGGAGAAGCATATGTTTAGGGACAACAGGAGACCATCGTACACCGCCCTCAGCTCCGCGCTATTGTTAGTCCCATAACCATAGCCAACCCCAAAGGCAAACAGGAACTCTCCTTTCTTGCCTCTAACAATCCCGCCACCACCAGACAGCCCTGGATTCCCTCTGGAAGATCCATCAACATTTAGCTTAACCCAGTCTTTTTCAGGCCTGATCCAGCGAATGATCTCTATGTGCTCCTTGCTACAAGAGGAGGGAGAGGGAGCCATATATTCCCATACCCTGGCCCTGCCCAAATGCAGTAAAACTGGAGATTCTGGTTTCTCGAACAAGGAGTAGATCCACCAGTTAATGTTTGCAATGCATTTAGCCACATACCAAGGTCTTTGGTCAAACTTGGCGCCATTTCTTGCATGCCAGATTTCCCAGAGAATGAGGCTGGGGATAACTCTGCGGGTGTGGACAGAATGCCCCCCCAACAGCTGACGTAAACCACCACTGCCTGATCCTGGCTTCAACCGATTGGGCTTGGAGGAGATGGATCCTAAAGATACGCCGAAAATGGTCCCAGATTTTTGAAGCGAGTGCGCCATCCAGAAAGAAGTGGCTGGTTGTTTCCAAGTTAGGCGTAGAGTTTTGATCCTCTCCATAACAGATGCACTTCGAAGTGATGTGGATTCCTTTCGCTTGGATGTTTGAGTCCACCGGGACCGCTTTCTGGAATAGCCTCCAAAGGAAAATAGAGATATTTGGAGGGAGTTTAGCTTGCCGAGTCCATGAAGACCAGCTCTTGCCGCTGGATCTCTGTCTACAAAGTTCCCATGCAGATTTCACTGAGAAATTTCCAGACCAGTCAAGGGGCCAGATGCAGCGGTCACTGTCCTCAATCGTCGCATAACCGGAGAAGGAGGAAGCGATCCTGCAAGGCGTAGAAAATCCTTAACTTGCTGTGAGTGGAGCTCTACTAGCACCAACCTGATCGTCCTACGCAGTAATGGGCCCAGCACTGACCAATTTTCATTCCAAAGACTAGTGGAACCCTGGCCCACCAGCCACTTCACGTTCTCCTCCACTAAGGGTAGCAATGATCTGATTTCGGCCCACAGCAGGGAGACAGAAAGGGAAGAGGAGTCCCTACAGTTGGGATCTAAATCCAAGGGGTGTTTAGCCCTCATGAGCTGCACCCACGACCCTTTATCAGAGTCAAACCTCACGTCCCATGCCATTTTCATCCTGGAAGCGTTAACAACATCTGTTAACTTCCTGATGTCTAGCTCATCTTCGTTGATTGGCTTAGTAATCTTAGACCAAGAAACCCAGTGAAGTTTTTCCTTTCCATCCGCCCAACCCCAGAAAAATCTAGCAAAGATTCTTTCCATCTTAGTAATCACCTGAGCAGGAACTATAGCTGCGGCCATGACGTGAAGGGGAATACTATTGAGGACATGACGGATAAGAGTTGCCCTACCCGCTTGTGAGAGATGTCTGGCTTTCCACCCACTAATCATATGTTCCACTTTATCCAAAGGGAACTGAAAGGCTGTACTCCTAATTCTGCCTATGCTGAGAGGAACTCCTAGATAGCGGATCCCAAAAGTGGATCTGTTAATCCCAAGAAGACGCTCAATTAATCTGATTCTCCTTGCCGGCAATTTGTCTGAACTAACAAACAAGCTTTTCCTAAGATTGATATTTTGCCCTGAAGCCGCTTGAAACTCATTTAAGAGGGCTTTGACCCTCAGAATCGATGCTCTAATTCCGTTAAGGAACAGGAGAGTGTCATCCGCAATCGGACATCCTCTACGGATCTGAAAAGGCTGGCACGATTCTCCAGACATCAAAGCTTTGAAGCTTCTAGAGACAGCTTTCACTACCAGAATGAATAGACCTGGGGAGAGGGGGTCTCCTTGGCGGAAACCCCTAGAAGATTTGAAGAAGCCCGCGGCTTCGCCGTTGATCAGAATGGAGAACCAGTTGTTACCCCAGCAACTCTCCATAAGAGCGATCCATCTGTCGCTGAAATCGAATTTCCAAAGCACCTGCTTAAGAAAATTACAATCTACTCTATCGTAGGCTTTTTCGAGGTCCAGCTTTAGGAGTAGATTGCCCCCTCTCACCTTTCTATTCAGGTCCCTAAGGATCTCTTGGACGTAGGCAATATTCTCCGTCATAGGCCAACCCCGCACAAATGCGCCTTGTTCAGGAGAGACTAAAATAGGGAGCAACTCACAGTCTTCTGAGCCTGCAACACCATTTGCTCTCTCCAGTGTTTTTTTAATTCTTTTCTACATTTCATCTGTCTAGGCCTAGCCTTCCAGTGGATTTCCACCGGTATGGCTGCCGGATCGCATGACTCAGATATCTTATCTGGAGGAATGACTGGCTGGGACTGAGCTGCTGAACTCGGGTAGGCCAGCTCCCTAGGGGAGGGAACAAGCTCTACAACGGTATTCTGCACTTTTGCCACCACAGACAGAGCTTGGGAAGCTTAAGGAAGGGCTGTTTGATCAAAGAAAGGAGAAAGGTCCACTGCTAATTGTAGATTCCCCTGGGGAGTGAAGTTTGTAGCTGCTGCTTGATCATTGGCTGGGGAGAGAGGACTAAGGCCATTCCTTTGTAGGGAAGGGTGGTTCTCAGAGATGTCCTCAAGTGGTCTCAGAGGAGAGCTGCCAACTGATTTCGCCTGACCCTTGGAGATGTCTCTCATGTTCCAATTTATGCACTTGCACTGAATATTTTGGATCTGCGACACTGCTTCCGTGTTTGACCTTCTGAAGTCTCCTGTTCGGCTAACTGCTGGAATGAAGAAGGAAGGAGTGGGAGGCATCTTCGTACCCTGCTGGAGAGACTGGCATTCCTGAGCGACATTGGATTGTGCTAAAGGAGCGACTGCCACCTCTCTAATGGGCTGCGTTGGGATTTCAGGAGGTGTCTCTCTGCTAGGTGCCCAATTTTGTGTCTCTCTATTCTGCTGGCTTGTTGAAGTATTTGGTCTGGAATCTGGTGACTTGTTTCCTGCGTCCCTCTTAGGAACGATAGGAGGGACTGACGTAGTATCTTGGTTTGGAGCTGGGGTCTCCCCCTCCTGCTGACCCAAGGTTTCAACAAGGGGGCAGGCCGGGCCTGTAGCATCCAAGATTACCAAGATTACTAAGGCCTGGAGATTCTCAGTTACAGGGCTTGTCTAGCCTGGGAGCTTCTCAGCGACATTTTGACAAATAGGTGATGGGCATGCTAAAGTGCCATTTGTTGTGCTGTAGAAGTTTTTTTCGACCCATTCTCTTGTGCTTTCCTCATCTCTCCGAAGACTTCCCATAGCAGTGAGCTGATTTTTTCCTCTCCCTTCCTCCTGTGAGTTCTCTATCTCCACGAATATCGGGAAATTTGAGTCCAATACTTGGAGATTAAGCGACTGACTCATGTTTACCCCTGGGTGAAGAAGTACCTTAATCCTGACATACATCTGGAACAAGCCGTATCTGTTGTTCGAGTCCAATTGCATCACCTTCCCGAAATAGTTTCCTAGGTCCACAATTACTGCCTCAAACCAAGCGTGTGACGGAATACCGAAAATCCTAATCCAAGTTCCTTCCTTACTTTCTGTAGTATCTAGAGACCATGGAGTAACTTTCTTGAGGCCCATCTCCTTGTGTAGGACGGTATCTTCTATGAACTCTTTTAATTCTTTTTCTGATTTCAGGAGGATAAGGAATTGAAATGGTGTTAACCTGATAACATCAATTGCCGAAGCCACGAATTTAGAATTTCTGATAGCAAAAATTAGCTGCAAGATGGATATTGCTCTGTTTGATGCCTCACCAACCAGCCCTAGTTGTAGCTCCTTGAGTTTTCTGGATACTACTTCCGGATCTGCCGTTGTCGTGAAGGAGGCCTGAGGCTCTTCCTGAGCCGCTCGTCTCCTAACGGTTAGGAATCTTGCTCCCTGTCTGACTGCATTAGCGAAGGATCCCAACTTGGGTTGAAGAGGAGGGCTCCTTTGCGGCCGATAACCCTTGGATAGAGGTATGGCATCCTGGTTGGGACCAGATCTGGGTTTTGCTACCTTGACAGAGACTTCTCTATCGTCGATCCTTTTGCTATCGAGGACCCCCAACGCTGCTCTTGCATCAGTTTCATAATGGAATTTTACAAAAGCATAGCCCCTAGGGGATATTGAGCCTGGGAACTTGGGAATGAAAACGTCATTAATTTCCCGAGTCTTTGGAAAATGGTGAGAAGGTCTTCCCGTGAGCAATCGTAGGGAAGGTTTCCAACAAATTAGCTAAAACCCCCTAGTGTATTTCCTGAAAATCTGGAGATGAGCGATTTCCTTGGATATCTTCCCGTTCTTTCCCCTCTCGCCCCCTCGCGAAGGGGCTCGGTCCCTCCTTCTCATGGGAAGCTTGTTAGAATCGTCGTGCTGGGAAACTCTTCATTGTTTACACGATTCAACAAGAGGATTTTGCGCAAAGATGGCTAGCGCGAAACGACAACTAGCTGGAAGGTGATACCGCGCAACGGCACCTAGCTATTTTCAATGGAGGGAAGGCGACCTCATTCCTTGGATGTGTTACCGCACAAATACTCTTACCACGGAACGACTCCTAGCGCGGAAGGCGGAAAACTCCCCGTGCGCAAAGACTCCTAGTGCGGAAGACGGTAACTCGTAGCGCTGAAGGCGGAAGCGGAAGGCGATCTTTGCAGCGTGGAAGGCGGAGACTTCTCGTGCGCAAAGATATCTAGTGCGCAAAGACGTCTTGCGCGGAAGGCGGAAGGTGGACTTCACTTCAAAGTATCACACAAGCTTTGAGCGGAAGGCAAACTTCACTTCAATGTATCGATCGCACAAGCTTTGCGCAGAAGGCGGGCTACACTTCAATGTATCGCATTAGCTTTGAGCGGAAGGCGGACTTCACATCAAAGTATCGATCGCACAAGCTTTGCGCAGAAGGCCGACTTCACTTCAATGTATCGCATTAGCTTTGCGCAGAAGGCCGACTTCACATCAAAGTATCGATCGCACAAGCTTTGCGCAGAAGGCGGGCTACACTTCAATGTATCGCATTAGCTTTGAGCGGAAGGCAGACTTCACTTCAATGTATCGATCGCACAAGCCTTGCGCGGAAGGCCGACTTCACTTCAATGTATCGCACAAGCTTCGTACAGAAGGCGTTGCGCGGAAGGTGGAGACTTCTAGCGCGCAAAGACGTCTTGCGCAGAAGGCGGAAGTCGGACACTCTCCGACCCTTGCTCGTTTGACTTGAGTCACTTTACCCACTCGAGCTGTCCCTCATGGTACATGTTGCAAAGACGTCAGGGAAGGGAATTGGTACTCTTGTTCTAAGGGCCATCATGTCTATAGAAATATCCACAAAAAAAAAAAAAAAAAAAAAAAAAAAAAAAAAAAACAAGGGTTGTTTTAAGCCATCTTGTATCATGTTTATCCTTTAGCTTTTTGTTTAAAAAATAGTCGTCTTTCAAAAATAAAAATAAAAATAAGCCATCTGATCAGTGGAAGGGTTGGAGCAGAAGTCCACCTTCAACCAGAAAAATTCATAGTAACAGGATGGGCAGAGCGGTCCAATTGTTGCAATTTTATCCTACATTCCATCCTCCTCGTGTATCAACAGTCCCCACCACCGGAAATGTTTGCCATGTGTACTGTGCGAATGGAACTATATAAAACTTCCGTGCAGACCTACATATTTGGACGCGGATTGCGTCCTACCCCCGCCCGGACCGTAATCCGTGCGGGCAGGGCTCTGTGACCCCACCGTGATGTAACTGTTTTATCCTGCTGTCCAACCATTTTTTCAGAAAATTTTAATATATGATACAAAAAATGAGGCAGGTCCAAGGCTTGAGTAGACCACACCAAAGGAACCTGCACTGATATGACACCCACTGTTGAAACCTTTCTAAGGGCCCACGTGATGTTTTTTTACCATAAAACCTATTCATAAGGTCACGTAGATGTGGATGAAGTGAAAACACAAATATCGGCTTGATCCGAAACTTCTCTGGCTTCCAAGAAGCTTTTAATGGTGGACGTTCAATCCCCACTTTGTGGTCCATCAAGCCTTGGACCTGCCTCATTTTTTGGTTCACGAATTAAAATTTTCTGAAAAATTCTTTGGACGGCAGGATGAAACAGTTACATCACGGTGGGGTCCCCTGCCCGGACGGAATACCGTCCGGGCGGGGGTAGGACGCAATCCGCGTCCTACATATTTAGCCTTCTTCGTGCAAAAATTGAGGAAATGTAGCCTCTGAAGGTTTCAAATTGTATCGTAACACAGACCAATTTCAATTATTTGGCTCACATTGCAAGAATCCAAGAGCTTCTGAAATAGTTTATTTCCAGATTTGTGGGCCATAAGCTCATCCATGGATCCTAGAGCCGTGCCAAACATGTTTTGTGTGGCCACAATGTCTCCTTGTTCCAGAATCTCCAGCAAATGCTTGCGGCCAATTATATCTCTGGCGATAGAATGTATCTCATCATTCCGCAGTCGTTACCAAGAGGGCAGGTTGGGAAATGCCAGTCCAAAATGATGGTCCAATTTCTTATTCAACTGAAGTATTTTATTCAGAGCAACTTCTTTTTCCCTCTGTGCATATTCCCAATCAAATTAGAAATATCACATGAATTCTAGAATCGGTGTAGAAATCTGCCTTAGGTCAAAATTTATCCAAGATCCAAACAATCACATGACCAGCTCTAGGCTTGAAATCTAGCCTGCTGGGTACTAGCTATATGGCCAATGGACCAGCTCTAGGTTTGAAATCTAGCTGAAGGTAAGTGGACTGAAACAAGCGCCATGCTGCAAGTCAGACCCAGTCTGTCCATCTTGAGGATCCCACCATGCTCTGTCACAAGACTCGGTCCTACCAACTCAAAAGGCAGGCAACCATTTTTTATTGGCCGTCAACTGGTTTTGTTAACTGTGGCCCACCTATTTTGTTAATCAGCCTGAATTTTTTTTGGGAAGAGCATTCGGGCGCTTGCTTCTTTCTATCACTGATGTTAATCAACCATCAGTGATTCTTATATGTGTGTGCAATCTTGTGCCAATCGTCGCCTTTCTCCTTCTCGCATACCCTCTGTAAATGGAGACAACTATAGATTTGTAGACATTCAAAGTTTTAAGTTGCGACCTGGATGGAAAACACTCCACTTAACCACATTTGTAGCACGAAACTGAAAAGTTTGCAAAGAAAATAACTATTGATTGACATTCAATGTAAGCTTGTCACTCACCTGATAAGCAGGCCGCCTTGATTTTTAGTTCAACCACCAACTGCCATTTGCTCGTTTTCCTATAACTGTACAAGGATAACACGTGCTGTTAGGCCCCTTCTCCATCTCATTTGTTTGAGTCCCACTTACATTCCTTGATGAAATTATGGTGTTTAAAGGTTCTGTTTGCCAAATAAATCAGCCAACCATAGAAAGCAATCCAGTAACAAAAAAAGGAGCTAGTTGACAATGCTCAGATAGAATTTATATGGCAGGTATAGGTTTTCAATTTGCATAAATGGACCCATAGTTCTTTGGAATTTACTTCATTACACGGTATGTATAATCAAGGTAAGTGTGTTATTGAATAATAACATCCTTCAATGTATGATTGTTGAGCATGCAATTTAGCTCATCCAACAACTTCTATAAGGATGATTTGCTTGCCTATTTGGATTGGTGGAATTCAAAAAATATGTGTGGAAAGGAGTTTTCTGCTGATGTAGTACTTACAATTGGAAGAAGAGGTAGGAAGGAGAGAGTTGATGCATTTCCTCTTCGACTCTAGTAGACGTCCACACCATTGGCCTCCTCTCCGGCATTCAGATTCGGTATATCCAATGTCAATATATGGGATGTGTGCTATCTTGTTCCAATCCTCGCCTTTCTCCTTCTTACATCGCTTCTTTAATTGGGGACAACATTTGATTTCTGTCTTCTGTCAATCCACTCCGGAAGAGCCGTTAGACTTTCATATAATTACCGATTTCTAGCTCTTCTAGTGTTGTCACATGTCGTAGCCCGAATTCTCTTTTTAGGATGAACGGAGTGGATTTGTCAAAAATATTAAAGTGGTCCCACCTAGCATCCCAACGCAAGGAAACTACTGCGAAAGGCTGTACAAACACGGATTGAATTGACGTTACCTTGCCTTTCCATGTTTGCTTAGCTGGACCATACAGATGAGGATTGAGCAGAGACGCTTGCTTCCGGACCGTTCACAGCGTTATTACCTGAAAAAAATATGAAAAATAAAAAATAAAATAAAATCATCCTTACAAAAAACTTCTGCCACCCACGGGCGTTCAATCCCGACTGTCTGGTATGGCATGGCTCACATGAGTTTTAGATCTACGTGATTTTTAGAATCCTGATATAGAGGTCTTGAAAAACAGATGGACGGATTGGATTTTTCACAAACATCTCTATGGGTCCTGCATAGCCTTCGGCACAGGAATATCCATGTGCCTGGGGCAACGGGGTGGTGGTGAACTATCACGTTATTCATAATAGTAGTGGTGAACTATCACGGTATTCTTATCTGGAAAAAGAGATTCTAAAGCATTTTTGCTTTTTCCTACAGTAACACTCTAGGTCTCCAGCACACTGTTTGAGCATACCCACCTTCTCTTGCTTCAGTGCGTCTTTGCTTGTTGAGGCTTCTTCAACCTCAGGTATGGCTTATTTAGTTTCTAACGTATGGATTTTTTGTTTTTTATTTTTTCTCTTCCTTCTTAATTGTTTTTAGGATTTGAGGTTTTGCCTTTGTTGCGTTTCGTTACCGGAGATGTGGCTAGTTGGGAGAGGTGGATCCACTCAGTCCGTCTAAATGGCCATGTTAATGGATGGTCCATGGATGTAAACCACGGAAACGGATTGGCTACTCCCCCTGCCACCAGCCCGGTGGCTGGTGGTCGGTGCTCTGTGGGCCCCACCATTATGTATGTGTTTCATCGATTCCGTTCATCAATTTTTACATATCATTTTAGGGATTTATCCCAAAAATGAGAGGGATATAAATCTCAGGTGGACCACACCACAGGAAAACAATAGTGATTGGATATCCACCATTAAAATCCTCCGTAGGCCCACTGCACTGTTTATTTGACATCCAATCTGTTGATTAGGTCATACAGACCTAGATGAAGGGAAAAAACAAAGATCAGCTTGATCCAAAGTGTGGTCCATTTGAGATTGGGATATACCTCATTTTTTGTTTCTTGCCATGAAATGATCTGGAAAAATAGATGCACGGCATGGATGAAACACATACATCATGGTGGGGGCCACAGAGCACCGACCACAGAAACTGATGGCTGGGATCATCTGTCAACGGAGGTCATAAAGAAAGAGAGCCCAATATATGAGAGGCCTATATCCAATTCCCTATCTGCCTAATGTCAATGATTCAAATATAAGCTCCAATCAAGCATATTTACTAAGCATAATCACTGGTAAATCGACTAAATCATTAAAGAGGTGTGCTCCAGCGGGGACACGGATTTGCCTTTCGCAGGTAGTTTCTGCGCAAGGATGCTGGCTGGGGCCCATCCAGATGTTTGTGAAAAATCTATCCCATCCATCCATTTTGAGAGCTCATTCTACGACATGCGGCCAAAAGTGAGGTGGATCCAAAAATCAAGTGGGTCACACGAGAGGGAAAATTGGGGAAAGAATTTTCTACCATTGAAACTTTCCTGGGCCGCACCTTGATGTTTATATGCGTACAATGAATATGTTGAGGTGTTCACATGTGCGAAAGGCTATATATGTTGAGGTGTTCACATATGCGTACAATTTTAATATTCCCCACATAATACTCACCCAATTTCCCTTGCTGCAATTTGGCATGAACCCATGATTTCCAAACATGGCCTAGAGAAAACACAAACATGAAATTGAGCGGGATGAATTAGAAAATTAGCGGGGCAAGCATGAAATTGAGTGGGGGAAACACAAAATCAGCGGGACAAACTATAAAATTAGCGAGGGAAACATGAAATTGAGCAGGGGAAACATGAAATTGAGCGGGGCAAACATAAAATTGAATGGGAAAAACTAGGAAATGAGCGGAGCAAGCATGAAATTGAGCGGGGCAAACTAGGAAATGAGCGGGGCAAACACGAAATTGAGCGGGGCAACCATGAAATTGAGCGGGGCAAACATGAAATTTAGCGGGGCAAATAAAAAATGCTACAATTGTACAATGGCATTGCATGCGAAGTTCGGTCAATTTCATGCGTTAGGCTTAGTCAATTTCATGCATTAGGCTTAGTCAATTTTATGCGTTGATCGATTAAATCCATGTCAAACTTGTTCAATTCAATTTGAAGCTCATTTAATTCCATACTAGGGCTCACTTGATCTCATGCCAAGCTCACTGAATTCCATGTTTACCTTGCTCAATTTCATGCTAGGATTGCTCAATTTAACGTTTACCCAGCTTAATTTCATGGTAGATAAGGTCAATTTAATGTTTGTCTTGATAAATATCATATTACAATCGCTTAATTTAATATTTGTCCAGTTTAATTTCATGGTAGATAAGGTCATTTAATGTTTGCCTCGATAAATTTCATTGTAAGATCGCTCAATTTAATGTTTGCCCAGCTTAATTTCATGGTAGATAAGGTCAATTTAATGTTTGCCTCAGTCAATTTCATGCTTGCCCCGTTGAATTTCATGTTTGCCCCGCTCAATTTCCAGTTTGCCCCACTCAATTTTCTGCTTGCCGCGCTGAATTTCATGTTTGCCCCACTCATTTTCATGTTTGCCCCGCTCAATTTCAAGTTTGCCCCGCTCAATTTCATGCTTGCCCCGTTGAATTTCATATTTGCCCCGCTCATTTTCATGTTTACCCCGCTCATTTTCCAATTTGCCCCGTTCAATTTCATGCTTGCCCCGCTCAATTTCATGCTTGCCCCATTCAATTTCATGTTTGCCCAATTTCCAGTTTGCCTCGCTCAATTTCATGCTCACCCCGCCGAAATTCATGTTTTCCCCGCTCATTTTCATGTTTGACCCACTCAATTTTCAGTTTGCCCCGCTCAATTTCATGCTTGCCCCGTTGAATTTCATGTTTGCCTCACTCAATTTCCAGTTTGCCCCACTCAATTTCCTGCTTGCCCCACTCAATTTCATGCTTGCCCCGCTCAAAATCCTTTCAAAGAAAAAAGATTCTTAAATAATACACTTGAGAAAAAACAATTGAACATTTTTTAGTTAAGACATATGAGGAAACTTAATATTTTACTAATATAGTGAGGAACTCATGTACTTGTTAATGAAATAACATGTTCATGTCCACCAATTGAATGACATGAAAAAATTAAGTGCGAAAATCAATGATATTGAGAAAGACTTGTGCATTTTAGAATTTTCAACAACATTCTCCAAAGACTTGTGCATGAAGCCTTTCTCCCTTGAGACTTTTCGATTCTTCTCTCATTAGCACTGACAAGTGAGCTTTCAAATACGGTTCATTAAGAGGGATTCCACAGAGAATTGTTAATATTTTTTCTTTCTTTTTCGTTGTGAAGAGTAGTTTTATAGATTGATTAAATGCTCAATGGGCGCAAAACTTGCTAACTGAATGAAGTAATCTTTTTATGAAACAGATTTTTGTTGAGTTTGATCTTATTCCACTAGCAAGTGTTTTCCTCGCAAAGGTTCATGTTGCTCACATGCATGATGGAAAAAAAGTTATTGTAAAGGTAATTTTTTGGCGTTTTTCCATTTGCATAGGCAACTAAAGCTTCAAACTCCAAATTGGAAATCTCTATGACATAAATTTAGAACTTTTCATATTAAAGATTACATTTTCTATGGTGTCCTAATTCCTTTTTTTTTTAATTAATTAATTAATTATTTATTTTTGCATCAAGTGTGAAGAAGTAAGTTGATAAAGTAATAAAAAATTTTTTAAAAAAAGTTGATAAAGTAATAGTACTTGTGGGAAAAGGAGATGAGAAAATAACTGTAGACCCATGGCTACGGATTATAACCGTAGCCTAATTGTCGATAATATCGACATATGATATATAATATCGAGCATAAGTCATCAATAATATCGAGATATGATAGATAGTATTGATAACCAACATCGACTAATGACTGTGGACTTATTGCTACGGTCAGTGAGACCCTATAGTTACGGATTATAACTGTAGCCATAATTGTAGCTTCGATATATCGAAAGCCTTTCGATATTATCGAAAAAGTCCATAATTGTCTAGCAAGTTTGCCTAAAAAATTCTGCAATTTTGGACAGATTATCGCTACGGATTATAACCGTAGCCAAACTACGCCGGCGTCAGTGCCGCAACCGTTTGTGTTTTTTTTTTTTTTTTTTTTTTGTCTTACTTTTGTGGGTCCCATCATGAGGTCTGCGTTATATCCAAACCGTCCATATATTTGGCTAGCTTATATTAAGGCTTGAGACAAAAAATAAGATAGATCTAACTATCAAGTGGACCACACTGTAAAAGGCAGTGGGGAATTGAACGTCTACCATTGAAAACCTTTTAGGGGTTACAGAAGTTTTGGATCATATGAAATTTGTTTTTCCTCTTTGTCCAGGTTTTTGTGACCCTATGAATGAACTTAGACGGGGAGGATTTCTCACAAACATCACAGTGGGCCCCCTAAAGTTTTCTAATGGTTGACGCTCATTCAACACTATTTCCTGTAATGTGGTACACTTGAGATTTGGATATACCTCATTTTTTGTCTCATATCATAAAATGATGTGGAAAAATATTTGGACGGCATGGATGAAAAGCATACATCATGGTGGGGCTCATAGACCACCGACCATCCGCCATTGGCTGGTGGCAGGGGGAGTACCCAATCCGTTTCCGTGAACGGAGGGGTATTTTCGTCCTCAAATTCGTTGTCCGTACGAACAGGTTTAAGTTGCAAAGCAAAGTTTGTATTCTTTCATAAAAACTGCTGGATAAAAGGTGGGGTCCACAGACCTAAATTTCTCGACTGCATAAGTCCCAAGCGGATTTCACTGCTAAATTTTCAGACTGATCGTGGGGCCAGATGCAGCCGTCACTATCATCAGAGGTGGCAAATCCCCCATGAAGTATGGCTAACGGTGAGGTTTATTTACCACGTGACTTCCCTATCATAAAGACCTTTGCCATTAGTCATGCCTCAGTGGTATACTATCAAATATTTTAACATAAGGTCATGAGTTCAACTACCCATTGTAGTGAAATCCTAATATAAGTGGAAAAAAAAAAAAAAAAAGCACAAAGAATTGGATGAAGGGAAAACACAAGTATCAATTCTTACTATTTCCTGTGGTGTGGTGTGGTCCACTTGAACTTTGGTTCCACCTTTCTATTTTTTGCTCTTATTTTAAGAGCATCTAAAAAAAATAAATGGATGATGTGGATCTGAAAAATACATCCGGATGGCTCAAGGAAATTTCACACATCAAGATATTCCCTCTCTGCGTTGTGCGGCACACCCCGAGAGAAGAAAGCAGGAAGCATAGACTTGGAAAACTTCCGTGGCCCCACCTTGATCTATGTTCAGATCCACACCGTCTATTCATTTTTTCATATCTTTTTAGGTCACGAGCCCAAAAACAAGGCAGAGCCTAGGCTCAATCGGTCCACAATATGGTAAACAGTGAGAATTGGACTCCTAGCATTGCAAATTTCTTAGGGCCATGGAAGGCTCTGATCAAACTGATATTTATGTTTTCCATTCATTTAAGCGCATTGCAAATTTCTTAGGGCCATGGAAGGCTCTGATCAAACTGATATTTATGTTTTCCATTCATCTAAGCTGTGGCCGTATGAACAGATTTGGTATATATCTAAAAAATAAATCTGGTGGTGGATCCTAAGAAGATTTCAATGATAGTCATTCAATCCTCATTGCTTTTTGTGGTGTGGTCAACTTGTGTATGGATGTACCTCTCTTTTGGTATTATGCCCTAGAATGATCTTTAAAAAAAATGGATGGAAGGATTGGATCTAACACATACATCATAGTGTGGCCTAGAGAAGTTTAACACCTTTAAAATGGTGATGACATGGACCAAGAAGCAGCAGCATTGGATTCCCCTGTTCCTTCAACTAAGACGATCCACACTCAAATTAAAAATACAAATTAAGAAATAGTACTGTGGATCGTCGGTGTTGCAAGCACATGAAATTCTAACAACTGCGCTTCTCATTGGTCCACCTCATTTCCAGGACTAGCTCACAAAATACGCTGAAATTCTCTCTCTGATAGAATGCGTGCTGCAACACAATTTTTAATATATGGAACTTTTCTAAACCCCACCATGATTTTTGGGCTAGATCCACACTGTCCATCAAATTTTAAAAAAAGATAATTTTAGGTCATGAGCCCAAAAATAAGGTACGTTCAAAGCTCAAGTGGGGACCACACCACAGAAAGAGGTGGGGGATTGAACAAATTGCCATTAAAACCTTCTTAAGGCCAACCATGAGGCTTATTTGGCATCTAACCAGTTCATAAGGTCACCCATACTTGGATGACCATAAAACACAAATATCTGCTTGATCAGAGCCTTCCGTGGCCCTAAGAAGTTTTCCACAATAGCGTTAATTCTTATTGTTTCCTATATAGTGGTCAACTTGAGCTTGTCTGCCTTCATTTTAGGATTATATAATACAATGATATGAAAAAGTAGATAGGTGGTGTGGATCTAAGAAATATATCACCGGGGGTTATGTAAATTCCACACCTCATTAAATTCCATTGCTTATGGGAGGGAGAAGAAAATAGAAGGGTTGACATGCGAAACTTCCATAAGCCTTATCATGATGTATGAATTCATCCGTCCATCCATTTTCCACATGTTTTAGGACATTAGACCAGAAACTAAGAAGATCCAAGACTTAAATGGGCCACACTACCATAAACAATGGGAATTGGATGCATACTAATGAAAACTTCTTGGGGCCACAGAGATCAAGCTGATATTTATATTTTCCCTCCATACAGTACGTGTGACCTTATTAGAGGTTTGCCATGAAGAGGTTAGATGGCAAATAAACTCCACAGTAGAGCCTACAAAGGTTTCAATGTTAGTCATTCAAACCTTGCTGCTTTTTGTGGTGTGGTCCACTTGAACTTTGGATATGCTTCATTTTTGGGCTCATGCACTAGAATAATGTAGAAAAATTAATGGACTGTGTAGATCTAACACAAATCATTGTGAGCTCAAATAAATTACACGCGTTAAAAGTTAGATTGCCTAGTATGCAATCCATTAGTGGGAGAGAAAACTGGCACTTTGTGAGCGCGCCAGCGTCATCATTGATGTGGACCAATGACAAGCGATGGCACTGAATTTTCGTGTGACGCGGATTAACCACTGAACTCGACATTAGCTAGTAGGTACTGGCTACTCAAGTAACATCATTACATTCTATGGGCCCCACTATGATGTATTTGTTGTATCCACGCTGTCCATTCATTCAGAGATATCATTTTAGGGCATGAGCCAAAGAATGAGACAGATCCAAAGTTCAAGTGGACCCCACCATAGAAAACAGTGGGGATTGAACGCTTACCATTAAAACTTTTTTTTAAAAAAAAAATCCACATAAGTTTTCAATCAAGCTGATTTTGGTGTTTTCCCTTATTCCATGTTTGTACTGTTAACTTATAAACAGGTTGGATCTCAAATAAACATCAGGGTGGGCCCTACGAAAGTTTCAACGGTGGGCGTCACTGTCCTACATGCACGTCAAATATTTTCAATACTTTTATTTTTATAAAAAGACTTTTCAAATATTTTCAAGACTTTTATTTTTATAAAAATACTCTTTACGTGATTTCGGAGCATTGATTCATGTGACAAACTATGCAAGGTTGTCTCACTAGGCTTTGTGGCTCACTCTTTTAGGTTATTCCTTTTTAGGTGTATAATTAGATGAGAGCTCTAAGAAGAGGAAGAATATTAGAGATTTACTTTGTAGTTTATCTTTTCTTAGGGGAGAAATCAATGTAATAAGGTCTGCTTAGTGACCACTTAATTTAATTGTAGAAGAGTAGACGAGTAGATTAGTGAGTGGTGATTGATAATTTAATCTTTGTTATTATTATTGATGATGATTTAATATATATTAGTTTTGCTAATATATATTAAGTAATGGGTGAATGTGGATGTGAAAATATATGTAAAAGCAATGCGGAATGTTTAAGCATTCATACATATTTGCCTCACATCCTTGAATTCAAAGATCAGAGTTATTATATTCCCGGTGCCAGATTTTGTGGCATGACACCAGTAGGGAGAAACATCCCCTCCCTGTCCAAGGATTGGACATCCACACCCAGAGAGAGAGAGAGAGGGAGAGAGAGAGAGAGAGAGATCGTCACCTCTCATTTCTACTCATCTCCTTTGCAGTCTACTTGAAATTTAATTATATCTAGATATGTAATCTATCTCTCATTAATAAAAAAGAAAATGAGCTCTTAAAAGTTTCAACGCTTCCATATTTAAAATTTTTTTACAAAAGCAAATTAGGAAACAATACCATTTTGTTAGAGAATAGGTTATTGAGGGTGAGATTTTCCACTCTTAAGATGTTGGTTGATGTTTGACTGAACCATTAGTGCATGACTTCAAGATGTGGAGTGCATTATATTATCTTATATTTATGTTCGTAATATTCATATTGAATATTAAGTTGGTTTACATGTGTACCCAACTTGACTTGATTTCTAAACATTTAGGTCCGAACCCAACCCAAAACATTAAGTCCAAAAATGGTTGTAGATCTCTTTAAATTACGTTGATTAACTCAATTAGCATTATATCTGAGCACCCATTATAGCTTTAACATCAAGAAATATATCTCCAAACATTTCGAGTCCATTAAGAAGCAACATACAATCACAAAATGGAAATATATACAGAGAAGTTATCCTAACAAACATACTTTTTTTGGTAAGTTGAGGTTGAACCATGGTATTGCTTTGATTCAAACTAATCAGAGGATGAGGTTGACCCCTTGGTTGGGCCCACTCACCGGGGTTCAAGAGCTGAGATAGTTACATCATTGTTAGAGCAGATTTTGATAGTTACATCAGTTTTAGAAGAAAATTTAGCACTTGCAGAAGATTTATCTGATTCAACAATAGCCCTTTCGATGAAAAATACTGGTTTTTTAGGTTGAGGAAGTTTCATAGATTCAGTTTCGAGCATGAAAATGACCGAAGACATTGTGGGCCTATCCGCTGCATCTTTTTGAACACATAACAACCCAATATGAATCCATCTAATCACTTTGTTGGTGGGACATGACTCTATTAATATAGGATCAATCAACTTTGTTGCTCTTCCGCTACACCACAATCTCCATGCCTGTGATATCAAACTTCATGTAAGAAAATGAGATTAAGAAAGGTAGGTTTAATTTGATTGCTAGGAAGAATCCTACGTAAGTTAGAAGGCTCTGAGCGTCTTCAGGGAGACGGAGACTCTTGTTCCTTCTTCCACTTATGATCTCTAGTAGTAGAACTCCAAAGCTGTAGACATCAGATTTCACCGAGAATATCCCTCCCATTGCATACTCTGGTGCCATGTAGCCACTGTTGGTGATGACCAGATGGAAACATGGGTTAGAAGCCTTATGACTAGCAAAAGGGAATGCACATTAGATTCATTTAGACATGGCAATGTGGCAAAAGCGTCTCACAACTCATCAGGTGAATCGCACTATTTCCAGAACTTTGTTGGAAAATTAGATCGTGTACAATCAGCTAGTGTGTCACACATGTACGTTGAATCACACGTGTACAATCAACTGATCAGTGTCTTGAATTTCAAAACCATGTGCCACATTGTAATGTGAAAGGCAAGTCTTGTTATTAGAGCTCATGGGGCATTAAATGTATTTGGAGAAGTAGAACATTGGATGACAACTTACTATGTTCCAACGACTTTATTGGTATTGAACTCACTTTCATTTTCACTTAAAAATCGAGCCATGCCAAAGTCAGAAATCTTCGGGTTCATCTCATGGTCTAATAAAACATTGCTTGCTTTTAGATCCCTATGAATGATTCTGAGTCTCGAGTCTTCATGGAGATAAACAAGGCCCTTTGCAATTCCACTTACAATGTTATGGCGTCTTTCCCATCCTAATTGAGCACACTTGACTGAATCTGAAAACAAGATGCAAATTGAGTTAGATGTTTAGGTTGTGTTTCTTAAAATGCAAGTTTAGTTAAACATTTTTAGTTGCATATATTAGAAATGTAAATTGAATTAAGGGCATGTTCGAATATGTGGAATCCACCAGGACAATTGGGGTTGTTTACATAGATGAAAAACCATGGATTCCAAGACATAATAATTGAAATTATCTATAGTGGCAATTCCCTGCAAAACAAACAAGTTGATTGTTATGTAATAAAAATAGGATTTCCAATGATATCCAAACAACTCCCCTAATTTTTGAATCAAAATTTCTACATTGATGATATAAAATTATCACAATTTTTTTTTTTTTTTTTTTTTTTTTTTTTTTTTTTTTTTTTTTTTTTTTAAACTTGGTACAACGCTCATTTCTCCATGCTTGGGAGTCGCAATAAGAGCACAAAACTGTCATAGACGGTATGTATTCGTCTAGCACATAGTTTGATTAAAATCAATGAATTATATCAGCAGATAATCATACATTATTCACATAATCCAAAGTCATATGTATCAGTTGATTTTAATCAGTATATTCTGCTACTATCCTCACTTCGAATGGTCATCTAGAGTGATCGAAACCAATCATTTGGTACCTAATACCTCAATTAGTGACAAAAAGAAATTGCATCATAGAGTCATTAATGCACAAATGGGGACTAAGGAAATTGCATAAAGTTCATCTCTTTAAAGATTTTCGATCATTAAGTTGATAAAACAATTTTTCGTATATGCAAAGGGTCTTATTAGATGATTGGTTCCATTCATAATACTGCTGCAAAGATGATTTGTTTAAAGCACGAGTGTGTGTGTGTGTGTGTGTGTGTGTGTGTGTGTGTGTGTGTGTGTGTGTGTGTGTGTGTGTGTGTGTGTGTGTGTGTGTGTTGTGTGTGTGTGTGTGTGTGTGTGTGTGTGGTGAAATTCAGAAACTGAAGAAGAGAGACTGTCCAAACCAAAGAGGAAGGCATCCAGGCTGGTGTTTGGCATGTATTCATAGATGAGCAATTTCTCTCCTCTCTCAATGCAACAATACAAGAGCCTCACAAGGTTCCTATGTTGGAGTTTGGCAATCAATGTGACTTCATTCTTGAATTCCTCCAGTCCTTGCCCTGAGCTCCTTGATAGCCTTTTAACTGCTATTTCCCTCCCATCAAATAACGTTCCCTGAAATGATTTTTGATGCAATCGTTGGTTAATTAAAAACTATGTACCATAATCTGTTTATGAATAAAGAAATCCTATATATATTTGGATGCCCAAGCAGCTTGAATTTAAAATTTTTAATTGAGTTTAGAAAAACAAATTTATTGACATTTTTGAGTATTCATAATGAGGTAATAACCCTTAAATTATTGTAATTACTTTTACGTCATATTTGGATCAAGGGAAAATAAAAGAATGGAAAGGAAAAACAAGCACTTGTTTTTTTCCATTTATATGACATTTAACTATGTTTGGATGACAAAAATAGTAATGCATTCCACATAACAGTCATTATTTTATCATAATCAATTTCCCCGACATAGGATATGAACTGAGGATTGCCTCATTGAAGTAAGATTTATGGTTACTATCCAAACAAGATATCAAAAACTAGAATCCACGGTTCAAAAGTGACATGGAATTCTTAGGAATCCATTATTAGATAATCATTTACAATTATTTTCCTCTATTTTGTTTCCCTCATTCTAAATATGCTTTTTAGGTGCTCAAGATATTAAAACCTAGCTTATTTCTATTTCCTTAGACTGCTAATTTATAATGAGTTTGATTGTGTATCCAAACACACCTTTAGAGAAGTGTCATTACCTTATATACAGGTCCAAATCCACCTTCTCCGAGTTTATTTTCATTAGAGAAGTTATTTGTAGAAGCTTCTATTGTAGCGAAGTTCATGATCGACAATTCTGGAACTTGATCACCTTGCATACTAGCATTGACGATTTCCGAACCATCATGATGCCCCAAATAATGTGATAATGCATGATCTTCTTCTTTCTCTGATATAAAAAAGTGAAACTATCGTGTTAGTCTTTAAAGTATAATGATTCCACTTAATGGTGATTGAGGTTACTTACCCTATCCATGGGCAAATGCCTACATGATCAAATAATCCAGACCACTCATATAACTCTTTGAATTGGATATTCAAAAAATGATGATAGTCAATGGTCTATTTAATATATGAATTTGTTGCCTTAGATTTATCATCCCATGTTTCCATTTGGTGGCATTAATGGTGTGGCTTAACACATTGATTGTACTGATAATCTGTATGGCCAGACCCAACCCATTGACATTCTAAGGCAATAACACCAAGTTCATTTAGTTTGTTTACCTTCATATGGTCTCTTTCTTCTTCGTAAATACAAGCAAATGCAAGAACTACAGAGAGCCAATATGAAAACCGAGGCAACAACAGCTATGATTATAACCCTTGATTTGTTTCCTGTAGTAAAAGAAAACGATTAGGCATTTCCAATGCAATGCACATTGTTAGGGTTGCATTTATTTATTTACCAAATCATGCAAGTGTGATGGGCACTTAGGCTTTTTGTGGCTCATCAAACTGTTATAAACATGTGTATATATTTATTTCTTAGATTATATTAAGATATTACAATGTTTCATTTTATACGTATGGATGTGATTATTTTATGATGATATATGCACAAATATTTGGATTGGCATTCAGATGAGGTGTAGTTAATATTTATTGCAGACATTGTGCAGGTATGCACAACATGAGTGATGCATATTGAGATGCATGTACATATGAAATTTACATCTGCCCTAATTTATAAGATGATTGGGACAAGATTTCATATAGATCAGTATGATCAGCTCCATACTTAGTCAAATCATGTAATTCTATGTATAATAGTGTGGACGATTCATTGGTTGATTGGATGGACTTATATGACGATCACATAGACGACGAATGCTTGATCATTTACAATATGTGAATTGAGCCACACGTGTTATGAGACCAATTACCTCCAAGTGACAAATAGGGTAATGTTCGATAAGCGAATGTGCTAGTCATGACTCTTATGTTTTTATTACTCTTTATTGGGAGTTAAGGTTGTGATGAGGTGGCGTTATTTGTTATGTATTCTTAAGGCCACGTTGATAGATTTAGTTGTGCATGAAGCAGGCTGTGAAAGCATCCAAATCAATATTAGGTCATGGAGATGGGATAGTTTGATATTGCAAATGATCACATAATGATGATGATGCATAAGAAACTTATCTAAGACACTAGATTGGATGAACGAAGGGATTTGAGGGGTTTACGCTAACATCTCACAACTATCGCCTCTGCCTACAATGATCGACATCACATGATTGTCAAAACTGATGATTGGCATCACAAAACCATTAGAATTGACAATCTTGTGGTGGCACCTGTAGCCATGTTAAAAGGAGATGCTCCATTCATAGTAGAAAAGGGCAAGTATTAATGGGCGTGGATTAATAGCTGAGGGATCCGACGTTGATTCAAGGGGTTGTGAAAGGCATGCAGTCACCAAACCTTATGAGTGGTAGAGGCGGCGGTGATGTTTGTCTTAGGGTATGATTCATGGAGGTGTTTAAGCCAAAAATGGGTTTGGGAAATATATAGTGATAGACTAATTACTAGGCCTGCATTTGAGACTCATGAGGCCATTAATCATTTGGTTGGATAGTGATGCGTAGATCTAGTTTGAAGGTGTGGATGCAGTCATTATATTAGACCCAATCACATTGGCCCATAAAAAGTGATGATCTTTGATCACCATCATTTAAAGGCTATAAATGAAACCACGTCAAAATCTGGTCTCAAATCTGGATGAGAACTCGAGGTCAAGTTCTTTTAAAGTGGAGGGCGCTGATGTAGAGTAGGTCACAGACACTTTCATGGCAAAGATAGACCAGAAAAGGCCCAATCGGAGGTGGAAACAATCTAAAACAGCCGTATCTCGCAAACTGGGATGAGTTTTTCAACGTATCATATGTGATTTTGGGGTAGGAGAAGCTACTTTAGCCAACCAACCCCACTATGCCAAGTTGTACACATGAAATTTGCAATACTGCATTAGATCAATGGTCAAAAGTCTATTTTATTTTCATTTTTACTATAAATAGTAAGTTTTAGTTCGAGTATAACTTTTGATCCTTTGAGTTGTAGGAGTGGTGCCCAACAAGAAAATGCGTAGAAAAATTAGGAGAATAACATGGTTCTGCCAAATTAGACACTTGCTATTTTTGGACGAAAACCATGAAGTCTAGTAAGAATGGAGACCGTCTATAAATAGTGAGTTTACTATTTATAATAAGTCACGTGTTTAGGTAGTTTGAGTGTAAAACTTTGTCCTAGGTTTGAGATCATTATTTAAAGAATTGTAGTTTTATTTTTATAATCAATCAATTTATTTCAAATTTATTAGAAATTATTTCTACTTTTATCTCTCATGGATTCGAGAATTCTTTGTGAGGAGACCGGAGAGCTTCGTGGATTTGGAGTAGATATCCCTTGAGGAAGACAGTGTTTGACCTCATCACGTCCCTCCTTGCGTCGGTTGTGGATAGGGCAATGACATGGTTGATGTGTGTGGGCACAAGTCTACGACGATAAGTAGTGGAGCAAAGTGACAATCTTGATGGGTAGAGTAGTGGTGGTAGGTGGCAGAAAATGGGCTTAATAATCATCAAGCTAGTTGTACTATTTTGATACCATTAAAAAAAAAAAAAAAGAAGCAAAGATGGAAGAATTATTTGATTTCATTTAGTGTAAGGTCTCAAATTTATATATGAGAGATGGCCCCAAATATTAAATAATACAATAATATAAAATCTAATCTAATTGGTTTAATTGGATTATACCATAATGAAATCTAGACAAAAAGGGATTATATAAAGTGTTTTCCAAATATGCACAAAGGGAAACGAAGTCCTCCCTAGTAAAAGATTACCCTAATCTACTTCAACAATTCTGAAATCACTTCAATTCACTCTACAAAACTTCTCTTCTCCCAATCCTATCTCGTAATCTTTTAAAAGCCCCTCCAATGTGCTATTTCGCAAAAGTGAGTTTTATATTACAGATCAATTTTTCTCTAAATCTGGGCAAAATAGTATGTCATTTGCATTTGGTTAGTGTCACTTCGATATTGCAAGCATTTGGCAGTGTTGCTTCAATATTGCAAGCCATAGAACAATTCTCTAACAGAGATAAAGTCTTGAGTTAGACCTTGAAGAAAATTTTCTGTGAATCCTCTTGCAAACCGATTTAATAATCAATGAACAGTAAATACTGCTTCAAACGCAAAGACGGTGTAACTTGTCTCAAGCTTCTCCAATCTCCTTCCGTTTCTTACTCTCTTCTAATACAAATGAACAGCTAAAATAAACTTAGAATATTATTTTCTCAATTTATTTATTTTGTCCACTGTGGCCCACCTGATGAGGAGACGAGCCTGGTTCTTTAATCATGGTTTCTATAAAGTGGGACCGACCTAGTGAACCATTCGCACACACACCATGTTGGCAACGACGTCGACAAGCGGAAGGAATCAGTCTCTTTATGAATATTATACATACTGTGCATCGTGATATCATTTAGGTGGACCATATGATATGGTGCAAATGAGTTCCCATTCTTTCTTCATTATAATTTTAGTGTGAATTGCAAATAATGAATGAAGAAACTAATCCGACCAACAGTTTTAGTTGCACTAGAAGCATTTCACCTGGCAGTGGCGGCGTGGGTGGAGCAAGAACTGTAGGAGGAACTGTAGGAGGAGTTGCAACAGGCAGTGGAGGTGAGCCGGCTTGAATGAAGGGATATACCTCATATCTTATATAACAACTCAGAGACAAAACCCGCGCTCCCAATTTTCCTCTACAACAATTCTGAATCCAGTTGATCATCGATTGCAGACATGAATGGCAATCCTTACTTGATATATCTCGAACACACTCAACCGATCCGTATATTCGAAAGTCAGGAGCATTCACTGAGCTGGCTACAAACATGGAAGGAGACAGCTCTGTAGAGGACAGATTGTTCATCAACACTCCTACTTGTTGATTGAAAAGATCTGGATCCTGTGCACTATTTCGATTTGGAATGGAATACTCTGGGACAATATCAGGTTGAGAAAAGAAGCTCTGGTTTGAGTAACGTAGGAGGCACTCGTCGTATCTTATGAACCCTTCCTTCTTGTTGGGACAGAGTCGGATAATCTCGTCCAATGAAGTTTTTAAGCATTCTCGGCAGGAATCAGATGAAAGGTCGCTCCGGCATTGGGCGAGGCCGTAGACACGATCAGGGTCTACGCCAGAGGAGGTGTTGTGGTAGCCGTTGGTGGGAGTTTTGGTATGTAGAGATTGGAGGAGGAGGTTGAGATTCGTTCCGTATTTGCTACCTTCAGTATAATTGCCTTTAGACTGACAGGGGTGAACGACTTGGGCCCTATTGGGGCTTTGAAAGATCAGGAATAAGCAAGTGTATAGGAATAAATGGATGGTTTTTGATGGAAGAAGCTGCATTCTGCAGAGATAGAGACAGAGAAAGAGAGGATTGAAATGATAATTTTGTGTATTCTGATACGAAATTATTATGAGACGGCAAGATTGTTTAAGAGAAGCTACAGTCAAACACATATAATGATAATAAAATATCAATAAAGACCTTCTTTCATGCACTTAGTCAAATGGAATGCATTTAAATGACCAAAATACCCTTTCTAAGGAGACCAAGATGCCTCCCTGACCACACAGTCTTGGGTCGAGCTGCAACTTAGGTTTGGGTTAACCTAATCCCGATTGCCCGGCCCCACCCTTGTTTGGGTTTGGTTGACCACACAGTCTTGGGTCGAGCTGCAACTTAGGTTTGGGTTAACCTAATCCCGATTGCCCGGCCCCACCCTTGTTTGGGTTGGGTTGCATCGGATTGTTGAGGTCCTTGCGTTGTGTTTGGGTTGAGAAGAGTCATATGAAAAGTTTGAATTTTATATATTAATTACATGAGTGGACCCCATACATAACTAATATTGGACGTTCGTCCCAACTCTTCCTTATGCCGTGAGGCAGGGCACCTCATCAATGGCATGGATATCATGTACGCTTTCCATGCTTTTCATGAGATGCTCTGTTACGTGTAAGCACGCCATGCTTGACCGTGAGTATTAAATAATAAAGGTAGCGCGGACCATTCACAGAGCGAGCTAGTATGTTTCTTTAGAAAGAGAGAGGATTGAATAATATATGCGCCTACCAGGATGAAGGGACGTCCTTGATTATATATGCCTACCAGGATTAAGGGACGTCCTCAAAATCAAGACATTCCAACACTCACATGGGCCACAGAGTTAATTAGAAGTTTTGGTCATGATTTTACATTATCCCTGATGGTGTAGCTTTATTAAGGCTTGGATAGGTCTGATTTTTAGGATTCATGATGGAAATATGGAAGCACAGGTAGTGTACGGTGTGGATCTTATGTACATTGTTCCCCACACGCTGCTTGGATAGAAGTAATCAGTCTGGTAGGTGCTTGGTTAGGCTAGTCTGGTAGGCAAGGGAAGGATTAATAAAAATATAATTTAGTTGGACGTAGCGAAAGGAATATTTCGGGAGCGCGGATTCCCTGCGAAAGCCTTTCGCAGGAGCTACCGCGATGGGAAGTTAGGTGGGACCCACTGTGTGGTTTATGGAAAATCTACTACGTCCATCAGGTTTGCAATATCATTTTAGGCGATGAGACCCAAAATAATCTAAATCCAATATTCAGGTGATCCGTACATCAGGTAAACGTGTATAGGTAAATTCCTACCGTTGAAGCCTTCTTGGGGTCTACCTTGTTGTTTATATACCATCCATGCCATTCATAAAGTAATTCCGACTGGGATGAGCTGATAACATAAAAATTATCCTGGTTCAAATCTTCTGTAACCCCCCCACCTGTTTCAACGGTGGACATTCAATCCTCTGTTGTGTGACCCATATGATATTTGGATTTCCGTCAGTTACGGGTCAATGTTATGACTGTTGTGTGACCCATATGATATTTGGATTTCCGTCAGTTACGGGTCAATGTCATAACATGATCTTGCAAAACTGATGGACGTGTTGGATTTACCATAAACATCTCGGTGGGCCCCGCAGGAAATCCGCGAAAGCCTTTCGCAGGAGGTTCTGCATTGGAAACCTAGGTGGGGACCTCTTTGATGTTTTTAGGAAATCCACCCCGTCCATCAGTTTTGTGACATTATTTTAGGCCACGGGACCAAAAAATATCCGGATCCAATACTCAAGTGGTCTGAAAACGTGATGATTAAAATTCCACTGTTGAAATATTCATGGAGCCATGGAAGTTTTGAATCAGTCTAATATTTATGTTTTCAGTTCATCCCAGCAGGAATGACGTTATGAACGGTATGGATGGCATGTAAACATCACTGTCGACCCTAAGGAGTTTTCAACTGTAGGAATTTCCCTACCCACCTTTTCCTTTAGTGAGGCCCACTTGAGTCTTAGATCCCTCTAATTTTTAGTTTCAAGTCCTAAAATGAGGTCAAAAAACAGATGAACGGAATAGATTTCTCACGACCATTACGGTGGGTCCCACCTAAATTTCCAGCGCAGGAACCTCGGGAGAGAGGCTTTCGCAAGAAATCCGCGTCCTTCTTTCCGCCATTGAAAATAATTCTTTTGTTGACTCTTGACCATGTATACCAACTCTTATATATTTGTATTGTAAATTTTATTTTTTTTTGGAATTTGCGACTGTACGACCCATTTATGGCCCAATTATGAAACTAAGCCCACCTCATTTTTCCCGCGAGAATACGCGCCAGCTGTACGGACACCTTCCCAAAAGACGAAAATGCCCCTACTTTTTCCTTCAAGCGGGAAGACAAGCGCTGACGCTCCTCGAACTCCAGGTTGTACGAACGGTTCAAAGAGATCAACGTTACGTGGGCCCCACAGTTATGTATTTATTATATCCACAGCGTTCATTCATATTTCGAGATCATTTCGGAGCATCATCCAAAAAAAAAAATCATATCCAAAGATCAACTGGACCACACTACAAAGAGCAGCAAAAAATTAATTTTCACCGTTGAAACTTTTGTAGGGCCCACCATAACATATATTTTCCATCCAATCTATTCATAAGGTCACAAAGACCTGGATGAAGAGGAAAAACAAATTTCATAATGATCAAAAACTTCTTAACCCCTAATAAGGTTTCAATGGTTGACGTCCAATCCTCCACTGCCTTTTACAGTGTGGTCCACTTGATAGCTAGATCTATCTTAGTTTTTGTCCCAAGCCTTAATATGAGTTCGCCAAAACGATGGACGGTTTGGATATAACACATACCTCATAATGGGACCCACAAAAAGCGGCAGGGATTACAACAGAGAAGAGGGAAAAAAGAAAAAACTAGACAGCGAGTTGGGGTCGACCGGGTCAATAGCTACAGCTTATTGCTACGAGTAATAGCCATAGCTATTGACCCAGTAGACCGGGTTGGAACCCGATCGACCTCAACTAGCTATCCTTTTTTTTTTCCCTCTTCCCTGTTGTAATCCCTGCCACTTTTTGTGGGTCCTATTATGAGGTATGTGTTATATCCAAACCGTCCATCATTTTGGCGAACTCATATTAAGGCTTGGGATGAAAAATAAGATAGATCTAGCTATCAAGTGGACCACACTGTAAAAGGCAATGGAGGATTAGACGTCTACCATTGAAACCCTTTTAGGGGTCAAGAAGTTTTGGATCATTATGAAATTTGTTTTTCTTCTTCATCCAGGTCTTTGTGACCTTATGAATGGATTGGATGGAAAATACATGTTATGGAGGGCCCTATAAAATTTTTAACGGTGAAAATCAATTTTTCTGCTGCTTTTGTGGTGTGGTCCAATTAATCGTTGGATAAAGTGAAGGGGCATGACCGTGAAATACGCTGAAATGACTGTGAATCAACACAGAATAGCGGGAATGACCGTGATATGCATGAAAATTACTGTGAAGTGTAGCGATTGGACCATGAAATGCTCGGAAATAACCGTGAAGTGAAGGGGCATGACCTGAAATGCGTCGAAATGACCGTGAATCAACACGAAAAAGGCAGGAATAACCGTGATATGCATGGAAATGGGGTGAAGGGAAGCGATTGGACCGCGAAATGCGCGGAACTGACCGTGAGGTGAAGATGCGTGACCGCGAAATGCGTCGAAATCACCGTAAATCAACACAGAAAAGGTGGGAATGACCGTGATATGCATGAAAATGGGAGTGAAGTGAAGCGATTGGACGGCGAAATGCGCGGAACTGACCGTGAGGTGAAGACGCGGGACCGCGAAATGCGTCGAAATCATCGTGAATCAACACGGAATATGCGGGAATGACCGTGATATGCATGGAAATGGGGGTGAAGGGAAGCGATTAGACCGCGAAATGCGCGGAACTGACGGTGAGGTGAAGACCCGGGATCGCGAAATGCATCGAAATCACCGTGAATCAACACGGAATATGCGGGAATGACAGTGATATGCATGAAAATGGAAGTGAAGGGAAGCGATTGAACCGCAAAATGCACAGAACTGACCGTGAGGTGAAGACGCGTGACCGTGAAATGCGTCGAAATCACCATGAATCAACACGGAAAAGGTGGGAATGACCGTGATATGCATGGAAATGGGGGTGAAGTGAAGCGATTGGATGACAAAATGCACGGAATTGACAGTGAGGTGAAGACGCGGGACCGTGAAATGCGTCGAAATGACCGTGAATCAACACGGAATATGCGGGAATGACCGTGATATGCATGGAAATGGGGGTGAAGGGAAGCGATTGGACTGCGAAATGCGCTGAACTAACCGTGAGGTGAAGACGCGTGACCGCGAAATGCGTCGAAATCACCGTAAATCAACACGGAAAAGGCGGGAATGACCTTGATATGCATGGAATGACCCCCATTTCAATGCATATCACGGTCATTCCCGCCTTTTCCGTATTGATTCACGGTGATTTCAACACATTTCGCGGTCATGTGTCTTCACCTCACGGTCAGTTCCGCGCATTTCGCGATCCAATCGCTTCCCTTCACCCCCATTTCCATGCATATCACGATCATTCCCGCATATTCCGTGTTGATTCACGGTCATTTCAACGCATTTCGCGGTCCCGCGTCTTCACTTCACGGTCATTTTTTCGCATTTCATGGTCCAATTGCTACACTTTACTGTCATTTCCATGCATATCACAGTCATTCTCGACTATTCCGTGTTGATTCACAGTCATGCCCCTTCACTTTACGGTCATTTTCATGCATTTCGCGGTCCAATCGCTTCACTTGACGGTCATTACCATACATATCACTGTCATTCCCGCCCATTCCGTGTTGATTCACGGTCATTTCGACGCATTTCACGGTCATGCCCCTTCACTTCACGGTCATTTCCATGCATTTCACGGTCATTCCCCCGGCGATTCCATGTTGATTTACGGTCATTTCCCTAAACATTAATCTACACCCTAACCTAAACCTATACTATAACTTAAACCTATTCTCAAATCCCAAAACTTATAACCTAAACCTAAACCTAAACCTAAACCTTAACATAAACCTATAACCTAAACCTAAACCTAAAACCTAAACCTAAAACCTAAACCTATAACCTATAACCTATAACCTAAACCTAAAACCTGAACGTATTCTCAAATCCCTAAACCTAAACCTACACCTAATCCTAAAATCAACTCCCTAACCTAAACCTAAACCTAAACTTGAAAACCCAAACCTAAACCCAATCATGAACACGAACCCGATTTCGTGAAATGGGAGATGGATTGTTGAAAGGAAGGAAGTGAAATGGAAGATGAAATGTGGAGAGAAGGAAGATTGATGGAAGGAAGAAGAGGTTGTTGGAGAATGAAGGCTTGAGCTCTTGTTAGGAGAGGATGGAGCTTCCTCCCTTGAGGTAACTTGTTTGCAATAGAAGAGAGGAGAGAAATGGTGCATTCCATAGGGTATAAGGCAGTGGGGCCCACCTAATTTCAAAAATTCCCAAATGGGGTAGCAAAAGAGGGTCCGGCGGGGTGACCACGCCGGTCTGGCGGGGCCAACGGCGCCCTCTGGGGCGACCACGCCGTATTGGCGGGGCGGGCACGCCAGGAGGGCGGGGTGACCACGCGGGGTGGGGGTGAGCACACTAGGGGCGGGGTCCGCTTGTCGGGCGCTTTCCCGAGCGTCGGTGTGGCCCTCCGAGACATGCCATATATGATTTTGGGGTAGCAGAAGTTGATCTATGCAATGGGCTCATCCGTTCCATGAGATTCTTCCAGGTTAGAGGCCGAAATCCCATTTTCCTCCTATTCCACTAATTTCAGTAAAATCTCATTTGTCGCTAACCTCTCTATCCCTGAATGGGTCGCGACTATCGAGTTTGGCCCAAAACTAACTCATCCGCACGTGTATGTTGGCTCCAACCGTCAAATTCTTCGATGTCCGATAATGAAAATCCATTGAAGTGCCTTCTTGATCATTGAAGCGCGGTAACTACCGTGAAGTTAAGACACGTGACTGCGAAATACGTCGAAATCACCGTGAATCAACATAGAAAAGGCGGGAATGACTGTGATATGCATGGAAATGGGGGTGAAGTGAAGCGATTGGACCGCGAAATGTGCGGAACTGACCATGAAGTGAAGACGTGGGACCACGAAATGCGTCGAAATCACCGTGAATCAACACGAAAAAGGCGGGAATGATCGTGATATGCATGGAAATGGGGGTGAAATGAAGCGATTGGACCGTCAAATGCGCAGAACTGACCGTGAAGTGAAGACGCGGAACCGCGAAATGCGTCGAAATCACTGTGAATCAACACGAAATATGCGGGAATGACCGTGATATGCATTGAAATGGAGGTGAAGTGAAGCGATTGGACCGCGAAATGCATAGAAGTGACCGTGAAGTGAAAATGCGGGACCGCGAAATGCGTCGAAATGACCGTAAATCAACACAGAATATGCGGGAATGACCGTGATATGCATGGAAATGGGGGTGAAGTGAAGCGATTGGACCGCGAAATGCACGGAAGTGACCGTGAAGTGAAGACACGGGACAACGAAATGCGTCGAAATCACCGTGAATCAACACGAAAAATGGCATGCATTCCAAACCTGGTATTGGAAAACATGGGATACAGACAATCTAGGGACAATACCTTACACATGTATTTATTGCTACTCTTACGATTCTAGTCCCCTTAGTCCCACCTAACGCAGTTGGCCAAATGGGCCCTTAGAGATTAGGTGGACTGGAACACCTAAATTTCCTAGTTAGTCGAATCGGGTCTTGCCGTTAAGTTCCCGAGTTCTTACCTGGGGATGGATCGCTGGACCACGAAATGCACGGAAGTGACCGTGAAGTGAAGACGCGTTACTGCGAAATGCATCGAAATCACCGCGAATCAACACGAAAAAGGCGAGAATCACCGTGATATGCATGGAAATGGGAGTGAAGTGAAGCGATTGGACAACGAAATGTGCGGAACCGACTGTGAACTGAAGACGCGTGATTCATCCTCTGTGCATTTCGCGGTCCAATCGCTTCACTTTACCCCCATTTCCATGCATATCACGGTCATTCCCGCATATTTCGTGTTGATTCACGGTCATTTCGACGCATTTCGTGGTCCCGCGTCTTCACTTCACGGTCACTTACGTGCATTTCGTGGTCCAATCGCTTCACTTCACCCTCCATTTCCATGCATATCACGGTCATTCCCGCATATTCCGTGTTGATTCACGGTCATTTCGACGCATTTCGCGGTCCCGCGTCTTCACTTCACGGTCACTTCCGTGCATTTCGCGGTCCAATTGCTTCACTTCACCCCCATTTTCATATATATCACAGTCATTCCCGCATATTCCGTGTTGATTCACAGTCATTTCAATGCATTTCACGGTCATGGACCTTCACTTCACGATCATTTTCACGCATTTCGCGGTCCAATCGCTTCACTTCGTGGTCATTTCCATGCATATCACGGTCATTCCTGCCTTTTTCGTGTTGATTCACGGTGATTTCGACGCATTTCGCGGTCACGTGTCTTCACCTCATGGTCAGTTTCGTGTATTTCGCGGTCCAATCGCTTCCCTTCACCCCCATTTCAATGCATATCACGGTGATTCCCGCCTTTTTCGTGTTGTTTCACGGTGATTTCGACGCATTTTGCGGTCATGCTTCTTCACTTCACCGTCAGTTCCACGTATTTTGCGGTCCAATCGCTTCCCTTCCCCCCCATTTTCATGCATATCACGGTCATTCCCGCCTATTCCGTGTTGATTCACGGTGATTTCGACGCATTTCGAGGTCACGCGTCTTCACTTCACGGTCAGTTTCGCGCATTTCGCGGTCCAATCGCTTCCCTTCACCCCCATTTCCATGCATATCATGGTCATTCTCACCTATTCTGTGTTCATTCACAGTCATTTCAACGCATTTCGCGGTCATGACCCTTTACTTCACGGTTACTTCCGCGTATTTCACGGTCCAATCGCCTCACTTCACAATCATTTCCATGCATATCACGGTCATTCCCCGCCTATTCCGTGTTGATTCACTGTCTTTTCAACGCATTTCACGGTCATGCCCCTTCACTTCACGGTCATTTTCCTAAACCTTAATCTACACCCTAACCTAAACATATACTTATAACCTAAACCTATTCTCAAATCTAAACCTACAACCTAAACCTAAAGCTAAACCTATAACATTAACCTAAACTTATAACCTTAACCTAAACATATTCTCAAATCCCAAAACCTAAACCATTAACCTATAACCTAAACCTAAACCTTTAACCTATAACCTAAACGTATAACCTATAACCTAAACCCAAACCTAAACCTATAACTTGTAACCTATAACCTAAACCTATTCCTAAACCTTAATCTATTCTCAATTCCCTAAATCTATAACCTATAATATATAACTTAAACCTAAACCTAAACCTTAGCCTAAACCTAAACCTAAACCTTAACCTATAACCTATAACATATAATCTAAACCTATTCTTAAATCCCTAAACCTATAAACTATAACCTAAACTCAAACCTAAACCTATAACCTTAACCTACACCTATAACTTAAACTTAAACCTAAACCTTAACCTATAACCTAAACCTAAACCTAAATCTTAACCTATAACCTTAACATAAACCTATAACCTAAAATTTAAAACCTAAAACCTAAACCTAAAACCTGAACGTATTCTCAAATCCCTAAACCTAAACATACAACTAATCCTAATATCAACTCTTTAACCTAGACATAAACCTAAACTTAAAAACCCAAACCTAAACTCGATCCTGATCCCGCCTATTCCGTGTTGATTCACAGTCATTTCGACGCATTTCACGGTCATGCCCCTTCACTTCACGGTCATTTCCGCGCATTTCACAGTCAATTCGCTACACTTCACGGTCATTTCCATGCATATCACAGTCATTCCCGCCTATTCCGTGTTGACCGTGAAATGCATGAAAATAACCGTGAATCAAAACGGAATTGCCGGGATTGACTATGAAATGCATGGAATTGATCGTGAAGTAAATGAAATAAGCGAATTGACTACGAACTGATTGAAATTGACCGTGAAGTAATGAAATGGATTTTCAACCATCAACCTGATGGAATCTTCAAAAATGACCAGGTTGGTTGGCTAAAGTAGCTTCTCCTACCCCAAAATCATATAGGGTACGTCAAGTAACTAATTTTGGTTTAGAAGATATTCTTGTTTAATGAAAAAAGAAAGAAACGAAAAAAAAAAGAGAGAATTGTTTTTTATAAGCTTATATATACATATTTATATAAATATGTATTAGAGAAAATTGTAGGTAGAATGAAGTTCTCCAGGTAGAAAAAAAAATAAATAAATAAATAATTTTTTTTTCATAGATTGGCACAGACTACAGTTATGGCTACGGTTATAATCCGTAGCCATAGGTCTCGCACCACTAGATAGGTCTCGCCCCACTGGATAGGTCAGTGGGTGGACGGGCACACTAGTTTGGGGCGCCCACCCCGGACTGGACTCTTTTGGCTATGGATTGATAAGTATAGCTACGGTTATAATCCGTAGCTAAATTTCTGTAGCTGATAAAATAAAAATATGTTTTTTTTTTTTTTCCCTTAAACATAAAATCTTTGATGTTTTTTAGGTCCCATCACAAGGTCTATGTTATATCTAAACCGTACATCTATTTGGCGAGCTCACGGCTTGAGACGGAAAATAAGACAGATCTAACTATTAAGTGGACTACACTTTAAAAGGCAGTGGGGAATTGAACGTCTACCATTGAAACCCTTTTAGGAGCTACAGAGGTTTTGGATCATTGTGAAATTTGTTTTTCCTCTTCATCCAGGTCTTTGTGACCTTATGAATAGATTGGATGGAAAATAAATGTTACGGTGGACCCTACAAAAGTTTCAACAGTGAAAATCAATTTTCCATGGCTCTTTGTGGTGTGGTCCAGTTAATCTTTGGATATGATTTTTTTTTTGGATAATGGTCCGAAATGATCTCGAAATAAGGATGAACGTTGTGGATATAATAAATGCATAACTGTGGGGCCCACGTAACGTTGATCTCTTTGAACCGTTCGTACAGCTCAGAGTTCGAGGAGCGTCCAGCGCTCGTCTTCGAGCACCAGCCGATCCGTTGAAGGAAAAGCAGGGGCATTTTCGACCTTTGGAAAGGCGTCCGTATCGCAAGGGAAAATAAGGTGTGCCTTAGATTCCTAAATGGGCATAAATGGGTCGTACAGTCGCAAATTTCTCAGCTATAAGTGTTTGCCTGTATCTGTCCACTAGTTTTTTCAAAAGGAATTACATACCTTACTGTGCCAGAGTACATGCAGCGAGTTAACGGTCAGATGAAACAGCCAAAATCAACGGCCCACTGTTTGGGCCTAATTGACTGTTGGGTGGTTCTCAATGAAAGGTAAAAGGAAACTTTGCAGTTGAAATTCATCCAGACAATGCCAAATGATCATATATTTAGGGTAATCCAAAGAAGGTAATTTTTAATGTACTCAAATATCATAGAGCGCACAATGATTTGGATGGTTTAGATTGACGTACACTCATGCCAAACGTCAAGAAGGTTAGGACATGGTATGAAACGCACAAGTCCAGCCATGTATGGTACAATTGTTCAACTTGTAGATGCAATATTCAAATGTGGCCCCCTCCACTAACCTATATTTTTCAGTATGGGACAATTCTTTCACTAGGAGTAATAGTAAAAGAAGTATGACTTTTCGCAGGCCAAGATTTCGGAAGGGAAAACAGTTCTTGCTTGACTACAAAGGCACTGGGGTGCCCACCAACTGAGGAGATGGATGTCTTCATGTTCACAAGATTCACGTCTTTCGCTGTTGTGGCGCCTAACGTTTGGCCGTGACCCCGAACATCAAGAAGATTCAAAACTTGGGTGAGCCTCATCATAAGAAAATGTGTAAAGTCATGCCTAAGAGCTCTAACGTACCAAGTGTGACCCACCTAAGTTTCAGGACATTGTATTTTTGAGAAGTCCCATAATCATGATGATTTATGTCAGATAAACGGATTGGATTGCATGTACAAATCACTGTGGGCCGCACACTGATCTAATGGTGGGTGTCCCATCCCAACTCTTTCCTACTATGTGGCTTCCTGATTTTAGGATTCCAGGGTATTGATGTACAGGGTGTATCTGCGTTGCTAGTAGGCATGGACATGCTGGAAACAGATTGGCTATTCTTGGCTGGTGTTCGGTGCTCTGTGGGCCCCACCATGATGTATGTGTTTCATCCATGCCGTCCATATATTTTTATAGATCATTTGATTGTACAAGACCAAAAATGAGGTATATCCCAATCTCAAGTGGACCACATTATAAGAAACAATGTTGAATGAATGTTGGCCATTAAAAACTTTTTGGGGCCATAAAAGTTTGGTAACAATCTGATCTTTGTTTTCTTCCCTTCATCTGGGTCTGTATGACCTAATCAACAGATTGGATGTCAAATAAACAGTACAGTAGGCCTTTGGAGGATTTTAATGGTAGATATCCAATCACTATTATTTTCTTGTAGTGTAGTTCACCTGAGATTTAAATTCCCCTCATTTTTTGGATCAATACGAACGGAATGGATGAAACATATACATTATGGTGGGACCCACAGAGAACCGGCCACCAGCCACCGGGCTGGTAGCAGGGGGAGTAGCCAATCCGTTTCTGGTCATGCTTGACTACTAATAGTCAGGCGGCCATGGTTCTTTCAATAGACTAGTTTATCAGTAAACTAATGCGGTTCTTCCAAGAAACTAATAGTCAGGCTGGCTCAATTCTTACAATAGACTAGCTTATTACTAAACAAATGCGGTTCTTTGAATAATCTAATTCCCAAGGAAAATGAATGCGTACATTGGCATGTATCAAGGTACGATTTTCTCGGAAGTAGGAAAAGGATTTAAGGTGCATGAGATCACCCCGTCCAACAGGTACACCAACACTGCAATCCTTACAAGGGGCTGTAGACAAACGAATTTTATGCTTTATAAAGACGACGGTCAGCCCACACAAAATTAACGGTAGGCATCTTATCTCAGCTATTTCCTATGGAGTGTCCTACCTTAGTTTTGAACCATCCTAATTTTTTTTTCCCGAGATGGACATTAGATGGAGTGCCTAATTTGGGAAATGCTCTAGTGCTCTCTGAGTAGTATTATAAGTTATAGTCTTCCTAGTTGTATTGGACACTTGGGCACTTCAATCCCTCGATCCAGACTGTTCATTAGGTCCAGCGCACATTTAAGGTATACCTTGTAAACACCACACAAATATAACCATTTCATTAGTAGCCTTTAATATGGATGGTCAAGATCATTCACACAAAAATAAGTCAACTAATCAATTTGATATGAATACGGATCCTCTGTTTGCACCAAGCAGCAAAATTGTGATTGTTGTAGTCTAATTGGACCGTGTGATTGTGTAATTCAATGTGGTTGTTGCAATCTAATTAGACCGTGTGACTGTATAATGCATTGAATAATGCATGGCTGACTGAGATGGACCCATCACTATTATACAGCAAAGGAGGAAAAAAGCAGGAAAGTCGTGGTTTTGGCAAACAGCGGATTCGGACTCATTTGATATCTATCTGTTGGCATCCATCATGCATCAGAAGGCTTTTGCGTACTGAGTAAATCAGTCGGCTAAGCATACCGAGTAAACTCTGTGCGCCCATGATGATTTGTGTCTTAAATTACTCCGTCCATCATTTTAAAATTTAAATTTAGGACTTTAGTCAAAGCAGATCCAAATCTCAGGTGGAGCACACCAAAGGAAACAGTGTGAATTGAACATTTACCGTTGAAAATTTCTAGGGACCATAGAAGCTTTGTATCAAGCTGGTATTTTTGCTTTACCTTCATCCATGTCTTTCTGATCTTATGAACAGGATAGATGATAATAAACATCACATTAAGCCCTAAGAAGGTTTGAATGGTGGAAATCACTATCCCCACTGTTTCTTGTGGTATAGTCCACTTGAGGTTTGAATATGCTTCAATTTTGGCTCAATCTCTAAAACGAATCCGGAAAGAGAGTTGTATGGTCTTTTTTAAAGAGGATTTTATTAAAATCAGGAAACAAGATATTTTTGGCCTAGCCCCACAAAAAGATTGGGTCCTGCCTATAGTAGGAGCTCACGTAAAAAAAAAAATTCAAAAAAAAAAAGAAAAGAAGCCAAAACAAAGGAAGCAGCCCAAACCGCATCTAACAGGAAGGAATCAACCCTCTCCCTTTTTGATTTCCCAGCTCCTGATCATCTCCACGCCCGCGTTGTCTAAAGATAAAGAACCCCTAACATGTTTAGCGAGGTCGGCTCGATTTCGATATTTCATGTTGGGATGCCCATCGTTTACGAGCTTCGCAAGGCCATCTGCTATTAAGTTACCCTATTTGAAGGTGTGGTTAGAAACAAAGTTGAGGAAGCTTTCATATGCGGAATGATTCCCATTTTTTCTATATATTCCAGCATGTTGCATCCAGGGGGTTAGAAAATGCTTAAGCTATAACACGGGAGTTTTCTTCAACAACGATGTTGGACAACCCCATTTTTTCACAATATTTCAACCGATCTACCATTGCTTAAGCTTCTGCAATGGTATTAGAGACCCAACCATAGTTTTTTTGTGAAAAGCAAAGATAAAGCGACCTAGTTGATCTCTGCACATTCCCTCTCCTCCTCTCAGGTTTCCTCTGGAAGACCCATTGATATTTAATTTCAGCCAATCCCTTTCCAGTTTCCTCCATTCACAATTAGAGCTTTTTCACCACCTACTTTCATCCCTAGGACCTACAAGGTGATTTTTTCTTAGGAGGGAGATTTTGCCCAGGTCAGGCAACCTGTTGCCTACCTCTTTTAGCTAGCTAGATATATACCTTGTGAATCATCCGTGACCTTGTTAGATTCTGACATTCAAATTTGGTCATATTTCGACCATTCCACAACTCCCAAACTATGAAACAAAGAGTCAGTCCCCAGAGGTGTTGCCATCTCAAGGAGTGGTCGCCCAACGAGCTCCATTGATTAACTCGATTCTTAATAGTTTGGTCAGCAATAAATGGGACATCAAATAATCGAGCAAAGTAAGCTCATATCTTGGTCGTGACTTGTCCAAGATGAAAAGATGGTCCAAGTCTTCTACTGTATTGGTGTGAGTCGAGTGCACCTGGCCTTGCTTGGAATCATCCTGAATATGGGGTTGTTCTGTGGGCTAAAGCTGGGCATGGTTGGTGGCACCATCTGACAGAGTTAGAGCTGTTATGACCGACGCGGGCATTGTATTTGTAGATGGTTGCGATCGTCAGGAGGAGAATGGGATATTTCGCAGCTGCCTTTATCTAGTAGTCTAACAGGCTCAGCGCTGCCATCGACCATGTTCTAGTGATTGGGGAGGGCAGTTCCTGAATTCCGAACGGATTCCATCTGCTCAAGAGGAGCGTTATGCTGATCAATAGAAGGGGTGGCATCAGAGTGAGATGTAATTATGTTGTCATTGGTATCTGCATTAGAAACATGAGTGGTTGAGGTTGTGTCTACACATCAAACTCATTTGGATGCTAAGTTGACAACGGATCTTTGAACAACAAAAGTCTATATGGATTGCTCTACACATGACCTTCAAAAGGAAAGTTGTTATCTTGGGATAAACAAATTTGTTCCGTGCCCAAATGGTCAAGCGTTGTTTAGGTCCACGCCCTCGAATTGCATTCCATGTAGACTTAAGGGTGAATTTTCCTGATGAGGTTAGCTTTCACACAAGGTGATCCTTCCTCTTGGAGAGAACCACTCCACTGTATTTTATCGAATGTAATACAACCGCTGGGATTAGTCTTATACCTCCAAGAGGTTCCAAGTTCCAGATTGTTCTTAGAAATCTTTCCAGGCTTCATAGATATTTTCAGGTATTGTAACACCCCAAACTTTTCAATACCCAAGTATTGAAAGTTCTCAAGTGTTACCATGAAATTTAACTTAATATATACATGCATACGATATCAATCTAGCTATCCTAACATTACATCTATTCTCCAACGTACCGTTGGGAATGATTGCCGCCCATGGATCAAGTCATCCGACCATTGATTTTAAGGCAGGACCATCATATACCTAGGTATCCTCACCTGTTCATCATGAACCAACCGCTTAATCAAATATGCACTACTAAGTAGAGACATCTGACCGTCCACTTTGATTTTGGACCACCGGATCGTAGTAAACTATCTACTCAATCTCTACATCCGCTCATACACTCCTTAAGTTGAGATTCTGATCTGTTCATATTGTTCATCACCCAAGAATCGTATCCACCTTAAATAAGGGAACGGGCCTTATTATGAACTGACAAAATGGATGGACGGAGTAGGTTTCTTAAAACATCCCTGCAAGGCCCACATTCAGGCGCGTATGCAACTAATTGATGCAAACCACAGTCCGCAGAAACTAAGAGAAAGAACCTGCATCATCTGTACTCTTAGTTTCCACGGACTGTGGTTTGCATCCATGTGGAAGGCGGTGGAAGGCACGGATCTTCCGAAAGGAGATCGCAAATGGACCCCACCGAAACAGCAAACGAACTAACTGGAACATCCACGCGCTGCAACAACACCCTTCGAAATCGTGGTTGCGATTTCTTTTCTTCTTCTTGCACTTTCTTACGCAACTCATCGCTACATCCTATCCATCCAAACTCCTCTAAGGAGGATTCTAATCCAACCCTGGATATCCATAAAGATTGGGGAAGCCGCACGCACCGGATCACAGATCCATGCGGACGAGGTTGCGACAGCGTGTGGGAAGCTATCATTCCAAGAAACCCATCGTAAGAAATGGGCCTGGACCGTCGATTTGGTGGCCTAACTAGCACCTGTATATCAATCCGGACCAACTAGAGAAATCGTATCAAAGAGCAAATGGCTGTGACGAGATTTGCCATTAATGCAGACCATCCTATGTGCTAGGAAGATGATGGCCAAAAGAAGATTGTCCGACCTGAATCTTTCAATCGCGCCCGATCATGATGAATCCTAGAAGACCGAATGAAGATTTCTAAGAGTGGAAGGGAGAAAGAAATCATATCATGGGCTGAAACAACTGACTGAATGGTCAGATATGTGCGGTCTTTTGAACCACGCGCATGGACGCCGCACGTTACTGAGTTGGAGTTGGGAACTCCCCTCCCATGCAGAAGCCTTGTCTAAAAAAATGTATCTAAGAGCACCTCCTTACAGGCTTTCCAGCATGGTAAAATGTGATAAAGAGAGAGAAAGAAAGAGGTAGAAACGAGGAAAAGGAAGGAGACCAGACGTCGGAGGACAACGACAATCCTAACGGAAGATAGGACCTGCCAGAGTAAGTCCAATCAGCCACAGAGTGGTGAAGGTGAAGGAGAGATAAGCTAGAATATAGCAACTCACCGAGTTGCTACCCAAGTATAGTTCATCAGGTCTAGCTCTTTTCTTGTTCCAATTCGTTTTCCAGCAATAGAATTTCACCATGTCAAACGGAGTTGACTTAGTAGACTTACACATGATAAGTTGGAATTTCTAAATGTAGGCAATATATAACTCGTCTAAGTTATAACTTAAATCAAATTTCCTCAAGTTTACTAAACCTAATTAAATCTAACATATACCTTAACCAATTCGAAACAGGTGGATTAGAATAGAACTAAATCTTAGAGTATGTCTCTAAACATTTAATTTTAGTAGGGGACGATCCGACAACCAAAGGTGAGGGATTCCTTTAAGTTTACACTAATTTGAGTTGATATGATTTATCTTATTTTGCATACTTTCATATTACTGTGATTTTTCACTCAATTGATTGATTTACCATTATCAATTATTTATCCTTTTGGAAATTATGTTTAAGGTATGATTTTAATTATGCGTGATTTTTATATATTCATGTGGGGTGATGGATACAAGCCTTGCCCTTTGCCCCTTTACCAATTTTGAGAACAACACATGTTTCCGTTCTATATTGACTTGACTTTTGTTCATTTCTCTTATTTGTTGAGTTAGCCATTGCTACTCTTCTCTTTGTTGAGTTAGTCATTGTTATTATTCTCTTTTATTGAGTTATCCTATCGCTATTCTTCTCTTTTATTGAGTTAGCTTATTGCTACTCTTCTTATTTATTATGTTAGCCTTAGGCTACCTCCCTTTATGGCTTGGGCATGTGTCTTGAAATTCCAAAACTCTCGTGGTTCAATTTATTTCCTCATTGATTCGAGTGATGTGTTAGAAGTTTCACATCTAGTGATTCATATATTTTATCGTGGATGCAATGCACTTTGGGTAGTGATCCTCTTGATCTATGTATAATTCCATAGATTTTGGGTAGCGTTGCACAAATCGATGTAAGTAATTTGCAATGTGTGTTACATCACTTTTAGGATTGGATGTCACAAATAGTCGCTTCATGATCAAATCGTGTCACGTAATTCATTTGATTCATGTGTTGTGTCGCCTCAAGGTGTTCACGTAAATTTGTACGTTAGCGTTAAACACGCCGATGAATCTCCATAGCGTGAGAATGCGGGACGATCCGGGTTTTTTATGAATTATATTACACATTGTGATGATAACTACGTATGACGGACTGCACACACTTTGCTAGGCATGCATTCTATATATATATATATATATATATATATATATATATATATATATATATATATATATATATATATATATATATATATATATATTGCGTATAATGATACTACTCGTAGTGGTGGAGTACGAGACGTATTGGGACCTTTGCATTATTCGTATGAATCTCTTGAATTATTGTTAATCTTAAAGGATAATCATTACTATGAGTAGGCATTGACTCTCTCTAACCGTACAGATGATGCAGGTGATGTGTAGATTGAAGACACAGATGACAATCTCCCTACGGAAGATTATTCTAAATAAATAAGGAGATAGTTTTATGTTTAGTTTTATCTATTTTCTGTTGCAAACTTTGATAATGTAATAAGCTCCCATTGAGAGGGCATTAGAAAATTTGAAATTTACTCTTTTACTTTTATGGAATAATAAGCGTAGTCAATTTCATTCTCATAAATACCCATCTTTATGAATGCGGAATGCTTTTTGACCATCAATCACACGATCTAAATAATGGGTACAAAAGGTTAACGCCTAGGATTCCCATGTCGAGCATAGACTCGGGCAAAGGAAATTTCGGAATATTACAAGTTTTTACATGGTATTCCAATTTACTACCAAATTCTATACAAAACTGGCAAGTGATGGAGGAAACCTTTAATGCTCAGTTCATTCATAAGGACAATGAAATTTTCATGGTCGATTTTGCTCATTTCGGTCAAAAATTATATTGCTCGATTTAAAAGAGAAAAAAGTCGATGTCAAGTAGTTACGATAGAGGCAAAATTTGTCTAATTGCCTTCAGATGGATTGAAATTTAAACTTCAAAAGAAGCTTATTAGAACATAATTCACGGATCTTTACAATTTAATTAGGATAGTGTTTCACTATAAAGCTTTGCTTCAAGAATCAATGAGGCAAAAGAATTTGTCGGTATGAAAATATTATCATGACCCTAATTATGATATTGCAGTAAATGAAATAGAGGCTAAAAAGCCATTCACATGTTCAGCTTTCGTTAAAATAGAGACACTGGCAACTTTTAATAAGAAAGTTTAAAAATATTTCACTTTTAATATTTCACGTGCTGATTAAATTTTTGATATTATGTTAGCTAATAAATTTATCAAGGTCCTTGTTAATCACAAGATTCTGATAGCTGAAGAATTAAAAAAAATAGTTATTGTAAATGGCATAGAACTCGATCCCATTCTACTAAACAAATGTATTGTTTTCAAGAATGTTATTATGATAATATCGATAAATGGTTACTGAAATTCTCTGAAAACGAAAGGGAAGAAATCGATATTAATCAAATCTCGTTTAACGTAGAGATCAATATAGCCACCATCAATCCACAAAGGATGGTTTGGCCATGATAGAAATTTGGTCTTGGGGTTCAGATGAATCGGTCCAAGGAACAAAATAGCATAAGGGGCGTGAAGTACAAAATAACGGTCGACCAAATCAAAGCAAAATACCAACACCTTTGCAAGAAGTGGAGTAGCCATATTCAATTAAGTGAAACATGATATCGACTAAAATGCTCACAGAGGCAATCGACTAATCAGAATTATGGGAAAATAAATGTTGTGGTTAATACGCAGCATCCGGCGTCACATGATAACATCTCTTGGCAGTTTCTAGTTACATTTTCTCTAATATATTACTAAACATGTGGTTAAATGTTAATAATGTGATTGTCCATCCAAACACCACTAAAAATAAAAAAATAAAAAAAATAAAAAATAATAAATAAATAAATAAATAAATAGATGAGAAAATTAAAAAAACGAAGAATAAAAAAAAAAAATCCAAGAACACCCACAACACAAAAAGAAAAAAAAAAAAAAGCGCCGATGAATGCCAAAAAGAAAAATAAAAATTCCCCATTCCTTCTCTTCTTTCACTTCACTCAAAGAAAGAAAGGAAGAAAAGATAAGATAAGAAAAAGAGGATAATAAGGAAAAAAAACCATAAAAATCTTCTTCTTCTTCTCTCCCTTATTGGAATGTCTCCCTTTAGACTTGTCTATGAAAGGCTTGCCACTTACCTGTGGAGTTGGAACATAAAGCTTACTGGGCGATCAAAAATTTGAATTTCAATCTAGACAACGCTGGCTCGCTATGCAAACTTCAGTTGAATGAACTCGAAAAAATCTGGAATGATGCGTACGAGAACTCGAGAATTTACAAGGACAGGATGAAGGTGTTTCACAACCAACATATTCTGCAGAAATCATTCATGCTTGGTCAGAAAGTCCTTTTGTATAATTCTCCATTACATCTCTTTCCGGGTAAGCTTCGATCTCGTTGGACCGGCCCTTTTACCGTTATCAATGTTTATTCTCACGGGGCTGTCAAGATTCGGAATCTAGACAATAGTAATGAATTTAAAGTGAATGGACATCGACTAAAGCCATTTGTCGAGAAATTTGATGCAGAGGACATGTCCATGCCTTTGACTGATCCTGTTTACCAGGACTGATCTCCTAGTCTGATGGAGGTATAGGTAGGTTTACTACTTTCATAGGACTAGGGTAGTTTGGTTTATGTTGTTCTAGGTTAGTCGGTTTTATGTGATTAGGTTAGTTTGCTTTCTACGTTATTTTAGGATAGTTTCTTTTCGCTGTTTTCACTCTTGTGCTGACCTGCTTTCATGATGAGATCTCTATGGAAAAGCATCTTGATTCTTTCGTCCAGGTATTATCTTTCCATCACTCCTCTTTTACTTTCGTTGTCCCATGTGCATTGCATGCTTATTTCTTTTACATTGAGGACGATGTAGATTTTAGGTTGGGGGTGGGTGATTAGGTTACCTAATCAATGTTTTCTCGGTATTGAGCAAAAATTGTGAAAATTTTTAAAATTTTCTATAAATTCTTGTGAATTCGAAGTGATTTTGACGGCCATCTTTGATTTAGACATATAAGATACTTAATGTTAGTAGTTTATGCCTCTTGGATTCAGCTATCTTTAAATTTCACAGTTTAGTCGAATTGTTAATCTATGATTAGAAATTTTAAACATTGATTGAGTCATGATTTCACATATCACACCTACCTTATACATTAAGGCTTCAGTTCGATATTGAATTGTTAACCTGGTAGTCACTAGACATGGAAGAAACCAAACTAGGAAATTTGTCCATTTAGTTTGAAAAAAAAAATAAATTAATGAATACCCAGCTAAAAAAACAATTGTCTTCGAAAAGGGTTGGGTGAATGGTCTTTACCATGGGTATGCTCCCTAAAGGTGAGGGTTCGTTTCCCCTCGTTGGCTTTACCTTTAAAAGATTGACATAGCGTGAAAGCCACCGATAGAAAAATCAAAAGATGGAAGAATGAAAAGTTGAACTGTAAGGCAAGTTTTAGTTTAGGTTATGGTTATCTTGAATGCTCTTGTGATTATCAATGTTATCATGAAAGAAAAGAATTAAGCCTTTGATTGTGATAAGTTTAGGTTTCACTATGCACTCATGGAACTCAATGTTTAGACTTTTTCTAATTGATGGATTAATACTTTGAACTTAAGTATGAGGTTTACCGTGCGCTTAAGTCTAGGAGAAAGTAATGCCCAACATTCGTGAATCTTAGAATTCTATTGATTGGACTGTTGTTCAAAAAACATTCGAGTTTATAGAAATTATCCTGCAGTTCTCAACTTATTTTTTGACATACTTTGCTCGGGAATAGAAAAATGCTGGTTGGGGATTGTTTTGAGGGTCAAATATTGCATATTAGACCCTCAATTATTACTTGATTTTACGAACATGATAATGCTTAGACGTCCTATTTTAATCATGTTTTATTGCAAGGTGAATTCAAAAAGCTTGGACTGAAAATGGTATTAAAAACATCGATTTAATGATCTAAAATCACCAAGGCAAGGGACGAACCCCAGGGGACCGAGATTGAAGAATTTACACGTCTGATATTTGAGAAAATCAAGCCATTCACGTTAAAGAGGCTTGAAAATTATCAAAATGCAAGATCACAGGGTTCCCAGCATCTGTTCGCCTAGGACCCTAAATTAACCGTACACATCGAATTTCAGCCATTGGATCCCTGTGGAAGTGGCCCAATGGACAGATCAGCCCATAAAACTCTGATCTAGGGCCCACCTGATATCTGGATATGCTCCAATTTTGGTCTCAGCCCCTTAAATAAGATGATAAAACAGATGGACGGAGCGGATTTCATATATACATCAAGTTGGGACCCACTTCACGAGAGAGGGAATGCACAAAAGTTGTGTACTCGTCATGCACCAAATTCCATAAAGTCGGTCAGCGCACACTGACAGACTCAAATCCTTTTCCTGCGTGAAGACGGCCAGCGGTCGGACAACGTCCGTCCAGTTTTTATTTTTGGCCCCATCCATCATGTATTTTGATAATCTGGACCGTCCACTCTCTCCAGAGGTGGGGCGTGACTCTCACCTAGGTGGCTGTTTGGCCCCTTGCGCATGTATACACGCGGATTGTCGAAAAATGCAGGATGAATGATGAGTTGGTTTGATACAGTGGACCGCACCAAAACCTGATAAAAACTATACTTTCCCAACTGAAATTTCACCAGGAATCCAATGAACGAGTCAGATTTCTTAAAAAACACCAATGTGGGGCCCACCGAGTATCTCAGCGTACCCTGTTTTTCGCAGGGACGTGCGTTCGCACGTCTGGCCCTCCGTGGGCTGTTATGTGATCCCAATCACAGTCGGATTGATGATCTGGACAATCCAAAATATTCACAAGGGGGTCTTTACCCCAACCATGGAAGATAATAAATCTTGGGATGGTCTTTTGGCCGAAAACTCCACCTAAACACAAGGAGTTTGCATTTCTCTGCTGCGTAATGTGCGTAAAAGCTACGCACGCTACTGTGCATAAATTGCCATTCCACTGACCTACTCCAGCTATAAAAAGAGAAAGAAAGGGACTTGAGAAGGACATCCTTGCACACATGAAGAAAGAGAGAGATAAAGAGACAGGCCTGGGCCTGCGGCTAGGGAGTTCCTTCCCTTCTTCTTGAGTTTTCTTTTCATTTTCTTTATGGTTTTATTTAGATCTTTCCTTTAAGAGAACTGAGTTGATCATGAATATGGTTGGCTAAGCCTCTTACCTAGGGCTAAGAGGTGAAGCTTGTAGTTAGATGGGTGACTTTTCTTTATGCCTTGATTCACGCTTAAGTTGAACTGATCTTGATTCTAGTTTGATTATAAGGAATGCCTTTAGTTTTTAATGGTTTGTTGTGACTTAAATTACAATAGATCTGTGATAGCTTTGAGCATGTTCTTTTCATTATAATGATTATGAAGTTAGGAGGTCCTGTTGTTCACCATTGTCTCATGGACATGGTTGGATGATGGAATCCTTCCTAACGTTCATAACTCTCCTAGATGGATTGTGGATTGGCTAAATTTTGTTGTTTGCTTTGTCTCATGGGCATGGCCTTGTGATGGAATCAATTTTTATTCTTATACCTCTTATCCATTGATAAGTAGATCAAAAGAAGTCCATAGTTGTTTTTAATGATATATCTTTAATCTAGATGAGGATAGGACTCTAATTCCAGTTGCGTTCTTGAATCAAGCATAGATCTCCCTGATCTCTACAAGTGGATCCTTAGCACCCTAGTTTCCCACCTTTGAATTTTACAAGTGTTAGCTAAGTAATTTTCATAATTATTCATTCGATTATTCCTGATTTAGATTACATCTTTGCCTAGTTCTAGTTTAAGTTACTTTCAGAATAGGTATAAGGTTCAGTCCTTATGGATTCGACCTCGGTCTTACCGAGATTATTACTACATCACAACCCTATACTTGGGGTGTGAACATGAGATAGAGTGTTATATCGATCAGAGACAGAAGATTGGAAGAGTAGACTCAATAGACTGAAAAGGAGGGTTGTATCCATAGGGAATGTTTCCGATGGATATCATCCTCATTTGGAATGCTCAAGGTTTGGCCAATGTGGCCACGATTCGGTCTGCTATTAGGCTAATCAGGGTTCATAACCCTTCGATCGTAGCCATCCTTGAGCCTATGGTCAGGGACAGGAGAAGAATGGGAATAGGCTTAAAGCTTGGCTTCCACTCTTCCATCTTTAATGATGGAGAAGGGGGAAATTTTTGGATTTTTTACAAAAATGTTCTTTCTATCTCAGTTATAGGAATGTCTAACCAAACAATTTCATTAGATGTTTGTATGCAGTATCAGCTTGCTAATTGCCGACTGTCAGTTGTTTTTGCTAAATGCTCCAGATTTTTTAAACGACTCATTTGGGAGACCATGGAATCTTTGGCTTCCATCATGAGTGGGCCTTGGGCAGTGGGCGGAGATTTCAATGTAGTGATTGATTCTTCTGAAAGACTGGGGTATAAAAGCTAAGACCTAGAGAGCGATGCGGAATTCAGAGAAACAATTGATAAAGCTGGCCTTCTGGATGCAGGTTTTGGTGGCAACAGATACACATGGTGTAACAACCAAGCAGTTAGATCAAGAGTTTGAGCCAGGCTAGAGAGGGTCCTTTGTAATGCAGATTAGATTAATAAATTCCCAGGGTTCCAAGTAAAGCATATTCCAAGGATAAATTCTGATCATGCCCTCGTGTCCTTCCCTAGCCCAACCCCATTAGTTCCTAGGCCATTTCGGTTTCAAAGAATGTGGCTACTAGACGGGTCATTCTCTCAAGTTATTGAAGACGCCTAGAGCCAAGATATGTCGAACAAGCCCATGTTAAATCTGATGTTGAAAATTAAGAAGGTCAAAGTTCGGTTGAAGGTTTCGAATAGAGACGTTTTCAGGAACATCTTTCAAAACCTCAAAAAGGCATAGCAGGAATTGATCCTATAGGAGTCTCGTGCCCAATCTACCTCCTCAGCTATCAATTCCGAGGAGCTAACAGAAGCTAAGCTAAATGTAGCTAAGATGGAGCTCGTCGAAGAAATCCTTTGGAAACAAAAGGCCCACAACAACTGGCTAGTCGAAGGGGATATGAACACCAAGTTCTTCCATCTCTTGGCCACAGAGAAATTTTGAATAGTGGGGATCCAAGAGATCCAACTGGGGTCCGGAGAAACTACATCGAATCAAGACCGTATAAAAAAGGAAGTAGTCTCATTTTTACAAGAGTTATTGTCCTTCGAATCTCCCTCGTGCTCTGTCTCGGCCGTAGAAGGCTCGTTGGATAGCATTCCTCCCCTCATATCGGATGAATACAATAATCATCTTATGAGGATTCCCTCCATAGAGGAGGTTAAAAAATCGATCTTGGCTCTTTTAAAGGACGGCGCCCCTGGGCTTGATCGCATATCAAGTGTCACGCCCCAAACTCGAAAACCGGGCTCACAAAATTTCCGATCGCCGAATCCGGTCCTGACAGCCTCCGTAGTACCCCATTCTCAGCCTCTAGTGTACAAACGCCAGATTCTGATCCTGGGATCCTACAAGGAGGACTTTCCAATGTACATTTATCTCGTAATAAGCATAACCACAAGATTACCCAATTCACAAAGGCAACATCATCATCACATATCCACTAATATAATCATTCAAGTACAATGCTGAAAGGGAAATACATAAATCGAAAATCAAGCTCCAGAAGACCGCTGCATGCTCCAAGCTCAACGCTGCTGCAACCTAACATCACCTGTACGCATCTATTGTGCATAGGCTTATAGAAAGCTTAGAGGGTGGTGTAAGTGTGTGCACAAGGTAAGTGTCAAGTATTCAACGCAATGTCATAATCATACAATGTCAAAATAGGTGCAAGGTCATGAATCATATGTTATCAGAAAAAGTGAAAATACTGGCAGGTCCATGGGTCAAGTAATATCAGAATACGCGATACAGATCAACTATACAAATGAGGAGTCATAAAGACTCAAATATCAGATGTCATATCTAAATCATATAAATGCAAAAACACAAGTAACCCAAAATGCTAAGTATCGCGGAAGCAATGCAATATGCGGTGCAAATGGAATGATCATGCTGGAGTGTGAAGTCGAGATGATAGTACGTAGTATCGCAGGCTATGGGGTCCATCATAAGGGACTTTTATCTAAACCAGTCCAATACCTAAATTTGGATAGTCAGACTCAATGTGGTAAACTCGTGATCTCAGGTTAGTCGTGCGCCCCAACCGAAATCCTGGCCATTGCGAAAGTTCACATAATAAATAGTTGCGCACCACCAGCCCGAGTGGATAGTGAATGAATGAATGAATGAGTAAGTATGCAAATCCTAGTCAATAAGTCCACATATCAGTACGGTTCATCTTTGGAAAATCACCGGGGTCTATTACACTCCAAACCAGATTGCCGCCCCATCGCGCGAAACAAGGCGAGTGCAAGAGACATCATTATCCGCCTGCCAATATCGGGCCCGGTTCATCAATAGCGGACCCATTTCTCGAGCTGGTCAGACGCAGCCTGGCATTGCCCCCTCCTCTCGAGCAGGCAAGGCCGTACCCCTTTCCAACCGACCACGACACAGTGGGAGACGCGGCCTAACGGTATACGGCCCTTATGCGCTCATGCATCCACTCGGTCTAGACGTTGGAGCAACCTCTGGAACCAAGAGGGTTCTGAGACTTGCACCCAAGGATATCTATAGCACCCCATGTAGAACAAATTTTCGGTGTCCCATCTAGTCATCCACGAAATACCTGTGGAGGCTACGACCCTAATGTCACTAGGGCGTATGGTGGTCATATAACACAAATGCGAGATGCATGAGTCACACATTACAATCATGCATCAATCCTGTGCATGTCATGCTCTCATGGGGGGGAAACTCCGCCTATCAGGGATGTCACACTCCGAACTCGGAGACCAGACTCACAAAATTCTCGATTGCCGAATCTGGCGCCGATAGCCTCCGTAGTACCCATTCTCGGCTCCTAGCACCCATATACCAGGTTTCGATCCTGGGATGCTACAAGGAGGATTTCAAATATGATTCATTTGTAATGAGCATAACCACAAGCATAACCCACGAACAATAACCACAAGAACACCATCACAAAATCCACTATGATCAAAAACTTTTGAGTACAAGGCATATGGAAGGGAAATACAATATACTAGAAATAACAAAAGCTCCAAAAGCTCGGCTGCACGCTCCAACTGCGGCGAGACTACGGCTGCGTCCCGGCTTCACCTGCACGCATCAATCGTGCATAAGCTTATAGAAAGCTTAGAGGGTAGTGTAAGTGTGTGCGCAATATGAGCGTGCTCAGAATGCAAGGTCAGAGTAATGTGAAAACATGCTGATGAGTACATGAATGCAGTCAATCGTACTAAGGCTATGCGGTGCAAGATATGAATACTATCGGCCATGTCAAGGCCATGCGATGCATAATGCAAGTCAAGCATGTCAATCCACCTCCATATATCAATGCAACTCCTCACTAGAACATCAAATCAGTACGGTTCTCAGTCTGGATAATCACCGGGGTTCAGTACACTCTAAATGGCACTGTCTCTCTCCTAGCAGCACAGTCCAAGTGAGCGTAAGAAAATCCGCCTGACCAATAGTCTGCCAACATCTATCCGGCAAGTCGATAGCGAACCCATTTCCGAGCTGGTCAAACTTAGCCTAGTAATGCCCCCTGCTCTCAGGCGAGTAAAGTCACACCCCTTTCCAATCGACCACGACATAATGGGAGAAACGGCCTCATGGGATTCGGCCCTCGTACGCTCATATATCCACTAGGTCTCAACATTGGAGTCATCCTCTGGTACCATCGGGTTCAGGGACTTTCACCTAGGGACATCTATGACGCCCTAATTGCTTAGGACACGATTTTCAGTATCCAACCAGCCACCATGGTGTGTCTGTAGAGGCTATGGCCTTGATGTCGCTAGGGCATATCACAATCACACAAATGCAAGTGCATGTATCACACTATCAGTCATGCAACCATCCTGCGTGAGGCACGTGCTCATGTAGACAACTTCGCCTATAAGGGAACCGGTAAACAGTCTGCCTGAAGGCATATGCTATGATCAGTCACTCCTCATACCAAGCATACATATGATGCGTATGATCATGAATCATGTATCTACACTAAACATGTTATAAATGATGGGCTCTGTTTATAACAAAGATGGGCCTATACGGACTACATTTTACGAATATGGGCCTATCAATGGGCCGTAGGGAGAGTGACAATGCAGACATTTAACCAACATCGTCTTTGCAATGTGGACCTCAAACCATCACTGCTTCCAAGGCATGGCCTGCCTTGAACATCGTTGCATAACCCATGGTGAAATCGTACATTGCAATGGGTCTTATGTACAGCCAATTGGGCCCCAACTCATGGGCCTAAGATACGTCAGATGGGCCGCATAACATGGTCCTCATATATATAACATATATATATATACATATATATATATATATATATATACACACACACACACACACACACAACACATATATATATATATATATATATATATATATATATATATATATATATATATAATATATATATATATATACGTGGGCCTTAACAAGGGCATAATTACCTTAAGATGGGCTCAGAACAAGGGCCCTAGATACATCAAATGGGTCATTTATCATGGGCCTCAACTATTCCCAGGTGGGCCTTCATGAACTATAGATCCGTCTTATTTTTAGTCTCAAGCCTTAAGACGATCATTCATAATGGTAGGACAGGTTAGATGCAACACATGCATCATGGTGGACTCCCATGTGGGCCCACTATAACATTTATTTTCCGTCCAATCCTAGGCCCAATGAAATGCTTATCTGCCACCCAACCTGTTGGTAAGACCATGTGAGCAAGGGCTCCACTATAATGTTTATTTTACATCCAACCTATTGATAAGGCCATGTGGCAAGGGGCCCACCAAAATGTTTATTTTCCATCTAACCTGTTGATAAGGCCATGTGGCAAGGGGCCCACCAAAATGTTTATTTTCCATGTAACCTGTTGATAGGGTCACATGACCGTGGGGCCCACTGGAATGTTTATTTGCCACCCAAATGGTTTATAAGGTCACTGGACCTGAGGTGGGCCTGGAGCCCACCGTGATATTTATTTGCCACCCCACCTGTTCATGTGGTCACGTGGACCAGGGGCCACGGTGATGTTTATTGCCATCTAGACCATTCAAAAAGGGTCATGTGGACTAGGGTAGGGCCCACCGAGATGTGGTTCACAAATCCAGCCCACCCAAACTGTGTGTCCCACTTGGCTGAGGGTTCAGACCAAGTTTCAGCAGCATGCGAATTTCAGGTAGGCCCCACCATATGATTTTATATGTTTTAGGCATGTTTTCACATGATTTTAGATGGTATGGCCCACCAGAGTTCTGTGTACGGCTGATTTTTGGGGCAGGCCCTTAATAGAAGGAGGGCCCCATGATGGACGGTGCTGATGTACAAAACGCATCATGGTGGGGCCCACAGCTGAGCTTTGAAGGCCAGCCCAACCATCCGCCCATGCAGCGCAGGCGCTGTCTGCGTCTGTCAGCAGCAGCAGCAGCAGCTGCTGTTTCTTTTTTTTCCACGGTTTTTCCCGTGTGGGGCCCGCATCCGGGAAATCCATTCAGCCCATTGTCTTCTACGGCTCAGGACCGTCCTAATGAGTCTAATATGCCATATATTTTTGGCGAATAGAAGGATCAAGATGGGTTTTTAATGGTAATGTCGCTATTTTCTATAGTACGGCCCGCCCGAGAATCAGATTGATCTCAAATTTCGGCTCAACGTCAGAATTGAGCTGAGGAATGAAATGGACGGCTTGGATTAGAGCCTTACATCAAGGTGGGGCCTACATGAATAGCCTAGCCCAAAAGCATTATTTATTTAGCTTTGTTAGTACACAACCATGTCAATACACGCACTCCATGTTAGCCGCACGTCCAGCGTCCAGGGACGCTGGATGACATGGATGTAACACAGGCATCACGGCTGGGGCCCACACGTACCTGGCCCACGTTCATCAAGGTGGGTCCCACATGGTTCGTGGCCCACCATAATGTATAGTGTATATATATATATATAT
>JAJHSJ010000017.1:13713087-13793307 GCA_021015155.1 Magnolia officinalis
GTGTTCGTATCCTCCACGAAAGAGTCAATCATGTTAATGTCGTGGATATCGTCATCATCCTCTGAGTTGTTGGCCGTTATTGAAAAGATGTTTGACTCCAATGTCAAATTTCCAAAAGACATAGTCATGACCCATTCCTGCAATTGATAATTGCATTTGACGTAGCAAGGAATGGGCGACCAAGAATGACGGGAATCTGAGTGCTTATGTTATTGATGGGTTCGGTGTCCAAGATGATAAAATCTACAGGGTAGTAAAATCTATCGACTTGGACCAAAACATCCTCAATAATCCCTCTTGGTACACGAACAGAGCGATCGGCGAGTTGTAGTGTGGTTAGAGTGGGTTTTAAACTCACCCAAACCTAACTGTTTGTATACCGAGTAGGGAATCAGATTGACGCTCGCTCCTAAGTCAAGAAGTGCGTGATCAATTCGATGGTTCCCGATTACACATGATATGGTTGGGCTACCGGGATCCTTGAATTTCTGTGGCACGTCTTGCTTCAGGATGGCACTCACTTTCTCAGTTAAGAAAATCTTCTTTTGAATACTCTGACTCTGCCGTCTTTTGGTCGTACATAGGTCTTTCAGAAATTTTGCATATGAAGGAATTTGTTTTACGACATCAAGCAGAGGAATGTTGACTTTCACTTGTTTCAACACCTCCAGAATATCCTGAGAGTTAGAAAGACGTTTTGGTGCAAACCACCGTTGGGGGAACGGAGCAACTGGCTTCTCTAGAAGTTCCGGTTCTAATTTTTGTGGGGTATCGCTAGATCCATCTTTATTGTCCTCTTCTGGTTCTTGAGGCTTTTCAGGCCTAACCGGAAGGGTTTTATCAATGATCTTCCCACTCCTAAGAGTGGTGATGGATTTAGCGTGCCCCATTTGATTTGAGGAGCTGGGATCATTTATCTCGTACTGCGGTTTAGGATTGGGGAGCGTTTGTGCAGGAAGCATCCCCTTTTCTATAACCGTCATACGGGAATCTATCTTTTGCATAAATTCAGTAAATCCTCGCATCGCCTGAGCCAGCTCTTGTATGGAATTTTGAACCGGTTCTTCTTGAGGTTTCCCTTGATTTGGATTTTGATTGAGAAAACCTTGGGGGGTAGCCGTTTCCCCATTTCTCCAACTAAAGTTTGGATGAGTTTTCCAACCAGGATTGTACGTGTTGGAGTTAGGTCCAGTAAAAGGTCTTTGATAGTTGTTTACGGCATTGGCTTGTTCATTCACACTCCTCGAAAGGCAGATATTGTGGACAGTTTTCAGTTGTGTGAATATTGCAATCACAGATGCCGCAAACAATTTCATTGACCTTTCCTTCTTTTCTTCCATGGCCTCGACTCTTCGTATGAGATTAGTCACTTTAAAATTTACATCATCCTTCTTCTTTCAGGAGATATACTCCACCTTTCTCCTTAGATTGAGTTGGCCTAGACGTGGTATTTGATTTTGGGTAATGGTCCCAAGATTGTGCATTTTCGGCAAGTCTATCGAGATAATCCCATGCCTCATCGACCTCTTTATTCATAAATTCTCCATTACACATTGTCTCGACTAGTTGGCGCATGGAAGATGTCAGTCCATCATAGAAAAAATTTGTAATGCGCCACATTTCAAAACCGTGTTGTGGGCATGAACTGACAAGATCCTTAAACCTTTCCCAACATTGGTAGAATGTTTCATCTTCCTTTTGGGCGAAGTTCATGATTGCTTTTCTGAGGGTAATTGTTTTATGGTGTGGGAAAAATTTCTTTATGAATTCCCTCTGTAAATCATTCCATGTGCCAATGGATCTAGGACGCAGTGAATGTAACCACGTCTTAGCCTTTTCTTTCAAGGAAAAAGGAAAGAGTTTCAGCCTGATTGTATCCTCGGATACATTGGGAAAGTATAAGGTGGCTATAATCTCATCGAACTCTTTCAAATGTAAGTATGGGCTTTCAGATTCAAGCCCATGGAATTTAGGAAGGAGTTGGATAACTCCTGGCTTGATGTCCATCTGTCCTGTATTTTCAGGAAAAATCATACATGAGGCGTACTCACCCCCGCCGGTTGTAAATAATCTCGTAAAGTACGAGGCGGGGGTGCTTGATGCACCTCATTCTCATCATGTGTTTCCTCATCCCTGTGGTGAGGTAGTGCTTGAGGTTGATTTGCAGCGCCATAACCTCAATTAACTCAGGGGAATTCGAGCGGTGTCTAGTCCTGCGATGGACAGTTAACCCCTCAACTAATCCTCCTTCGGTCAAAGACGTCGAGTGTTGTCACGAGCCCACTTGGGCATGAAACACTCACAGCCCTCAATTAATTTTTAAACCGAATCCTAAGAAAGAAAAACTAGAAAGAAGAGAGGGTTGGAAGGAAGTTACCAAATTGAAGTCCCTAAGTTAAAACCTGTAAATAAAACGAAACAAGTTAGTTTCTAAAGATAATAGGCCTAAGAGTAAAAATTCCTAAGAAGAAGGATAGCAAAAGAGAATCCTAAAAAGGAAGTAGGAATCTCTAAATAATTTAGGAAAATTCTAAACTAGAAAGTAAGTGAATAATGAAAGAGATAGAAAGTAGAAGTCAGAAAGAGCTTACTGCGTTAGAAAACCTACAAAACAAGAAGGTTAGTTTTTAAATAAAAATCTAAAAATAGAAAATTTTCTAGAAATAGGAAATAAGGTTAGATTCTAGAAGACTTAGAATTAGAAACTTCCTAAAAAGGAAGACAAATCCTACTAAAATAGAAAGGAAAAAATTAGAAAGAATGTTACCAATTAGAAGTCTATCAAAAAGTCTACAAAACAAGACACTTAGGTTAGTTTCTAAAAAGAGAACAAAACCTAAGGAAATAGAAAGTTAGAAAAATCCTAATCTTACCCTTAATTCTAAGACTAATTAATTTCAAATTACGTAGCCATCAATCCCCGGCAACGGCGCCAAAAAACTTGTTCACTCCCCAATATAGGGTTGTGATGTAGTAATAATCTCGGTAAGACCGAGGTCGAATCCACAGGGACTGAAACCTGTACGTAGTCTGAAACTAACTAGAACTAGAACTAGACTAAGATGAATTCTAAATCAAATAACAATGAGAAATAATTGTGAAATAATTAATCTAAAACTTTAAGAAATTCAGAGGAAGGGAAACTAGGGATTCAGAGGATCCACTTGTAGAGATCAGGGAGATCTTATGCATGTATCACAAATCATGGAAATCAACTGAACTGATGTTGATATATGTTTCAAGAGATGAAGGGTATATGAATTAGAATGGATTCCATCACCAAACCATGCCCAGGAGACAAAGCAAACAACAGAATTAAACTAATTACCAACCAGTCAACATGTTTATGAAGATTAGGAAGGGTATCGTCATCCAACCATGCCCAGGAGACAATGGTGAACAACAGGGCTTCCTGACGTCATAAACATTAAAAGGCAAAGGAAATACTCAAAGCCATTGCAGACCCATTGTAATTTCAGTCACAACAGACCATTAAAGACTAAGAATATTCCCTTAATAAAACAAATATCAAATTCAAATTCATAATTAAAACCAAGTTAAAAACATAAAATTAAATCTCCCATCCCACTACAAGCTTCACCCCTTAGCCCTAGCTAAGAGGTTTAGCCCGACATGGATAGGCTATACATCTCAAAAAGATTAAATAAGAAAAGCAAGTAAAATAAAATAAAAAAAATAAAAAACCTTAATCGTTCCTCTTTCTTTCCTTCCCTGTTCACGTCCAAGCTCCAGCAAAAAGATCCCCTCCTCTCTCTCTCTTCTTCTCTTTTATAAACAAAGGTGGTTGTTGTGTCTCCTTCCTGGAATTGGAAAACTTACCCTCCTTCACAGTCCGCAGCAGAACCGGAATGCGGAAGCTGATTCTGCGCAGCTCTTCTTACGCAACCAAAAACGGATTCTCCCCACGCCTTTGTTTATGTGATCTTGTACAAAATAATGACGTCCCTTAGGACATTTTTGAGTGGTCTACACGATGGACGGAGCAGATCAGCCGACTGATCATCACCGAGACCACATCAAAGTCCGCAAAAACCGGTTGCGTCCGGACGCGAAACAGGGAGTGCGATTTCTTCCGCTGTGATGCTGGTGGGACCCATTGTCTGTATTTTTTTGAGAAATCCACGCCGTCCATTCGACTCGTGGCGAAAAAACAGTAAGAAATGGATAGTTTTATATTGGGTTTGGCATGGCCCACAGAATATCTTGCTTCACCGTCCGAATTGTGTTCAATGGCTTGGATCGTCCGATGGCTTGTATGAGGGAGAAAGGGATTCTAGGTCTTGATAACATGGACCTTGGAAATCTGGTGGACGGGTTGGATTGTCAATATGGACAACAGGTGGGCCCCACTGAGAGGACCCGACGGTGATCAGTGAAGACGCTGTAGCGTCTTCCATCGTTTGCGTGAAATCGTTGGTGGACCCATGATTGAATCCAAATGGGAAATCCAGTCCGTCCATTCATTTTCTCATGAAAAACCGGTCGGACGTGATCGGTTTTGGATCAGCTTCGACGAGAACTAAGTCGTTTTGCTTGGCACCATTCAATCTTGCGTCTACACCTCCTGTTTATACAACATCCAAGAAAAGCAAAAGGAGAATCAAGGTACGGTCGGTTTGACGTCGTGAACTCAGTGAACGGTGTGGATCTTCGAAAAATGCTATGATGGTGGCCCACCAGGAGTTGACAGCAACTCCCTGTTGCGTACGAAGAATCTCCGTCTTCGTTTAAAAGACGGACGTCGGGTCAGCGCCTGCTGACCCGACTTAGTTGGTTCGGTGGGCGGCGGCGCCTGCCGTGGGCTGTACACACACATGCGAGGTGGGTCCCATTTTGATGTATTTTCAAGATCCAATCCATCCATCTTCTTTCTCCCCTCAGTTAAACAGTTGAGACCAAAATTGAAGCATATCCGGAGATTAGGTGGGCCCAGAATCACGATGCTGGGCTGATCTGTCCGTTAGGCCACTTCCAGGGGGATCCGACGGCTGAAATTTAATGTGTACGGTTAATATAGGGCGTTCAGGCTACGTATGAAGTTTCGAGCTGAACAGATGGTGGAAATTCCATGATCTTGCATTCTGGATCAATTTCAGGCCTCTTTAACGTGAACAGCTTGATTTTCTCGAATTTCTGGCATGTAGATCAAGTGATCTTGGTCCCCTGGGGTCCCGTTTATTGGTTTAGTGAATTCTGAGCGTAAATCCACGCTTTTAGCGTCCTATTTCAATCCAAGTTCGTAAATACGCCCTGCATCACAAACACGCCTAAATTAGACCATTAAACAGTACAATGTTCATAACTCTAGGAAATAACTGGGGTCTGATATGCAATATTCGACCCTCAACAAATTGCCGAGTTCAAGGCCTTCCAGATGAAAATCGAAATCCTGGGAGGCACGATGTCATGCCACACCCACCGGGCCCACCCAATATGAGCATGAGAAACTCTGCTCGTTGTCCAGGCAGAAGAAACCGAGAAAGACCCCGACAGGGTAAAAGGCCAAATCGGCACGTCCAACCCCTCTGAAGTACAAAAACCTTGTTGGAGGAGGTGATCAATAACATGTTGCGGAAAACTGGAAGACAGCGAAGGGGGGGAACAAGGCCAGCCCTGCCCAGGAAATGCTTTCACCTGGAGCGATGAGACCGAGGACGGGATCGGAGCGGATATCAGATTTTGGAGAGGGCCGAGTCCCGTCCAATTCGTAGTCCACAAATTACAGTCTCCTTGGCCAAGAATCCACTGAACATTTGCGTCAAGGAACGTAAACATTGAACAAATCGTCTTCCAAAACGGTGAAAACACAGGGGCTGACCACTGGGCTGGCTGATTTGGCAGATCAGCCGCGTACTTTGCGGCCATAAAGGAGCTCCAGAGGCTTTTCCTATCGCTGAATCGAAAAGCCCAGGCCATCTTGATACGGAACGCCTTCAATGTTTCTGATAATTTTCGAACACCCAAACCACCTTTTGGCTTAGAAAGGGCCACAACATTCCATCGGCACCAATGAAGCTTCTTCTTACCATCAGACCAACCCCAAAAGAAATCAGCAAACTGATTTTCAAGAGAGGAAATAACCTGCGCCGGGATATGAGTGGTCGCAAGAGTGTGAATCGGGATACTCCCTAGCACGTGTTTCAGAAGGACCAATCTCCCTTCTTGAGAAAGACATTTTGCTTGCCAACCGCTTATGCGACCTTCAATCTTATGAAGGAGGGGTTGAAAAGAAGAAGATTTAACTTTTCCATCCGCCATCGGAACCCCCAGGTAAACTAACTGCGCTACCGACTTGGAGATTCCAAGCATATCCTCAATCAATCTCAGTCTGGAAGACGGAAGATTTCTGGAAGCAAAAAAGGAACTTTTCGTAAGATTTATGGCATGGCCCGAAATAGACTGATAAGTATCTAGGAAAGCCTTCACCTTCCGAAGAGACACTTTGCCGCCATTGAGAAACAGTAGGGTATCATCAGCATACAGGAGATGAGAAATGTGAGGACAGGTACAAGGCAGCTTGTATGGAAGGCAATAACCCTAATCCACCAGGCTTGTGAGATCCCTATTGAGGACCTCTGTGGCAATGATGAATAAACTGGGCGAGAGCGGATCCCCTTGCCGAAGTCCCCTTGAAGTCTTGAAGAAACCAGCCGGAGAACCATTAATAAGAACCGAGAACCAAACGTTTCCCCAGCAGGCTTCAACCAATTGGATCCACTGAGGACTGAATCCAAAGCGAGAAAGAACTTGAGAGAGGAAGGCCCATTCCACTCTATCGTACGCTTTCTCCATATCAAGCTTAAGGACGATGTTTCCACCCCAAACTTTCCTATTAATGTCCCTGAAGAGCTCCTGAGCCAGAGCTATAGATTCTGAGATCAACCTGCCTAGGATGAAAGCTCCTTGCTGAGGCGAGATTATGGAGGGGAGCACCCTACTGAGCCTAGCCGCAATCACGCTCGCCATGATCCTATAAAAGCAATTACACAAGCTTATCGGCCGGTAGTCAGCGAATCTCGTCGGGGAGACAGATTTTGGGATGAGGCATATCAGAGAGGCAGTCACTGCCCTAGGGACCTTCCCACCTTAAAAGAGAACTTCATTGCCTTGAGCAAGTCGGGTCCCACAATATCCCAACAATAAGCAAAAAATGCACCAGAGAAACCGTCTGGCCCTGGAGCACCGCCAGGAGGAATGGCTTTTACCGCCATGTGAATTTCTAACATGGAGGAAGGGGTTAGTAAACTGGTGTTATCCTCCTGATCAGAGATCAGATGGGGAATGTTATTCAACAGCGGGGAATTACTGTCACAAGCCCCAGAGGAGAAGAGGTTAGAAAAATGGAGGATTGCAGCGTCCCTGATCTGAGTATGCTCCGTTAACACTTGACCTGACTCCAAAGTAATTTTGTGAATTCCAGCTCTTGTATGTCTCGCTGCCGCCACCACATGGAAAAAGGAGGTGTTTCTATCGCCGTCTTTGAGTCAACTGACACGCGATTTCTGCTTCCAGAAAATCTCCAAACGGTCCTCCAAATTTCGTAAATTATCCGCAGCCTCTACATGCCTGGATTGCAGGTCTGCGGTAGAGGCAGCATCGATTGGCATCAGCTGCTGAAGCTCTAATTCCGCTATCACTAGAGCTTCCTCCGCCTGCTTGATTTGGACAAAAATGTTTCCAAAACTATCTTTGTTCCAAGCAATCAATGCCTGTTTAACAGCTTTTAATTTAACTGAAACATTGAGAATGGGATGGGTAGAATCAACCTGAGTCCACGCAGCTTTTACCAGAGGCAGAAATGAATCATCCAGAGTCCACATTCGCTGGAATTTAAACGGCTTTGGGCCGCTAAACTGTTGAAGCGGGTTTTAAAGGAGCAAAGGAGCGTGGTCAGAAGAGATTCTAGGGAGATGGAGCACTTGGAACAAGGGGAAGGAGGTAGCCCATCGGGCATTCAGCAGAACTCTGTCCAGACGGGCCCAAACTCTGGCCGCCCCAGCCTGGTTGTTGCTCCACATGAATTGGCTTCCCGCATAACCTGCATCGATAAGGCCTGCTGCATTTATCGCTGCCAAGAACTCTGCTGCACTTGTTCTGTCCATATCCCTCCGACTGCGCCTCTCAGAAGCATTAACAACATCATTGAAATCTCCAGCAATAGACCACGACCCCTGAATGATTGAGGAAACAGCTGTCATTTCATCCCACAGCTCCCTTCTGGTAGATCTGGCACAACTGGCATAAACAAAGGACATGTGGATGTCAGCCTGATTGTTCTGGGCTGGAATCTTGATAGTTAGCAACTGATTCGATACACTCACCACTGAAACAACCACTTGGTCGCTGAAAAAAACCCAGATTTTTCTGCCTGAGTCACAATTGGAACAAGACTTATGAAAACCAAGAGAGAGGCCAACTCCTACTCGCCTTTCATCTCTGAGCATCGACTCCATGATTGCCACGATCCAAGGATTATGCTTTCTGATTAACCTCTTACACTATCTTTTCATTTGAGCATTTCCTATACCACGGACATTCCACACTAGGGTCTTATCTTTCAGTTACACAACCTGAGTTGATAGCCCTTCGCTTTAGCCTACGCAGTCTGGATTCCCAATCCCCCTTAGAGTAGAGGATTCTCGGTCTTCTTAGGATCTTGGTCGCTAATTTGTCACTAGTATGGCTGGAATGTGTCTGTCGAACAATTCCTCTCTCTGGGAGGATCCAGATCTCCCGGGTAGATCTACTCTCATGCATCTGTTGAATGTTCCCGTTTTCTTAAGCCGAGTGGGATTGGACTGCATTGCCAACCTGAAATGTCTGGTAGTCTGGAAATGACAGATGATTTTGAACATGAGCAATACATCCATGGGTTGGGCTAGATATGAAGAAAGGTGAGAGATCAACTTCCAAGCAGGAGTTGATTGGATTTAAGGACTGAAGGCTGGGCTGTAACAATTGTCGATGAGGTGCCTCTGGCAGCCCTGACGGGGTTGCGTGCTGATCATATTCTGGAACACTGGTGGAACATCTGTGTTTTGCAGATCTTGCCCTGGGTGAAATTGGTTCTTGTTAGTATATGAGAGACATCATTATTATAAATTCTATCAGTGCATGTACTATAATGTTAAGAGATACCATTATTATTTTATTTTAAAAAAAAAATTAAAGGCTAATGGCTACGGCTATTGACCGTAGCAATTTCTATCTTCAGCCTATTGTTTTAGATGTCGTTTTATTTTTAGTAACAAATATTATCCATAATTATAAAATATTTTGCTACGGAAAGTACACTACAACAAATTAGGGCTTAGCCGACTGATGGGCTTACCCTTTGCCCGCAGCCCGTTTTAACGGCTGCAGGCAAATGGTCCCTTCCTATTAAAAAAAAAAAAAAAAAACATAAATATCTCTCTCGCGCGCCCATCTCCCAAAACCCAAAAGCCTCTCCCTTTCCCTCTGCCTCTCTCGATCTCCCACGCTCCCTCACCCTCCCTCTCTCTCTCTCTCTCGCACTCAGCCTCTCCCTTTCCCAATCCGGCAGCAGCGATAAAGGTAAAAGCTCTGGAATTTTTCTCCGACCAGCTCCCTCAATTCTCTCAGAAAACCCTACTACCGATTTTCCATCTCTATCTCTCTCTCTCTCTCACACACTTTAAATGCTAGAGGAGAGAGCTCTCCTTTGGATTCGCAGATCTCAACGAGCTCACGTTTGCAAAGGCGGACCCGTTTGGTTATCGCGTTTGCATCGGATCTAGGGTTTCTTTTACTTTCTCGCTTCCCGTTTTATCGCTTTAAGGTAAGAGCAAATGCAATCTTTTGGATCTCGTCTTCCCGCATTGTAAGGTTAGGGTTTCATCGAACTGCAGTTGCTTTTTGGAAAATAAACATAATCTGAGTATTGCTTATTTATTTCGATTTTTTGCTTTCTTTCCGAAACCTCTTCTTAGGGAAATGGTTGTACTTACTGCATTTTTTTTTCAGCTGATTGGGAAATCATAGTTTATTTGCCTTTTTTTTTTAGGATTTTGTTTTTATGATGTTGCGTTTCAACTTATTTTTTCTGAGGAACTTTCATTATTGCATTGCTGTCATTTTTTGAGCAATTGTTGAATCGCATTGTTTTTCCCCTCAATTTTAAGGAATGTTTTTCACTGTAGATTTGGTAAAACATGTGAATTCTTAAAACAAGGTAGAAATGCATTCCGGGTTGCTGTTTCCAATCTTTGTTGCTGTTGAATATATTGTATTTCCTACTCTGATCCTGGTTTTGGTTACTATTCTGATCTCGGGTGCTTGAGCTTTGATAGTGATTTTGAATTGTGATGTGGTTTTGCAATGTCATTGTTCCATAAATACTGTGACAGTTGCTTAGTAGTGCATTTTGCAATGTCATTGTTAATGGTTTGGGTCACTGAAACAGGGGCTCCCCTTGTAGGAGCTGAAAACTCGAGCTTATTGTCAGAACTCTCGGCCTAAGCATTGTATAATACCGTCTTTGATACTTATCCTAGTATGAGGAATTGGCATCTACCATGAAGAATATGCTTATGTTTTGAAACCTTGTTATTGGAATTCATTCCAAATGACCTTGAAATGATATGCAATGGCAGGCATTGAACAATATGTCTTATATTTCTAAAAAAATAGTGATTGATATTATCATGATTTCGTAGTTTCATAGTGCGCCAACCTTTTCCCCCTTTTCTGTCTTGCGCTTTTGTCACTGATGCACCCCCCATGACAATGATTGAATTGGAAAGTCCAAGAAATTTCAACTAAACATTTTCGGTAATTTAGATAACAACCATTTATTTGGGGTTTCCATTTTGATTATGGCCAAAATCAAACATTTTGATTTGGGAACTGAAATACCAAGTTTATATCATATTCCAAGTTTTTTTCCATATTCCTTTCAGAATTCCTTTTTTTTTTTTTTTTTTTGCAATATTCTGCTCTTTAACTGTAGGTCTGGGTGCATAGAGCTTTCAATTAATTGAATAGTTAGTGATCCCTGTTATCCTGTGGAAAATCATTGAGAATTGGATATTGATAGCACTTTATAATTATAGGCTTGCCTTTAGGGATCTTGATATGTTTGCGTGCATAATGGAAAATACCCTCATGTATTATTGAACATCTGTCCTTTGTATTATAAATTTAAGCATACATTTTCGCTGTTGGTGTTTATTGCAAATGATGTTATTATGTCATACTTTGTTTCTTTCTATAAATCTTACAAGATGAGTTTCAAACTGAAAACTCATACAAATAGCTTGGAGTATGTATCAATTTTTGTATGGACTTGTCTGAACGCTCAAACTTCTTTTCATTCCCTCATCAGCAATCCTGTTTCTCATCTATTTTGCAAACCACCACTTGCCTATTCCCACCCTAGTATTTGTTCCATCTCTCACTCGTGCGAAGTGAATGAATTTTTTCGTAGAGATCTATTTTGTAGCTCTTATTGGAACTAGCCTTCTTTGTTGAATTGTACTGTTCTTAGATGGTGAAGCTTCAGTTTTTTCTTCTGTAGTAGTTTCATCATGTTATTACATTTTTGCCTATAATGAACGAAGCTTTATTGTTCAATGTTTTGTGATGTAAGTGGAATGGAATGATGAATTTCACCTGATAGATTTGAAAGTTAATTTGTTGATTGTTACTTCTATTTCAAGATGGATTCTCAGCCAAAGGTTATTAAAGGTTGATTCTCACAGAGGCTTGATTTTGAAGGCTTAATTAGAACTTCTATTCTAATTAACAGTTCTTTTTAACTTCTATTTATACATTACAAGCCAGAAAATGCTTGTTTATTTTGAAACTTCAACTAATTCGTGCTTTCTCTGCTGGATTTACAACTTGGGTTGGTCAAATCTGTTTCGATCTCTTTAACAAGGGCCTGTTTAGACATCTCTCGAAAGAAATTAGGATTTGTTTGGATTTTTTCAGAGGAATCAATGATACAAATCCACCCTATCATTTGGATTGTGTCACAAAACAGGAAACACATTGAGCAGGCTTCTGTTTTCTTGATTTTTCTGCTCCAGAGTAGTTGCTTGCCTCTCGACATGCTATTACTAATAAAACCATTATCCTGTGCAGACAACATATGGCTTGGACTCATGCATCATGGGAGAAGTTTGCTATATCATCCCCAAGTGTGGGAAGTGTAGGAATTATTTAAACTGCTCCAATTTTATCTTTGTTTACTATAGTTTGTGTTGCAGGTTGTGGAATGTGAGTTGCTAGTGGTCCCTGCAAGTGAATTACCATACGAGGGACATGACCCAGTTGAGGTATGCTTCAGTTGACTGCTGAGGTTCAGGCTTCTCTTATTTTTATGGTCCTTCAAGAGCATTTTTATTTATCATTTGGGTATTTAAATGGGCCCTAGGAATGTTGCCAAAGATTCTATCTATTGTGAAGCTCTTCTGTTATTTCTGTTTTGAAAATTCAAATAGTTTCATGTTTGAATTTATTTTCATTCTGTTGCTCAATCGGGCATTGTGTACTTTTTTTAAAATTGGAAACTGGTGAAACTTGCAGTTTTCTAGAGGGAATCTTATATATCTAGCAAGTGAAACAAAAATGAGATGATCAGAAGAGTCAAAACCTCATCAAGAACTCTTGCAAGATACCATACCACATGCCTTGCTTTAGGATACATTTGGATGTTAGGTTCTCAAGGGTGACAGGATGTGCTCTTGATGGTTATTATGTTGACTTCTGATATCAGCAAACTTTCAACAACTAGTCCAAGTTTTTAAAATGCTCTAATTATTCATTTTCTTCCTTTGATTTTGTAACAGACAATTGCAATATTTTTTAGCTGTGTTATGTCTGCTATTGGAGGAAACAGTGCTGGTCCTGGTTGGAATATTGTATTAGCATTGCAGTTTCTTTCTTCTGTTCATATTTTGAGATCATACCTTTTTGTCATGCAATATAGAAGGGAACTGATTTAAGGCATTTGATTTTATAGGCAATGCTGTGGTTAATATGTACATCAAGCACGAGAAGAAGTTTTCTTTTGTGGATATGAAAAATGTTGAAGAAGTGAGCAATGCAATGGCATTAGACGGGATAACGTTTGAGGTAACCATGTTCCCTTGTTATTATTATTATTATTATTTTAAAGGTACCTTGTTCCATTTATTTCTAAATAAAGTATTTTCTGCAATTTGATTTTGGTGATAGGGAAGACGATACATGTCCTGAACAAAAATGAGCATGCTCTTGATATGGCTGCAGCACTTCATCACCAATTAGGAGATACTAACGAGCCAAACGATGGCAATGCCTCAGTGAAGTAGAGAACTAATGTGTTAGTTCTTGGTGATCGCCTTGGAGATCTAGGAATGTCTGATGGTTCGAACTATGAGAACCAAATTGATGTTGGATTCTTGTAAGTAAATCACTGCCTTTCTATCTTTTGTAGTTATAAATTGTCAGTTTTCCTTTTTCCTGTGAACCGTTACTTGTAGATAAATGGTCTTAGTTGAATTTGTTGGGGTTATGTTTCAAAAGGAGTGCTGAGTTCAACACCGAGTCATGCTGATTCGCAACTGAGTTGGGCCAAGTCGACTTAACTTCGGATTTGATTCGCGCGTGGGTGATTCTTCCAATCTTTTGTTAATTCCGAATTTTGAGCATGCTTTATGAATTTTCTGAATTGAATACTATTATGAATGGCCTAAAGCTGTGTTTATATTTTAATATGAAAACATATATAGCTAAGACTAATCCTGAATTTGCTATGAGATTGGGAAATGTACATGTTAGATCTTGAATTAAGGTTTGCGTTTAATTTGGAAATTGCAATTGCATTTTTATGATAGAATTGGTGTTATATCTAAGAGTAGATTGTTGATTTTGATCATGCATACATGTTCTACCTGAGTGTTTATGGTATTGGAATTGAAATTGAAATAAATTACACAAGGTGCAGTGCCTTAGGATCCCTGAATGTACGCACACATGGGATCCCTAAAAGCACGCACACATGCATTGCCTTGGGACGAAAAAGGAACACAGAAATCTGCCCTCAACATCCTAAAAGGTACACATGGGTTCTCTACACTGGAAGATCTGAAATGAACACGGTACTAATGAATGAATTAACAGAGAGGAACTAGCTCCTTTGATTTTTTATGAAAGCTTTGAGTTCTTCCTGCATGGCTTCTTTCCAACATGACTGAGACGCAGCTTCAGAAACAGATTTAGGCTCAACAATGGAATGAAGACAGAAAGGCACAAACATTGGGAAGAGGAAAATCTTCATATGTGAGACGATCAAGAGGACAAGAGAGATGAGAGGAGCTACGTACCTAAACAGAAACGGGAGTAGGAGTACTACCTTGGATTTCCAAAAATGCAGCATGGGTGTCCTAGAACCACCCTAAATTTGTCGTAATATGGGTGCATAGCCTGGAACATTCTTAAAATGACTTATTAGCAACCGATTAATAAGTGATTATGGAAAGTGATGATGGTGGTGGTTTATATTATGATTCATGGAAAGTATCGCTTGCATTATATCTTTAAATTTCAAGTTGTGATGGTATTACTTATATACTTCGATTTTAAAAAATAAAATAAAATAAAATAAAATAAAAAAAGATAAATTCTAAAATTCTAAAAGTTGGTAGAATATGATCTGAGTGGGTTGTTCTTGGACCTATCATGCCATGCAGGCACATGTGTGGCATTTACATGAGCTTTATTTTATTGCACACGCGTGTTGGCTTAGCAAGGCTCATTTGATAAAATATACTATCATTTGCTACTACAGTGGTGTGTATGTAATAATATAATGGAAGCTTTGCTTGCAGGTGATGTGCCAGTGGGTGCCAAGTGTGGGTAAAGGAGAACAGTTGATGTCAGGTGGGCAGCTGTTCACAGAACTTTTGCAATCATGAAAATTCCTGTTTTTAAAATGGTTGGAGAAAAAGATCTCTACTACCGGCCGAAATAGCTGGTAGATTGCTATGATGATGATGATGGTCAAGGTGGTCCTAGGTCCTTTTACAAGCATTTCCATATATACATTATATAATTTGGCATATCTATGCATCAATCTCTCTTTCATAACAAGGTTCACTGACATGTGCTGCAGAAGATGTTCTCACTTTATGGGACCTAGACACAAATGTTCTTGTAGCTGTAATTGGAGATACTCTTACAGTGATTGTCTGAATATCATTATCTAATTGTGTTGTGTGTGTAAAGTAGACATTTGACGTGGATCATGGCTGAAAATTGATTGATGGTTATCATACACATTAATTTGACATGGAATCTTACCTTGGTTAAAACTTGATAAAAACAGTAATCCATTTCCTTTCTTTTCTTTCTTTATATATTCTCTAGACTCTTAATGTTGATGTTCATGGTAGTGTTATTTCGGATGGCAGTAATCCATTTCCTTTCTTTTCTTTCTTTCTTCCTTTGGCCTATGAAATATATGCTGAACCTAGTAGATCTTCAACAACATAGGGAAAGACAAAAACCTTTAAACTAATGGAGTTTCAATGGTCCCACAGTCTCTCTAAATCAACAGTCTTATATGTAGAGATAAAGGCAGGCAGTTAGTTTTAAACCAAACACCATGTCACAACAGAACCAAACACCACTTCATTGAGAACATCAACAATATGCAGAAATCCTCTCAAATGACAGAGATTTGCTAATTAGATTAACCCTCAATGTTGGCTTTCCATTAAACCATCATCAAGATTCAGGCACCATTCTCAAAAGTTCTACTTTGATATCATTCTCAGTGCCTTCATTATCTTGATTGTTGATTGCCAGATTGAGCTTGCAAAAATGTTGTTGGCAGAGGGACAAAGTCATCTTTTTGTACATTGGCCACATTGTGACAATTTTTCTTGTGGCCTTTTCTCCACTGAAAGTGTAGACTGTCAGCGTTTGGCACCGAAACTTCCATATAATATGCTGTTTTTGTAATGCTTGAACTGTATTACCTTATCTATGTTTGGATTTAATATGCTTATTCAAAGTGGAAGCTTTTATTTTAGTGTGTAGGCTTAAGAGGAGGTCTGCGATGCTTCATTGGGGAGTCCACTTGGGTGCATGATCAAAGTTGTCCATCAGATGCAATCTACAATCTAGCTTCTACTGCACAAAATTCAGTTAAGTCTAACTGTGATCATCTGATAGGATATAAAAATAGATTAAATGCTCACCGTCCCATTTCATTGACATAAGTTTGGCTCACCTGGTTTACAACCAACCTGATTCTTAGACCTAATCACAAGTTCTGGGTGAGATTTGTTAAGCCCACACATGAGTGGAGCCTTGCACAACAACATGCAGCCACATGTGCCAATATAGCGTAAGGTGCAAGAACAAAGCTTTCCATAAAGTAACCTACGTTGCCTAAAACTTCTGGCATTAGAGTGAAGTTGTTTCACACCTCAAGCGGACCTGTTTCAAAAGAAACGTATACTTAGAAATTTGTATTACCCTACTGTGCCCCATTGAGGAATGAAACTTGTGTTTTGCTTAAGAAGATCTAATCACTGTTGCCCTCCTCTGTTCGTAGTGGGAAGGTTAATGCTCTGCTTACATCTATGGCCCATCAAATCGTGTTTAATCACAATACCAAAAGCAATACACTTCCTTAAATTGCTCCACTTGGCACTTTTTTTTTTTTTTTTTTTTTAAGTTCTGTTCATCCCTGAAGACGAAGGAGGGCTTGAAAATGAGTAATAGAAGTTTGCTTAGGATTAAATATCTAAACGATTTTCACGAGACCAAACTGTTAATTCTTCTCAACAATCAGGCTTATAGTGCAGGTTGGGATTTACCTACTGTTGTTTCCTTTGTGCCCTGCTGCTTTTACAATTGGTATCGACTTACAAGCTCTCTACACAATGTGTAGATAATTTCTTGGGAAATAAATTGGGAGTATTTCTACTGTCGAGATTCAGGTGTGCTCTAATTTATCCAATTATTTCGCTTTTGGATCCATGGCCGTAGGTGTAGATTGGTACACGCATAGCACTTAGATATATGAGTATTAATTTTCTTATCTTAGATTAGTACACGCATAGACAAAGTCATCTTAGTATTAACCTCCCATCTTTCCTTGTCTGTTTATATAATCTTTCACTGCCAAAATTTGCTTCTTTTCAAACCCAAGAAGCAGCAGCACAGGACAGAGATGAGTTCGACTAGCAGAGCATGGATCGTCGCTGTTAGCATTGGAGCGGTTGAAGCACTGAAAGATCAAGGTATTTATAGACGGAATTATGCTTTCAGATCTTTACATCAGCAAGCAAAGAAGAGCATCGGATCGTATGCACAGGCCAAGAGACTCTCCATCATATATTCGAAATGCTAGGAATCTATTAGTAGATTCAAAAGCAGGGAAAAAATCCATTTAATGGCTTTACTCTTTCGGTAAGTGAATCCATTATATTTTTGTTTTGTAATCTGTGTTTCCTGTACATTTCTGCCAAATTTTTGTCTTCAATTTCACTTTTTTTTTTTTTAATGAGAAATATTTGCTCTATGGCTACGGTCGCACTGTGGGGCTAGTTATATGTCGCTACGGATTTTATCCGTAGCTTTGGACCTATCTCTATCAGTGTAGCAAAAACTGGCGATTTAGCGGCGTCCAGCAGAATCGTCAGTAAAGTCCTGACCGCCAGTAAAGCCTTTACCGACCGAGCCTTCACCGGCTGTTAGCTAACCGCGGGTAAAGGATTTAGCGGCAGTTTTCTTGGCTTTTGCCGGCGGTTTTGACCGCCGGTAAAGGCCAGTTTTCTTGTAGTGGTATAGCTACAGATTAGATCTGTAGCTATTAATACCATGACTACGGATTATTGCTTAAAAAGCAATGACCATGGTACCTCATGCTACGGACTATAACCACAGCCATAGTTTTTTTCGCTACAGCTTTCTTTTAGTGCTAGTAGTTTGTCATGGACATCTCTATGGCCGTACATAGCTCCAACTACAATAACTCTGGCGTTCCAGTGAAGATGAAAGGATTAACAAAATATCCTAATTTTATACTAAGTGCATGAACAAGGGTTGGTGTAGTTGATGGATAAGGTGGATTTCATGCTTCTTCCCAAGTCAGAGAAAGTTGTCCCCTAGGTGTTTTCCGGACATGCTTTTTCCTTTCCAAGAGGCAGACAGCTGTGAGAACATGAAGTTGACAAACTATTTTATTGGAAGAACCGTGTGACTATGAACGGGACAAGTTAGTTTATTGAAAGAACCGTCAACTCCTAACCCCCAGTAGTCAACCAGCGCCAGCCTACCAGCAATCGAGATACGCCTAGTACATCAGGTGCGTTGTCACGTGCTCACATAGGATCCTAAAATCAGGCCAATAAAAAACTCAGGTACACCACAACGTTGGGAAGAGTTGGGATGGAACGACCCCATTGAGTGTGAGACGACCCACAGTGATTTATATATGCCATTCAATCCGTTCATCATGATGATGGGACTTTCCAAAAATCAGTGTTCTCAAAATTGGGAGGGTCATACCACTTAGAGGTCCAATTCATGATTTACACATTTTCCTATGGTGAGTCCCACCCAAAATTTGGATGTGTGGTGTTTTGGGTCAAGGCCAAACTTTAAGTGGCACAACTACTGGATGGTGTGTCTCTTATGCACGTTAAGTGTTTCATCCCCACCTGGGAACCAAGCAAGTGTTTTCTTTCGGAGAAATCTAAGCATGCTAAAAGTCACACCTCTTTGATTATTATGCTTGCAGGTTATAACATAATGGGAAAAATATATTATTTTAGGGAAGGGTCCCAGCTCTTCCCTGCCCAAGGTCATTTCTTTTCCTCGTGTATCTTCGTATGATAGGTGTGGCGATATCCTCTGTTGAGCCCACCCGAAGTCTCAGTTTGTAATTTCCCATACTTATCTAATACCAGGGCCTTCCCCACCTTTTCCAAAATAAATAAATAAATTATTTTAGGGAAAGGAAGACCTTTGATTATTTTTCTTTTTACCTACGTGCGAAACAATTCTACCCTACTCGACCGATTAACGCACTTCATATTACGTACGAAACTTTTAGACGGACGCGCCCAATACCTACTAGTTATTGCACAGTGTTCTCTAGGGCGCACCATTATGTATGTGTTTTATCTACGCCGTCCATCCATTTTTCCAGCTCATTTTAGAACATGAACCTGAAAATGAGGGTGAAGAAAATCTCGTGTGGAGCACACCACAAGAAACACTGTTGAGTGAATGCTCACCGATTTACACATTTTCCTATGGTGAGGCCCACCCAAAATTTGGATGTGTGGTGTTTTGGGTCAAGGCCAAACTTTAAGTGGCACAACTACTGGATGGTGTGTCTCTTATGCACGTTAAGTGTTTCATCCCCTCCTGGGAACCAAGCAAGTGTTTTCTTTCGGAAAAATCTAAGCTTGCTAAAAGTCACACCTCTTTGATTATTACGCTTGCAGGTTATAACATAATGTGAAAAATATATTATTTTAGGGAAGGGTCCCAGCTCTTCCCTGCCCAAGGTCATTTCTTTTCCTCGTGTATCTTCGTATGATAGGTGTGGCGATATCCTCTGTTGAGCCCACCCGAAGTCTCAGTTTGTAATTTCCCATACTTATCTAATACAAGGGCCTTCCCCACCTTTTCCAAAATAAATAAATAAATTATTTTAGGGAAAGGAACGCCTTTGATTATTTTTCTTTTCACCTACGTGCGACTGATTAACGCACTTCATACTACGTACGAAACTTTTAGACGGAACGCGCCCAATACCCACTAGTTATTGCACGGTGTTCTCTAGGGCCCACCATTATGTATGTGTTTTATCTACGCCGTCCATCCATTTTTCCAGCTCATTTTAGAACATGAACCCGAAAATGAGGGTGAAGAAAATCTCGTGTGGAGCACACCACAAGAAACACTGTTGATTGAATGCTCACCGATTTACACATTTTCCTATGGTGAGGCCCACCCAAAATTTGGATGTGTGGTGTTTTGGGTCAAGGCCAAACTTTAAGTGGCACAACTACTGGATGGTGTGTCTCTTATGCATGTTAAGTGTTTCATCCCTGCCTGGGAACAAATCAAGTGTTTTCTTTCGGAGAAATCTAAGCTTGCTAAAAGTCACACCTCTTTGATTATTACGCCTGCAGGTTATAACATAATGTGAAAAATATATTATTTTAGGAAAGGGTCCAGCTCTTCCCTGCCCAAGGTCATTTCTTTTCCTCGTGTATCTTCGTATGATAGGTGTGGCGATATCCTCTGTTGAGCCCACCCGTAGTCTCAGTTTGTAATTTCCCATACTCATCTAATACAAGGGCCTTCCCCACCTTTTTCAAAATAAATAAATAAATTATTTTAGGGAAAGGAACGCCTTTGATTATTTTTCTTTTCACCCACGAGCGAAACAATTCTACCCTACTCGACCGATTAACGCACAACGGACGCGCCCAATACCCACTAGTTATTGTACGGTGTTCTCTAGGGCCCACCATTATGTATGTGTTTTATCTACGCCGTCCATCTATTTTTCCAGCTCATTTTAGTAGATGAACCCAAAAATGAGGGTGAAGAAAATCTCGTGTGGAGCACGCCACAAGAAACACTGTTGATTGAATGCTCACCGATGAAATCTTCTTTGGAACCATAAAAGTTTAGGATCAAGCTGATATTTGTTTTTTTTTTTTTGTTATAATTTTTTCCTTTCATCCAGGTCTGTGTGACCTTATCAATGGGTTCGATGAAAAATAAATATTAAAGTGGGCCCTAGGATGTTTTTATTGATGGCAGTTCGTCACCACTGTTTTACCAAGGTGTGGTCCACCTGATATATGGATGTGCCTCATTTTGGGCTGATGCCCTCAAAATAATGATCCAAAATGAATGGACGGAGTGGATAAAATACATACATCATAGTGGGGATCACAGAGTACCATCTGAGGTCGCTACTGGTGATGTCAGTAAGTAGCCTGCTACCTTTTTGACATGTGGCATTCACTTACGTAAAACCATCCAAATAACGGTTCGTGCTTCTACGCTCTCCGTGTAACTCAAAAGCTCTACTCGTTGAATTACCCTTAGGATGTTTGATTATTCATTTACATAAGTAATTACTAATAAATAAATAAATAATGATTATTTATACCTATAATTACAGCACGGTGACAGTGAGCTTGTTGGAAAAGTTTTCTATTTTCCAGAGCTGGATTAGTAAATTTCCTATAAAACTGTGGAGCCCACCATGATGTTGGTATGTCTTCCATGCCATCCATATGTTCGGCAAGATCATTTATGGGCATGAGCCCAAAAATGAGGAGGATTTGAAGCTCAAGTGGACCACACCACAACAGCCTAATGTTAAAAACTCTTTGGGGACCACGGAAGTTTTGGATCAAGCTGATGTTTGTGTATAACTTTCATATATGTTAGCATGATCTTATGAACGGGTTGGATGATAGATGCATATTCCCATGGGCCCTATGACGGTTTTAATTTTAAATGATGGACGTCATGAACACCCTTGTTTCTTGTGGTATGATCCATTTGAGCTTCCAATCTAACTCGTTTTAGGTGTCATCCCCTATAATGAGATATTAAAATGGATGGGGTGGAGTAGATCACATACATACATCACTATGGGACCCACGAACGTTGATAGTACTGAAGCCTACTTGATTTTGTACTTTTGGCATTGCTTTCCGGACGTAACTATGAGTTATTTTTATCATTAAACAAACATCGTTCAAAAGAAATTATTAACCATTTACCCTTATTTATATATGTAATTGAAATAACAAACATACCATAAATATCTTATCATTTTGCATTGTTTGCCTGAATTTCATCTGCCAAGTTTCATTTAACCTTTCATTTGGCAACCCCACCCAACTGTCAATTAGGTCCACCATAGTTTTAATTGTTACACCTTGCCACCACATTGTTAACTTGCTAAATGTATGATGTAAGAGTAAGCTATATAATTCCTATAAGCGCCGGTTTGGTTTTCTGGTTCAAGTGTAATTACGTTGTAAATGAGTAATCATTATTTACCAAGGTACCTTCATCTACCTTCATCTTTCCCTATGCTGGCTTGACCAATTACTTTTTAAGCACTCAAATCGAGGAATTTGTAAAATAAATATGGGCCCACTATAATGTGTGTTACTTATCCACACCGCCCATTCATTATGCCAAATGAATTTAAGGCATGAGCCCAAAAATTAGGTAAAACCAAAGGTCAAGTGGACCACACCACATGAAATTATGAGAATTAAATGCCTACCATTAAAAACTTGTTGAGGCCCTTAAAAACTTTAGATCAGGCTTATATTTATATTTTTCACTTATCCATGTCCATGTGACCCTATGAACGGATTAGATGGTGAATAAACCTCAGCGTGGGCCCAGTAAAAGAATCAACTTTCAACGGTGGACAAATTAAGTCCATTGTTTCCTTTCATGTGGGCCAACTGAACATTAGATCTTCCCAATTTTTTTGGATAAAATCTCAAAATATTCTAATAAAACAAATGGACGACACGGATATATTATATACATTATGGTGGGGCCCACAAATTTAAGTCAACATTTTAGGACCGGTTTCCAAGCGAAATTACTCACTAGTTTCCAAATAGGTGAAAGAACATAATAATTACGTTTTTATAGTGATTTACAGTAATTTACCTGTATTATGGAAAACCAAACAAGCCCTAAAATAATGGGAACAAAGAAACACCTTTAATTGCAGTATAACTATAATTATCCACGAACTATTCTTTTAATTACGATTAAACAATACAAATAGATGAAATTTCTTATGCTTGGTCAAAGAGTTAGCAAAAATGTTCATTTAAATGACCAAAATACTCCTTTTAATAAACTCTTCTTTTGTGAGTACAATCTTTCCCTTGCCAATTGATTAAACATCTACAATCACAGTCTCTAGATCTTTTTAAGGAGCACAAAATGAATAGGTTGATGACATATATGCACCACAGCAGACCACACACAATTTGGACGATTTTCATGACAGGTGTCATCATCTCAAATGTTTCGTAGTGTGTGGTCCAATTGAATTTTAAATTTGCATGTTTCTTTTATCTCCCTCCAAACACTGGGTGGCACATTTGATGGAGGGAGTGGATCTAATCCATGTGAAATTGTTCCATGCCCATGAGTGAAACATCAGAGAAATTCACACTTACCGTGAATACGAAAGTTACAGGAGTGTTTTCTGCAAGGAAAGGCTCACCAAAATGAGGTTTGCTGCAATACATCTGGATGTATTGCAATGTGATATGATATGCTAAGACTTTAGCCTCTGAATTTAAGTGACCCTCTGATGATATCCAAACCGTTTATACAATTGAGTCTTACTTTGCATGATGCAAATACCATGAATAAAAGCTGTCAATCAGATAATTTCACTTTGAATATTTGAATCTTTTCCTTCGAATTAAAATAATGGTCACCATAGATTTTGTATAATCAATGACTTAAAATTTTCAATCTGACAGTTTTTTAGGGTCCCACATCCAAGGGAATCCCTATCAAATGCGCAATTTCCCATGTATCTTATTATAATCATGGGGATGTAATCGAGCAAACCTCCTTCTAAAGAAACACAATAGCTCTTTGAAAGGACCGCACTACCTGATTACATGATACTCAGTCGTTTCAGGTGTGCTTACAACTAACAGAGCATCACATGAAGAGCATGCACTACAAGAAAAGGGGGCTTTAGCCTCGGTTCAAAACTGTGGTTAAAAAGGTTAAAAACTGAGGCTAAAGCCTTTAGCCTCAGTTTTGCCTTAGTTATCCAAAGCGAAGTTGAAACCCCCGTGGCTAAAGGCTTTAGTCTCAGTTTTAGCAACCGAGACTAAAATGACTTTTATAGCCTCGGTTCTTCAAGTGAGGCTAAAATAACCTTTTTAGCTTCAGTTTTCTCGAAATGAGGCTAAATCGAAATTTTAGCCTCTATTGTTTCCAACTGAGACTAAATCCAAATTTTAGCCTCAGTTGCCTCTAATTGAAGCTAAATCTATTTTTAACCTCATTTATCAATAACCAAGGCTAAATCTAGTTTCTATCAACAAAAGCTAACAATATTATAATCAACCAATGATTGAACCTGTGCATGTTTCACCCATTTAACATCCATCAAGACAACAATTAGCACAATACCAACAAAACAATTAATGGTCTATTGAAATTTTTCAAAACATACAAACTGCCACATAGCCTTCCACATGAACTGTTTCAATAAGGTCCCCTTCCACTTTCTCTTGGATCGGATCAATCGATGGGTTTGTAACCTGAGCAAACATCTGCTTGAAATACTCAAATGTAAGTTTCTCTCTGTTGGACATCACAGCCAAAGGAGCATCATTTCCCGTTGAACCCAAGAGCCTCAGTACCATCTTTTGCCATGGACATCAATAGCATCTCCAGGGCTTCTATAATGTATCTGAATAGGAAACCTGATGATTTATTTCATTTTTTCAAACATGTGCAAGAAAACAGCACAGAAAAGGTCTGAAACTACTTACCCAAAAGGCTTTAACAACAATCCATGAATTCCCATGTTTTCCATGTTATTATCATCATGTCGATATACCTAAAGTATAAATAAAAATGGCAGTAATGATCATGCTCATAACTTCTTAAAATCAGAATACAAATAGAAAAACTACCTGAAAAATAAAATCCTTAAGAAGCTTCAACTTATGAGGTTTTCTCGACTAATTGAACGAGAGCAAATCAACTTGTGCCTACAGCATAAAAAAAAAAAAAAAAAAAAAATCATCACAATTTCTAAGTTGGCATTATACTATTCCTCCCAGTCTCATCTGTCCATTTCCACAAGCTTGAAAATACAACCACGACTGTATTTGTATTCCAAGTTTTCCGAATTATGAACCACATCTAGGAAGCTTTAGTTCAATCAGCCATATGTTGATGATAACACGAAAAACCAAGAGGACCCTGCTTGAGTCTTTTTCTAGTGCAAGAAGAAACTGATTTCAATATCACATGAAGTTTATTGTGCTGCCAAGTTCAGAACAGGAAACAATGAATAAAATTTGGCTGCAGCAATCATAACTAATGACAGTTTAGATTCTAATTTTAAAAAGGAATGGATATCCCACGGTAATAGGAGCAACACCATAACACCATTTGTTCACCGGATTTTTCAGGTTGGTTACAGTTGCCATGCAACCATTCAAACCGGTTGCTACAATGTGATAGCAGATATGTTACAAAATGCTTGCATACGAGATGGTGGGCCCATATGAAAACGATGGATGAAAATAGGCAACACTGCTACACTACTAAGACACATTCCAAACATCATATTGTTTGAACAGTCCTAACATATGAATTAGTGGGCATCTTTTTTTGTTAAAACAGGAACATTGGATTTTTCACTTTTTAACTTTCCAATAAATATCCCATGTTGGAAATGTGGCTACATGGCCATTAAATCAGCCATATGTTGATGATGGTGACGCAATAGCCCATCCCATGACCCGATTCCTGCTTCTAATCATAAGAAAATTCTCTCTAATTAATGAGGAACGATCACATACAAACATTGGATGCTATGCTTACTATGCTACCCTGTTATTAGGACTGCTCATAGTAAGCTATGTACCTGAGCTTCACACGTGGCGGATCCTGTGTTCAGGAAACACATTGCCTAATTTTCAGTCCTGAACTGGAAAACATGTTTGCCATACTCCAGTTGAAGGTTTTGGATCTTCTGACATAGTGGACTATTACTAGCATATGGGTGACACTCCCCTATGTGCAAACAGCCTAAAAACATAATATGCATGGAATAAGAATTTCAGTGGAACTGTTTACTACATTGTTCCCCGTGTGATTTGGTGTTTTGGAACTCCAAACTCAGCAAACAGACAATTAATCAGGGTAGGGATCAAGGATGACAGGTACCTTGAGTTCTGCACCAGTTTTTGCAATATTTTGCCAGAAAATTAGAAAAGAATCAGTTTTTAGAAAGTGCAGTTTTCATACCTAATATATCCATAGCTCAAGACCCTTGCTGACAAGCCCCATGAATGCATGAGTAGGATTCCTAGCACAACCCTCTTTCTATAATAGAACAAAATCTTCTTCTTTTTTTTGAAAGATTACAAAATTTTATTAAAAATGAAAATGCAAACAAACCGAAAGCGAAAGCAATATAAAAGTGACGCCGAGTGGCAGCCCAATAACAGCCAAAGGAAAATCAAATTACATCCCTTCAAATTTAGAACACAAGAAGCCCATTCAATGACCATTGATCTGGCCCTTTGAGAAATGCCTTGAACCATAATTTGGATAGTTTAATTTGAAATGAATTACTATCAAAGAGCTACAAAACTTTTGAACATGTTTGCTGAACAATGCTAACCTCTGATTCATGGCCGCTTGATTGTAGAAACAGGACTGTTGGATATTTTTTCATTTTTAGCCATCCTGATGGCTTTTGGGCCATGGCAAAGGCACAGTCAATTTGGTGAAGATATGGGGAGTTTCCATCAGTCTGATTCTGTGTTCGAGTTCCTCACTGACATGGCCTATTTAGACAAATCAAAACTTAGCCTCTCCCAGGAGCAAACATACGCAAAAGCACAAGCTACACAATGTAGCCTACTTAACCCATGCATTGTTTTAAAAAGGCTAAAATTTTCTTGGTTAAAATTCTAAAATTCCCATTAGAGTTATTTTAGTCTTATTGCATAAAAACGCCAGTGGGTTATGGATCATCCAAAGATCTTACAAGCTTACATCTATTATCTGGAGCAGAAGTTGAACTCCATCTGCGGATAACATTGTTGGATGATCTTGACATTGGCATCTGAGTATCTTCTCGCATGTAAGTAACAGGCGCCAAGCAAGAAATCCTCTTCAATGAGTTGTCTTGAGAACCAAATCTCTAAATTTACAATGTGCACATGATTAGTCAAGAAGAAAAAGAAGTGTTGCTAAAGATGTGAAGAAATAGCAACTCAAGAAGGATCTGGAAATTTTGGCAGCAGCAACAGAGATGGTAGCAAAGATTATACTCATCAATCCAGATATATGCATCTAATATGTTCTTAAATTTGGCAAAAATTCTTGATAAATTTAAAAGCCAGTGGATTGCTATGAATTCCACAATCTTGCAAGACCCAAACATGCACCCGTACACATGAAAAAATTGGATCTAATTAATGCAGGATGACATTTCTTTTCATTAATTTTTTATACCAGACATCATTCTCATCCTGCCCAATTTATTTACAAAAATTAATTATAATAGTTCATGCATAGTGGAAACTCTCCATAACACCAAACTTCAAAAGCGAAATACCCGAGTGCAACTTGTCTTGAATAAAATTTGAATTGGTTTTTTGTCAATTTTTATAGAAAATGAAATATTATTATTTTTCTATGCTAGCAAATTTATCATAAATTTCTCATAGTATAGGAAAAGAAAGTGACTTAAAGATGAATTCATCTAAAAGTCACACCTAACTCCTCCAAACCCTGGAATTTCAGGCAAAATTGGGCTTCCTAAAATATTCTTGATCGCTTTCAAAGATGAGAAGAAAAAATTTAGCATCAATTAAAGCATTCACTCCTTTCAACTGTATCCTCACAACTCAATTAAGAGGAAATCAAAAGCATACCAAAGACATGTATGAGTGCTACTTATTCCTCTGAAACTTAGAAACTGATGGCAAAATCGAGTTTCTTGTGTTTATTTACCATGATCTGATTCAATATGGGAAAAACCAAAGCAAGTTCAATTTTCTTTTTCAAGTTCATCATCACAATCTCAAATAACAGGAAAATAAAAATAGAGATAACTTCATGCAAAATCACCACCCTAATTCATGCAAAAAATTATCGTAGCTTCCTTGGGAAATCTAGTGTAAACTCAAGCGACTAATCTAATTTCCTTGTGAGCTTTCCAGAATCAGGAAATTAGAGGAAATTAAAGTCACACACACACACACACACACAATATCAGAAATCAAAACAGGTTGTGCCATTGTATTCATGTAGAACCATTTCGATCCTCCAAAAAAAAAAGGTAAAAAAGAAAGGATTTTAAATATAAATAAAAATTAAAAAAAAGAGTTTCTTACATAACTTGCAATGATGCCTACCATAAAACAAGAAAATGGAACAAACTGAATTATTATTTTTAGCTTATAATCATGAGCTTAAAATCGAGTTTCTTGCAGTAATTCACCACAATTTCTTCCAAAAAAGGAAAAACCATAGAAAATTCGATTTTTATTTAATTTTTAAAAATTTCATCATAATGTCATATTAGCAGGAAATGAAAATAAAATGTATCATAAATTCATGTAAAATATCTGGAAAATTACGGCAATATTTAAGTTCCCTACATGTTCATTTGTCACAATTTCCTCTTGAGAATTCTGTGAGAGCTGAGACATTGACATGCCCTGTGAAAATGACTGTTACGAATCCGACCGGAACTGTGAAGAACCTTGGCTTTTACCAAAAACCGAAGTATCTGCAACTGGTGGGATTGCATTTCCTCTCCTACATGAACAGAGTAAGAAAATCACCACAAAAGAAGCCTATAAATGTGACTGGATCGGGTTTTCTTGATAAATCTGGACCTAGAATGTGGTGGAAGGACAAAAATGGAGCTCAGATCGCAGGCCTTGTTGATCTTCAACTTCATTATCTGATTTTCAAAGGATCGTAATCTCCATAAATGCTATGTCTCCATCTACTGCTCGAAATTGTCAACAAATCTCGGGCAGGAACCCTAGAAAGGAGTCGCGAAGAAGGATTTCAGCTCTTTTTCAGAGATTGAAGCTGAGAAAACGAGAAAAAAAAAGGAGTAAAATCTACGAATCGGGAGCAGAAACCCTAGGCGAAAAAGCAAAGAAAGAGATCAAGGTCTTGACAGGTTCTTCAAAGATCGAAGAAATCAAAGAGATTTGTAGAAAATTAAATGAAAAGAAAAAAAAAAAAAAAAAAAGGAAGGACGATCGAGGTGTGAAATTCATAGGAAAAAACCTAAAAAGAGAGCGAAGATCTCTCTCGCTCGCTCGCACAGCGAGTGAGAAAAGGATCAGGTAAAAAGCATCCACGCGCGCCCGTTCTACTTGTATATCAGACCTTTAGCCTCGGTTCCTATGCAACCAAGGTTAAAAAGTAGACCTAGGCCCTTCTATAAAATCTTTCTTCGTCCATTCGATTTCATTTGAAATTTCTTAATTTTTTTCAGAATTTTTAATTATTTAAAAATTTTCAATTTTTTTTTTAAGATTTTCAAATTCAAATTTTTTTTTTTTCAAAAATTTTAAAAGTTTTAAAAATTCTTAATTTTTTTTTTAAAAATCTCAATTTTAAAAAAAAATTCATACTTTTTCATAATTATCATTTTTTTATTCTTAATTTCTCAAAAAAAAAAAAAATTCTTAACTTCTTAAAAGTTCTCAAAATTTTAAAAAAATCTTAGTTTTTAAAAAATTCAAAATTCAAATCTTTTTCAAAACTCAATTTTTTTTTTTCAAAATTCTCAATTTTTTCCGATTGTCTCCATTTCTTTTCAAAATTCTCAATTTTATCACAATTGTCAAAAGTTTTAAAAAGTTATTAATTCTTTCAATATTCACAATTTTTTTCAATATTCCTAAATATAGACTTTTGGCCTTAGTTCTTAGACAACAGAGGCTAAAAAGTACACTTTTGCCCTCGGTTCCTATGCAACTGAGGCTAAAAAGTAAATTTTTCGCCTCGATTCTTATGCAACTGAGGCTAAAAAGTAAACCTTTCGCCTCGGTTCCTATGCAACCGAGGCTAAAAAATAGACTTTTCCCCACTTTTTGCCTCGGTTCCTATGCAACTGCGGCTAAAAGGTAGACTTTTTGCCTCAGTTTCTATGCAACTGAGGCTAAAAGGTGACTTTTCGCCTCACTTCCTATGCAACTGAGGCTAAAAGGTAGACTTTTCGCCTCGGTTCCTATGTAACTGAGGCTAAAAACTAGACTTTTCGCCTCACTTCCTATGCAACTGAGGCTAAAAAGTAGACTTTCGCCTTGATTCCTATGCAACTGAGGCTAAAAGGTGACTTTTTGCCTCGGTTTCTATGCAACTGAGGCTAAAAGGTAGACTTTTTGCCTCGGTTCCTATGCAACTGAGGCTAAAAGGTAGACTTTTTGCCTCGGTTCCTATGCAACTGAGGCTAAAAACTAGACTTTTCGCCTCGGTTCCTATGCAACTGAGGTTAAAAGGTAGACTTTTCGCCTCGGTTCCTATACAACTGAGGCTAAAAGGTAGACCTTTTGCCTCGGTTCCTATACAATTGAGGTGAAAGATGAACTTTTAGCTTCAATTCCTTAACAACCGAGGCTAAAAGATACATTTAGCCTCAATTTTTTCAACCGAGGCTAAAAAATTGTGGCTAAAGGCCTATTTTCTTGTAGTGATGCATGATATCCATGCGGTTCAACAGGTGGGCTGCCTCATGTTCACCTTGGAAACCAAAGATGGGGTTGGCACAAATTTAAAGTAGGCCACACCATAAGGATTTGTTAAGACGGACATCCATTAATAACTGTGTATGGACTCGCAGTGGTTTATATATGCCAACCAACCTCTTCGTATGACTCCACTAACCAATGAAAAATCACTTACATAAATCAAACTTTCCAAACTCAAATGGACCAGACCACGTGAATTTAGAGGATTTAGGCAGGTTTTACGATGTTTTCTATGGTGAGGCCACCTAAGTATTAGGGCAGTGCGATGTTTAGAATCAACGAATACATGGGGTGGCCCACTTGATGGAGAGGGTAGATCTCATCTACACGAAGTACTCGTCCATCCACATCAGGAAATGGTCATGCGCTGGTGCAACTGGGGCCGGTTGGGTAATGTTTAGAGTCAATTCAATCCCGCCTGGACCTTATGAGGACCCAACCCATAGTCTAACCTTACTGGAATTCCAATCCAAGGTGCCAACCCAAACTCAGCGTGGGGTCTTCTATACTCAACCCAACCTGCACAACAAGAAACATTTGATTAATCCCTAACCAACCTAGCTAATCTAATCTGAAGTCCCTCAACCCAAACCCTAACCCAAACCCAACCCGAATTAAATAAGGTTGGTGTATATGTTCCAACCTGAACCCCAGGACGCTCACGCTCACAGCCCTATCAAACCTAACCCAAACTCAGGTTGGACGTTGAGGTTAACCCGAAGCTCTATGTTGAAGCTCTACCTAAGACCGGTTTCCTTAGAAAGAGTACTTTGGTCGTTTAAATGCGTTTGATTTGACGAGCGAGCGCTGATCGTCTTTATGGAAGCCACATGGGCTTGGAAGCAGATTCAGATTCGCTGGTGTACCACACCAGCGACCTAGCTGCTGTGTTGAGGTCAGCAAGTTACGTGGGTCCATTATGACGTATGTTATATATCCAAACCGTTCATCCATTTGGAGAGATTGTCACAATACTTGAACATGTAAGAGATATCTACAGATTAAGTAGACCACACTGCAAAAAGCAGTAGGGGATTGAATGTCTATCATTGAAATCCTTCCGGGCATCACAAAAGTTTTGGATCAATATGATATTTGTTTTTCTTCTTAATCTAAGTTTTTGTGACCTTATGAATAGATTGTATGGAAAGTAAACATTATGCTGGGCCCTACCAATAAAACAATGAAAATCATTATCCCCACTGATATTTGTGGTGTAGTCGAGTTGAATTTTGTATATGATTCAATTTTTAGCTCATGCTCTAAAATGATTTCCAAAAATGGATGAACAATGTGAATATAATAAATACATAATTTTGAGGCCATGTAACTCTGATGGAAGCGGATTAGCTGGTGTACCACACACCAGCTATATAAGTACGTGTCGCCCGAAGACGCTCCTCGAGCTCATAGAGGATCATAGTAATATATTTATTATATCTACATCGTTCATCTATTTATAGAGATCATTTTATAGCATTACCCAAAATATTAATTATATCCAAAGTTCATATGGAACACACCACAAATAGCAGCAGAAATAATGATTTTCACCGTTTAAAAATTTTAAGGGACTATCATATCGATTATTTTCCATCCAATCTGTTCATAAAGTCAAAAATACCTAAATAAAGGGGAAAAACAAATTTCATATTAATTCGAAACTTTTGTGACCCCAAAAAGGTTTCAATAGTAGATGTTCAATCCCGCACTTCTTTTTGCAGTGTGGTACACTTGATAGTTAGATATGTATTAATTTTCATCTCAAGACTTAAGGCTAGCCCGCCAAATGGATGGACGGCTTGAATATAACATATACCTCATAATCAGACTCACAAAACTTGCTGATGTGAATACATCAGCTATATAACTGGTGAGGGACACCGGCCAATCAGCTTCCAACTTTGATATACTGAGCTCGAGGGGAAACGAACTGGGTCCTTATCTTCTGTTTTTTTTTTTCTTTATTTTTTTTTGGGTTACCTTGTTAGTACACACCCATGGGAATACATACACTCCATGTTAGCCACCCTCCCTAGGGATCGATACCAAGACCTCAAGTGTTGAAACAAGGTATCTCCACTCAGTCTAGTGTTGGGGTCCCTACTCTTGAACGGGTGGTAGATTACCAGCAGTTTCAACTCCCAGTCAAGGGTTACCCATAGGTGGTGAAATTCCACCAGCCTGAGTGTGTGGGTGTATTAGAAGGAGAAGAAGAAAAAACCAAAAAAAAAGGAAACGCATTGGCTGCTCACGTGCCACCAGCCGCATGATTGGTGGTCGGTGCTCGATGAGCCTTACCAAGATTATGTGTTTCATCCACTCTGTTCATCCATTTTCAAAGGGCTTTATCTCAAAAATTAGAGGGATATAAATCTGTGGTGGTCCACACCACATGAAAACAATAGTGATTGGATATCCACCATTAAAATCCCCATAAGGTTCACTGTACTGTTTATTTGATATCCAATCTGTTGATTAGGTCATACAGGGCCAGATGAAGGGAAAAAAGAAAAATCAGCTTGAACCAAAACTTTTATGGCCACCCAAATGTTTTTAATGGTCGACACTTATTCAACACTGTTCCTGTAATGTGGTCCAATTGAGATTGGTATATATCTCATTTTTGGTATCATATTGTAAAATTATCTGTAAAAATAAATGAAGGGCATAGATGAAACACATACATCATGATGACCTCACAGAGCACCAACCATCAGCCATTGGCTCGTGTCAGGGAGAGTAGCCAATCCGTTTCCAGCTCGAGGAGTGTCATCGCTCGTCTTCACACGACACGCACCCACAGCAGCTAAATCGCTGGTGTACACCAGCCAATCGGCTTTTTTCATTCATCCCATCAGCGCGTAGATGACATCAGCTATCATCCCAGTAAATCTACTTACTTCCGCATTCACACACGGATTTTCTCTCCCCAAATTACTGCGCAACACATCAACAAAATGTTTTAAAATGTGTAGCTTCCGTATGCCCCTTCATTATGTATGTGTTAGATCCACACCATCTCTCTATTTTACTCAATCATTTTAGGGCATGAGGCACAAAACGAGCTACGTGTAAAGCTCAAACGAACCACAACACAGAAAAAATTAAGGACTGATTAATTACTACCGTTGAAACCTTGATAAGGCGCACTTACATTTATTTTCCATCTAACCTGCTCGCAATGTGACACAGATCTGATGAAGCAAAAACACAAATATCAGCTTGATTCAGCCTTCTTTGGCCTGGAGAGTTTTTAACAGTGGACATCCGTCCCACCGCGCCCAGTCCACTTAGGGCCTGTTTGGCCAGGCAGATCCCATGCTATTAGGAGGGATGGGATCGGCAATATCCTGGGATCGGCATGACGAGTCAAACAGATCAGGTGAACTTGTCCCGGGATATGAGCAATCCGATGGATCATAAGACAATCCACTGACATCACCATCATTACCTTAAAATTGATCCTATCCCTTGGTTGGATGGATTGGAAGGTAAAATCCTGGGATATGCAAGGCATGCCAAACAGACCTAGTGAACTTGTCCCGGGATATAAGCAATCCCATGGATCTTAAGACAATCCACTGACACCATCATCATTACCTTAAAATTGATCCCATCCCTCCTAATACCATGCGATCTGCCCAGCCAAACAGGCCCTTGGCCAGACAGATCCCACGGTATTAGGAGGGATGGGATCGGCAATATCCTGGGATAGGAATGACGAGCCAAACAGATCCGGTGAACTTGTCCCGGGATATGAGCAATCCCATGGATCTTAAGACAATCCACTGACATCACCATCATTACCTTAAAATTGATCCTATCCCTTGGTTGGATGGATTGGAAGGTAAAATCCCAGGATATGCACGGCATGCCGAACAGACCCATGAACTTGTCCCGGGATATAAGCAATCCCATGGATCTTAAGACAATCCACTGACACCATCATCATTACCTTAAAATTGATCCCATCCCTCCTAATACCATGGGATCTGCCCGGCCAAACAGGTCATTTGCCATCTTGCTGGATCATGTCCTAAAATTATCTATCAAAATGGAGAGGCAGTGTGGGTCTAACACATACGTCATAGTGGGGCCCACTGAAGTTTCGTACGTCTTAACATTCGCCTTTCCATCTCTCTGAATCGGATTGAGTACTGCCAACTCAATTTTAAGGCATCTGTTTTGGACGTGGTTTGTCTGGTGATCCACATCAGTAAGTTAGCTGGTTTTAAAGTTATAGACTCGACCATGATGTATATTTTTCATCTATTTTGGAAGCTTATTTTAGGCAATGATCCCAAAAATGTGGCGGACCTAAATCTCAGGTGGCCCACACCAGCCTGAAATAGTGGTAATTGAATTTCCATTATTAAAACTTCCTAGGTCCCAATGTAACCTTTGGTTGCTATCCACCTGTTGATTAAGTCACATGACATTAGACGAAGGAAAAATACAAATATCAGCTTGATGCAAAACTTCTTCAGCCACTGAGAAGTTTTCAAGGTTATGAAATCAATCCCCACTAATTTCTGTAGTGTGATCCACTTGAGATTTTCATCTTTAAGATTTTTGGGCTCATGTAGTAAAATGAGCTGGAAAAATGGATGGAGGGAGTGGATAGAACACCTACATCATAGTAGTGTCCACAGCTCCGTTAGTCCTTTTCATGCTGGCTTTGAAGCTGGCGCGGGAGCCTTCTTTTGATACCAGATAGCTGGCTCGTGTTGGGGTCATCAGCCAAGCGGTGTCTTCCTCTTGTGAGGACTCATGGGACCCACCATGGGGTCATGGTGAAGGACTGCGAGAATAATCATGATGTATGTGTTTTATCTACATTGTTAATATATATATTTTACTACTTAATTTTAATATATAACCCTAAAATTGAAGGACTTAGAAAACTCAAGTTGACCACACCATAGGAAGCAGTGGGTATTGAATGCCTACCATTGAAAACTTCTTAGGACTAAAGAAGCTTTCAATAAAATTAATATTTGAGTTTCATTTTCATCGAAGCTCTATGACCTTACAAATGGTTAATTGGCTTACAAATATATTGGTAGACCCTAAGAAGGTTCCATCGTCCCACTGCTTTCTATGAGGTGGTGTATTTGAGATTTAGATTTACCTAGTTTTTTTGGGTTATGCCCTCCAATGATCTTGCAAAATGAATCGACAGTGTGGATATAAAACATATATTATAGCAGGGCTTACAGAAATTTGCCACGTCAGCGTATTCATTGTTAGTTCAATGCTACACAATTCAAATAGGAGGGAAGCGAATGTGAAAGTACGTATATATATGACCATAGTTTAAATACGAATGTATTTTTAATTTTTAAAATTTCACCTGACCTTATAAACAGTGACGTCATGTCGATAAAAAAGATGAGGCGGCACTGGAATTATCTGTGCCTTAAACGCAGACGATCGACACTCGTTGAGGTAAATTACCCTGAAACAATCTAAATCGATTCGTAGTAATTACAAACAAGAAACCGAAAACTATCATTTCATATCCTCTCTCATTGTCTGCCTCTCTTTGCAGAATGCATTTTCTTCCATCAAAAACCACCTATTTACTCGTATACACTTGCTTACTCTTGCTCTTTCGAATCCCCATTAGAGCCCAAGTTGTTTATCTTTGTCAGTCTCCAGGCAATTACAACAACGGTAGCACATACCAAACCAATCTCAACCTCGTCCTTCAATTTCTAAATACCAAAATTTCCTTCAATTACTACTCTAACACCTCCTTCGGAGTAGACCCCGATCAGGTATATGGCCACGCCCAATGCCGGAGTGACGTTTCAACTAGTTCCTGTCAAAATTGCCTAAAAACTTCAACGGTCCAGATCATCCGAGACTGTGCCAACAAGAACGAAGCATTCATTACATACGACGAGTGCCTTCTACGTTATTCTCAACGACGCTTCTTTTCCGAACCTGATCTTGACCCCGAGTATTCCTTTCCAAATCCAAATACTGCAAAGGATCCTGAACTTTTCGATCAACGGGTAAGAGAGTTGATGACCAACCTATCCTCTACAGATCTGTCTCCGTTCATGTTTGCGACCAGCTCAATGACTACTCCTGAATTTACAATATACGGATCAGTTGAGTGCGTTCGAGATATATCCAGTAAGGATTGCCACTCATGTCTGAAATCGATGATCGACTGGATTCCGAATTGTTGTAGTGGAAAATTAGGAGGGCAGGTTCTGTCGCTGAGTTGTCATATAAGATATGAGCTATATCCCTTCATTCAAGCCCCATCCCCTCGACCACCTTTTCCAACTCCTCAAGTTCCTGCTCCACGGCCTCCACCACCTGTTGCAACTCCTCCAGTTCGTGCTGCACCGCTGCCCCGGCCTCATCCAGGTGAAATGGTTCTAATGCAACTAAAGCTGTTGGTCGGATTAGTTTCTTATACTGCTATTTTTATTCAATTCCTCGTTTGCATTTCACATATAAATTCTGTTGAAGAAATAATGAGGACTCATTTGCACCATTTTATTTTTTTTTTCAAAAGAAGGTCCATGCTCCTATTTCATTGATCAAACGAGCTGAAGATGTACAATGTAGAATTTCGGGTGGGTCCCACACAAGTTTTGGGTAACACCTATCATATCGGCTAAACAGAAATAAAAGCCAGAGCAGAAAGCGGGCCAAAAGAGATGCCCCAACCTCCCTGGAGAAAGAGAGGACTCATTTGCACCATACCATGGCCCACCTACACCATATCACGATGCACAGTATGTATATGTATAAAGAGATTTTGTGGATTCCTTTTCGCTTATTTACATGGTTGAATAACCATACTTGTCCACTAAGTGAGTGGTTTACTAGGTGGGTCCCACTTTATAGAAGCCCTGTTTGAAGAACCATGATTGTCCACTCCTCAGGTGGGCCACAGTCGACAAAACAAATAAGTGGTGAAGATAAAATTGTTAAGTTTATTTTAGATATCCATTTGGTTTATTCACTACTGGAAGAGAGTATGAAACGGAAGGAGATTGGGAAGAAGCTGAGTCATCTTACATAGTCTTTACCTTTGAAGCAATATTTGCCCTTAATTGATATTTAAATTGGTTTCTTTTTGTAGGGACCTACCCAAATGGATGTAAAATTTTTTTTACTATTATTGAAATTCTCGTGGCAAGCATCCACTTTCCAAAAAAAAAAAAAAAAAAAAAATTTTAATTGGTTTGCAAAAGGATTCACAGCAAATTTTCTTCAAGGATTTACTAAGCCTTCCTCTTTTATAGAGAATTTTAGTTGGCAATATTGAAGCAACTCCAACCAAATGCTTGTAATGTTGAAGTAACACCCACCAAACGTAAACGACATACTATTTTACCCAGATTCAGAAAAAAAAAATCTGATATGACATGTAAAACTCAGTTTTGCACAGTAGCACACTGACAGGGTCTTTTAAAAGATTGTAAGAAAGGATTTGGAGAAAGAGGTTTCGTAGAGTGAATTGAAATGATTTTAGAATTATTAGAATAGATTATGGTAATATTCTAGCTTAGAATATTTTATCATTTGTTAAAAATGTGTATTGTTAAGATCTCTTTAAATCTCTGGAGATCTCCTATCTCTTTTATATATTCTCCATGTTATTTGTGAAATAAAATATTTACAATTTCCACAATTTCGTATACCGTGCTTTACCATTGTATCACAGCAACGCCACGCACCTCAGCTTGCTTTTGACCTATAAAAGAAAGCTTCTTGGCCTTTTCTCTCTTTTCCAACCCTTTCCTTCTTTCTCCATTGCAACGAGAGTGGCTCTTCGTTGCACACTGTGACAGTGGTCATCGTCGCTGATCAGGTGCTGCTCTTTGTAGATCCCCTTTGCATGTTGTTACAACATCCTCTTCCATCAAACCCATAACAACACCGTTGTCCTCATCTTTGTCATTTAACCCATCAGCAACCAAACCTCAGTCTTGCTGCTCATCGCTGCTATCTCTATTGCACTCTTGGGACCATTTTTTTTTTTTTTTTAAAAAAAAAAAAAAAAAAAAAAAAAAAACGGGAATCTTGTATTCATGGAAAAAGGATACAGCCATTCAGGCCGGCCCCAACAAAAAGGATCGGGCGAGCCTATCATTTCTGCACACTAGAGCTATACAAATCAGCCGCTAACCAGCCGGGCTATCTAAGGATACCAAGACCCGTGTTATCGAGGAACAGGGAGCCCTTGATGCTCCTGGGGAGCTCATCCCGAGAAAGGAAGAGGCGGTTGGTGTGGCCCTCACTCGCTAGTCTTGCCAAAGCGTCAGCGACAAAATTTCCTTGACGGTAGGTGTGAGAAAAGGTGAGGTTGAGCTAACTAGAAAGGTGGTGGATCAGCCCTGGCCAACCTGTACCAAAGGTTCCACGGGCAATGAGTCGAAGGAATCAAGGCAGCATCGATCACCATCTTCGAGTTTGACTCCACTTGAATGAAAGAAAGCCCCAGGTTCAAACATAAAATTATTCCATCTAGCATGGCTTGAGTTTCCGCAATAGTGTTCGTTGCGATGCCGTAGTGTCTGTGAAAAGCAAAAATGAGCCCCCCCCCCCCCCCCCCCCCCCCCCCCCCCTGGCCCCCGGATTGCCGCGGGAAGAACCATCCACGTTGAGTTTTAGCCAGCCGGGAGGAGGTTTTTTTCATTTAACAAGCGTCGGTTTCTCATGGTGAGTAGAGCTAGATTTGGCAATGTGGAGAGCCTGCAGTGTAGTCACATTGCTGAGGGAGGGAGCGTCGGTGTTAGGAACTTGGGATCCAACATCCTGGATCCATTTAGTAACTTTGAGAATAATTTTCCTGCTAGACATGATGGCCCCTTCAAATCTAGAATCATTATGGCTCAGCCATAACTCCCAGCAGATAAAGGAAGGAGTAAGGCCCAAGAGCTGCTTAATGTGTGAGGTTTGGGCCGCCCTCGAGAACCAGAAGGAGATCCTCTGTTGGATGGGTTGGTTAAGGATATAGGGAATGTTAAAGATGCGGGAAAAGTCAATCCACACAGTGCTTGTAATGGAACCAGTACAGAATAGATGGTGGAGATCCTCCTGCATGTAGGTAGAGCGTCTGGGATGGGACAGTTGCTGGGCAGGGGAGATCTAAGCCTGGGGGGTGCGCAGCTGGCTGCGCAGGGTAGGAAGGATACCTGCTGAGTTGCGGGCTCTTAAATCCTGGGCTAGGGCTGCTTGAGGAGAATGAGGGTCAGTGGGGAGAGTTTGGAGGTTTCTCTGCCTCAGATGGTGCTGAAGAGTAAGGGGGTCCTGATGGGTGCCAGGGATGGAAATACTAAAACCGTGTAACTGCTGGGACTCTTCTCTGCAGCATTCACATTGCGAGGCGAGGCTGACTCCAGCCCTTTGAACTGCGACGTCCACGGGAATTGCATTGTGCATGATCTTCCAAATGAAGATGTCGATCTTCGGAGGAAGGGATTTATTCCAAATCCAATCAGCCCAATGGAGCTTTGGGTGTTGCTGACGAATCCCGTTCCATGCAGATTTTAAGGAAAATCTTCCAGAAACAGTCAAATCCCACGCAAGGAAATCCTCTCTCGAAGTCAGAACGGAAGGGCAGGTTAAGATTGACTGAATGAGAGCTTGAGGGAGAATACCATGGATCTGGGATAGATTCCACGTGCCTGAGGGAGAGATGAAGTCCTTGACAGTTTTGTCCCGCATCTGGGGTGAGATAGGGCGAGATACCGATGCTGCGAGGGGGCCGTCCCCGGTCCAGTTGTGATCCCAAAAGTTGATATTCCCTTCGCCAATGAGCCATTTAGAATGGAGATGGACGAAGGGGAGACCTTTAGAGATGTCCTTCCAGATGGTGGAGGTGGCAGAGGGTAAGCTGCCCCTAGAGGTAGAGGAACAGTTGCTGTACTTGGTTGATATAAGCCTCGCCCAGAGGGAATTCCCTTCGACAAGATTCCTGCCCATTTTGATTAATTCGGAAGGCGAGCATGACATCCTCCATGTTACGGAAGCCCAAACCTCCCTCACTCAAGGGGATATAGGTTCGCTACCATCGAACCCAATGTTTCTTTTTCTTGCCTTCAGTGTTTCCCCAAAAAAAGTTGGCGAAAGCAGCCTCCAGCGATTTGCAGACAGCTTTGGGGATGTTCACTGCTGAGAGGACGTGAATGGGAATGCTAAAGAGAACATGACGAATCAGGATTGCTCTCGCCGCTGGGTTGAGAAGCTTCGCCTTCCAGCCCTCGATTTTGCCTAGAATTTTCTGAACCAGCGGAGCCAAGAGGGGGCACGAACTTTCCCCTTGATGAAAGGGATGCCAAGATAGGTGCAAGGGAGGATTGCCTGATTGAAGGAAGTCAAGTGCCTGATTTTTCGGCTTTTGAATGGCGGGGCTTTCTTTGGGATAAAGAAGGAGGACTTGGCCGTGTTCACCTTTTGGCCTGAAGCCTTTTCATAGTCAGCACTCTTGGGACCATATTACATCATCACTATCGTGAAAAACCCCAATCCGAATGCCTTATTTCCAGATCCATATCATTGATAGATATTGACACCTCTACCTCTCTGATATGTATGTGTTGAAATATTTAGTTAAATCGAACTATTTAAAATTGAAAACCAAAAAGAAAATAAAATTAAGATAGAAGACTTAAAGAGTTGAGTCGAGGCATGATGTGTGTCACTCAGCTTGACATCTCAAATTTTCTCCCCTTGGACAGCATCCCAAGTGCTACATGTTTCTAGAGCAATTGACCTCCATGATACAATGACTATAACCCGGTTTTGTATATAGATGACATGTTGATCGTCAGTCATAGCATGTCTGAGATTGACATATTGAAGACACAACTATCAGGGACATTCGAGATGAAAGATTTGAGGGTTGCAAAGAGAGTTCTCGGCATTGATATACATATAGACAGGAAGAGCATGCTTTGCTTTTCTCAGGCGGAATACCTTGAGAATGAATTGATTAAGTGTGGGATGGATAAGGCAAAGCCAGTCAGCACCCATGCGTCTCACTTCAAGCTTTCTTTAGAGCAGTGTCTTAAAATAGATGAAGAAGAGTAGGATATGTATCGTGTACCTTATTCGAGTACAGTTGACAGCGTGATTTATGTCATGGTCTGTATGAGACCAAATATTTCACATATGGTAAATTTTATTAGCAGATACATGTCTAACCCCAGAAAGCAACACAGGAAAGCAGTGAAATAACTACTTCAATCAATTCAAGGTACGCAAGACTACGTCTTATCTTTTGAAAAATTAGGGGCAAAGTTAGTAGGTTATGTGGATTTTGATTACGTGGGCAGTGCGACAATAAAATGTCGACTTCCTGTTACTCGTTTATGCTAGCGGGTGGAGCGATCAGTTGAATGTCAAAGCTTCAGTCTGCGGTGGCTCTTTTCACAGCTAAAGCTGATTATATGGCAATGACAGAGGCATTCAAGGAAGGTGTTTGGTTGAGAGGGATGATAAATTAGATGGGGCTTCAGAAGAAGGTCATGTCGGTTAATTGTCACACCGAAAGTGTGATCAATTTTGCTAAAAACTTTGTTTATTACTCACGTACTAAACATATTGATTTACATCATCATTTTATCCAATAGGTGCTTAAGGAAGGAGGTGTGACTTTAGAGAAGATTCACACCAGTGTGTATCCGACAAACATGCTCACTAAGGTGGTTCCCACAAAGAAGTTCAAGTTTTGTGCAACTTCTCTGGACTTGGTGAAGGTATAAATGAAGATGGAGTGTGCACGAGAAGTGATGGTGGAATTATGATGCAAGGCAACATTAGAGCTGATGAAAAAGGAGCTATGAAGAATGACGATTGAATACATGGTAGAGATTGTTGTTAATGTCTTTAAATTTGGAAATCGACAAGTCCATTGATGACAACTTGATGCTATCGAGTAGACTTCGATGCCATCAAGGGCTGCTTGATGTCATGAGAAAAATATGAAAAATTCATGTTTAGTCACTGGAATGTTTTGGTGTTAAGTTTGATGCCATCGATAGTTTGTCGATGCCATCGAAGTGGCATCAAACGATCACGCAAAGTTATCCAGAGTTGCGTAAGTGTTGGATATATTTCCTATTTTGATTGTGATTCTCATAGAGGCTATATATGTGGGTGTAATTAGGAATATGGTGCATCTTAGGGCTTTCTAATTCATTCAAAATGGTTTTAATGGCTTGTAAGGGACATTATAGGCTTGTTCGAGTCAGGTAATCTCTATCTCTTATAATTTTCTACTTTCATAGTGCATTACTGTCACTTTATGCCATAGTTTTTCTTCCCGATATGGATTTTCTATATTAAATTCGGAGTGTTTGTGATTGGACTTGATTGTGTGATTGGAATACTTTGCTTTTTCTTTTTTTTTTTCAAAAAGAACATTTCATTGAAATTTATGAAGACTATACAGATTTGGGGGCTCAGGCTAACAAAAAGATCCTGAGACCTGGCCGAAAAACCATGCACATTCAGGGAGGCCTAACACAAAGGTAGGCCCACCAATAATAAAGGAACTAAATAAAAAAACAAGCCTAGGAAAGCCGCACCCCTCCCAAACCAGCCCTATCTAGGACCAGCTCTCCGCGGGATAGGAAGGGAAGCCCGGAAGCACTGTCGAAAATTCTAAATTGCTGGTTGGAGCTGGCCGAGCAGGCTGGACTATCTACTTGATTGGAATACTTTGCCTGTTTAATCTCTATATGCTTCTGCAGTCCCCCCCCCCCCCCCCCCCCCCCACACATGAGTCACTAAGGTGAAGACCGCTAAAACAATTAACCCCAAGGGAGTCAGTGTATGCCCTAGATACACCTGTGCGTGGTCAGAGAATACACGGGCCTGCGTCTATGCACGACTTACTTACCACCAACACATGCCCTTGTGCCCACATGCCCATGTCTGGTGTGTTGCCCGTCTAGGCATTCAACCTTTTTTTTTTGGTGCTTGTCAAGGCCCATCCATGCTACCCAACAAAGGGGATATTTTGCCAAAATTTCAATCTTGGAATACCCTAAAATCCTCTAGGTCTTTGAGTGCCGGTGAACGGGGCAAAGCTACCTATGTGCAGGCCACCTTGTGCTAGCACAACCTTGTGCATTACACATCATGAGCCATCACATAGTTTGCACATAGGCTCCGAAGCCTTCCTTCCACCACGTTCTCTAGTATTGATATGCCCATTTCAAGACATTGCTTGACAAGCCAAATGATATTCGATCCAGGCAAATGATAGCTTGTTGGAAAAATTAAGGAAAGCCCTTCCTAAAAAGCCTTGAACCACTTCATTTTGACTTAAAAAATAAAGTTGGTGGTTTTAACAAGTTGTTCAAAGCAATCAATGTAACCAAAGCACCATCGCATATCGAGGCAACGATTGAACTCCCCAAGATAGCTCAGACAAGGTCTTAATCTTGGTAGTTTATGCAAAATGTTCCAAAATCTTAAGAAGGCAGTTGTGGGATTAGTTCCATCAACTTGGAGGGGCTTTCTCCCTGCCATGGGTAGCCTGTGGAGATTTTAATGTTGTACGTCTTAGAATCTTCTAAAAGGAGAGGGGCGTCTCCCTTCAACGCTAGAAGCTCGTTAGAATTTGCGGAAGGGTTATTAAATGCAGGCTTATCAGACGCTCTTTTCTTCGGAAACAGAATCACTTGGTGTAACAATCAAGGGGGCCAAGCCTTGGTGTGGGGCAGATTGGACAGGTCCTGCTGCAAAAGAGGGTGGTTCTAAGCTTTCCCAATCTTTCGAAGTTAAGCATCTATCAAGGCTCAATTTGGATCATGCCCCTCTGCTGCGAACTTGCCCCCCTCCTCGAGTGTCGTCGCTTAAGCCTTTCAGATTCCAGCGTATGTGGACCAAGCATGATTCCTTTCATCAATTCGTAGAAAGGGCCTAGGACCCTGGCCTCCACGATAATCACATGTTGTGCCTGCTATCCAACATGAAGAATGTTAAACACATCTTAAAGGCTTGAAACCATAGCACCTTTGATAATATATTCCATAACCTCCATCAGGCGGAAGAGAATCTCCTCTCGGCTGAAACTGCTACCTAAAACTCTCCCTCCGACTCTGCTAAGCAACAACAAGTGCAACTGGCCATGGACGAACTGGTGTGGTTGGAACTGTGCCAGGAAATTTCCTGGAAGTAGAAGCAGTCGTGTAACAACTGGCTTCTTGAAGGTGCTAGAAGCACCTCTTTCTTCAATGCTTCGACCTCAGTGAGGGCCAAAAAATCCAAAATTCTAGAGATCAAGCTAGAAGGGGGAGAGGTCCTATCGGACAACAACTACATCAAGTCTACTGCCTTTCAATTCTACGAAAATCTCCTACAAGCGGAGACAACCCCCAGTTAGAAGGCTTCCTGGACGTGATCCCTCCCCTTGTCTCCAATGAAGAGAACAGAGGGTTGCTTCTACAACCCTCGTTGGAGGAAGTGCAGCTGTAAGTGTTTGCCCTTCATTCACACCCCTAAAGAGTCCAACACAGTGACGGATGGGCTTACAAGGCTCGGTGGTCTTACGTAAGGCAACCGCGATTACTTTTTGTTCAGAGATCTTCCGCTCTCCATCCAAGGCCTCTTATTCCTGGATCGAGTGAGCCTCGGCTCGATTCATGAAACCTAGGCTTCTTCATTGCTTTCTTCTTTACAATAGGAGGGCCTACCCCTTTTCATGACAAGCTCTCTCGAATTAGGTGCTTCATTATTGTATTCCTTCTGCTATTATGAATACAATCAATTTTGAAAAAAATTATGAATTTTTGTACCAAAAAAAAAGAAGAAGAAAAAAGGCAACAGTTGACCCGTGCATACAACCATACGAAGAGTATGTTAAGCACACTTTGCCCATTCAACAATTAATTGAATGAGCTTCTTAATAAGATTGACTCCATCTCATTTCTATTATAAAAGAAAGGGATTTCAGCCATTTATCGCAAGTGTGCCGGATCGATATGGCATTGTGCGCAGGCTACTTTCTAAGTGATTTATTACTGATTCTCTATAATGCAATTAGCTTATGATTGAAATGATTCAAAGAATATTGGGGTTGGTCAGAATGCAAGAGAAAGATGAACTAGCTTATTTGGAATAATATTGCAAGGCTTAAAGGCAAGGGAGGTTTGGGTATTAGAAAGCTGAAAGAGGACATGAAAGGCTTTCGACTCAAGATGGCATGGGCCGTGAAATATAGAAATGGAGATAGTTTGTGGGTAGCATTCATGCGAGCAAAACACTGTTACAGCTTGTCAAGCACAGGGGCAAGTGGATCTGCTGCTGCCCCTTCTCATCTCTGGAAAAGCATTAGGAAGTTGCTCCCACTGCTGGATGGAATAGTGTAGTGGCTTATAGGCCATGGTAGCTGTAACATCTGGCATGTGAACTGGACGGGGCTAGGCCCGCTGGAGCAACGGGCTAAGAGGTTGATTCCAGATGCGTTGTTGTCGCTGAAAGTGCAGGATTTCCTAGGTCTTGAGGGACCCCTCCCCTTGTCATTGGTTCCTGATTTTCTTCCTCAAGCAGCTTTAGATCATATCTTTCAAGGGGGTTTCTGAACATCGAATTAAATAGACTCTTGCATATGACCCCTCAAACCTTCAAGTAAATTCTTGGTGAAATCGGCTTGGGAGGTTATAAAAACGAGGGAATCATAGGGGTTGGGCTAACCGGGTGTCGCAATCTAAAATGCCACCCAAGATCTCTTACCTTTGTTTGGAGACTACTACAGGGGGTGATCCCGATTAACGAAAGAGTCCAGGTAAAAGGAGTTCTTTTAACATCTAAGTGTGCTTACTGTGGAGATGAGTTAGACCAATGACCTCACACGGAATCACCAAACCACCTGTCCTGGGCGGTAGTCTGGCTTTTAAGGTATGACATCATTTTGGTACCATTTTGGTATTGTCCTCATGGTTAGCCAATTGGTCTTGGAAAGAACAAGTCAATGGTGGTTCGCGGCTTCTTTGGGGGGCAAAATAATTATGTTACATGGGCTAGCCCCATGCCTGATTCTATGGGAAATCTGGAAGGCTAGAAATGCAATTATATTCGACGATAAGAAGGTTTCGGCTGCTGGCCCGATATCTTGAGTCAAATGGTGGCTGGTGTGGGTTAGTAAGGTAATTCCAACCTCCAAAAATCACGTCCATGGCCAATCGGCTAACCCTCAAGGTTTTGGAGGTTGCGGCTAAAAGCCCTCCTAGGAAAGAGTAATGCTCTAGTAAAGTGGGTAATCCAGAGAAGGGTTGGGTTAAATTGATTGTGGATGGGTCAGCTAGTGGGAACTCAGGGATTTCGGGAGATGAGAGTATTTGTAGAGAGAAAAGTGGAGACCACCTTTTTGCGTTCTCTCAAGGGTATGGGGTGGGTTCCAATAACAGACCAGAAGTGCGAGCGGTGCATGATGGCTTCTCCTATTACTTGAACCAAGGGCTCTCCAAGGTAGTGGTTGAATCTGACCCCAAGATCGTGGTGGAGTCTTTGAATCACCTATCCTAGATGGCTTGGAATTGGCGGTATTAGACCACTAGAATTGAAGGCCTAAAGAAGAGGGGGTAAGTTCATTTTGTTCACGTATTAAGGGAAGGTAATGCCATGGGAGATGCACTGACCCATTTAGGGAGAGAGCTTTAGGGTAAGCTCTTCTTCCGGGAGGTTTCAGATCACCCCCTCCCCATTCGAGGGCTCTTCCTTTTATATAGAGTGGGGTTGGGTTCTATTAGAGAATCCAACGCGAGGGAGTAGTTGAGTTGGCCTTGGTCACCTTAGAGAGGGTTTATGATAGGTTGTCCTAGGTGTTTTTATATTTATGGGGTAGCCAGAATATCTATTGTCTTGTAAAGTTCCCCTCGTGAAATGAAATTTGGTCTTTTGAAAAAAAAGTACCAGTTCTGCTTTCCAACAACCAAGCAATGCCTGAATATGATACTAGTCAACACATCTAGAGAATTGACTTATAGAGATTATTTAGATGCAATTTCCTTTAAATGCAGGCTTAACTCGCTCATCTATGTCAATCTGTACTACCAGTGCACCATTTATTTAAGATCGTGCATTAACTCCTTCTAGTGACATCTAGAGCACTCTTTACGCACCAGAGCTTGGCCTTTCGAAGCCTTAGATGTGTCCTCAAGTCACCCGAGTCACTTCTCTAGGTCATCACGACCATTGAGCTCGTCGATGCTATATAGTTGCCTTTCTTTAGAGTTGATTGAGAAGTTGTGTTGCACCACATAATTCCCCGGCAGAAGAAGCCCCCGTAATGCAACACTCTAACTGGCTTCATTTACACACAATCCTCGGCTACCTAGAATATTCCCATCACTCTATATCTTTTTAAGATAGTATTATGTGCCATTTTGCATTCATATCATGTACTTATGCTCATTTGCAGCTCATTTCATTCATCATCTACAGGCTAGATCTGAATAAAGATGAGATCACTCGCCCTGTCTCTTAAGGCTATCTCATTTCTTTTATTTAACTATTTGATTTATGCCCATTGCTTGGCTTAATAGCAAATAAACCTCTAGAAATCCGTGATCACTCGATAGCCTTATTCATATTCTCTATTACACTATATGTCTACTCATATCATCTGAGGCAGAGAAAACTCCAAACTCTCCCCACTGACCCTCATTCTCCTCAAGCAGCCCCAGCCCAGGATTTAAGAGCCCGCAGCTCAGCAGGTATCCTTCCTACCCTGCGCAGCTAGCCGCACACCCCCCAGGCTCATATCTCCCCTGCCTAGCAACTGCCCCATCCCAGACGCTCTACCTACTTGCAGGAAGATCTCCACCATCTATTCTGTACTGGTTCCATTGCAAGCACGGTGTGGATTCACTTTTCCCGCATTTTCAACATTCCCTATATCCTTAACCAACCCATCCAACAGAGGATCTCCTTCTGGTTCTCGAGGGCGGCACGAACCTCACGCATTAAGCAGTTCTTGGGCCTTACTCCTTCCTTTATCTGCTGAGAGTTATGGCTGAGCCGTAATGTCTCCAAATTTGAAGGGACCATCATGTCTAGCAGGAAAATTATTCTCGAAGTTACTAAATGGATCCAGGATGTTGGATCCCAAGTTCCTAACACCGACGCCCCCTCCCTCAGCAATGTGACTACACTGCAGGCTCTCCATATATATTGCCAAATCTAGCTCTACTCACTATGAGAAACCGATGCTTGTTAAATGGAAAAAACCTCCTCCCGGCTGGTTAAAACTCAACGTGGATGGCTCTTCCTACGACAATCCGGGGGCCAGTGGTGGGGGGGCGCATGTAGAGACTCCAAGGGCCGCCTCATTTTTGCTTTTCACAGACACTACGACATCGCAACGAACACTATTGCGGAAGCTCAAGCCATGCTGGATGGAATAATTTTATGTTTGAACCTGGGGCTTTCTTTCATTCATGTGGAGTCAGACTCGAAGATGGTGATCGATGCTGCCTCGATTCCTTCGACTCATTGCCCGTGGAACCTTTGGTACAGGTTGGGGCTGATTCACCACCTTTCTAGTCAGCTCAACCTCACCTTTTCTCACACCTACCTTCAAGGAAATTCAGTCGCTGACGCTTTGGTAAGACTAGCGAATGAGGGCCACGCCAACCGCCTCTTCCTTTCTCGGGATGAGCTCCCCAGTAGCATCAGGGGCTCCCTATTCCTCGATAACACGGGTCTTGGTATCCTTAGATAGCCCGGCTGGTTAGCGACTAATTTGTATAGCTCTTGTGTGCGGAAATGATAGGCTCGGCCCGATCCTTTTTGTTGGGGCCGGCATGAATGGCTGTATCCTTTTTCCACGGATACAAGATTCCCATTTTTTTCAAAAAAAAATAAAAAAAATATGTCTACTCATATCATATATTGATAACAACAAACTCTTAAGATATATGCTTTAGCTTTTGAGATCAGACTCACTTTTATAGGGCATTTAAGCATACCCGATTTGATATACCTATGAGCTCCCTTTCCACCGTGCTAACATAGTCATTTGTATATGCTATCATTTGAGACACTCAAAAGATTAACACCAGCGTATCTAATTTCGAGAGTAAGCCAACTCGGATGAGTTGATAATAATTCTGTCTAGCCTAAAGTGATGCATTAAATAGCTAAGGCTAGCTTCTTTATTTATTTATTATTTTTTTAAGAAGTGGGCTCTTGCCACAATTCCATTAATCACAAAAATATACAGCCTTTTGGGTGGGTCCTAATAAAAAGAGAAAGGCCCCACCCATCATGTAGCTTCTAATTGAGCTAATTACACTGAAAAACAGAAAAAAAAAAAAAAAAAAAAAAAAAAGGGCGAAAGGCTAAGGCTGATCTAACCACTGTGCGATCCAACCCGAACCACCCCAAGACCCAGCCTATCAAGGAAAAGGTTACCTCTAACATGCCTCAGGAGGAGCGATGAGCTGGGAAAGAGCGAGGAAACCTGAGAGTCACTGCCCATATGAGTCATTCCATCTGCTGGCCCGTTTCCTTCACGATAAATGTGGCCAAAAATGATTTGATCAGATGAACACCATCTAAGGATTCTCTCAATCCAATAAGCCCATTTCCAGGAGGGGCACACGGTGCCATTAAGGAAGTCAACCACCAGCTTTGAGTTTGACTCTACCATAATCTGAGAGATGCCAAAACTGAAACAATAGGCGATCCCATCATGGACTGCTCGGAGCTCCGCATATGTGTTAGAAGCTAACCCATAGCCTGCTGAAAATGAAAAAATAAACTCACCATTGCTCCCCCTGCAAATGCCTCCACCACTTGTCGGCCTCGAGTTTCCCCTAGCCGAGTTATCAATGTTTAGCTTGGCCCAGCCCCTGTGAAGTTTCTCCCACCTAACGACTATTGGGAGAGAACAGGGGCGAGGAGAAATAGATATCCCCAAAAAGGATCGAGAAGATCTAGAAGGAGGCGGACACAGCAAGTCAGGGGCACGCTCAACAAGTGAGGAAATTCAGCTCTTCACCTTGAACACAATCTCAGCCACCTGCATAGCCTTGCCATTGAATTTAGTCAAGTTCCTAGACTTCCAGATCTCCCACAAAATCAAAGATAGGGAAATTAAGAGAATCGGGGAGAGACGTTGTTGCAATCCTGCAGGGTTTCACCAAAGCTCGAGGGAGTCTTGGATCGATATATTGGCGACGAAAAGAATTTCGAAAGCTTGCCTAAAAACATCCTAAATGGCTGAAGCAGTCTCGCTGTTGAAGAAAAAGATGATGCAAAGATTCAGTGTTGTGGCCACCGGATGCAATGCCATCGTAACAGACACACTTAGAGGCCAACGATACACTACGCCTCTGAACGTCAACATTAGTTGGAATCACCTGCTGCAAAATTCTCCAAAGGAAAAGGGAAATTTCAGGTGGCAGTTTTTCATGCCATACCCACCTCGACCAGGCCTTGTGCAAGAAGGCTTCCTTGCTGAGCTTCCACGCTGACTTGACCGAGAAAACGCCTAATGCAGTGAACGGCCAGATGCAGCTATCGGCTTTATACGACAGGTAGAAGCCACTCTAAAAAATAAAATCAATAATATGTTGAGGAAGAAAGGCGAAGGTTGACGAAGGCGGGAGAGGCCCATTCTGTCCAATCACATGGTTAACCGGGGTTGAAAACAGAGAGGCAGGGACATGGCTCGAGGAGTGATTGATTAGTGGGCCCAAACCTGACCAATTGTCAGCCTAAAAGCTACAGGATCCTCTACCAATCTGCCAATGCACATCGCAGTCTAGAATAGGAAGCAACGCATGAATCTGCTTCCAGAGGAAAGAGGCGAAAGCTGGCGGGCTATCAGGGCTCGCCACAGGCTGAAGCAGCTTGTATTTTGCCCTAATGAATCTCTTCCACATGCTATTTCCCTCTTGGTACTTGGCCGCCTAGCCCAACTTCAACTAGAGAGCCTTCATGAATTACGACAGGTTCCTTACACCTAAACCACCTTCTGCTTTAGGCAAACCAACTGTCTGTCAACTCTTCTAATGAAGCTTCTTCTTACCTTCAGACAAGCCCTAGAGGAAGTTAGCAAAATGACGCTCCAACGATTTGAGGACATTAGAGGGAATGTGAGTGGCAGCCATGGAGTGCACTGGAATACTCCCAAGAACATGCTTAACCAGCACCGGCCTTCCCGCCTGAGAAAGGAAATGCGCTTGCCACCCACCAATATGCTTTTTGATCTTTTGGATAAGAGGGAGAAAAACACTAGATTTCAATATGCCAAATGCCAACGGGATGCCCAGGTAAGTCAGGCCTGAAGTGCACTGTGAGATGCTAAGCAATCTCACGATTCTCCTGGCTTTAGTTGGAGGGAGCTTGGCCGAGCAGATAAGGACGCTTTTGTGGAAATTGATCTTCTGACCTGAAGCTCGTTGATAGGATTCCAAGAAAGCTTTGAGCGCGCGAAGAGAAGCTATGCCCTCATTGAAGAAAAAAAGAGTGTCGTCCGCATATAAAAGGTGGGAGATGACCGGGCATCCCCTTCTGAGATTGAAAGGAGCACACTTGCCTTGATCGATCAGGCCCTTAATCCCCTTGCTGAGAGCTTCATCTGTAAGGATAAATAGATTGGGGGAAAGCGGATCACCTTGGCGAATGCCTTTTGAAGATTTGAAAAAACCGGTGGTTTCACCGTTGATAAGGATAGAAAACCAGGCATTATTCCAACAATTTTCAGCCATCTTCACCCAGGAATCGCTGAAACCAAACTTCAATAGCACTAGCTTCAAGAAATTTCAGTCCAACCTATCATAGGCTTTCTCCATGTCGAGCTTAATCACTATGTTCCCCCCCACCCCCTCGAGTTTTTCTGTTAGCTCTCTAGCCAATTCTTACGCCAGCGCAATGCTCTCAGCCATCGATCTGCCCCTAACAAACGCTCCCTGTTCCGGAGAGATAAGCAAAGGGAGCACGAAATTCAGCCTCGCCGTGAAGATGCTGGAGATGATCTGGTATATACAATTACACAAGCTAATTAGCCTGAAATCTGAGGAGGAAGGGGCCGGTTTCTTTGGAATAAAATAGATGAGGGATGTTGACATGGCTGTAGGAAAAATGCCGCTCTGAAAAATGTGGGTGGCAGCCTTGAGAAGATCGTCACCGACAATCTCCCAGCATGAGGAGAAAAAACTGCCTATAAAGCCATCTGGCCCAAGGGCAGCATCTTTAGGGATGTTTTTCACCGCCGAATGAACTTCAATGAGAGTGGGCAGGGGGGGGGGGGGGGGGGGGGGCAACAAACTTGCATTTATATCCTGAGACACTAAGGAGGGGATATGAGCCAGAATAGACTCATCGATCTGCACATTATCAGCTGCAAACTGGTTCGCAAAATGACTTTCAGCTAGTTCTTCCAACCTGCGGCCAGAATCTATCTTAATAGATCTAATAGATGCCCTTCTCTATTTATTCTTGGCTGACGAATGGAAAAATTTTGTGTTTTTATCTCCCTCCTCTAACCAACTGATTCTGGCTTTCTGCTTCTAAAAGATCTCGTCCAACATCTCCACTCTCCGGAGGTTGTCGATTGCAGCAGCAAACTGAACCTGGGAATTGCTGTCTAGGATGGGATCTAACTGCGAATTCTGCAACTGCACCTCAAGGGCCGAAACATTGCACTCAACAACCTTAACTTGCTTGAAAATGTTTCCAAAACTTTCCTTGTTCCAAGCTTTAAGCGCCTTTTTCACGTTTTTTAACTAGAGAATTAGGTTGAACATGGGGTGGGAGGAGGCGGATGAGTCCCACACTGCTCGCACTACCTGCTGGAAATCTTTATGATGGGTCCACATTCGCTGAAATCTGAACGGCTTCGAGCCCGTAGGAATGCTACGGGGCAGGACCATCAATAATGGGGCATGGTCAAAATTTATATGGGGGAGGTGCTTCACATAGAAGAAGGGAAAACCTGAGGACCATGAACCGTTGATGAGGCCTTGTCTAGCCTCACCCAAAATCTAGCGGAACCAACTTGATTATTACACCACATGAATCTTGGGCCCATGAAACCCGCATCCAGCAGGCCGACGTCATTAATCGCTTCAATAAACTCTTCAGAACTGGGGCTATCCTGATGTCTCTCGCTCCTTTCAGAAACATCAGTCATAACATTGAAGTCTCCACTTACTACCCATAGGCCCTGCAAAGATCTGGATAAGACCGATAACTCACGCCATAACAGTCTTCTACGAAGTCTGTCACAGCTAGCATACACAAAAGTGAGAAAACTAGGGGAAGGGAAATGTTGAATATTAACTGAAACTGTCAGGGACGGAGGAAATAAATATTACAAATAGGGAAATATCATTCGGGTAGAACAACCAAATCTTACTACCTTCCTCCATTAGAGAAAGAGGAGTAAAAACCGAGTTTAAGACCGGTTCTGACTCTCTTTTCCTCTCCAATCATAGGCTCTAAAATGGCAACGATCCATGGCTTATGAGTTTTGATCAGACTTCTAGCCGATCTGATAGATCTCTAATTACCAATACCACGAATATTCCAGATAAGAAAGTTATCCATTAACAAGTGGATGCATGAGTGCATGAGGGCCATATACCGTTAGGCCGCGTCTCCCACTGTGTCGTGGTCGGTTGGAAGGGGGTGCGGCCTTATCTGCCCGTGAGGAGGGGACAAAGTTAGGCTGAGTTTGACCAGCTTGAGGAATGGGTCCGCTATCGACGAGTCGAGCTCAATATTGGTAGGCAGATAGTGAGGTCTCTTCCACTCACCTTGTTGCGCACGATGGGGCGGCAATCTAGTTTGGACTGTAATAAACCCCAGTGATTTCTCAGAGAGGAACTGTACTGATATGTGGACTTATTATGTAGGACTTGCATACGTATTCATTCATTCACTATCCACTCGGGCTGGTGGTGCGCAACTAATTATTGTGTAGCTTTGCATGGCCAGGATTTCAGTTGGCGCATGACTAACCAGAGATCAGGAGTCTACCACATTAAGTCTGACTATCCAAATTTAGGTATGAGACTGGTTTGGATAGAAGTCCTTTGTGATATACCATGTAGGTTGCGATACTATCATCCTGACTTTACACTCCAGCTTGGTCATTCCATTCGCACTGCATATTGCATTGCATCCTCGGCATCTGATAATGACTTATTATATTTTTGCATTGCATAGCCTTAATATGACCATTAACATTCATGTCTTGCATCGCATAGCCTTGGTACGACAAATGACACTCATGGACTTACTAGTATATTTCCGCTTACTCTGATATTGTAAGATTCATGATCTTGTCAGTATTTCCGCTTATTTCGATATTGTATGATTTATGACATTGTATTGCATACTTGACACTTACCTTGTGCACAAACTCGCATTCATATCCTGAGATACTAAGGAGAGGATAGGGGCCAGAATAGACTCATCGATCTGCACATTATCAGCTGCAAACTGGTTCATAAAATGGCTTTCAGCCAGTTCTTCCAACCTGCGGCCAGAATCCATCGTAATAGATCTAATAGATGCCCTTCTCTGTTTATCATTGGCTGACGCATGGAAAAGTTTCGTGTTTTTATCTCCATCCTCTAACCAACTGATTCTGGCTTTTTGCTTCTAAAAGATCTCCTCCAGCATCTCCATTCTCCGGAGGTTGTCGATTGCAGCAGCAAACTGAAGCTGGGAATTGCTGTCCAGGATGGGATCCAACTGCGAATTCTGCAACTGCACCTCAAGGGCCGTAACATTGCACTCAACAAGCTTAACTTGCTCGAAAATGTTTCCAAAAGTTTCCTTGTTCCAAGCTTTAAGTGCCTTTTTCACGTTTTTTTAACTAGAGACTCAGGTTGAACGTGGGGTGGGAGGAGGCGGATGAGTCCCACACTCTCGCACTACCTGCTGGAAATCTTTATGATGGGTTTACATTCACTAAAATCTGAATGGCTTCAGGCCCGTAGGAATGCTACGGGGGAGGACCATCAATAACAGGGCATGGTCAGAATTTATACGGGGGAGGTGCTTCACATAGAAGAAGGGAAAACCTGAGGACCATGAACCGTTGATGAGGGCCTTGTCGAGCCTCACCCAAAATCTAGCGGAACCAACTTGATTATTACACCACATGAATCTTGGCCCCACGAAACCTACATCCAGCAGGCCAGCGTCATTAATCGCTTCAATAAACTCTTCGGAACTGGGGCTATCTTGATGTCTCCCGCTCCTTCTTTCAGAAACATCAGTCACAACATTGAAGTCTCCACTTACTGCCCACAGGCCCTGCAAAGATCTGGATAAGACCGATAATTCCTGTCATAACAGTCTTCTAGGAAGTCTGTCACAACTAGCATACACAAAAGTGAGATAAATAGGGGAAGGGAAATGCTGAATATTAACTGAAACTGTCAGGGACTGGGAGGAAATAAATATTACAGATAGGGAAATATCATTTGGGCTGAACAACCAAATCTTACTACCTTCCTCCACATTAGCGAAAGAGGAGTGAAAACCGAATTTAAGACCGGTTCTGACTCTCTTTTCCTCTCCAATCATAGGCTCTAAAATGGCAACGATCCATGGCTTATGAGTTTTGATCAGCCTTCTAGCCGATTTGATGGATCTCTAATTACCAATACCCCGAATATTCCAGACAAGAAAGTTATCCATTAACAAGTCTCCCCTGAAACTGTAGCTGCTGTTTTAGTCTTCTCAGCCTGGGCGCATCTGAGTCTGTGATGCCACTGACTGAAGGTTGTTGATCACAAGGGCTGGTAACTGAAGCTGATGGAGCGTCCTCTGCAAAGAAGAGGGGCTGGACACGGGACTGAAAAGGAGGCACTCTAATCTCAGACACATCACCTTCCTGCCGAGCATCGACATCCTCCTCTGGGCTTGCGTATCTAGCCCTGTTGAAATATGGGGATAAATCAACCATTAATCCCGAGCTTTGGTCGCACGACTTCAACTCTCCCTGAGATGGACTGGGAACAGGCTACTGGGGGAGGGGAGTGATGCTCGAGGAAAGGAGGTTGAAGAGCTCCTTAGGAGGTTTGTGGGGAGTTGTTGGCGTGAGGTAATGGATAATTTCCATCCCACGGAGAGTATCTAAAGAAGGGGAGTTACCAGAAGATCTCGATTTGGTGATTTTCCTGGCTGTTCTGAAAATGTTTGCCTGATGATCCATGAAGTTGGTCTGCTGGCTACCAGATAGTGGGGAGGGAGGAGAATGCTGTGGGTGTACCTGATCGCTTCTACTACTGATCACTCCCCCTGAGATACGGGTGAGGGGTTGCTGAGAGCTGATGATCTTAGCCGAGCCTGTAGGAATTTGAGCGGAGCTTGGTGACTGGGCTGCATTATCTAGCTTGTCTACTTGTTGCCGCAGTAGCACGTTCTCAGAGACATTGATGCAAACACCTGGATGAGTGTCCAGAGGGTTAACTTCTCTGTTTGGGATCGCCGGGGCAGGTCACAAACATTCGATGTGGAGCATATTTGATGCATGTGCTCCGGTTGAAAATGGGCTTCTACCCATTCTTTACTGGTAGCAGGCCATTATGAGGGTTGGCCAGATGGCCTGCTAGTTGAATGTTCTGTCTCTGACTCTGAGATCAACAATGTGCTGAAGATCAGCTCCCGAGTGCAGAATAACTTTGATCTTATCGAAGACTTGAAAAATTCCATACCTACTAATGGTATCTAATTGAACAACTCTTCCAAGAGCTCGCCCAAGATGTAGGAGGACGGATTCAAACTAGGCATGAGATGGAATGCCAATAAGTTTGATCCAGGTTCCGGCCTCCCCGCAGGCTGAATCTTGAGACCAAGGAGTCACTGATTGAAGGCCCATCTGGTCGTGAAGCTTCTTATCTTTCATGAAATCAAAGATTTCTGACTTGGATTTGCAAGTAATGAGGAACGAACTAGCAGTAACCCTAGAAATGTCAATAGCTGAAGCATTGAATTTGGAGTCTCTGATGGCATCCAGAAGCCTGATAATAGACGTTTTTGGGTCTGCCGCTAGTCCGACTAATGCTAGCTTGAGTTCGTCCAATTTTAAGTTCACCAATGCTAGGTCGGCTGATATAGAAATATGCCTCCTGAGGTCTGTCCGGTCGACACGGCCCTGTTTCCCAGCCGAGACAACTGCAGCAAAGGATGATGGTGCTGAAATGGGGGCCCCCTGCCTGTTAGGACTAGGCTCAAACACCTTGTGGGCAATGTTGCTGGCGTGTAGTTTTTCTGGTTTTTCTTTTTTACTGAGATGATTCTACCATCCACTCTTTTGCCGTGCAATGTATCCATGGCATTCTTCACCTCTTGCTCATAGAAAAACCAGACAAATGCATAACCCTTTGGCCTGAATGAATCTGGGAAGACCGGAGTATAGACATCATACAGTTTTTCAAATCTGCAAAATATCTTCCACAAATCTTCAGATGAGCAGTCGAAAGGAATGTTCCCCGCGAACAAGCTGAATCCCTCTGACGGGTAAACCTTTCTCGGCCTCGTAGGGCTGCCTGATCTTCTAGACGACCTTCCCCTGCGCCGTTGAGAACTTGCAATCGAGCCCCTTCTAGATGGGGCCCTCTCCCTCCGCCTTCTCTTCCAGATAACTAAGGCTAGCTTGCATACCATGCAAACAAGCATCATGCATTGCATTATAGCTCATTGAGCTTTACTTCAAAATTAAGGGTTATTCCCCTCGAATGTAATTAAGGGTCATGACATGTCACAACCGGATATATATGAATCGAGAGAAATAAAATAGCCCTTGGTCTACTTCGATCTTATCTCTTATATATTAGTAAAATATCTTAAAGAAATATTACACAATCCAAGTACGAATCCAAAAATGGGTCAACAGTCCTAGACTGCCGATTTAATCACACTCAATCAAGCATGTTTAATTTAATGCATGCATACACACAAAACTTAATATTTCAATCATGATGCACACTTATCCACTTTTGACATCGAATGGATTTTATTTTGATAAACTTGATTAATCAAAACCTGTTAAAATATTAATAACAATATATAATATATTTTAAAAAATTCATAATGAAACCCGATCGTTCGATCAAGCACTTTAAATAGGTTTCTTGTCATCATCACCATTGTACAATTATCTATGATCTTCCTCTATCCCTTCTATGTGTCCTGATCTTGATTTGGTCACTTTCTCGACATGCTTCTGACCTAACCAAATTTATACTCATGGCATTGAAAAGTAGTGCCACATTGTTGTGACCTTACCTCATAGTGTAAGTAATAAGTATACGACTCACCTACAAGGCTAGCACAATCGAAGAGTGACTAGGCTGGAATTGATCTACCGCTGGTAGGTAATTGGTCTCACAACACGTGGTGTGATTTTCATAATATGAATGACTAAGAATTTGTCGTATGAGTAATCCTCGTATGGGATCTGTCTGATCTAACAATGATCCATCCACACCACTATAGATAGGCTTACACGATCCAACTGGGTATGGAATTGATCATGTGAATTTGCATGTGAGATCCAACTGGGTACAGAGCTGATCATCTCAATTTATTTTTGATCTCATCCTAATCATCTCATAAATCAAAGTAGAGGTACATTTGTATGTACACACATCCTAATATGCATCACTCCTTCCATGTATATTTATATAATGGTCTATGGTATAAAAGAAGTGAACCAAGCCTTTAATCAACAAATCAGGGCCACACCTCATTGCGAAGGCCAACTCAAATAACATGTGCATACATCATCATGGAGCAATAAACTCAAATATTGAAAATTTCAGTATAATCCAATTAATAAATTTCTACATGTGTGAATAAGAATCTAGTAGAACATACATGGTCTGATACCCATGCTCCCACCATTCGCTGAATAAATAAATGCATCTCTAACAATGTGTATTGCATTAGAAATGACTAATCATTCTCTTTTACTACAGGGAACCAATCAAGGATCATAATCATCATCGTTGTTGTATCGGTTTTGGGATTGGCCGCTCTCTTTGGTTCTTGCATCTACTGCTATTTACAACGAATAAATGGAGGACTCAACGGTAAAGACACTAAATAAACTTGAAGCCATTGCCTAGGACTATCAACGGGCTAAGTTGGGCCATAGCCTTTTTCGGCAATGTTACCATGGGTTGGGCCTGGGTTTAACATCTTTCTGAGCCAATCTTAGGCCAACCTTCAGTCTATTTTAAATTTTAGGCCTAAAATTTAATGAACATGCATTAGGCTGTACTTGACCTGATTCATTCTTCAGCCTATAATTAATGATTTTTTAAATTTTGGGCCCGAATGTTAGTCGGCAGGGCTCAGGTTGTACTTGGCCAACCCAAGCTTTACCAGCTAACAACCTTAAGCAATAATAATTGGAATGTACTTGAAAGATCATATTTTCTCTTGATTGCGCTTGCCATCCTTTCAACTTGGTCTGTCAATAATGAGGCCAATCCAACTGAAATACAAATGATCAATGCCACTGTTGTGCCCTGCAATGAATGTATAACTATATAACGTCGTAGATGGCTCCTCTTGCGGTAATATAGGCCTTTCTGGGGGAGGTGGGATTTGTAGGAAAGACAATGGCAGTTTCAGTTTGGCATTTGCTTCTAGGTATGGGGTGGGGATGAATAATAGTGCGGAGCTGCGGGCCATTTTTGATGGGCTCATGATTTGTCTGGAGAGAGGGCACTTTGATGTTGAAGTAGAAACGGACTCGAGGGTCATGCGGGCCTCTTCTCAAGGTCCTCCAAAACCCCTTGGCAATGGAAACCTTGGGTGTCTAGAATCAAAAACTTGGGTCGGTCAGTTTGCTTTGTAGTTAGTTATCCAAATAGAAGGAAATGGGCCGGCTGATGGCATGGCGAGGGAGGGTAGCAAGGGGCAGAAGACTACGATCTTTGATCAAATTAAGGATCTCCAGCTTTGTGTTTGAGGTCTACTGTTTCTAGACAAAGTGGGGTTAGATGCCGTTAGAACGCACCATGTGAAGTTGTAAAGCTTTTGAGTTTTGTTCTTGGTGGTCGCCCGTGACCGCCTTTATGATAGGTGCCCCTGTTTTTTGTCCCAGGGGCACCCAAAATCCCTGTGCTGTATAGGTCGTTCTTAATGAAAGTTCCTCTTTTTGAAAAAAAGAAAAGAAGACATGAACGGTTTAGAAGTATACACATCAAAAGAAGTATAATCATGAGGACTGGTGGGGTACACTAGCCTATGGCAATGGAAAGGAGCTTATTCTGTCCCTCAAAAAGAAAAAAGACAAGAAAAATGTATAACTGTATAGAAACATATGATGGTAAATACAAGGCACCAATTTCCTGTTGGACCTTTGACTATCATCATATCTTGAATGTCCAGTTCAAAGCACCAATAAAATTGAGAGTCATATAAATGGCCTGGATCATTTGATCATATATTCAAAGGCCTGTCGGCTTCTCGCTGCTTCCTTTTTGTTTTTCATAGTTGTTTTCAGTCTTATGATAGGTTCCCTCCAGGTCCTTTTCATCCTGGGGAACCCGAATTGTATATATAAATTAAAAAATATATATATACTCTTCATTATATATGGAATATATATTAGTTGTGTTGAGTAAAAAAAAGAAAAGAAAAAGGGAGCACTATAACCATCTAATGGAATCATCATCTAGTAAGGATTAACTAAAAATTTCATATTTTTACATCAGATAGAGAAGAAGAACATCATGCGCCACCGACTCAGAATGGTTTCGAATCCGTTGATGAGAGTATGCAAGGTGATCAAACTCCAGAAGTACGGATCATTGACTTGGCTTCAATACAAGCTGCTATGAATGACTTCTCTGATGAAAATAAACTCGGAGAAGGAGGATTTGGACCTGTATATAAGGTAATAATACTTCTCTAAAGGTGTGTTTGTATGCATAATTGAAATCATTATACATGATTAGTCTAGAAAAATAGAAATAAGCAAAGTTTTAATTTCCTGAGCACTTGCAATGCTATTTGGATTAGGGGAAGACAAAAGAAAGGAAGCGAAAAGTAATTTTATCTAATGATGGATTCACTAGGATTCCAAGGCACTATTGAACCAGAGATTCCAATTTGAGAGACCTTGTTTGGATAGTAAGTGGAAATCTCATTTTTTATGAAACAATCTTCACCTCATATCTTGGGTTACGAAAATTAAATTTGAAAAAGTGGAACAATTGGTAGGTGGAATCCATTGCAGTTTTGCTATCCAAGCATAGTTAAACATCTTATAAATAGAAAATGCATTTAGTTTTCATTCCTTTTGTTCTCCCTTAATCCAAGTGCTAAATGTATTTGCAATAATCTAAGGGCTACTCGCTCATTATGAATACTAAAAATCCTTATTAATTTTGTCATGTCATCTTAATGCAATTGAAAATTTGCAGCTCAAGTTGTTTGGTCATCCAAATGCAAGATTACTTTTGGAGTAGGTGAATAATGTTCAAACAAACTAGGACTCATTGGTTTCTGATTAACCAACCATTGCATCGACAATCATTTCAGGGAATGCTATCTGATGGAAAGGAAATAGCAGTTAAAAGGCTTTCAAGGAGTTCAGGGCAAGGTCTCGAGGAATTCAGGAATGAAGTCACATTGATTGCTAAACTCCAACATAGAAACCTTGTGAGCCTCTTGTATTGGTGTGTTGAAAGTGGAGAGAAATTGCTTATCTATGAATACATGCCTAACACCAGCCTTGATGTCTTCATCTTTGGTTTGGACCCTCTCTCTTCTTCATTTAATGAATTTCACCACATACACATACGTGCACGCACACACACATCCACAATATGTTCCCACTGTAAACAAAGCTAAACAAAGCCAGAGATAAGTGAAAGGGGGCCAAATTTTAGTCAAACATGGCATTATATATGAATAGAACCAACCATCCAGTGGGACCCACAGTGGATGCAGCAAAATGCTGTACTGACTTAAAAGTCATTAATCTTTAAGTAAATGGACTTCAAGTAATTTCCTTAACCTCCTTTTGTGTGCTAAGGATTGCATGATGCAATTTCTTTTTGTTTCTAATTGTGGTATTAACTACTGATTGGTTTCCATCATCAGTGCCACCTGCTCCCTATCCATCTTTGTTTCCATCATCAGTGCAGTAGGTGCTAGCTTCTTCACTATTTTTTCATTTTTGAGGTCCGACATTCTATCGAATCTGTTTTTGCTCCTTCGTTAGGGATATTATCTCTCGAGGGCTGGTGAGTTTTGATTACTGAACTTCGTATCCACATTTTGAAGTGTGATAAGCTGATAATCTGAACATCAAAAAAAAAAAAAAAAAAACTACTGATTGGTTCCGATCATTGTAGATGGCTTAGCAGAGGGTAGATATAATGGGGGAATACATCAGCCAAAATCACCAATAACATCTGACTATGATTTCTATGAATAACATATATAAATCGACCCATGTATTAGACAAGTAAATGTCCACTCTCATTGGGGATCCCCTCTAAGATATGATCCCAGAGGGGAGAAATGATATGACTAGATATAATACGACCGGTCCCAAGCCTAGGAGAGGAGGGTTGTGTTATGCTAGAAAATTTAATGTAGAAAACTTAAGTGTGTTCTTTGGATACGAGTGGAAATCCCGGTTTTATTACACAACAATCACTTTGTTTCTTTTGCAATGGAATTGTCACTATAAATAAGTGTTATGGCTATGTCAAGGGATATATAATTTCTTATCTATCAAAACAGTGCCATCTAAAAAATAATAATAATAAAAAGACAGTGCCATCTATCCTAGTGGATTTCGCATATCCAATCCCACCCTTAATTCAATTTGCATCGTAAAATACAGAAGTACAAATTAATGCTTGATTAAACATGCATTCTAAAAAACACAACCTAGACGTGATCTAACTCAATTTGCATGTTATTTTCAGATCCAATTTGATTAAACATTCATTCTAAAAAACACAACCTAAACGTGATCTAAATCAATTTGCATGTTATTTTCAGATCCAATCAAGCGACGTCAATTAGGCTGGGAAGGACTCGATAACATCATAGGTGGAATTGTAAAGGGCCTTGTTTATCTTCACGAAGACTCGAGACTCAGAATCATTCATAGGGATCTAAAAGCCAGTAATGTGTTGTTGGACCATGAGATGAAACCAAAGATTTCCGACTTTGGCATGGCTCGATTTTTGGGTGGAGATCAAAGTCAGGTCAATACCAATAGAGTTGTTGGAACACTGTACGTTGTCATGCAATATTCTACCTCTGCTAATACACTTAATGCCCCATGAGCTCACATATCAAGACTCATTTCTCACATTACAAAGTGATACATGGTTTTAAAATTGAAGACACTCATCAGTTGATCGTACTGTTTGATTCAATATAAATGGGTAACACACCAGCTGATTATACCAGTCTGATTTCCTAACCAGGGTATTGAAACAGTGGGATTCACCGGATGAGTGGCAAGAACCTTTTTGTCATGTTGTCACGTGTGAATGGGTCTAAGGTCCATTTTTCCTTTGCTAGTTATAATACTTCTAATCCGTGCTTGCATTTGGTCATCACCAACAGTGGTTATATGGCGCCAGAGTATGTAAGGGAAGGGTTAGTCTCTGTGAAAGCTGATGTTTATAGCTTTGAAGTTCTACTATTAGAGATCGTAAGCGGAAAAAGAAACATCAGTCCACATCTAGCTGAAGACGCTCAGAGCCTCGTAACTTATGTAGGATTCTCCCTAAAAATCAAATTAAATCGACCTTCTTAATCTCATTTTCTTACATGAAGTTTGGCATTGTAGGCATGGGATTTGTGGCGCGACGGAAGAGCGACAGAGTTGATTGATCCTTTATTAGCAGATTGTCCCACCAATAAAGTGTCCAGATGGATCCACATCGGGTTGTTATGTGTTCAACAAGATGCGGCAGATAGGCCCACCATGTCTTCTGTCATTGTCATGCTTGGAAGCAAATCTACAACAATTCAGCAACCTAAACAGCCGGAAATTTACTTTGGAGGGTTGTTGCCGAATCAAATAAATTTTAATGCAAGTGCTAGAACCGGTTCAAACAATGATGTAAGTATTTCTGCTCTTGAACCCCGGTGAGGGCCCATCTTAGGGGTCGACATCATGCTCTAATAGGCCGGTTCGAAGGAATACCAAGGTTCAAAACCTCAGCTAGTGATTTATTTTTATTATTTTTATTTATTATTATTTTTTTAAAAAATTTTTATTTTTTAAATGTTCGGAAGGATACCTTCTCCATGTATGTTTCCATTATGTAACCTTGTAAGTTTCCATTTGTTACTACATGTTGCTTCTTGATGCACTCAAAACATTTGGAGGCATGTTTCTTAAAGTTAGGCTATCAACGAGTAGTCAGATCTGCGGGTAGCCAAGTTAATCAACATGATTTAAACTGATCTAGATACATTTTTGGACTAAAGGTTTTAGGTTGGGTTCAGATCTAATATCCGACATGTTTAGAAATAAAGTCAGGTTCAGTACCTATATAAACCTACTTCTTGTTTAATATGAATATTATGTAAATGTAAGAAAATATATCCCTATATCAAAGTCATGTACTGATGGTTTAGTAAAACGTCAGCAAACATCTTATGAGTGGAAACACGATTCAAGATGTTCTTGCCATCGACTACCTATTCTCGAACAGAGTGGTATTTTTTCTTAATATGATTCTATAAGAATTTTCGAAAGATGAACGCATATATAAGAACTTTAAGAAATTAATTTTTTATTAATGAGTGATGGATTTCCTATGTAGATATAATTAAAATTCGAAATCCTAATTTTAACTGTTCGAATCTTTAAATTACAGGGATATAGAGAAAAACCTGTAGAAGAATAGTCAATCAAGCGGACCACAAAGTAGATGGGAAGAGATGAGAGTTGAAGACGCTGCCCCGTATTCTAGCCTTTTTTTGCTTCCTGGACAGTGTCCTCGTACATCCTTCGACATGTGTTGCGTTCTCAACTAATATGAAAATCCGATCCAAGTATACCAAAACTGATTCTTGACGTGGCCTGCTCCATGGAACATGACACTAGAGAGAAAAAGAAATCATCCCATTTCCAGAATATGCTACAGGATACTGATAAGGATTTCCATAATACAACCACAATGAACAATTGCATGTAAAAAAGAAACAAAAAAACTATAAACATTCCAAAGGGAATAGAGAAACCCAAACCTTGAGCTTATAGTATGAACCCAATTCCAAAGCACATAAATGGGAAAAGGGATGCTGCGAGGACCATTGACTTTATCAAGTTTTTACTTGAAAAGATATAATATAAGGCTTCAGAAAATGCATGAGAAATGTTCTTACAAATTGATCAAAACCATAACTATATCCAAAGACATTGGAGTTCAACCAAAGTTATAAATTCATCCAAATGAAAACAAAAACCACCACAGTATCCAAATCCAAATGACCATGGATTCATCCAAAACCTTATATCCAATCAAAACTCCTTCCTATCTGAAAATACAAGCTCCACTAGCAATCAACGTGTCAGAAAGCCTATGCGCCCGCGCGCGCGCGCGCGCACACACACACACACACACACACACACACACACACACACACATATATATATATATATATATATATATATATATATATATTGTTGGGATATGGAGTTTAAGAAACTATTTTGATAAAATAAATTTTAAAATGAGGAAAAAAAAAAAAAAAACTTATTGGTTTATAGAAGTCGAGGCGTGATTCGAGTCACTCGACTTGAAATCGAATTTTCTCGCCTTGGACAGTGTCCCAAGTGCAACAAGTTTCCAGAGCAATCGACCTCCAGGATACAACAACTATGACCTGGTCCCAGTGGTGCACTCATTGTACACGGGCTCGAACCACTTTTAGTCTTAACCCGAACTAGAAAATACTTAAATAAATTTTTTAAAGAGAAAACTAATTTTCTAATCTATTCCAAAACTTAAAATCAAAAGTCTATTTATAGACTCTGTGAAGACACCCTTAAGGGTGTGGAGACACCATTTCACAAAGGGTTGTGACTATTGGGTTTAAACCCAAGAGGTGCGACTCATAGGCTTCAAAAGACATAACTTTTCAAAACAAAATATGAAAGGATGCAACCTTTCAGACTTAAGTGAAAAGACATATCCATAGGGCACCTATGGCCACAGCCATAACTCGTCCCAATGGATATTTTGAAACAGTAGATTATTTTAAAATAATTTAAAATACAACAATCCCCCACATGTTTCAAAATTTTTGACATTTCGGGTTAAGATGAAAGAATTGTACAATAGTGCCGGTGTTATCATAAACTTGAACCGACATTAAAGTAAGCATGACAGATCTACAGGAATCAGGTGACACCATAGCCTTGAATCTGATTCCTTTTGATGTAGATCGCAAGTATATGCCGCTCACACAACTTTTTCGCTATAAGTGATTCTGTAGTTCGGTGTGTTTCGGTCATACACCATTACCTGAATTTCATGAGTGCTCTAGAAAATTCGCCTAGATTCTCATAGGAAGCGGCTTCCACCTCCACACTCATATAGGTGAATTCTATCAAGTAGACGCAATAATTAGGTACACCACCAAATATATGACTATGGATTCATTAAGAGTTTAAAAACTCATCATTCTTCATTACTACTCGCACTGTACACCATAGAAGGGGCTCATTTATATTAGTGCAATCGTCTACCTCGTGTCTTGTTATTTATCCATTAAACCTATCACATAGGATCTCTACTGGTATAGGTTAGGTTTCCAACACTGGTAGCTCATATATTAAGCTCAGCCCGATTCCCTTCGATTTATCATTGACTAATCTTTTAGATACTCATTTGGTTCGAGGATTTATGACCCGTAGGCCTTTTACCTCCACCCATCATTTATCTGTCAGACTTTAGCCTATTACGAAAAATTAACCATTGTTACATTCCATAAGAGTTAGGCCATGTCTTACTCCCAATGTGGCTGATCATTCTTTCGCACTAGATACAGATCATCACCTTGATAAGCTATTACTTCACCAACTAGCTACATAAAAATGGACCTCTGTTCAGGCGGATTCCTCCTTTTACTCCTTAGTCAAGTCTTCGGCAGTCAGCCGCATCCTCTTTAACTATTCATATTTCAAACCAACGCATACCAAAGTCATTTCTAACCTTACAGATTCAATAATTACGACTCCATCAAGTAACAGATACTGAGCATTACTTTTATTATGATAGTTATTCTTTCACCAGCTCTGAATACAACCAACTTTCTTATCCCTGAATGTACTCTTATAATTCAACTAACTTCACTAACCCACATTCAACCAACTGGTGGTAAAGTCAATCGAACTTATTGTATCTGCAGTACAAAGAGGCTGGAATAATCTATCATGCATATACATATGACAACTAAAATAGAGTATAACCTTCATGTAATCATATTACAACATTATCATGTTATTACATATCCCCTAACACATGAAAGGTTGGCTAATTTATCAATTAGTGATTAGAATTTAATACAATCAATAGATATTTGGCAACTGAATATGGAGGACAAATGTCCAAGTTCATTATCAAGTATCTTGATCGATGGCTTGAACAATGAGCTCCATAGGTGCATAAGTTTTCCCATTAGATACATTTGTTGATGGTAAAACAAAATAATTCATCAAATGAACTTATATTTTCATATGAATATCAATCTCAAATGTTCAAATCTAGCCTCCAATTAAAATAGAATATAGTCTAAAAATCTCATTGATCCAACAATCATCTTATGAATTCAGATTGCTAACAATATTCTTTCTAACCATTCATTTGATGGGTACTAATTTGATCATTAAAACATACAATATATTTAATTCTAGACACATTATCTCAAAGACCTACACATCAACGAAAACATGTGCATATTGATCCATAACATTCAACATATAGTTTCTTTAATGCAAATCTTCAATTTTATGTCAACCCATTTATCAAATGCATATTTACTAAGCTTAGATTTCATAGATTAAGTGGTTTATGCATCTGAGTGCACCCCCACAATTTTAAATTTAGCCTTGATATATATATATATATATATATATATATATATATATATATATGGCTCACCTGATAAATCTACTAATTAACCAAGAGTTAAGAAAAATCTTTTATAGGAACTATCATCTTAATTGACTGTATCTAACAGGTGTTCTAGGTTGGTACATGATCGGATGGAAATAACATTTCCTTTGCCATTCTAAGCAGGTAATATTATCTAGAAAATATTGTGGATGATGTCAAAAGTGAATGTAACTTGTCTCATAAATTAGGCATGTGCACTCGTCACCCTATCAATAACTTTATGTTTAAGATTCATAACATGAACCGTTTATAGAAAAGTAGCGATAAGTGTGTCAAACAGTTAAGTGATATGTGCTGACGGTCCGTCTATAATTGTACCCAATATTCTATAATATATCATTCTACATAATAAAATGTAAGTTAGAATTAACAGTGAATTAAGACACATTCACTACTAGTCCACTTAAGAAACTCAAGTCAGCATTTGCTTCATGGTAAGCGAAACTCCATGGAGACAAGCATTCATATAATATTAGTTATCAAGTACTTAATATTTAGAAAAGTAGCACACATGCAAGATCTAGACTTTAATTTATCGGTCCCGTAAAAGGTAATATTTTAAAAATACACCTACCCAATCATCCCACATGGGACAATATAATATTTGTATGGATCTATAACTTTGAAAATTATAGTGTATCTATATACATAATCCCCACAATTTCAAATCTTTATAAATGTGATGTTTTCCACATATGTACAATTTCTAAGTGTCTATGTATCAAGTGTCATACATTGTCTAATGTCTCATATTATAATAGGAAGACTATATTTTTTACATGCGACATATGGATACAAGATTCAAACATATCAATCATAAATTCACATAGGATGGATCAAAGGCAACAAGATACATACAATGATACAAAAGGAATAATGTGCGTTATCTATAGATACATAGTGATAAGTGAGCTCATGGTTTAATAGACTTGGCCATTGATTTGATCAAGTTCAATATAGCCTACTCATTTATTCCTTATGTGTACTCATTATCATAAATGTTATTCATACCAATGTATGCTCTACATTATAACTTAATTTTTAGGTCACTATAAATATAAAGAATGACCCACTAATGAACTACTTATGTTACAAACATGTGTACAGTGACACCTTAGTGTGAAACCGTGTATTCTACTGCATTTTTAAAGATTAACATGAATATAACTATTCATTCTATGCACATCAATCACATAAAAATCAACTCCTTAATATACATTTGATCAAAATAAATGTTATATTTGTTCTAATACCAACAATATAGTAGGTCCCATTTTTTCACGATTCAGACCATACACTCTTGTGTGACCCACCATCAGTCGCCATCAAATATCTTCTCAAAATCTCCCATCATAAAGTAGAGTACAGTAAACTATCCACTTACAGTCCATAAGTTGGACATGTAAGATTGTCCAATAGGAGAATATTTTGATGAAACACATTATACATGGTCCGGCACATTAGCTGAATAGTCTAGATCATCAAAATTGGGTTCGGATTAGATTATCTAAAGACATATAGTATATAAAATCATAGATTGCATGTGTATGAACCACAATGCTTTGTTAAAGTATTAAAAAGTTGCTTATGAGAGCAAACTCACAAGAGAATAAACCCACGAGCAATTAAGATAGATGATTCTAACCGTCCACTTCATTTCCATTGAACAAGTGATTAGATTATCGGTTTATTATTACATCTTCTTCTTCTTCTTCTTTTTCATTTACACCCCTTTAGATTTGGGTAATTTTCACCTTATTTATTTATTTATTTAATGAGATTGTCCAAGAAATCTCGTTATTGGGACATTCAAATCCTTCCATATTTGGCAATTTTGTTCTCATGTGAGGTCCATTAGATCAGTGGACTAGATCAGGGGTCATCGGAATGTTGTTTGCTCTCATGCAATATGTCAAGTTCAGATATAATGGTTATAACCACCATATGCTTCTTATTAGAACCCTTCTCAAAGGTTACACCAACTTGAAAATTATGGGAAGACACATAATTAACAACTACATTTGCCAATACCAAGAATTCTATCTCAGGTACGTACGTGACAGATTTAGATCCTTCATCCAGTTGACTATATAAGGAATATTACCCATCCACATGTGAGCAACTAGCAGGCTTATGGGATAGTGACCAACGCCATCGACCTATCAGACCCATTTTGGAAGATACTTTGGAATCTTGCATTGTCGAGTTTCTTTCATATTTTTATTTCCAAAGTTTTCTTTTTAACCATGCATGGTGGTCTACAAAGAAGAATTCCTACTATGATGGGAATCCCAACACTAAATCCCATTTTAAAATGCATTTTGGGTTGATCTTCATTGTACAAGGATGTTGAGATTAGTGTATATCTTACTCAGTATGGTTTAATAGTTTAGTTTATTTTCATATGAATGTTATGTTTGGCTCATACTATGAGAAAATAAATTGCAAATTTTGAGATCTAAAAAGAAATGCTCTTTAATGTCATAACATGATTTTGAAAAAATCTATTAAACGTAACTTTCTTATGAGTGAACATGGCTTGACATTATCCAAGAAGTAGGCATTATAGATTTCTTAGATTTTACATGTGTGTGATAGAATGACATGTGTTTCGGACGTAAAGATCATATGTAGGTCATAGCTCTAGTACCCAAGATAGCCTTAGCCCGACCCATCTGACAACTTGAGGATCATACTCTGTGCTAATGGGGGTTACAACGAACCCGGCTAATTGTTCAGGAATCCAGACCTCTTAATAGATATCACAGTCCAACCATTCTCATTAATAGATATCAGTCAGTGCATACGTTCACTTTTGTACATGTTTTCCAAAGAACTTACATAACAAGTATCTATAAGATCTTGACCATTAGGTGAGATATGACAATTATAGATTATATGGGCCATGACTCACAAATCGGGTTGGTGTAGTTTCATTTTGGGCTATTCCAACTAGATAGATGCAACTATAATTCTTAAATAGTTTTTCAAACAAATTCGATTTCAAGATTATTGGGATGTAGAGTTTGAAAAACTATTTTGATAAAATAAAATTTAAAATGAAAAAATTAAAAAATAAATAATAAAAACTTATCGGTTTATAGAAGTCGAGGTGTGACTTAAGTTACTCCGCTTGAAATCGAATTTGCTCCCCTTGGACAGCGTCCTAAGTGCAACAGGTTTCCCGAGCAATCGACCTGCAGGATACCACGACTATGACCCAGTCCTAGCGGTGCACTCACTGTACACGGGCTCGAACCACTTGTAGTCTTAACCTGAACTAGAAAATATTTAAACAATTTTTTTAAGAGGAAACCTGATTTTCTAATCCATTCCAAAACTTAAAATCAAAAGTCTATTTATAAACTTTATGAAGACACCCTTTCACAAAGGGTTGTGACTATTGGGTTTTAACCCAGGTGGTGCGACCCATAGGCTTCAAAAGACATAACTTTTCAAAACAAAATATGAAAGGATGCAACCTTTCAGACTTAAGTGAAAAGACACATCCATAGGGCACCTATGGCCACAGCCATAGCCCGTCCCAATGGATATTTTGAAACACTAAATTATTTTTAAATAATTTAAAATACAATATATGTAATATATATGTAATATATATATATATATATATATATATATATATATATATATATATATATATATATATATATATATATATATATATATATATAAGCCTCTTGAACGTGAATCTTTGATTCGGCTCAAATATGTGATTCTGCATCTTTTGAACAGAGGTTCTCTAAGATGGGACAGAAGGTCTTGAGGTGGCAATGGGTTGATTTGGCCCCTAGGTAACATTTTTTTTAATAACACACACACACACACACACTCACTACAAGATTTCACCACCTGTGGGTACTTAAACCCTTGACCAGGTGTTGAAACTCCCAAGGACCCTGACCCAACTAGTTTTTGAGATGGGTGTGGGCTAAGCTAATTGGGTAGTGGGTCAGACGACCCACTTTAGCAAATGTGTCGGACACAGGTTGAACCCTATCTAACCTGACCACCCCTAGCCAGATAGAACCTGACACAAAAAATCGAAACAAAGTAATAAAGAACTAGTATAGATCCATCCACATGACGAATGAATATTTGCATGTACATGTACTCAATAATTTGTTTGGGTTAGGTACACATTTGGCCCCATATTCTAGTCTTAAGCCCATGCTTGGTCATATTGGTTTCGGATCAGGTCAGTCAACCCTGACCCAATTAGGATTAAATGGCTTGGGTCAGGTCGAGAGTCTTGGGCATGATGAATTTTAAGAGGATGAAACCAAGGTAATGGGTTTGTTGTTCAAGTTCAGGTCAAGATTTAAAAGAAGTTCAGCCCAGGATATAGTAGACTGCATTTTTAAAGGGGGATTTGCAACCTTAGCAGAGAAGTCGTCCTGTTTCTGGCCACTGGAACCGTCAGGCAAGTTCACGGTTTCCTCTGCGTAGAATCTCAGCCGGCCTAGACAGTTGACCAAAATCTGGTCAAACTGGATTTAGAAGAAGGACATTCAACCCAGAATTTCTTTGTTCGCATGGAAACTTCTCCAAAATGCGATCCCCGTGTACAGCAAAATTCAAGACAGAGGTATCCATTTGGCGTCGGCTTGTAGTTGCTGTGAGGAAAGCCCTCCTATTCACCCGAGTAGTGAATCAATTCAGCATCTTTTTATTGAGGGAAGGCAACTCTCCTCCATTAGGAGACATTTTGGTGCCTGGTTCAGTATACCGTGCATTCGCCAGCAGACGTTCGAACAACGATTCTGGCAATGGCAGCGTGCCAATACTCCCAGTTTGCATTTGTCCCATCAATGCAACACCCTCCCAATGCTGATTGTATGGGAAATTTGGAAGGCAAGAAATGAAGCGAGATTCGATGGAATCCCCATGAATGCAGCCAAGATTACTGCTCGCATCTCAGCGTGCATCTTAAGCCATACCTCCTTTCTGCCAAGACGGGGCCCTCTATTAGGCCAGTCCTGGACCTGTTCAAGGCCCTCTAGGGAGGCAACCTGCCGGGATGAGATTGTTATTTAGAGGAAGCCCCTTTTGAGCTGGGTCAAACTCAATGTTGATAGCTCTTCTAGAGGAAATCTGGGGCTGTCAGGGGGAGGGGGGACTTGTAGAAATGACAAGGGGAATATGATCTTTGCCTTCTCGACGGGGTATGAAGTGAGTTCAAATAATGAGGCTGAACTCCACGCAATCCACGACGGCCTAGCCCTTTTCCTGGAAAGAGGTTTTGTGAAAATCGAAGTAGAGTCTGACTCAAAAATCATCATTGATCTTTTAACATAAAAGTTGTTTGTTGCTTGGAGATGGAAGCCATGGGTTTCATGAATCAGGAAATTGACAAGTCTTGCCTCAGTCTCCTTCGGTCTCATCCCTCAAGAAGGTAACGGGCTAGCCGATGGGATGGCTCGCCAAGGTAGTTCAGCTCAGTCCTTCGCCCTCTGTTGGCAGATGCATGATTTGCCTTTGGAGGTGAGAAGAAGGATCTTTCTCGACAAAATCAGTTTGGGTAACATCAGATCAGGCTTTTCTTCTGCCAGTGGTTAAAGGCCTTCGTAGATATCCTTTTTCTGTTTGTTTCCTTTTCTTGTTCTGCTAGGCTTTGGGGTGTTTCTTCCCTGCTTTCTGGAGGTGGTACACGATAGGAGTGGCTTTGTGTTTTTTGTGCTGGCCCTCCCGAATTTACTTTAAATCTTTTTGGTTATTAAGGAAAAAATTTTAAAAAAAAAAAAAAAAAAGTTCAGGTCAGGATTCTCGCAGTAGGTGGGCCTATCATCTTTTTGGATGCAGGGGGATGTGAGGTTGAGCACTGTCTTCCTTAGGGGGGATAATTATTCCGAATCTACGGAACTTCTCTTGACTCACGAAGACTTCTCGAATTCATGAGAAAGAAAGCAAGCAAAATAGAAATAAATTCTATAAAATTCATAATTGATTGATGAATGAAATACATGAGTTCACAACCCTTTAAATAGGGATACTAAGCAATAGGAGAGAAATCAAAATCAAACTATAACTAAAACTCCTAGAATTCGCAACTTACTATAAATAGTAAACTTACTATTTGTAGACAGTCCTGATGTGTACTAGTGCGCAAGGTTTTCAGTCAAAAATAGTAAGTGTCCTATTTGGCTTCACCAAGTTGTTCTCCTAATTATTCTAAGCACTTCTCGCGTGGGGCACAACTCCTAAAGCCCAATGGATGACGAGTTATAATCAAACTAAAACTTACTATTTATAGTAAAAACGGAATTAAAATAGGGAAATGACTGTCGTTATGGTGGTATTTTACAAATTTGGCTTGTGCAACCTATCATAGCGGGGTTGGGTGGCTAAAGTAGCTCGTTCTACCCTGAACTCATTCTGAATTGCAAGATACGCTTGGTTAAAGGTCTGACGGTCCGGATCAATTCTGTTGTCAACCGAGCCTTTTTTTAATCCATCTTGGCCATGAAATTGTCCGTGACCCGCTCTACCTAGACATACAAGAACCCAATGGGATCTTGGTCCGTGTCATCAAAATCAAGACCCAAGATTAAACGGACTGAGACTTAGCAAGACCTACTAGGTACGAATCCTCTTAAGTACCCGACCCCTTGAGGCAGCATCATAAATAGGCATATCATGAAAATTTTGGGCGTTGGAAAAAACCAACCCCTATTGATGGTACACCATATGATCAATAATGAAAGGTCACTGTGGACTGTAAAAACCTGAAAACATGGTTCACATTTTCTTTTTTCCCATTTTTTTCCCTTTAAATTACTGTGGACCCTACAAACCCAAATGCGTATCCACAAGGTAAATTGTGCCAAATCAGGCCAATGTTCAATGGGTAAAGTGCATTGCCTGGAAGCCATTAACATTAATCCATAGTGTAATCTTGCCAAGTGGGCAAGCCGCGATGGTGCTCCCTATATACTAGCCATTGACAGGTGTTTTTTTAATTCTGGGACAATGCTGGTCAAGTTTTTTTTTTCTTTTGGGTGATAAAAATATCGATCCATCAGACCACCTTTCGAGGTGTTATTTTTTGAAGTTTAACCAGAACTGCTCAAACTTCTTGACAACATCATCAGGAATATCAATATCTGATATTAGTTCATTGGTTCTCCTAGAAAATAAATCATATGCAAGTAAAAGCTATGAGTAGAACAGACAAATGCAAGTAGATTTACTTGTACTAGAGAAAGATAGAGGGCAGCTTGCCTAGGGTTTGGGTTTTCCTAGTCCCATGAGGGGGAAATCTCCCTCCCGGTGTAGAAAAGACAGAGCTACATCTCGCGTTCCTAATCCTCCTTCGGACAGTCCTGGCTAAACGAGCGATTCGACTAAAGGACATCCCAGTCCAACGGGCAGAGCTGCTCGCCCGCCTTCGTCGGATTTCTGCTTGTTTGTCGGCAACATATCCTACGACACCACCAATAAAGACCTTTGGGGATTATTCAGCAAAAATGGTAGGATCCTTGATGTTTACATACCCTCGTGTCCAGGTTCCCTGAAACCCTGGGGATATGCATTTGTTCGGTTCCTATACGAGTAGGACGCTAGAGCTATGATACAGGTGCTGAATGAAAGGCGGATCGATGGCAAAATTGTCTCGGTGAGTTGGGCAAAACAGAGGAAAAAGGCCTCTAATGCGGTTATCCAAGGATCCCGAGTTGTAGGGGTTTCGTCCATGCAACAACAGAAACAACCATCGCCTGCAGGTAATCCGGGCCGTTCGTATGCGGCAGCATTACAAGCTCAAAAGTCTAGTAGAAGAAGTGAAGGCTGCATAGATTCCGAGATCTCCATAGTGGTGAACCATAGAGTGGTGAAGCAAAAACTTCAGGATCTCCAACTGGGACTGGTGGCCAAGGTAGCCAATCCTTCCATCTCTATTCTGAAACTTATTGATGCTATTAGGGGTTCCAAATATGTTGCAGCAACGATAGAAATTTCAAGGATAACTAACCGAAACTTCCTTCTGATCTTCAAATCCAAGGAGTACATTGAGTTCCAGGAAGACATAGCCCTACACTCTAGAATGGGCTTAGAGTCGATTTCCCCTTGGTCCATCAATAAGCTTGCAAGGGAAGAGGGCAACTAGATCAAACTTTTTGGGATCCCATCCCATGCCTGGTTGGAAGCTGTCATTCTTGATCTGGGAAATTATTTTGGTCATATTCTCCAGGTGGACGCCAATGCTACACTCAGTTTATTCCAAGTCTTTGCTCGTATCAAGGTGAGGTTGCGCCTAGGGGTGGATATGAATAGGATTCTCAACCTGAAAGTGTTGGTTAGAGAGTTCTCGATCTTTGCGGTGTTAGAATCCGAAGAAATTTTAGGGGGCCAACCAAAACATCCTGTAGCTCACCCAGCCCCTATCAGCACTAAAGAGTGGGTGGAGTTGACTTTTCAGGGTCCTCAAGGACATCAGGTGGATCTGAATCAAGAAGGACAGAGCGCGGAGCTGGTGGAAATCACTTCATCGGACAGGCAGTTAGTCCCGATCATCTCGAAGAGGGCAGCGCCTGTTTATGACCTAGTGCGTGTATCCTGTGTTCGTGAAAATTCCCCAATTGGAGTTAGTCATATAAGGCTAAGCAGCACAAACCAGCACAGTTGAATAGTGAAGGTAAATCCCAGAATGAGAGACACATCAGATCATTCAGGGTTGCATATGCAGAGGTATTCCTCCAACCATCTCTTTATCTCGGTTGATAAGCAGATGGCCTCTCTTCCGAAAGGGAGGATTGATAGAATAGCCCCGTAAGTCCAAATGCCTTTGCAAGTGTCAGGAGCCCTTCTGCGATATGTGAGAAGGAAATCCAGTAATTGCAGATCAAAATCAGCGAGGAATTCCCCAATCAGAGCTGGCCATAGGAGCCCAGATAAGCACAGTTTTGCTAGTGACAGCTCTCTGGATGCTGAGGAGATGGTGCCCTCCCTGTCAAGTTCAAAATTGCAGGTGGCCAGTGTGGTTAACTCTGGGGAGGGTACGCCCAGGGTGGGTGTATTGTGGTAGTTCCCTATTACAGTCGGTCGAGAAGCTATGATCTCTATAGACCTATCCCCGTTCTTTGCCACTGAGGCTATGGAGGATGGCCATGAAGCTGATCCAATTGTTGCGTTGTGTCCTGTAACTATCAATGCAACACAGCTGATCTCTTGTAACAATCTAGTGTTATCAGGTGCTAAGGTAATCTCTTCAGGCCAACAGAACATTACTGAGTCTGTAACAGATCCATCCATGTGTAGGGTAATGGCAGCTAGCAACTCTTCCATCAAGTCGCCGGCAGATTCGAAGAGAAAAATGTTGTTGCGTAGGTCAAGGGTGCTATACACAAGAGGCAATTGGAAATCGAGACTTCGAAGATTAAAGAGAAGGGCAGTTAATTCAGGCTGTGTGACTGATGGATAAAATCCTTATATGGAATGTCCGTGGTATTGGTAATAGGCGATCTATCTTGTCCTCCAAAAGGCTCATCAAGAAGTTTGATCTGTGTATTCTGGCCTTTCTTGAGCCAATATTCCAGATGATAGGAGAGTGGGGATTGGGTTGTCCCTGGGGTTCCACCAATCCTTCTTCAACTCAGATCTTGGGGGGAAGATCTGGGTTTTGTTAGGAACCAGATATCGCCCTCGCTTGTAAGCAGATCTAACCGATCATTGTTAATAGCTTTTCTTTGCAGGGCGTGACTTCGCTGATCACGCTCTCATTTATTTATGCAAGCTGCGACAAGATTCATAGAAGGTCCCTCTGGGCAGACCTGGCTGCGGTCTCCTCAGCGGTTAACTCTCTCTGGGCTGTGTGTGGTGATTTTAATGCCACTATTGTTGTTAATGAAAGAAGGAGCCGTAGAGTGGCGGATAGTGCAAGCTCGAGGGAATTTGCTAAGGCAGTCGACTAAATGGGGCTCCAAGATGCGGGCTTCTCGGGCAATCGCTTCACTTGGAGCAATAATCAGGGCGGAACGGAGTGAGCGTGGGCTAGGTTGGACAAGGCCCTGATGAATGCAGCCTAGGCCGTTGTGTTTTCGACTTTCCAGGTTACTCATCTCCCTTGAATCAATTCAGATCATGCTCCATTGTTGTTGAGTTTGACCCAAGCCTCAGCCCCGACAGTGAAGCCCTTCAAATTCCAGAGCATGTGGATCCAATACGCCTCCTTCCATCAGTTAGTAAAGGATTCATAGAACTCGGAAGAATTAGCCCATCTGATTTACAATATCCTGATCAAGTTGAAGAAGGTCAAACAAGCTTTAAAGGTGTGGAACAAAGATGTTTTTGGTAACATCTTCGAGTAGTTGGCCCGGGCTGAGATAGAAGTGGAAAGCCGCGAGCGGAAAATAGCTGATTCAGGGTCTGTTACGGGCTAATCCAACGAGCAGCTAGATAGGATCAATCAAGCGGCAACCAATCTGTCTCGGCTCAATCAAGAATCAGCCCAACCAGAATCGAGGTCCATCAGGCGGTGGTGTCGATTCTGGTTGAGGGCGCTTGCGGTCCAAACTGGTTCTTTGGCTTATTCTTTGCTGCCTATTGGGTCATTGTTGGGCTTGACCTGCTGAAGTCAATTTTGTTTCTCTTCCAAGGTGGTCCATTGCCGAGAGCAATTGATGCATCCTTGATCTTCCTGATCCCGAAGTCGGCGTCGCCGAAATCCTTCACAGAATTTAGGCCCATAAGCCTTTGTAACTGCCTTTACAAGATTTTCTCGAAGGTAGTTGCAACTAGACTGAATTGGGTGTTGCCTCTACTCATCTCGGCAGAACAAGGGGTGTTCATTAAGGGAAGATCTATGGCGGAGAACATTGTCCTCTCTCAGTTGTTATTTCGCGATTTGAATAGAAAAGTTCAGGGAGGAAATATCATCCTAAAGTTAGATATGGAAAAGGCCTATGATAGCTTGATTGGGGGTTCCTAAAGCTAGTTTTGCAGAGATTCGGTTTCTCCTCTCAGTGGATTGAGCTAGTTGAGAAATGTTGGGTAAACAACTGGTTTTCGGTCCTTATCAATGGCAAAAGTGCGGGTTTCTTCAAATCCTCAGGAGGTCTATGACATGGGAATCCTATCTCTCCCAACCTCTTTATTCTAGTGGTAGAAGTGTTAAGTAGAGGGCTAAAATCGTTGACGAATGAGGTCGTTGTCAACTGTACAAGGTTAGAGTTGATTGCCCGCCAATTTCCCATTTGCTATGCAGACGACACTCTTCTTTTTCTAAATGGGGGTCTGGCGTCGCTGAGGGCTTTGAAGGAGTTCCTTGTCTCTTATCAGTCGGCATCGGGGCAGAAAGTTAACTTGCGGAAAAGCTCCTTCTTCCACTCTCACAAGATCTCTAAGTCGAGGGTGAGGGCGATTGAGTCAGCTCTTAGGATTGCGAGGGCGCCACCGGGTTTCACTTATTTGGGTGTCCCTATGGCTACAGGAAGGCTGAAGGCGTCCGATTTTCAGCCTATGATAGACAAAGAGGAAGCCCAAATTTGGGTTGGAAGGCGAGATGCCTCTCT
>JAJHSJ010000017.1:13793407-13828407 GCA_021015155.1 Magnolia officinalis
TTGAGAGCCAGTCGCAAGGTAATGTTCTTTTCCATAGCATTTCGTCCCTCCCTATGTGGATTAAGGGTCAAGTCCTCCTTGATAAATAGGGCTCGACACTATTTGGCGGTTGAGGAAGCCTCTTGCTGCCTAGTCTCAGCAGGGGCGTTTCAGTTATAGGTAGTAGAGGCCCTGTCCTTTGTGCATCTTGGGGAAGTCAGGTTGAGCCCTGGAATTGGTGCTGGTGCCTGTATCTTCTTTTCTCTGCTCCTGATGCCAATAGCTGGCCCTCTATCAGCTGGGAGTCGTTTTGTCCAGATCGGCTGCTGTTTTTCTGTTTGTCTTAGCCCTTGATCAGAGCAAGTGGGAGATTCAGAATTGGGTCCTTTTGTCTATTTTGGCAGCAGGGTTTTGACTGTTTCGTGTTAGCCATCTATCTGTTGGAGCTGCCTTGGAATGTGGGAGCTGAGTAGTATTCGCCGAAGGATCTTTGCTTCAGCTCTGGATGCAGGTTCTCTAGTCGCTGCTGGCGGTCAATTTGAGTTATTCTCTATTCCATTTACCTACTGGCTGGTTGGTCCCGATCCTGCTTCTTCAGGCGATGTGGGCCTATCCCCAGTTCTCCCCATAATTGTTGTCTGTTGAGTGTTCCTGCTAGTTTAGCGTTGTGGGTGCGGTATATGATAGGTGCGAACCGATTCTTTTGTTAGGACCCACCCGAATGTCTGTATATTTCAGATTTTTTCAATGGAAAAGTGAAATTTGCTTGAAACAAAAAAGAAGCTAACGCAGGCCCCAATTGCGATGTCTAGGCAACTGAACTGTCTAGGCAGCTGACCTTGTCTTTTTGTGCTCTTTGGGATTTTTATTGTGATATTGACTTACAAATGAGCTGCTTCACTGTAATTTCTTACTTTTATATACTTATATATCTTAGAATTAGTCATTTCTATTTAATAATCCTGCAGCCCTTTTTATATGTGACAAGGTTCATGCCCTGGTGCTGATATTGATACACTCTGCGTGGGACTGTCCAATGTAAACCGAGAGGTTTTTCTTTTTCTTTTTCTTTTTGTACAATTCATATTTAATATTTAACTCAAATTGTTGTTTTGTGATTTCTTTCCAATGTAAACTGAGAGGCTTTTGTTTTTCTTTTTGCATGATTCAGGTTGTTGTTTTGTGATTTTAAGGACAAGCTTAAGTTGTTGATTTCTTTCTGCAGGAAGATTTTATTTTATAATATTGCATGACACCCTGGCTGAAAGGGAAGAAGTGACCGAATTACAACCAGTTCTAGATGCTCATGTACCAGTAATGAAATTCAAGTTCTGCGGAATATCAGTTGATCTTCTTTATGCCAGTATCTCTCTCTTGGTTGTTCCTGAAGTAAGTCAACTAAAACATAGATTTCCCTCTGGTTTTCTGTTCTTTTGAGTGATTTGTTCTTATGTATAAATTTTCTTTAATCCACCATCAGAAAGTTTTCTATGCAAGTTTTCCTGAAACCATCGTTATCTATAATACCTTTTGTTTTATTTATTTATTTATCAATTTCAATGAGTCAAGCTATATATATCTAACTTATGATGGTTCCTTAGGTGGATAGGGGTAATTTATCTTATTCTGAGTGAGTTGCAACTTCTACTTGTTCTATGGGAACATCTTCTATGCTTAATTGTCATAAATTAATGATTTCCCTTTTCGTTGCCTATGGAGTTTCATTGCTTCACAGTGGTTATCTGATAACTTGTAAGGGAATAAGAGAAGGTTAGAGGTGAAAACATCGAGACCTGTTGAAAGATGGAAGGAGCGCCTTTCACATGATTCCTCGAATTGAATTTTGGATGGAACCCTGTTTTCTTGGGTTTGAATGTCTCTCATATCTCTTAGTGCTGTGGAAGGGGGATCATGGTCAGGGACTCTAGCCAGTAGCCAGTAACAAGAGTGTCTTGCAACCATGAGCTTTCTTCTCCTTTCTTCTTGTTTTCTTTTTCTTCCTTTCCTCAGGTTTACTGAGATAACTTCCCTCACATATTTAATGAGAGGAAAATGAGTTAGCCTTCTTTGATCATGGAATATTATTCTGTTTTTTTTGTGTTTTGTTTTTTGTTTTTGTTTTTATGGCTGACTTTATAGTTTTGGAACACTGTTCTGTCTTTTGATGCTTAACTTTTTATATTTGAAACCCCTTGCCTACTCTTACCTGCAGCCACAAGAGTTCTCTTACCGAACAACTTTCTAACTTCAAGCTACAGTTTTCTTCATGCCACAGGACTTCTCTTGCTTCATATTCTTTTTCAGCCGTTCTTTTGCCAACTTGTAGCAGGAGTTGAGGACAACAGTCAAAGTTGCTACCTTTTTCGCCTGTCTATGCTGTAATCTAACGAAGAACTGAAAACATAAAATTTTGGTTATCAGAAAGACGTGATTTTAGATCAACAAGAATCATGCTGCGATAGGGCACTAAATAGTTCCTAGGAAAGGATCTGTCAAGCATCCACTTTTGAAGCAGTAGTAGTTAACATATCTCTGGAACCACTTTCATACAGTTATCCACTTCTGAAGTTGTGGTTGTGCTGTTCATGGAACTATTCTTGGTAAACGCATAATGCAGGGCAGTCAAATTGTGTGGTAAATGTTTTCTGAGAATGCAGGGTGGATTGCTCGTCTGTACAGTGACTGCACGGGGTCCACATCCCATTCCAGCTTTGACCTTTATGCTTCTCGATCAAGTCATGCTCTGAACACGGCAACCTTTCAGGTTGTCACCTGGTCCAGACCCCATGCAGGTTGGATTAAGGTCAACATCAACAGCGCTCAGCTGGTAATCCGGGTCGTCTGGGGGTGGAGGAATTGGAAGGGATACCTCCGGCTGTTCCTCTCTTCGCTTTCTCCTGTGGCTATGGTTTTGGCACAAACATAGGGCGGAACTCTCCCGCCCTTCACGATGCGATGGTCATTTCTCTCAGTAGGGGCTATAAAAAATTATCTTTGAATTAGATTCTAGATGTGTAGTGGACGCTTTCATCGGAAAATCTTCCCTTGCTTGGAAATGGAGATATTGGTGGACAAGGATCAAGAGCTAGAGAGAAAAGGCTGTTTTCTGATTCTCCACTCCTTGAGAGAAGGTAACGGCCCGGCCGATGAATTGGCTAAGAGGGGTGCTGTAGGAAAATGCGGAAGATGAACCCTCAAGATCTGACGGTCTACACGATAATTGGGACCTTCACAAAGCTGAAGATTGATGCTCCAATGGCCCGTCTATCTACTACTGGAGCAGATTGAACTATTCACACCTCTGATCCTACGGTATATAGTTGTCCCGATAGCGATCTATGGATCAGATCGTCCAAGGACAAGCCAGATGGACAGACTATAGCGCACTTATTTCTCTCTGTATAACTCTCTTGTCTCGTATGATTCGATGCGTTCCATGAGAGAAGCGCACTCCTTTTTATAACAGAGGAAGTAGAGTTTGGGTGGTATTGGGATAAGGCCACATCATCCGGTCTTATCCCTATCTCCTATCATAAATCAAATTCAAAATTGAATTTGAAATATAACAGAAGAAGAAAAAGACCGGAAGAAGCCAAAGCTCGTGGGACCCACCCACTAGTGATTGCTCACCAGTGGGCCCCATTGGCCTACGTCCAACAGGTGCAACGTCTCAACAGCAGGCTACTTATCTTTTGGTTGCCGAGCTTCCTCCGAGCGTCAGGGGCCTTTATAGGTTGGATAAGCTGGGTCTGGGCACCTTGCGACTAAGATAATGGCTTCCCCTGGCAGGTGTCCTCTGTATATGGTCGTTGGTGAGATTCAGCAACTGGTCGTCAGCGTCCGCCTGGCCTCCTTTCTGTCACCAGGACACTCTCTTCTCTGTAGCTTAGTTTTTCCTTTCAGCTTCTGTTTCAGTCCGGGTGGAGATCGTTGTTCCAAAAATAGGCGGGCTGGTAGATTTAGGGTAGCCAGCTAGCTTATCTCCTGGGGTATATGATAGGTGAGGCATCTCCAATTTTGTGATGCTCGCCCGAAGTTTATGTAAATCCCTTTTGATCAACGGAGTTATAGGTGGGGAGCCAGAGTGCTCCCACCTTTCTTGGAAAAAAAAATAATCTCTGGAACCACTTGCATACAGTTATCTACTTCTGAAGTTGTGGTTGTGCTGTGCATGAAACTATTCTTTGGAAATGCATAATGCAGTGCAGTCAAATTGTGTGGTAAATGTTTTCTGAGAATGCAGGGACTGGATTTTATTTTATTTTTGTCATAAGCACCTGTCGCATATACATATCATTGAGTAACCCATCTTTGGTCAAGTGTACGTCTTTGCGTGATTCAGCTTTTGGGTATATTCATTTATGTGGAATGGAAGCATGCATTGCATTGTTTATTTGTTAAATTGCTTTGTCTGTTAAAGTGTGCAACTATATTTTATTGTGCTGTAAGAGCACCGAGTGTGTGTTAGTATGCCTATTTACTGTTTACAATCTAATGCGAAGGCCATCCGGTGCTTAAATGGCATGTTAATTTGATTCTGTGCAATGTTTTACAACAACACTTGATTATGATTATCTAATGTTTGTTCCAGCTTATCTCATGGAAAGTAAACACAATTATGTTTTTTTCCCTCTTTTTCAAACAATGTGTTTAACACCCTCGATTTTCTAAAACCAACTTTTGTGTAGGACTTGGATATCTCTCATGGATCTGTATTGTACAATGTTGACGAACCGACTGTTCGAAGTCTTAATGGTTGCAGGGTTGCACATCAAATTCTTGGACTTGTTCCAGATGTTGAGGTAGAAAAATTAAATACTTCACCATTGGACCGTCTATAGTGTTCATAATTGCTTCACTGCTCGAACTACGGAGTTTTTCTGTTTTACTCTTTTACTCTTTTTTTTTTTTTTTTTTTTTCTTTTTTCTTTTTGTGAATGCCTATAAAGTTTCCATAAGTACAAATTAATGCATGTATGAGGGAGTTCATGTACACGCCACATGTGCACCAACGTCACATGTACCAACATCGTGTGGAGGTACAATATCCAATCCATCAATTGGAAGGGTACCACTACATAGATTCCCTGGCCCAAGAATCAGGTTAGTCCACTACTCAGGTGCCAACAGTTTGCAAAACAAGTCCATCCACCTGTTCCCAACATAATTGCCCACCTGCTTAGCATACCAGCTTTATTTTTTGGACAGAATATCTGCATATAGACAGGCCCACCAGATGGACAGCTTGGATATTACATGTATAACACGTTGGCACGTGGAGTGTAAGTGGTATGCCTTGTACATGTGTAGGTGTACTAAAGTTGTGTCTATATAGAGATGTATTTATATATGAGTGAATGGCTGAATGCATATATGTTTACATGCATATATGGTATGTATTATTCTATCTATTTATTTATTTTTGAACCTTTCTGTCATTGGTAGCATTTCCGATTGACTCTCAGGTGCTAAAAGTTTTGGTCCAAAAGGCGTAGTGTTTATTCAAATGTAAGTCGGCTTCCTTGATCCTTCTTTTGCTAAGTATTTGTTCTGGAATTTTAGATGGACCATTTTTCCCTTTGTCCCTTCTCTTCTTTGTTCAGTTACTGGATTTCTTGCCGGTGTGAATTGGGCACTCTTAGTTGCTCGTGTCTGTCAGCTTTATCCCAATGCAGTTCCTAGCATGCTAGTTCCCATATTTACGAAAATTATGTTATTCATCTAATTTTTTTCGAAATAATTTCGGTAAGTATGTTGTTCATCTAATTTTTTTTTCATTGTAACCTTAATCGAGAAACTTATCTGGTTTTGCTTGTGGACTGCAGAGCGCACTATATATTGAGACCCGGCCACTGGAACTGCAATTTCCTTATGTTATATAAAATCCAAGGTGTCATGGCTATCCTTTGCTCAAGAGGCTTATATCTTACATAACAACAAGGTAAGATCTCATAACTTCTCCATTATTTTTTGCTATACAATGATGTAAACGACCTTTGTAGGTTTGGGCATTTGCAGGTTGGCCTGGAACTTGAGTCCAGCAGCTTCAAGTAGTCCTTGATGGTTCTTCATTTTGCTCCCCTTTCCATCACCTTTGATAATGTTAGATATGCTGTAGACATGCCACATGTAAACCACAAACTTCAAATAAATGATAGATTCATGTGATGAAGTCAAAATCTTCCTTCTTCTCAGACAATCTATAGCGAAACTGAGAGAATGTAAAATCTGTAGGAAATGAATTGAACATTAGATTCTCCTTCATTTATGTTTTTCGTTTAATGGGGTTTTGCTTTCAGGTGCGTAGAAGAAAGCTTTGGATGCTTACTCAAGGCTAGGCGTTGAAAGCAGTGACATTCGATGTGCCTAAACACTTAATGGATAGACTTTGAAGCAACAGGGAACCTCATTCACAACAAGATCTCGAGCTTTGCATGCAAAATCTAGCTGGGGTGGTCTATTTTTACAGAGATGCAACCTCCTGGCCTTTTTTGTGCAAATGAATTTAAGTACCATTAATCATCCGCTCAAACCAGGTAATGTAGTCCAAGAATATTAGCCAATTTTTTTCCCTTTATGAAAACAGCTCCATGTTTGGTTGCTTTCTCTCTCTTCTTTCTCTTGTCCTCGATGGCAATTTGTGGAAGTACAGGCAGGTTATTTGTCATTTTACTTTTTACAGGCTCATGCTTTTTATAACCGATGATCTATTGTATTATGAAATTTGTTTATTTAGAAATGTGAATGTAGGATGCATTGTATGATTTGATTGCTATTTGTAATATGAATGCATCATTTTCTTTCCTGATTGCATTTTATGTACTATTCCTAGCAGCATTAATTGTATTAGCTTAGATGAGTTGGTCAATCATAGCAGGTTCTTGCAATGGTAATAGACACCATTGTTATAATTTTTTTAAAAAATTTTTAAAGTAGCTACGGATATTAGCCGTAGCTCTTGTTCTGAAAACCGTAGTTATTACTAACTTTAGTATATTGTTACAGATTTCATTCTACTTTTAGCTACAGATATTATCCGTAGCTGTATGCACATTTCGCTACAGAAAGCCGTAGCTATTGATATCTATTGCTACGGATTTAATCCGTAGCCATATCTTTTCGAACTTTAGCTACAACATCGATTGCTATGGTCATGCTACGGACTATAACCGTAGCAATAGCCCTTTAGCTGCGGTTTTTATCCGTAGCCTTTGCCTCTTTTTTCTAGTAGTGATTTATGGAGAGACTGCTGGTCAGGGCTAGGTCCTCTATCAGAATGGGTTCAACAATCCCCACATGTTTCGAATAACAAGGTTCGAGATTTCATAGGCCCCCATGGCTGGCTCAATCTGAGAAGAGCTTGTGCCCTCCTTCTGCCGGTGGTGGTGGACCATATTACGGATGGGGGATCTGCACCTCGTCTGAGGATGACAAGAGGATTTGCGTCCACTCCATGACTGGGAAATTTGAAGTGAAATCAGCATGGAAAATCCTTAGACCGGCCGGGACTAAATACGTTTAGGCTAAATGGGTTTGACACCCCTTTATTCCATTGAAAATATCTCTGTTATATTGGAAGATCTTCCATAAAACAATCCTAGTGGACTCTAGGATCCAAGCCAGAGGTGTCCGGCTTGCCTCAAGATGTGTTTACTGCCCCCCCTCCCCTTCAACCCAGCTCTGAATCCATTGACCATTTATTCTTAGCAGGCCCAACAGCTAGGGAGATTTGGAACCATTTCCAGTCCCTTTTCAGGGTAAACGATGGGGCACATCTCTTAGGTATAGGCAGGGCAACATTGTGGAGAGAGAACTCCAATCCTGGCCGTATTAGCATCTTACGAGCCATACTTCCTTCCTTCATCTTCTGGGAAATATGGCTAGAAAGAAATAGGTCTCTCTTTGATAGCTCATTGTTCAGCGTTTCTAGAGTCATAGCGCAAACCCACTCATGGATCACGAGAATAGGCCCATCGCTGCCCCTCCCCAAGAGGCTCAACAGGTTGTTTTCTCAGCTACTCTCGTTTCTTCGCATTGCCAACCTGACGACAAGTTCTAAAAAGCTCAAAATGGTGAAATGGAGTAGACCCTGTTGGGGTTTGGTCTGCGGAATCACATAGATATGGATCTAGGATAGCAATCCAAGAGCACCAACCAATCAGAAGAGAACACAAGGATTTAACATGGAAAACCCTTTCGGAAAAAAACTACGGCACAAAGCGACAGATCTTCACTATGAAAATAGAAATTACAAAGAGAAAAAGACTTACCCGATTCGTACAACCTCGAATCTCACCCTTGCTACACCCTTTGATAACCCTAAAACCCTTTAAAAAACCCTTAGAATACCTTTATGAAGCCTTAAAATATCTTAGAATGGCCCTAGGGACTCCTATTTAAAGATGGGGAACTCCCACTTACGCACACCCCTAAAAACCGCCTCAAATTTACGCAGTTCACGGGCAAACCGTGCACCGTCTGCGTAACCCTCTACTAGTCAAAGGAGGGCTTTGACCAGTCGAAGGACCTTTGACTTGTTGAGCCAATCCCTCGACTAGTCGAGGATTTCAGACTCATGATTTAAGGCATTTATTTAACAATAATCTCCACTATGACTTAAATCTTCAAACGTGCATCTTATTGCCCTCTTCTCTTATCTTCGCATCGCATCATAACTTCAATCAACGCTTCCCATGCACACTTCGTCCTTCTTTTACGCCATCGCCAAGCCCAGAGAAGTTGCACAGAACTGGAACTTCTCTGTAAGAACAACCTTGGTGAGCATGTCTACTAGATTCATGTTGGTGTGACTTCTCAAGTGTTATGCCTCCTTCCTCAAGCACTTGTCAGATAAAATGGTGACAAACATTAATGTGTTTAGTACAAGAGGGATAAATAGAATTTTTAACCAAATTGATAGTGCTCTCGGTATCACAGTTAATCGCCATGGCCTCCTGATGAATTCCTAACTGATTTATCATACCTCTTAACCAAACACTTTTCTTAAATGCTTTCGTCACTGCCATATATTCTGGTTCGGTTGTGAAAAGAACCACCATGGACTGAAGCTTCGACATTCAACTAATTACTCCACCTGCTAGTACAAACGAGTATTTTGAAGTAGACTTTCTGGAATTCACATTGCCTGCGTAGTCTGAATCCACAAACGCTACTAACTTTGCCCTTATCTTATTGCAAAAGTTAAGATATAATTTTTTACACCTCGAATGTATCAAAGTAGCCATTTCACTGCTTTTCAATGTTACTTACTGGGGTTTGACATGTATCTGCTCACAACACCGACCACCTGTGAAATATCTGGTCTCGTACAGACCATGACATACATTAAACTGCCAATCGCATTCGAATAAGGCAGATGAGACGTAACCTGCTTTTCCTTATTTGATTTAGGACATTATTCTGAGGAAAGCTTGAAGTGAGCCGCGTGGGAAATGCTCACTAGCTTTGCCTGGTCTATCCCATATTTGATCAACACCTTTTCAAGGTATTCTTCCTGTGATGACCAAAGCCTACTCCACTTCCTGTCTCTATGAATATCTATGCCGAGAACCCTCTTTGCAGCCCCCGGATCTTTCATCTCGAATGTCCCTGATAACTGAGTCTTCAGTACATCGATTTCAGACATATCATGACCGGCGATCAACATATCATCAACATACAATACTAGGATAATGAATTTTTCATCACTCAGTGTCTTGTAATAGACATAGTGATCATATTCACTCCGAGTAAATTTCTGACTCAACATGAAAGAATCAAATTTTTTATATCACTGCCTAGGCGATTGTTTCAGGTCGTATAACGACCTTGTTAACCTGCAAACCTTTTTCTCTGCCCCTTTAATTTTGTAGCTCTCTGATTGCTTCATGTATATCTTCTCTTCAAACTCCTCATGCAGGAATGCAGTTTTGACATCCATTTGTTCCAGCTCAAGATCATATTGGGCAACCAGTGCCAACACGAATCTGATAGACACCTACTTAACCACTGGCGTGAATATCTATGTGAAGTCGATTCCTTCTCTCTGAGTATAATCCTTCGTTATCAATCTAGCTTTGTATCTATCTTATTTTCTTTTGAATAACCACTTACATTCGATTGCTTTTCGGCCCACTCGAAGTTCCATCATCTCCCATGTGTGATTTTTGTGCAACGAGTCCATCTTATCGTTTATAGCCGCCTTCCACTTTTCTGCATCAGGCTCATCAAGAGCCTTCTGAATAGTTGACGGGTCCCCCTCATTTGTAATGAGGGCATATGCAATATTAGAGTCGTTCCTATATCTTGCCGGTAACTTGCAATCACGCTGTGGGTTTCTTCTCACAGGTGGCTTCTCCACCTGATCTTGTACCTCTGTTTACGCATTTGTCTCTGCCTGAGTATTATATGTATTCATCTGAACGTTTACGATCAACCTTTCTGGTTCCTCTTGATCATTCTTAAGGAATAGGGAGCTTTCATCGAATCTGACGTCACGGCTAATGATGACCTTGCGTGTGACCTTGTCAAATAACCTGTAACCTTTCACACCAATACCATAACCAACAAAAATATACTTTTTTGGCTCTATCGGCTAACTTATCTCTCTCAATTGATGGTATATGAGGGTAAGCTTCACAACCAAATATGCACAAATCTGAGTAGTCGACCTTATGACCACTCCATACTTCCTCTGGAATTTTATATTCAATTGCCGTAGAAGGAGACCGGTTTATCAAATAGTAAGCCATGTTAATGGCCTCAGTCCATAAGTCCTCGTCCAACGCAACATTACTTAAAATGCATCGAGCTCTCTCCAAGAAAGTCTGATTCATTCGCTCAGTTACACCATTTTGTTTGGGCGTGTGGCGCACTGTGTTGTGCCTAATGATCCCTTCATCTTTTTAATATTCATTAAATTAAGTAAAAGTAAATTCTCTACCCCCGCCAGTTCTTAAAACCTTTATTTTTCACCCTGACTATTTTTTCACCATTGCCTTCCATTGTTTTAATATGGTGAAAACTTCATATTTACATTTCATGAAGTAAACTCAAACTTTCCTGGAGTAGTCATCAATGAATGAAACAAACCATGACGATCCCCCAATGGAAATCTCTGGCGATGGTCCCCATACGTCAAAGTGCACATAATCAAGCACTCCCTTACATACATGTTTTTCAGTTTTAAAAGATAATCTAGATTGTTTACCATATATACAATGCTTGTATATATTTAAATCAGAATTTTTAAAAACTGGAATCAAACAATGATCAGATAGTACCTTCATGCCTCGCTCGCTCATATGGCCCAAATAAGCATGCCACATACGTATATACGTGGAGTCAGCACAGTCGCTGCGGCTCCACCTTTTGAAGTGCATCGGATCAACCTGTAAAGGTTTCTGTACCTTTGTGCTCTCATAATCACCAATACTATAAGACCCTTATCATAGCTTGTACTATTCTATAAGTTTCCGCGGTCCTCCCGGTCGAATTTTGGTGACCCGCAATCTTTTATTGGCAGTTGCGCGCAACCCCGAGTCGTATCCCTTATTCCAAAGTCGGCTCGACCCGAGACTTATACCAGTGCGACCGCGCCGTTGCCGAGGTTCCGACACCGCGTCTCGCGCGCCGAGGAGATACCTAAGCCAGGAGATGCGGGGCCGTGTTCAATTCGAGGAAAAGCCATGCGTTTGCAATCCCAAGAGAATCTCTACAACATGTCAAATCAATCCAATCAATCACCTCATATGTCAAATACATGTCCCATCCACAAAAGTAACCCCAAAGTCAAAGCTACCCATCCCTTATATGTCAAGTACACATCACTCACCTATCACCCATCACTCACTCACTCATCCCTCTCTTTCTTTACATCCCATCCCTCTCTCTCTCTCTCTCTCTCTCATTTCTCCATTTTCAAGCAAGCAACCCAACGTCCATGAGAGCTCCATGAGGGAGATTTGTATGGCCCACTTCCTATCTCCCATCCCCACCCTCCAAAACCAATCTCGACCGTTGAATCTCAACCATTGGAGCTCTAGAATGCGTTGATGGAAGAAGAAGTCCAAGAAGATAAAAGGGGGTAATTTTATTTTTTTTTTGTGATTTCGATGGTTAGAGGGCCCACATATGGCGGGACCTATCTTAATGTATGCATTGTTTAAAGAGGGACCCATAGTGGCGGGGTCCCTCCGCTACTCATGTCTCTCTCTCTCTCTCTCTCTCTCTCTCTCTCTCTCTCTCTCTCTCTCTCTCTCTCTCTCCCTTTTGATGTGTGGCCCACCATGATTCATGTATTTTATCCACGTAGTGTGGGGTGGCCCACGTGTGGACCCCACCTTAATGTGTGGTACCAGCACCGTCCCTAGGACAAGACGAGGGACCCACTAGATTTATCTATTTTATTCACCATTCCGTTGGTTCGGTGGGACCCACCTGGTTGTGTGCGATGTGAACAGGCCCACCGTCCAGTGATCAGGCCACCGTGATATATATATATTTTTATGCATGTTGTGCATCCAGGGAACCCAACGTGATGTATACATTTTATACATTCACATCGTCCACACACACATGGATCCGACTTTGATGTATATATCCGATCCACACCGCCCACCGTTTGGGCGGTGTGAGCCCCACCTATGAAATTCCTTTGAAATACAAAAAAAAACAAAAAAAATAGCAAACAACAGATGCTGTTGCTGTCAGCGTCCAGAGGACGCTTCAGCAAGCAGCGTCCGCTGCTTGGACGTAGGGTCCATGGGCCCCACTACAGGTCACACCTTAATGCATGTTGAACATCAACACCGTGCATTTGATGGGTCCCCTTTTATCAGCGGGTCAACTCAAAAATCAGCCAGACACGGAGCTCAGGTGGCCCACTCTACAAAGTAGCAGGAGATTGAATGTCTACAATTGAAACCTTTTTGGGTCCCAGAAGTTTTGGATCTGCATGAAATCTGTTTTTCCTCTTAGTCTAGGTCTTTATGACCTTATGAACAGATGGGATGGAAAATAAACGTTATGATGGGTCCCACGTGGGACCCACTTACCGTGGAAACGGATTGGCTGGGCTACCATGCACCAGTTATATAGCTGACCGACGTCAGCAAGTTCTATGTGGGCCCACCATGATGTAATGTTGTATCCAAATCGTCCAACGGACGGCGGGCTCCAGCAGCTTGAGTTGCTAATTGACGTCAGTAAGTTCTGTGCGCCACGTGTGTGGACCCCACTATGATGCATATGTTATATCTATACCATCCATCCATTTTGGTCAGATTCGTGGGCCCACCTTGATGACGGTCATCGAGACTGTCCAGCAGCAGTTGCTGCTGGACCGTGTGAAGTGGAAAAACAAATATCAGCTCGATACAAGTGGTGGGCCACAAGTGTGGACCCAGTAAATGTATGCATTCCATCCATCCACCGTCCAGCTATGGACGGTGGAGCCCACCTTCTTATGTAATCATCCACACCGTCCAATACAAGCCGTGGGATGGAAGTGGATTGGTTGGGCACTTCATGTAAATATGAGCTGCTGTTACTGAAGTCAACCAGTCCTGTGTTCAGGGTCAAATATTGCATATTAGACCCCAGTTATTGCCTGGATTTACGAACATAATACTGTTTAACGGCCTGGTTTAATCGTATTTGTGACCTAGGGTGTATTTATGAGTTTGGATCGAAATAAGGTACTAAAAGCTGAGATTTAACGCTCAGAACTCACCAAAGCATGGGACAGACCTCAGGGGACCAAGATCGATGGATTTGAACGCCAGAGATCCGAGGAAATTGAGAAACTGAAGCTCAAGTGGCCTGAAAGTTAGCCAGAATGCAAGATCACAAGGTTTCCGCCATCCGTTCAGCTCGAAACTCCATATGTGGCCTGAGAAGCATAAATGAACCGTACATGTCGAAATTTAGCTCTCGGATCACTGTGGAAGTGGCTAAACTGATAGATCAGCCCAGGAAAACCCGATTTGGGGCCCACCTGATCTCTAAATACTCTTCAATTTTGTACTTTAACGCCTTAAATGAGGCGAAAAAATGGATGAACGGTACGGATTGCTCACAAGCATCACAGTGGACCCTACATATACGGTGCGTGTACATAGTGTAATGCACTGGCCGTGCACCGGACGGTCAGCCCGGTCAAAGACGGGCTGATCCGTTTTCTTCTTGCGCAGGAACAGCGAACGGACGTTGTCCGTCCATTTTTTCAGTAATGGGGCCCACTCATCATCTTCTTCGATGATCTGAACCGTTCAACTGTCTCTGGATACGGGCCAAGACCAAAGCCTAGGTGTCCTTTTGGTCACATGCATAAATATACGCATAGATCTCTATTTAAACGCAGGATAGACGGCTGGGCTACAATCTCATGAGACACCACGGTTTGGATCCAAAACTGAGCAAGTTCGGACGGTTTCTCATCCTGAAGCTAATGGACGGAGTAGATTTTACACCTGGCATCGATCCTGGGCTCACCGACTTTCGCAATGACGACGCGGAAGCTCTGTTTCGCAACAGAGCTCGCGAATTTTCGTTGTGGGCCACCATCATGATGCGAGGGTCTGATTTGGGCCGTCTATTAGAATTTCACAGGTCAGCTAACCTAGACCTGGGTGTCGAGTTTCCAGAAGACAGTGGAGATGGGTTTCAATGGTTCAAACAAAAGATGAACAGTGTAATGAAAGGCTCTATGGTCCACGTTGAATCTGAGTTGAATCACGCCATACTCGACTGGTTTTGAGAGACGCATCTAATGGACGGTGTGGATTTCTCATCAACTTTGATCATGGGCCCCGCCGATCTTGTCAGATAGCCACGTGTGTAAGCCTACACACGTCTGCTTCTTGGCTGCGTAAGCAATGTCGGTTTTCCGACTCCAGCTGGTTCTCAAACAACACCCCCTCCCACCGTCTTCTGGGGCCTATAAAGAAACAGAGAGAGGGCTGCAGAAGGGGGATTTCAATTGCCAGAAGTTGTGGAGCAGACAGGAAGAGAGAGAGAGAGAGAGAGAGAGAGAGAGAGAGAGAGAGAGAGAGAGTAGTGTTTATTTCATTATTTCTATTATTCTTTTATTAATTCTTTTGGGATGTTTAGCCTAATCATGTCTATTCTAGGCTAAACCTCATAACTAGGGCTAAGAGGTGAAGCTTGTAGCGTGATGAGGACCTTTTGTTATGCCTTTTCTTTAGATTGAACTAATGTTGATTTTAGTTAATTAAGGGAATATTTTTAGTTTTTAATGGTCTGTTGTGAGTGAAATTATAAATGGGTCTTCGATAGCTTTGAGCATGTTCCTTTCCTTTTATGTTTATGACGTCAGGAAACCCTGTTGTTCACCATCGTCTCCTGGGCATGGTCGGATGACGGTACCCTTCCTAACCTTCATACACTGTTGAGTGGTTGGTAATTAGTTTAATTATGTTGTTTGCTTTGTCTCCTGGGTATGGTCTGGTGATGGAAACCATTCTAATTAATATACCTTTCATCTCTTTAAAACTATATCAAAGGAAGTTCAGTTTAATTTTCATGGTCACACCCTTCAACTGGATGAAGATGGGACTCTAAGTCCAGTTGAGTTTTTAATGTAGGCATAAGATCTCCCTGATCTCTACAAGTGGATCCTCTGAATCCCTAGTTTCCTATTTCTGAATTCTCTAAGTTTTAGATTAATATTTCATAATTATTCCTCAAATTACAACTCAATTTAGATTTCATCTCATTCTAATTCTAGTTCTAGTTAGTTTCAGATAACGTACAGGTTTCAGTCCCTGTGGATTCAACCTCGGTCTCACCGAGTTTATTACTACATCACAATCCTATACTTGGGGAGTGAACAAGTTTTTGGCGCCGTTGCCGGGGACTGACGGCTACGATTTTCTGAAATTAATTAGTTTTGGGATTAGTCTAAGATTAGGATTTTTTTTTCTAACCTTAGATTTTAGGTTTAGGTTTTCCTGATTTTTAGAATCTAACCTGTTTTTCCTGTTTTGTAGGATTCTGACATATGCTTTCTAAATTGGTAATTTCTTTCTGATTTTCTAGTTTTTCTAACTCTCTAGATTAGGTTTTGTTTTAGGAATTTTCCTAAGTTATTTCATCTTTCTTTTCTTTTAGAGACTTTCTTCTTTTACTTTTAGAAACTAGGTTAGTAATTTCCCGTTTCAGAAACTCTTTCTAATTTAGAAACTAACTTATCTTTGTTTTATTTTATTTTTTAGAAACTTTTTAATTCTAGGTTTTCTTTTAGAAATTTCTTACTCTTTACTTTAGGTATAGAGCTTTCCTAATTTATTTTAGGAAGTTTTCCCTTTGTAGAAACTAGTTTACTTTCTAACTTTAGACTTTCTTAGAAACTAACTTGTTTCGGTTTGTTTTGCAGGTTTTTAACTTAGAAACTCCGATCTGGTAACTTCTTTCCAAATCTTCTTGTTCTTTCTAGGTTTTATTTCATTTATCTGTTTTAGGTCTAAGTCTAGAATCTGAATTGAGGTTATGGCTGCAAATCAACCTCAAGAACCCCCGCCTCATACTTTACGAGATTATTTACAACCGGCGGGGGTGAGCACACCCTCATGTATGGTTTTTCTAAAAAATCCGGGACACATGAATATCAAGCCAGGGGTGATCCAACTCCTTCCTAAATTTCAGGGCTTGAATCTGAAGAACCGTATCTACACTTGAAAGAGTTTGATGAGATTATAACCACTTTATATTTTCCAAACGTGTCTGAGGACACAGTCAGGTTGAAACTCTTTCCCTTTTCTTGGAAAGAGAAAGCTAAGACGTGGTTACATTCACTACGTCCTAGATCTATTGGCACATGGAATGATAAAAAAAGGGAATTGATAAAGAAATTTTTTCCATATCATAAAACAAATACCCTTAGAAAATCAATCATGAACTTTGTCCAGAAGGAGGATGAAACATTCTTCCAATGTTGGGAAAGGTTCAAGGATCTTGTCAGTTCATGCCCACAACACGGCTTTGAGACGTGGCTCATTACACACTTTTTCTATGATGGACTGACATCTTCCATGCGCCAATTGGTTGAGACAATGTGTAATGGAGAATTCATGAATAAAAATGTCGATGATGTGTGGGATTACTTGGATAGACTTGCTGAAAATGCACAATCATGGGACACATACCCAAAATCGAGTACCACTGCTAGGCCCACTCAATCAAAGGAAAGGGGCGGAGTATACCTGCTGAAAGAGGATGATGATATCAATGTTAAAGTGGCTAATCTCATAAAGAAATTCGAGGCCATGTAATCGAGGAAGGATAGGGGTAAGGAGGTTTTTTGCGGTATTTGTGGTTGTAGCAGTTACACAACTGAAAATTGTCCAACTATATCTGCCTTTCAAGAGGTTCTGACTGAGCAATCTAATACCGTAAATAATTACCAAAGACCTTTCAATGGACCCACCTCTAATACGTACAATCCTAGTTGGAGAAATCATCCAAACTTCAGTTGAAGGAATGGACAAACTGCTACTCCTCAAGGTTTCTTCAATCAAATTCCAATTAAAAAGAAACCTCAAGAGGATCCAGTTATAAAACACATTCAAGACCAAGAGCTATTCAACCATGATATCAGATCAACAATAGGATTACTTACATCATCTCTTCAAAGGATAGAGTCACACATAATGATTGGGGGAAAGGGGATGCTTCATGCTCAACCTCTCCCCAATCTCAAACCACAATATGAGATAAGTGATCTAAGCTCGTTAGATCAGATGGAGTAGGCTAAATCTATTACCACTCTTAGGAGTGGGAAGACCATTGACAAAACTATTCCGGTTAGGGCGGAAAAACCTAAGGACCCGGAAGGGGATAACAATGATAGACCTAGCATTGCTCCACAAGTATTAGAATCGGAACTTCAAAAGAAGCCAGTTGCTCCATTTCTCCAACGGTTGGTTTCACCAAAACCTCTCTCTAACTCTAAGGATATTCTAGAGGTGTTGAAACAAGTGAAAGTCATCATTCATCTACTTGATGCCGTAAAATAAATACATTCATATGCCAAATTCCTGAAAGACGTATACATGACCAAAAGACGACAAAGTATTCAAAAGAAGATCTTGACTAAGAAAGTGAGTGTCATCCTGAAGCAAGACGTACCACAGAAATTCAAAGATCCTGGTAGCCCAACCATATCATGTGTAATCGGGGATTATCGAATCGATCACGCACTTCTGGACTTAGGAGCGAGCGTCAATCTGATTCCCTACTCGGTATACAAACAGTTAGGTTTGGGTGAATTAAAACCCACCCTAACCACACTACAACTTGTTGATCGCTCTGTTCATGCACCAAGAGGGATAATTGAAGATGTGTTGGTACAGGTCGATAGATTTTACTACCCTATAGACTTTATCATCCTAGACACCGAACCCATCAATAACATGAGCACTCAGATGCCCGTGATTCTTGGTCGTCCATTCCTTGCCACTTCAAACGCAATTATCAATTGCAGGAATGGTGTCATGACTATGTCTTTCGGGAATATGACATTGGAGTCAAACATCTTTTTCAATAACGACAGAAACTCAGAGGATGATGACGATTTTCATGACATTAACATGATTGATTCTTTCGTGGAAGATAAAATGCCTCTGACCTTATCCTCTGACCCTCTAGAGACGTGCCTGGTACACTCCCATGACTTGGATGATGACATGATTAGGGAGAGGTGTGCCTTGCTTAATATTGCGCCGGTACTTGAAGTTAACCAGTGGAGGCCACAATTTAAAGAATTGCCCCAAACTGATGTCATACCTCTATCGTCTAACCTCAAGCCACCAAAGCTTGACCTAAAACCTGTACCCTCTGATTTCGAATATGCCCATTTAGGTCAAGAAGAGACATGCCCAGTGGTGATTTCATCTCACCTTGAGAACAAACAAGAGAGTATGCTCATTTCTACCCTCGAAGAAGATAACGGAGTTTTTGGACATATCATCACAGATCTTGATAGGATGAATGAACTTCTTTCAACTGAATGTTTCGATTCTTTGGATGATAGCTTGGCACACTTTGCAGATTCAAACGATCTCATGATACAAGAAATAGTAGATGTCTCGTAAGACAATACCTCGGTAGTTGGCACGGACTGAGAGAACCCTTATTCTGAAGTACCTCCTCCCCCAGATCCTGAATGTTTACCGTCAAAGGAGGAGGAGCTGAGAATTGAACCAAAGATTGAAACTTTGGCGTGTGTTGAGACCACACCACCTACTACAAATTTTTCTAAATTTCATCTACTTGTAGTCTCTGATTCATCATGGTGTACTAACTTCAAAATGTTATCTGTCACAGGTGAATCGTATATACTTTGGACACTTCGGACGATTAAAAAAACACTTTATGTTGAGGTCCCTCAATTTCTTTGGACATTCACGCTCCAGGACATCCAAGCTTATTGTAAAATGAGCTTTTGGATGATCTTGTTGAAAAACCTTCTGAGAAATTTACCAAGATACTGGCCGATGGAAGAACCTGGATGCATGATTGAGTAGATTTTACGTGCTTTCACAGTTGAGGATTAGAATTTACTGCCTTCATAGGACTGGGGTAATTTGCTTTATGCTGTTCTAGGTTAGTCGGTTTTATGCCATTAGGTTAGTTTGCTTTATACATTGTTATAGTACAATTTGCTTTTGTTGGTTTCTCTCTTGTGCTGACCCGCCTTTATGCTGATATCTTTGGAAAATCTTCTGATTCCTTCATCCAGGTACTATCTTCTCATCACTTCTCATTTACTTTCGTTGTCCCATGTGCATTGCATGCTCATATCTTTTACATTGAGGACAATGTAGATTTTCAGTTGGGGGTGGGAGATTAGGTTTCCTAATCAGTGTTTTCTTGGCCTTCAGCAAAAATTGTGACAGTGAATTCGAAGTGATTTTGACAGATATCCTTGATTTAGAATTACAAGATAAGTGATGTTGGTAATTTATGACCCCTGCATTCAACTAATTGTTAGATTTCACAGTTAAGTTTGAAGTGTTAATCCAGAATTAAAAGTTGTAAACTTTGAGTAAGTCATGATTTCACATGTCACATTTCGCTTTCACATTAAGGTTACAGTTTGATATTAAAGGGTTAACTTGGTGATCACTAAGCATGTAAGGAACCAACCTGGAAAATTTGCCCGTCATAATCAATTGAAGAAAAAGAAAATACCTATATATATAAAAAAAAAGAGCTACCTATGGAAAGGGTTGGGCGAATAATCTTTATCATAGGTTTGCTCCCTATAGGTATAGATTTAGTTCCCCATGGATGATATGTGAAAAAGAGTATGGCTGTACAATCCTCACCATAGGTTTGCTCCCTATAGGTGAGGATTTGATTCCCCTTCTTGGCATCACTTTTAATGGAAAAATCCAAAGTTGGAAGAATGAACAGATGATCTGTGAGGCAAGTTTTGATTTAAGTTTTGGTTATCATGAACTCTCTTGTCGGTTACCAATGATATCCTGAAATAGAGAAGTGAATTTTAATGATGATAAGTCGAGATTACACTATACACCCTTTGAACTCAATGTACGTTCCAAAATTTTCATATCATTGATGGATTAATACTTTGAACTTGATTATGAAGTTTAGCGTGTGCTTGAGTCTAGGAGAGAGTAATGCCCAACATTCATGAATCTTAAAATTCAAGTATATGGTTTGTTTTTCAAAAATCACTCGAGTTCATATAAATTGTCATGTAATTCTCAACGTATTTTTTCCCATACTTTGTTCGGGACTAGCAAGATGTTGTTTGGGGGTTGTGTTCAGGGTCAAATATTGCATATTAGACCCCGGTTATTGCCTGGATTTACAAATATAATACTATTTAACGGCCTGATTTAATCGTATTTGTGACCCAGGGTGTATTTAGGAGTTTAGATCGAAATAAGGAACTAAAAGCTGAGATTTAACGTTCAGAACTTACCAAAGCATGGGACGAACCTCAGGAGACCAAGATCGACGGATTTGCACGCCAGAGATCCGAGGAAATTGAGAAACTAAAGCTCAAGTGGCCTGAAAGTTAGCCAGAATGCAAGATCACAAGGTTTCTGCCATCTGTTCAGCTCGAAACTCCATATGTAGCCTGAGGACCATAAATGAACCGTACACGTCGAAATTCAGTTCCCGGATCGCTGTGGAAGTGGCAAAACTGACAGATCATCCCAGGAAAACCTGATTTGGGGCCCACCTGATCTCTAAATACTCTTCAATTTTACACTCAAACACCTTAAATGAGGCGAAAAAACGGATGAACGGTACAAATTTCTCACAAGCATCACAGTGGACCCTACATATACGGTGCGTGTACATAGTGTACACGCACCGGCCGTGCATCGGACGGTTAGCCCTGTCAAAGACGGGCTGACCCATTTTCTTCTTGCGCAGGAACAACGAACGGACGCTGTCCGTCCATTTTTTCAGTAATGGGTTCCACTCATCATCTGCTTCGATGATCTGAACCGTTCACCTGTCTCCGGATATGGCCAAGACCAAAGCCTAGGTGTCCTTTTGGTCACATGCATAGATATACGCGTAGATCTCTATTTAAACGCAAGATAGACGGCTGGGCTACAATCTCATGAGACACCATGGTTTGGATCCAAAACCGAGTAAGTTCGGACGGTTTCTCGTCCTGAAGCTAATGGACAGAGTAGATTTTACACCTGGCATCGATCCTGGGCTCACCGACTTTTGCAATGACGACGCGGAAGCTCTGTTTCGCAACAGAGCTTGCGAATTTTCATTGTGGGCCACCATCACGATGCAAGGGTATGATCTAGGCTGTCTATTAGAATTTCACAGGTCAGCTAACCTAGACCTGGGTGTCGAGTTTCCAGAAGACAGCGGAGATGGGTTTCAATGGTTCAAACAGAAGATGAATGGTGTAATGAAAGGCTTTGTGGTCCACGTTGAATCTGAGTTGAATCACGCCATACTCGACTGGTTTTGAGAGATGCATCTAATGGACGGTGTGAATTTCTCTTCAACTTTGATCATGGGCCCCGCCAATGTTGTCAGCCAGCCACGTGCGTAAGTTTACGCACGTCTTCTTCTTGGCTACGTAAACAAAGTCGGTTTTCCGACTCCAGCTGATTCTCAAACAACACCCCCTCCCACCATCTTCTGGGGCTATAAAGAAATAGAGAGAGGGCTGTAGAAGGGGGATTTCAATTGCAAAAAGTTGTGGAGCAGACAGGAGAGAGAGAGAGAGAGAGAGAGAGAGAGAGAGAGAGAGAGAGAGTAGTGTTTATTTCATTATTTCTACTATTCTTTTATTAATTCTTTTCAGATGTTTAGCTTAATCATGTCTATTCTAGGCTAATCCTCTTAGCTAGGGCTAAGAGGTGAAGCTTGTAGCTTGATGGGGACCTTTTGTTATGCCTTTTCTTTAGATTGAACTAATGTTGATTTTAGTTAATTAAGGGAAAGTTTTTAGTTTTAATGGTTGGTTGTGAATGAAATTACAATGGGTCTTCGATAGCTTTGAGCATGTTCCTTTCTTTTTATGTTTATGACGTCAGGAAACTCTGTTGTTCACCATCGTCTCCTGGGCATGGTCGGATGACGGTACCGTTCCTAACCTTCATAAACTGTTGAGTGGTTGGTAATTAGTTTAATTCATTTGTTTGCTTTGTCTCCTGGGCATGGTCTGGTGATGGAAACCATTCTAATTAATGTACCTTTCATCTCTTTAAAACTATATCAAAGGAAGTTTAGTTTAATTTTCATGGTCACACCCTTCAACTGGATGAAGATGGGACTGTAAGTCTAGTTGAGTTTTTAATGCAGGCATAAGATCTCCCTGATCTCTACAAGTGGATCCTCTGAATCCCTAGTTTCTTATTTCTGAATGCTCTAAGTTTTAGATTAATATTTCACAATTATTCCACAAATTACAACTCAATTTAGATTTCATCTCATTCTAATTCTAATTCTAGTTAGTTTCAGATAACGTACAGGTTTCAGTCCCTGTGGATTCGACCTCGGTCTCACCGAGTTTATTACTACATCACAATCCTATACTTGGGGAGTGAACATCCTGCGAGTCCCACCATTAGGTATATGTTTTATTTAAACTGTTCGTCACCTGAAAACAGGTGGGACCCACCTTGATTCATGTATTTTGTATCCACACCGTCCATCTCTGAATGGGACGCACCATGATGTAGGTTTTTTTTTTTTGTCAACGCCGTCCATCTATGTTCTGGACGGGTAGGGCCCACTTTGATGACGTGTTGTATATTCACACGTCCATCTATTTTTCCCAGTCAGCGGGTGGGACCCACCCTGATGTATTTATTTTATATTATCCCCACCGTCCAGATTGTGCTAGACAGTGTTGGACAATGTGTGGACGGTGCTGTCTAATATTTGGACAGTGCTGATTTACATAGACAATGTTTGGGCAGTGTTGATCATCATTAAAGTGTCATGTGCCCTATGGAATGATAGCGTACAGTGATACACATGTTACACCTACAACCATTGAAATGATTTTTCGTATGGTCCAAGTCCACGTGAGGCCCATTGATGCAGCCCACTTGATATAGTTGAGGCCCATGTGCAAGGCCCATTGTAATGTATTTTATGGCCCATTGGTGTGGCCTATTAATGCGACCCACTTGTTGTATATGAGGCCCATTAGCGTGGCCCATTGATTGCACCCGCTTGTTGTATATGAGTCCCATTGGTGTGGACCATTGATGCGACCAACTTGATGTATATGAGGCCCATTGGTGCGGCCCATTGTAATGGTATTAGGCCCGTGTGAGTGACCCATTTCGATGCATATTACGCCCATGTGATAAAGTCCAACTTGATGTATGTTAGGCCCATGTGAGCGATCCATTGCGGTGTATATTAGACCCATGTGATGTGGCCCATTGTGATGTATTCAAGGCCCATGGTTGAGGCCCAATGCGATATATGTATGGCCCGTTACGTTGTGTATGAATCCTTTATATGGGCCGCTCCTTGGGAGCAATGTTGGTTAAATATCACATTGATGGACAATGATGGTTGAAAGTCCTCATTGTGACCTTCCCTTAGGCCATTGGTTAGGCCGATTGCCGATTCCGATTATCGAGACCGATTTCGATTGTCGAGGCCGATTCCAATTATCGAGGTTGATTTCGATTGTCGAGGCCTATTCCAATTATTGAGGCTGATTCCGATTGTCGAGACAGATTCCGATTATCAAGGCCACTTGTCGATGCCGATTATCGAGGCCGATTATCGGTGCCAGTTATCGATATCGATTATGAGTATGTGACAGTATAACAATATAATACATGCCCATATGCATCATCTGCATGTTTGTTATGAGATGTGGTTGACCATTGCATATGTCATTGGGCATGTTGTTATGAGACTCCATGATAGGAGGAGATTGTCTCACATGAGCACACGGTATGCGCAGGAATGATGCATGACTGAACTATATGACTCATGCATCTCACGTTGTGTGTTGTGATTATTGTACGCCCTAGTGACATTAGGGTCATAGCCTCCACAGGTATATCGTGGATAGGTAAATGGGACACCGAAAATGTTTGGTTTGAGCATCTAGGTGCTTTGAATGTCCCTGGGTGAAAGTCCTTAAACCTCCGTGGCCAGGAGACACCCCAACGTCTAGACCGAGTGGATACATGTGTGCCCGAGTGCCGAATACCAGTAGACAGCATATCCCATTGTGTCATGGTCGGTTGGGAGGGGGTGTGGCCTTATCCGCCCGACTGAGGGGGCTGTAAGCTAGGCTGAGTTTGACCAGCTCCCAAATGGGTCCGCTATCGACGAGTCCGGTAGGCATTGGCAGACTACTGGTGGGGCGGGTAGTGTATTTTTATTCACCATTCCGTTGGGTCGGTGTGACCCACCTGGCTGTGTGTGATGTGAGCAGGCCTGCCGTCCATTGATCAAGCCACCGTGATATATATACATTTTTTATGCACATGCATCTAGGGAGCTCAATGTGATGTATACATTTTATACATTCACACCGTTCACACACACACATGGATCCGACTTTGATGTATGTATCTGATCCACACCGCCCACCCTTTTTCCCTACTCATTTTATGCGTTGAGCCGAAAAATGAAACTAATCTGAATCTTTGGTTGGCCATAATGTAGAAAATAGTGTTATGTAGTGTTAAAATTGTTAGGGCCCGCTGTAATGTTTCTGTACATCAAAACATACTCAATATTGGGCTCATTGGACCTGTCCCGACCTGGGAACCTAGTGGGCGGATTGGATCACCCTGATTTAAGCCCCACCTATGAAATTCCTTTGAAATACAACAAAAAAAAAATAAAAAAAATAGCAAACAGTAGACGTTGTTGCTACCAGCGTCCAGAGGACACTGCAACAAGCAGCGTCCACTTCTTAGACGTAGGTTCCGTGGGCCCCACGACAGGTCCCACCTTGATGCGTGTTGAACATCAACACCGTGCATTTCATGGGTCCCCTTTTATCAGTGGGTCACCTAAAAAATTTGCCATACACGGAGTTCAGGTGGCCCACTGTACAAAGCAGCAGGAGATTGAACGTCTGCCATTGAAATCCTTTTTAGGTCCTAGAAGTTTTAGATCTGCATGGAATCTGTTTTTACTCTTAGTCTAGGTCTTTATGACCTTATGAACAGATGAGATGGAAAATAAACGTTATGATGGGTCCCACTTGGGATCCACTTACCTTGGAAACGGATTGACTGGGCTACCACGCACCAGCTATATAGCTGACCGATGTCAGCAAGTTCTGTGTGGGCCCACCATGATGTAATGTTGTATCCAAACCGTCCAAGGGACGGTGGGCTCCAGCAGCTTGAGCTGCTGATTGACGTCAGTAAGTTCTATGGGCCACGTGTGTGGTCCCCACCATGGTGCATAGTTAAATCCATACCATCCATCCATTTTGGCTAGATTCGCAGGCCCACCTTGATGACGCTCATCGAGACCGTCCAGCCTCAGGACGTCCAGCAGCAGCTGCTGCTGGACCATGTGAAGTGGAAAAACAAATATCAGCTCGGTACAAGCTGGTGGGCTACACGTGTGGACCCACCAGATGTATGCATGCCATCCATCCACCGTCCAACTATGGACGGTGGAGCCCACCTTATTATGTAATCATCCACACCGTCCAATACAAGACGTGGGATGTAAGTGGATTGTTTAGGCACTTCACGCAACTATGAGCTGCTGTTACTGAAGTCAACCAGTCCTGCGGGTCCCACCATCAGGTATATGTTTTATTCAAACCGTTCGTCACCTGACAACAGGTGGGACCTACCTTGATTCATTTATTTTATATCCACACCGTCCATCTCTGAATGGGACGCACCATGATGTATTTTTTTTTTGTCAACGCCATCCATCTATGTTCTGGACGGGCAGGGTCCACTTTGATGACGTGTTGTATATTCACACGTTGTCAGAGGGTGGGATCCACCCTGATGTATTTATTTTATATTATCCACACTGTCCAGATTGTGTTGGACGGTGTTGGACAATGTTGGACGGTGCTGTCCAATGTTTAGACAGTGCTGATTTACATAGACAATGTTTGGGCGATGTTGATCATCATTAGAGTGTCATGTGCCCCATGGAATGATAGTGTACAGTGATACACATATTACACCTACAACCATTGAAATGATTTTTGGTGTGGTCTAAGTTCACTTGAGGCCCATTGATGCGGCCCACTTGATGTAGTTGAGGCCCATGTGCATGGCCCATTGTGATGTATTTATGGCCCATTGGTGTGGCCCATTGATGCGACCTGATTGTTGTATATGAGGCCCATTGGTGTGGCCCATTGATGCGACCCGCTTGTTGTATATGAGTCCCATTGGTGTGGACCATTGATGCGACCCACTTAATGTATATGAGGCCCGTTGGTGCAGCCCATTATAATGGTATTAGGCCCATGTGAGTCATTTTGATGCATATTAGGCCCATGTGATGAGGCCCGACTTAATGTATGTTAGGCCCGTGTGAGCGATCCATTGTGGTGTATATTAGACCCATGTGATGTGGCTCATTGTGATGTATTCGAGGCCCAATGCAATATATGTATGGATCACTTGTATGGGCCGCTCCTTGGGAGCAATGTTGGTTAAATGTCTACATTGATGGGCAATGATGGTTGAAAGTCCTCATTATGACCTTCCCTTAGGCCATTGGTTAGGCCGATTACCGATTCCGATTACTGAGGCCAATTTCGATTGTTGAGGCCAATTCCAATTATCGAGGCCGATTTCGATTGTTGAGGCCGATTCTGATTATCGAAGCCGATTCCGATTGTTGAGGCCGATTCCGATTGTCAAGGCCAATTCCAATTGTCGAGGCTAATTGTCGAGGCTGATTGTATATGCCGATTATCAAGGCCAATTATCGGTGCTGGTCATCGATACCGATTATGAGTACGTGACAGTATAGCAGTATGATACATGCCCATACGCATCATCTGCATGTTTGTTATGAGATGTGGTTGACCATTGCATATGTCATTGGGCAGGTTGTTATGAGACTCCCTGATAGGCGGAGATTGTGTCACATGAGTGCACGGTATGCATGACTGGATTGATGCATGACTGGATTATATGCCTCATGCATCTCACATTGTGTGTTGTGATTACTGTATGCCCTAGTTACATTAGGGCCGTAGCCTCCACAGACATATCGTAGATGGCTAGATGAGACACCGAAAATGTTTGGTTCGAGTATCTGGGCACTTTGGATGTCCGTGGGTGAAAGTCCTTAAACCTCCGTGGCCAGGAGACGCCCCAATGTCTAGACCGAGTGGATACATGAGCGCCCGAGTGCCGAATACTAGTAGGCCGCATCTCCCACTGTGTCGTGATCGGTTGGGAGGGGGTGTGGCCTTATCCTCCCAAGTAAGGCGGATGTAAGCTAGGTTGAGTTTGATCAACTTCCAAATGGGTCCGCTATCGATGAGCTGGGTAGGCATTGGCAGACTACTGGTCAAGCAGATAGTGTGGTCTCTTTCACTCGCCGGGCTACGCGGCTAGGTAGGCGGTAGTCAGTGTGGAGTGTATTAGACCCCAGTGATAATCTCAGAGATGTACAGTACTGATACATAGACTTATTGAGAAGGAGGTGCATACTCATTCATTCATTCATTCACTATCCACTCGGGCTGGTGGTGCGTAACTAATTGTTGTGTACCTTCGTAATGACAAGGATTTCGGTTGGGGTGCGCGACTAACCTGGGATCAGGAGTCTACTATATTGTGTCTGGCTATCCAAATTTAGGTATGGGACTGGTTTGGATAGAAGTCCCTTATGATGGACCCTATAGCCTGCGATACTACGTACTATCATCCCGACTTCACTCCAGCTTTGTCATTTCATTCGCACCGCATATTGCATTACATTCGCAGCATTTAGCATTTTGGGTTGCCATGTTTCTGCATTGATATGGTCGTTAGCATTCATGCCTTACATCGTATAGCCTTGGTACGACTGATGGCACTCATGAACTTACTAGTATATTTTCGCATTGCTCTGATATTGTACGATTTATGGATTGCATGTATTTTCACTTACTCTGATATTTATATGCTTGGCACATGCATCACATACACTTTCACCACCTTCTAAGCTTTCTATAAGCTTATGCACAATAGATGCGTGCAGGTGGCGTTAGGTCGCAGCAGAGTTGAGCTTGGAGCGTGCAGCGATCTTCTGGAGCTTTGATTTTGATATATATATGTATTTCCCTTTCAACATTGTATTCAAATGATTATATTAATGGCTATGTGATGGTGATGTTGCCTTGTGATTTGGGTAAACTTGTGGTTATGCTTATTACGAGTTAAATGTACTTTAGAAAATCCTTCTTGTATGATCCTAGGATCAGAATCGGTGGGGAGGGGGGGAGAAATTGAGAGAGAAAGAGAGGAAATAGTAGAGAAAGGAAGGAAGAAAGGGAGAAAGAAGAGTACCTTAAAAATATAAAAATTTACACCACGTTTCCATGTTTTGTATGCTGAAAAAATGTACAGATTTCCATAATATTTTGTTGGCTGAAAAAGTACAGATTTTGAATTTTTTTGGTGCATAAAAATTCTACGAATTTACACTACTTTTTTTCTTCTTCTTCTTCTTAAATTTTTTATTTTTATTTTTTCGGAAAGGTGGCACCTGAAGCTTTATTGAAGATATATATCCGATGTACACATATTCGGGCGGGCCCCACAGAAAGCAGGACCTGGCCTATCGTATAAGACCAAGAAGCAGCAGCCAAACAAGTGCAAAAATAAAAAATAAATCCAGATCTATACTTCACAAAATGAAGAGGCATCTTCTAAGGGCTGGTGCATCGAGGCGGCTGGGCAATGGAAACCGGCACCCAAACACCCGCTACGAGGCAGCTAGGCTTTTTTCACATGAATTTACACTACTTTCTACACATTAAAATAATACAGAATTGGACCATTTTCTGTTTAATTTGAGTGTTCAGAACTGAACCAGTTTTGGTGTTTGGGCAACTGTGTACTTTTGGATGGTGAGATCTTGTAAAAATCATGTACAATTTGCGAAGTTCTATTTTGTGTAAATTAAATGTGTAAAATGCACAATTTGGACGGTATGACATTGGGCAAATCGAGCACAAATCTGGACAGTACACGTCAGTGTATAAAATACACTAGCTGGACTGTAAATAAAATTCATTAAATCTATCATTCTCACCATTGATTTGTGCATTAAATCTATCTAGTTTGGACAATTGATTTGTGCAATAAATAAAAAAATACCATTGAGTTGTTCACTAAATCTGTCTAGATCTGACCACTGACGAATGCATTATATTTATCTAGATCTGACCGTTGATTTGTGCATTAAATATATCCAATTCTGACCGTTGGTTTGTATATTAAATCTATTTTATTTTGATCATTGATTTGTGTACACTTTGCCCTGTGCGTTGCACAATGGCTGGTGCCGCTATCAATTACTTCTGCATATGCTGGCCCAGCGTGGGGGCTATTTCAGAAGGCCTTTCTGTATGAGGTGTGTTTTGGCTATGAGTCGGCAGTAGCTGATTTTCAGCTCTGCCCAGTTGCCTAGTTGCAGTGTGTATGCAGAGTATATTCCCCAACAGGGAGGAGCTGGGGATTCTGCTCTTGGTTGCTGGAGATGGTCCCTGCTCAAACCGCTTTGTCTGATGCTAGCCCTGCATGGGTCTGCTTCAATTGCCCAGGCTGTTCGGTGATGTGGTGGATGTTTTGGCTGAGCTTGCAATCTCTTCGAGGGAAGGAGCAGGGGTTTTCTGCAATTGAGTTGGCATTTGTTAGTTAGAATGGCCGTCTGCTGCTCCTCAGGGTGGGAGCTAGCTGGATGCTGAAACTAGTCTGGATTGTCTGGGAAGATCATGATGGTGGTATGATCCAGTGAGTTTGCTGCAGTGGCTATTGCTGGTATGATTATGCCGATCATGATGGTGGTATGATCCTTAGTGGCTGCTGTTGTGGCTTTGTGCTTTGCGTTCTGTTTTGGCTGCCTTGTCTTCATTGTAGCTCTGCTTCCAACTCTCTGGAGCAGGTGGGTCTCGTAGAGCTGGGATCGTGTTTACTGCTACAATCCCCTTTGTGGTCCAGTCTTCTCTCTTAGATGATATATAGGTTTTTATTTTTTTCTCTTCAGTTTGGGAACTGTACGTGATGGAAAATGATAGGTGGGGGCAGAATTTTTTTTGTCAGCCCTCTCCTAAACGTGTAATCCTGCTAGTTAAGTTTTCAATATAATAGAAGGAGACTTTCGATAAAAAAAAAGAAAAAAAAGAAAAAAAAAGTCTGTCCAAATCTGACCATTGATTTGTTCACTAAAATCTAAGCAAATCTAATTCCTATTTTGTACACTGTAATTGTACAAATCAGAATTGTACCTTGCGAACAAAAAATGTGTAAATCGAACCCGAAATTGTGTATCCGAATTGTACAATTATCACCGTTCATTTTTGTAAACAAACTGTGTAAATCTGATCATTCATTTGTACATAGAATATGTGTCATCTAAGTCGTGTAGTTGTGCACAAAAAATGTCGCAATTTGAACAAACGATTTGGTTTTTAGAAATTCAAAACTTTGTGAGCATAGTTTATCTACTAGTATTCTCAAGTTTTCACTTGTTTATACATATTTGTGATTCTTTTAAATTTATGATAGTAGAAAAATGATTGGGACATCTTGTAATAATCATGGACCAAATCATGATTTTAATTTTATTGATAAGGATGGAAATTGATTGAAGGATACTTTGGAATTAGAATTGAGGTGAATTATGTGAGGATTGATTCATGTAGGACACTAGGAAATAGATAGGGTGATTGAGTCCTTGAATTGAAAATTTGTAAAGCATAAATAAGTGTGGCAATTGAGACACTTTGGATGAGAGTTCTAGAAGCCCAAATAAATACCATTTGGAACCTCCATTGTGGTCAGAAAGGTTAAGGGCAAGTAGAGTAGTGGTTTTACCAACCAACGGTATACAAATTGGTCGGGGAGCAGTGTATTGGCTAATAGGTGTAAAATGGTACTCGTGATCAAAAGTTAAATTGTACTTGTTATTGTGGCTACCTTTCGTACAGTTTGCAATTATTTATTCATAATCTTGGCCTATATTAATTGCATTGAATATTATTATTCTTAGATTTTAAAGTAATACATATAATTTTTTAATGTTTTTATTAAATATGGTTTACTTGGGTTGGACATGCCTTATTTCAAAAACTTCCATTGAAATATACTCACTGGGATTTTTAGCTCACTCATGTTATGAATGCTGACTTTCAATGGTAAGACCTCACAGGAATGCATGAGGAAGATTATTAGTTGTTATTTCTTTAAAATTTTAGAATAAATGTATTAGACTTAGAATGGGATGTTTATATATAACTTTGATTGATGAGTCATGATGATTTAGTATTTAAAGAAGTGAATGCTTATTTCTCTATGTTGGTGTTCATATCTTTAGTTTAAAAAAAAAAAAAAAAAAAAAAAAAAAAAAAACCTCATAGATGGATGCTATGTAATGGTTAGTTGATTGGATTTCAGAATCTTAACTTAGAAATTTTAAGTCATGCCCCAGGTTAGGATTGGGGTTGAGCATACCTAGGCGCCCGATCTCAGGGCAGTGGAATCCACCAGGATCGATGGGGACTATTTGGATAGATGAAAATCCATGAATTCCATGAAATAGTCATCGCACTTATGTATAGTGGTATTCGTTTGGCAAAAGAAACAGGGTAATTGTTGTGTAATATAACTAGGATTTCCACCAGTATCCAAACCACACCCCTAATTTTAGAATCCAATTTTCTATATGAATGATACAAAAGTTATGGCAATAGTTTCCAGCTTAATAGAACCCTCCACTATCCAAGCTTGGGATTGGCAATGAGAATAGATACTGTAGTAGTCTAATATTACATGGGTTAATTTATGTTATTCACAAAAACCATTGTCACATGTTATCAGTTAATTTTGGTTAGGGCATTCCCCCACAATATCCACCTTTCGCAAGGCCATCTATAGTGAATGGAACCAATTGTTTCATAGCTAATACCTCAATTAGCAATAAAAAAAAAAATTCCTCATAGAGTAGTTAGTGCACAAATGGAAGCAAAGGAAATTGCCTGAAGTCCATTTATTTAAAGGTTAACTACTTTCAAGTCAGTACAGCATTAAATTTTCACATCCATTGTGGGTCATGATTGGTTCTGTTGACAATCCAACAGCAGAGATAACAAGACATGGTGACAATTCACACGATCTGAGTAAACTAGCAATTTTTTAAAAATAACAATATTGAGCTGAAATATGGGCCCCATTTGACTTGTCACTTACTTTTCATATATAGCTTTGTTTATTGTGCGAACATGTTTTCGATGTGTCCGTGTGTGTGGGTGATGAAATTCATAAAATGAAAAGAGAGAAAAGCTCCGAACCAAAGAGGAAGGCATCAAGGCTTGTGGTTGGCATGTATTCGTAGACGAGCAATTTTTCGTCTTTGGATAGAACAATAGAAGAGCCTCACAAGGTTTCTATGTTAGATTTTGGCAATCATTGTGTGACCTCATTCTTGAATTCCTTATACCCTACGCTGAACTCCTTGAAAGCCTTCTAACTGCTATTTCCTTCCCATCAGATAGCATTCCCTGAAATGATTTTTGATGCAATGGTTGGTGAATAAAAAATCAATGGTTAGATAATCAAAACCTAGGCGCACATCCCATTCTGTTTAATCATCATTTGCATGCTCCTAAGTAATCCTGGGATGCCCAAGTAGCTTGAACTGCAAATGTTCAATTGGGTTAAGAAGGCATGTGTTCAGAATAAGAGAACTGCCCTTAGATTATTGCAATCACGTTTAGGACCAATTTGGGTTGAGGGAAAATGGAAGAAAAGAAAGGAGAAGGAAACACCATTTATAGACATTGAACTAGGTTTGGATTGAAAAAATAGTGGATTCTACCTAGCAGTCGTTACACTCTTCCATATATAGTCAATTTGCCTAACCCAACACACCAATGAGCATTGTCTCATACAAATGAATTTTCATTTACTATCCAAACAAGATCTCCAAAATTGGAATTTATAGTTTAATAGTGCCATGGAATCATTGGGAATCCATCATTGGATAATAATTATAGTTTTCTTTTCCTTTCTTTTGTTTTCTCACAATCCAAATATCCCTTGCAAGTGCTCAAGAAATAAAAACTTAGCTTATTTCTATTTCCATAAACTAATAATCTATAATGAGTTAGATTTTGCATCTAAATGCACATTTAGAGAAGGGCTATTACCTTATATACAGGTCCAAATCTGCCTTCTCCAACTTTATTTTAATCAAAGATCCATAGCAGCTTGTTTTTTAGCTAAGTCGATGATCCGCATATCTGAAGTGTGATCACCTTGCATATTATCCACAGTCCCCACAGAATGTGATAATGCATCATGTTGTTCGTCTTTCTCTAATGTAAAAATAGGAAATTGCAACGTTAGTCCTTATAAGATGACGATTCCCACTAGATGGCGATTGTTATTCCTTACCTTATCCATGGGCCTGTGGCAACATCATCAAATGAGCCAAACCATTTATATGACAACATTCTTATTGGTGGTTTGAATTGGACCTTCAAAAATGATGATAGGCAACGGTCTATTTATAGAAGGAAATTGGTGTCCTATAGTTATTGTCGTATGTTTGCACAAGTGTGCATTCATGGAAGGGCGTAGCACATTGATGGTATTGATCACCAGCGTTTTAGCGGCCAGGTCAGCCTCATCATGGAAAGGGAAGTGGAAAGGATGACAAGCACAATTAGGTCAAAATATGACCTTTCACAAGTACGTTCCAGCTGTTATGGCTAAGGCCGTCAGCTGCTACATCTTGAGTGACCTTAGGTTTGCTGATTAAAGTTCAGGACTGAAATTTAATATAGGCTGAACATAGGATCAGGCCTAGTATATCCTAACGCCTTCAATTAAATTTCAAGCCTAAAATTTAATGCAAGCTCAAGATTTGGTTGAAAAGATGTAAATGGGCCTTAGATTTAGAGACTTGGGCTGAGTCTTAAGCCTGGTCAATTAGGCTTCTCAGTATGCTTTCTATGTATGTTTTGAGTTGAAAAATATCGGGTGAGCCTGGCCCATTGTCCTAAATGTTAAACCTAGGCTCAACCCATGGGTGCTTTGCCAAAATAAAAAATAAAAATAGCCATACTGAACCTGTTGCTAGTTATAAGCAAGGACATCAAGTTTATTTAGTTTCTTTACCTTTTTGCCATCTCTTTATTCGTTGTAAAATGCAGCAGATGCAATAACCGATGAGGACCGATCCTAAAACGGATGCAACAACAATGATGATTATAATAATTAATTGGTTCCCTGTAGTAAAAAAGAACAAGTAGTTATTTTCAATGCAATGCAGGCTGCATTTATTTATTTTTT
>JAJHSJ010000017.1:13835907-13884904 GCA_021015155.1 Magnolia officinalis
TTGTTGTTTGCTTTGCCTCTTGGGCATGGTGTGGTGATGGAATCCATTCTAATTCATGTACCTCTATCTCTTGAAAACTATATCAATGGCAGTTCAGTTGATTTCATGAATCAAGAGTAGTTCTCCCTGATCTTTACAAGTGGATCCTCTGAATCCCTAGTTTCCTATTTCTGAATTCCTTAAGTTTTAAATTAATACTTCACAAATTTTCCTCAAATTAATTTGATTTAGATTTCATCTTAATCTAGTTCTAGTTCTACTTAGTTTCAGAATACGTACAGGTTTAGTCCTGTGGATTCGACCTCGGTCTTACCGAGTTTATTACTACATCACAACCCTGCACTTGGGAGTGAACAAGTTTTGGCGCCTTTTCGGGGACTAACGGCTACGATTTTCTGAAATTAATTAGTCTTAGGATTAGTTTAAGATTAAGATTTTTCTAACTTTAGTTTTTAGTTTTTCTGATTTCTAGAAACTAACCTGTTTTACTGTTTTGTAGGATCCTGACATAAACTTCTAATTTGGTAATCCCTTTCTAATTCCTCTACTTTTTCTATTTTAGAAATAGGGTTTGAGTTTAGAAATTTTCTAATTCTAGGCTTTCTTTTAATTTTAGAAAATTTTCCTTTTAGAAACTAACATTACTTTCTATTTTAGGATTAGTTTTTTTTTTAAACTTTCTAACTTTAGGTTTGGAACTTTCATAATTATTTTTTAGAAACACTCTAATTTAGGTTTTATTTTCTCCTTTTAGAAATTTTCTAAATTCTAGTATTTTTCTATTTTTAGAAACTAGTTTATTTTTAGAAACTTTCCTCTTTTGTTTTTTTAGAAACTAGATTAGTTATTTCCCTTTTAGAAACTCTTTCTAACTTTAGTAACTAACTCATCTTTCTTTTATTTTATTTTTAGAAACTTTCTTATTCTAGGTATTCTTTTTAGAAACTAACTCAGCTTCTAGGTTTAGGGAACTTCCTTTTTAGAAACTAACTTTCTATTTCAATTGTAGGAATTTTCTACTTTAGACTTTCTATTTTAGAAACTAATCTCGTTTGTTTCCTTTTGCAGAATCTTAACATAGGAATTTCTAACTGGGTAACTTCCTTCTAACTTCTCCTCTACCTACTTTCCATACTGCTGTAGGACCTTTTCTTATATTTTCTTAGGACTAGAATCAGAGTTGGGGACTCATCATGTATATGCACGAGTGAGAACGTCAGTATGCTGAGAAGAATAATCTATATTGGGATGATAATCAACCTATGTCTCAGAATTTTCCTGAAACAATCATCGAGAACCGACCAGAGTATAACGCTTCATCGGTTAAGAAATCGTTACGCGATCACATACGGGAGAACAATTCCACCCCACGAACAGTACGTGAGTGTTGGGGTTATCATAACTATGGAATGAGAATTATTATCACTCATCCGAGAAAAATAAAACAATGCGTGATTATATTATGAGTGATAATATGTATTACCAACCATCAGATTCTCCCACACATGATCCGTATGACTCTAATCAGTGGAACCATCAATGTCGGAAAGATGAACCAACAACATGTTATAGTGATAATTCTCTTGGATCCCCTACCTTTGAGATTCAACCAAAATCGATCCAAGAGAAGTCATCTCAAAGTGACACAGACTCTGCTGCAGACATGAGAAAATTAATAGAAGAGCATGAATCACGCCTTAACAGGATAATTGAGGCTAATGCACCTCAGCCTCAACCGAATCCAATTCTCCATACACAATCTCATACATATGATCAATGGAACCATCAAAATTGGGAAGTTGAATCAATAATGCATCATGATAACAATTCTTTTGGGTCCTATACCTCGGAAATCCAACAAAGAATGATCCAAGAGAATTCACTTCAGAACTCCATACAAAATCTGGAGCTCATTCAACAAAACACGCTCCAACGATTTCAAGAACTTGTAAAAGATGTACAACAGTGGAGTTCACGTGATGCGACTATGGAAAATAGTGCAATTGAGAATGAAGAGTTGGATTGTATTGATGAGCACATGGTTCAATTTCCCTATGAGTCGATCTCGATGACTGTCCAAAGGAATGATCAAGAGACGTGGGTGTCTTTTAAATATAATGATAGTGACACACTTCACTCATATGATACACATGATTACATTGATGAGGTAGAGATTAGTTTATTCGAACCTCAACCCAATCAAGGAATAGAATGTGAGGAATGTGATCCCATCCCAAGTACACACTGCACGGAACTTGACGATGATGAGTATTGGGATTCAATCTCAAGTGTAGCCCCTGCCAATGATCAAGAAGTTCAGGAAGTTGTCAACCATAATGATCTACTCCACCTGTCTGACATGACTGATTTGAATGTGGAGAATGAACCAATTTCAACTGACCCTTCCAACCCTTGTGATGCATGTCTAGACCACTCCCTTAAATTGAATGATGATATGATGCGGGAGATGGACGGGCCACTTAATATGACTCCTGAAATTGAAACCACCCAGTTGAGGTCACCATCTGAACTGTCAAATTTTTACGAATCAACCCCTCGATTGAGTAGTTTCAATGAACAGAGTGACCACATCGTTGCTTCCCCTATTGATTTTCAATCTGTCTGTGCAGGACTGGAACAAGAGAGCGTACCTCCATCCACTTTCAAGGATGATGGATTCCTTAGACAGAACATCACGAGCTCCAACGTGGAAAATAAGTCACGCTTAGCTGAACTTCCCAACTTTTTGGATGATTGTTTAGCACACTTTGTAGATTCAAACGATCTCATGTCAAAAGAAAAAGTGGATGCCTTGCAAGACAACATCTCGGTAGTCATCACTGACCGAGAGAACCCTCACTCTGAAGCCCCTCCTTCCACAGACCCTGAATGTTTACCACTAAAGGAAGAGGAGCTGAAAATTGAACCGAAGCTTGGAACTTCGGAATGCATTGAGACTACATTACTTCTCGAAAATTTTTCTGAATTTTATCTACCTGTAGTCTTTGATTCACCATGGGATACTAACTTTGAGACTTTTTCTGACACAGGTGAATCATATATCATATATACTTTGGATACCTCAGGCGAATCAACGACAAATTTTTTCTAAGGTACATAAGTCTCTCCTGCCATTCATGCTCCAGGGCATCAAAGCCTATTGCAAAAAGGGCTTTTGGATGATCCTGTTGAGAAACCTACTGAGAAATTTATCAAGATATTGGCCGGAAGAGGAACCTTGCGGCATGATCGAGTAGTTTTTCCCTGCTTTCATAGGATTAGGGTAGTTTCTTTAGTCTGGCTGAAGACAGTAAACTTAGCGCTCCTGGGAGGCAACCCAGCTTTTCAATCTATTTCATTTTCCTAGTTAGTTAGTTCAATGTTTGTGGGTAACATTGCTGCAAACCCTCACGAGACTACAACTCGTCCACTAGGGGCAACCTAGGGGTTTAAAGGCTTGTTGCATACGCTAAATGCAATCGAGAGCACCTGCGAAAGGGGTATAGGTAAGATTTTATTTTTGTTATTTTTGTGTTGTTATCTCCCTCGTGCTGATTGGATTCCATGCTGCCTGCACTTGGAAAGTCTCTCACGATTCATCATCCAGGTACTATCTTCCCATCACTTCACATTTACTTTTGTTGTCCCACGTGCATTCCATACTCATATCTTTTACATTGAGGACAATGTAGCTTTTAGGTTGGGGGTGGGAGATTAGGTTACCTAATCAGTGTTTTCTTCGTCTTGAGCAAAAATTGTGAAAATTTTTAAAATTTTTTCTAGACTTTCTTGTACATTCGAAATGATCTTGACGGTCATGTAGAGCACTAAAATTTCAAGATACGTGATGTTGGTAATTTATGACTCTTGGATTCAGTGTCTGTTAGATTTCACAGTTAAGTTTGAATTGTTAATCCATGATTAGAAGTTTTAAACATTGATTGAGTCATGATTTCACATGTACTCACATCTCGCTTTCACATTAAGGGTTCAGTTTGATATTGAAGGGTTGACTTGGTAATCAATAAGCATGAAAGGAACCGACCTGGGGAATTTGTCCACCATGTTCGATAAGAAGAATGAAAGAAAAAGAAAATACCCAGCTACAAAAATAGTTGTCTGCGGAAAGGGTTGGGTGAACAAACTTCACCATAGGTTTGCTCCCTATAAGTGAGATTTGAATCCTCATGGTTGATAATTGAAAAAGTTAGGCGACCGGTTTTCACCATAGGTTTGCTCCCTATAGGTGAGGATTTGATTCCCTTCTTTGACGCTACTGTTTATGGAAAAATCAAAAGTTGTTAGAATGAAAAAGTTGATCTGTGAGGCAAGTTTTGGTTTAGGTGGTTGTCCTGAATACTCTTGTTGGTTGCCAATGACATCATGAAATAATGAATCGGATCTTAATGGTGATAAGTCGAGATCACATTATACACCCATGAAACTCAATGCTTAGAATTTTTCTAATTGATGGATTAATATTTTAAACTTGATTATGAAGTCTACTGAACGCTCGAGTACAGGAGAAAGTAAGACCCATCATACATGCATCTTAGATCTCTCATAACTAAATCAATTTTCAAAAAATCACTTGAGTTCATAGAAATTGTCTTCTAATTCTCAAACTTATTTTTCACATACTTTGCTCGGGACTAGCAAAATGCTGGTTGGGGGTTGTGTTGAGGGTCAAATACTGCATAGTAGACCCCATTTATTACCCAGAATTACGAGCATGATACTGTTTAATGCTCGATTTTAACTATGTTGTGATGCAGGGTGTATTTGAGAGCATGGATTACAAAAAGGTGCTAAAAGCGTAGATTTGACGGTCTGAATACACCAAGGCAAGGGATGGACCCCAGGGGACCAAGATCATCGAATTTACACACCGGAGATCCGCGAAAATCGAGAAACTGAAGTTCAAGTGGCCCGAAATTGGTTCAGAATGAAAGATCACAGGGTTCCCACTATCCGTTCAGGTCAAAACTTCATACATGCCCTGAGGGCCATAAATTAACCATACAATTCGAATTTCATCCGTTCGATCCCTGTGGAAGTGACCCAACGGACAGATCAGCCCATAAACCATTGCTTTTAGGCTCACCTGCTATTTGGATATTCTTAAAAATTGGTCTCAACGGGTTAAATGAGCTGACAATATGAATGGACGGAGCGGATTTCTTACATACATCAAGTGGGACCCACACGTATACTGAGTGTACATAAGGTGCACATGCACTAGCCGTTTACCCTTACAGCCAAAGTCGGTCAGCTCACGCTGACTGACTGCTTCTTCTCCGAATCCAAAAACGCAACAGCGTTTTCGCTGTCGTCCCCCGGTCCTTCTCAGTAGGGCCCACTCGACACCTGGAGTGATGATCTGAACCGTCCATTGTATCAGGAGGGTGGGCGTGAACATCGCCTAGGTGGCGTAATCTCGGAAGATTATGGAGAGTGGATTTCAGCTGTTAAAACGGATGATTAACGGTGGAACGAAAGAATCAGTGGGCCACGCGGAATTCAATATGAAACCAGTAAATTCTTACTAGTTTTTCGCCAGCATTTCAGTAGACGGAGTGGATTTCATTGAAAACACCACTGCGGACACCACCGACCATCACAGCGCACGGGTACGCGATCTCTGTTTCCCAACAGAGGTTGCGGTCCTCTCTTGTGGGCCACCATCAGGGCCCATTGGCTTAATCAGGGCCGTCCATTAGGAGCCTACGGGCCCTATAGTTCAAGCCTAGGTGTCATTTTCTCTCCATGCGTGCGAGTATGCGTTAATCGTGATCAACAGAAGGATGGACGGCGGAATGAATTCTTCCCTGAGCTGCATCGACAGACGGCCAAAACCGGTTGTCTACCCGGAAATTCCAAGGAGAAGTTGATGAATGGAGTGGATCTCCTGTCTGAGCTCTAGAATGGGCCTCGGAGAATTTCATCATAAGCAATTGTCTCCTGCTGCAACAGGGAGTGCGTAAGAGCTTCTTACGCACTTCTAGCCACCGTCGCCTTTGAAGCTATAAAAAGAGAGAGAACTGACGGCTAGTGGGCATCGGAGGCAGGGAGGAACAGCTGGGCTTGGACGTGGATCGACCGAGAGAGAGAGGAACAGTTAAGTTTTTTTATTTTATTTATTTCTACTTGTTTTCCTTATTTTTTTTTTAAAGATGTATAGCCTATCCATGCTAGGCTAAACCTCTTAGCTAGGGTTAAGAGGTGAAGCTTGTAGTGAGATGGGGGATTCTACTAATTGCCTTTAATTTAAATTCATGAACCGAATTTGATATTGGTTTGATTATTATGGGAATATTTTTAGTCTTTAATGGTCTGTTGTGACTGAAATTACAATGGGTCTGCAATGGCTTTGAGTATTTCCTTTTTCTTTTGATGTTTATGACGTCAGGAAGCCCTGTTGTTTACCATCGTCTCCTGGGCATGGTTAGATGACGATACCCTTTCCTAACTCTCATAGCATGTTGATTGGTTGGTAATTAGTTTAATTCTGTTGTTTGCTTTGCCTCTTGGGCATGGTGTGGTGATGGAATCCATTCTAATTTATGTACCTCTCATCTCTTGAAAACTATATCAATGGCAGTTCAGTTGATTTTCATGAATCAAGAGTAGTTCTCCCTGATCTCTACAAGTGGATCCTCTGAATCCCTAGTTTCCTATTTCTGAATTCCTTAAGTTTTAAATTAATACTTCACAATTTTTTCTCAAATTATATTTGATTTAGATTTCATCTTAATCTAGTTCTAGTTCTACTTAGTTTCAGAATACGTACAGGTTTCAGTCCTTGTGGATTCGACCTCGGTCTTACCGAGTTTATTACTATATCACAACCCTGCACTTGGGAGTGAACACCGATCTGACCTGTTCAAAACAGAACCGACGGCCTAGATTGGGCCTGATCGAGTCTGTCCATTTGGATCCGATCGTTTTTTAGGTTAGGTTCGGATAATGGTGTATCTGGACAGATTCGATCTGATAACCCGAACTAAAAGGACCCAGATCGACCCGACCCGACCCGACCTGGAGCGGGTAGTTCTTTTTCAACGCTCATCTTCTTCCTCTCCTCTATCCAACGCCCGTATCCTGCTCTCATTGGATCTTTTTCCTCTCCTCTACTCGTCCAGCACTATTCAACAAGGAGTGATTTCAGAACATCCCTGGTTTGGCAATGGTCCTTTGATTCGCTTGAAGTGGTCCAACCCATTTAGCGCTTTCAGACAACTACAGTTGCCACCCCCTCTGTAAACTCCATAACCACCACAATGGTGAGGGCACGATGGCCCCCACAGAACTTTTGTGTTGCTGGAGCTCCCTACTCCGATCGGAGTAAATCGCTGGGAATTCACATCCGGATAGTCCCTACAACTACAAGATCTTTAGGATGCGACATGTAGCTAGATATGTGGCTGAACGCAGCGTCATCCTGTGTATGGCTGGACTACAGTGTACTTACCACCACTCACTAAACCATGCCAACTCCTCGACTTACATGTGGCATACACGAGACAAATCTGGACCATCTAAATGTGGTCTCGGCTAGGGAGCATAGTCCGCCAAAGCACCCACTAATTAGACGATCTTAACCGTTTAATTTTTCTCATCGGATGTTGACCATCGAATATTCCTTTTTAGCATCCACTTGATGATCACCAATTGGAGGATCATCGTATACTATTATGCTCTATCTACAATTGGGCCATGCTATGTATGGGCCAGATCATCATGCATGAATGCCAACTTAGATGAGATATTGAAAGTGAGTGTCGAACAGCTAAGAGTTGTACTGATCTTTTTATTTTTCTCAATTATAATATAATTACTGTAAAAGGCTTATCATTACTTTTCGTATACCTTTTGAAAAACAGCCTGGATGTATTTATTACGCCTCCAAGACCGCCTCCTCTGCAATTGCAGTCATCCCAAGTTTTGAACTACGAAATCATAATTCTCTTCCAAAACACCAATTTCCTACCATCGATAAGACCTCAAATACCCATCGAAACCTAGCCTCAGGTAGTGATAGGATCCGTCGGCAGAGTCAGTACATATCCGAATACTATAGTGGTTTTTCTAGTGGTGAGGGCGAGGTTTTCATCATCCACAATGGTGGATCTGCTTCCACAAACGTAGCGAAACTAGCAGAAGTCATCTCAGTTGATCTGATTGAATTGCGGAACTGAGAGCGTGTCTCTCCGTTGATCTCGATTGTTAGTTCTAGAAAATCCCAGCCCTCCATTTTAAAGACACTGAGATTTTCTTCATGGAGTCTTCTTCCTCTCCTCTGCCCGATCCGAACTTTGCCCAATCCGATCCGACTCAGTTTTCATGACTGAGTCGGACTCGGATCAGCTTAGGTCAGCAAGAGTTTGGGCCGGTTCGAGTCAGATGACCCGGACTCGTTCCTGGATCGGTCTGAGTTTGAGTCGGCACATGTAGAATCTGGACTGAGTCGAGTTGGACCCAATCCTATCCGACTCGGTCTGATGCCCAGCTCTAGCCTCATCTGAGAATAAAGTGCAGGGTATCCGATCATTTGAAGCCAAAAGAGATCACCATCAAAGTTCAAGGGAACAATTGAGAAGCCTATTCAAGATTGGAGAAGCTCTCAATGTAGCTCAATCTGACAAGTAAGTTGTCCTTTTAAAGTCCATACACTCCTTTGTATAGAATTGATTCTAGATTTTGTGATCTAAACTCGAATAGATTCTTGTGTAGGATTGAATTTACCGAACATGGGTGCGTGTGTGTTTTTCTCTGTGGAAGCCCCAGGTAAAAGTAAACATAGGTCCTTGGATTAGTACTAAGATTATATATTAGTTAGTCTATAGAAAATGTTTGAAGTCTTCTAGGGAACATGCAACGAGAGTGTATATTAGGTACTTGTGTAGGACTATAAAAGATAGGGATGAACCTATTGAAAACTCCTAAGATAATGAAATACATTACACTCGAGGGGAGTACATCCACCGGGAGCAGAGTAAGAAATTAGCTGAACGAATGTACATCACTATATTTGTGATTTTTTATGTTTGCAATTCTATTATGCTTATGATTAGATTTCACGTTTCTTACAAAAACTGAAAATGAGACTAAGGCAAGTTAAAATAACATAATTCAAATGCTCTTACAAGCGACTAATGTTATGGTCTAAATAAAAGTCATGTCATGAAAACATGAGATTAGTCATACTTGATGCATGATGACCCGCATATTGTAAAGAAAACATATGCTCAGTGTGATCTACGTTATAGAGTAGATTATAGCTACATGCGTTGACCTATTACCTACATAATATTTTGATTTGATCCTAATCATTTCATCCCGTGATTAACCAGTTTTGTAGATGACTTTGTGTCCTTGGATACTCTCCTCTTGTGTACAAGAGGATGAAATTGAGCATTACTTGTTTAGCATACAATGACAAAGGTCCTTAGATTAGTCAGACTTGATTAGACTAGAAAAGTAGCCTAGCCTATTACAAATTATACATCTACATGAGAGAAATACTGTGAAATTGGACAAGCATAACAAAACCTGAGTTATTAAATGCTACTTAGAATGTCAAATCGTACTCAAACACCCATGAGAAAATAACGATGTGTTAACTAGTCCCACATATTTGATTATTATGATGGTGATTTTTTTTCTTGTTATAAGACAAGTTAGATGAATAATAAATATTACGTCTATCTTATAACGTGATTGAGTGGGAGATGTTGGATCTAAGTTGGTGGGGCTCACTTGCAACCATTAGTAAGAGACTCCAATGTGATTTCCCCTCATATATCCCTCTTTTCTATTGGAGTACAAAATTTGAATTTTAAATAGAAGGAAGAAGATTAGGGCAGGGGAGAAAGATGGAATAAGATTAGGATTAGTCTTATTACATCGGAATTCCTCCTCGATCCTCTCAATTTCTCCCTTTATATAAAAGGAAAAAGAAAGGAGGCATGCCCTCCTTAATGGCATCACAGGCAAGAATTTTTATAGACAAACCACCAGATGTATACTCCCATTTTCCATTAGGGCCCCTTTAAACTGTCTAAATCATTGATCTTGTCAGGGGCCATCCTAACCAAAGAATCAAAGAGGTGATCAAAACCTCTCTGTTATTTTAGTGGTAGTTAGGTAGACTACAGACATAAGTTGTTCATCTTTGGCTTTGTGGCCTTAAATTGTCTCCATCTATTCGTTTGGTCCACTATGGCCCACCTAATGAATAGATGAGTCTGATTCTTCAAACAAGCTTTTATAACAATATTTTCAGAGAAGGAAATGTGCCAACGGATGCTTTGGCACGTATGGGTAGCGGGAGCCAAGCCTACACGTTCTTTGTAAATACAGCAGCCCTTCCCTCCCAGACCAGGGGCCTTACCTTCCTTGACAAAGTGAGCCTAGGTGCGCTCAGAGCTAGCTAGCTGTTGGCACAGTTGGGGGCAGCCTGGTGATGCGTTCTATGTGCTAGTGGCTAGCTTTTGTCTTCTTTCCCCTTGTTTTCCCCTTTTGTTCATGCACAGAGTATCCCTGTATAGGATATGATAGGAGGGTCAGCTTCTCTTTTTGTTGCTGCTGGGCCCTGCCCGAAGTCGGTCTGTTCTATGTAAATCTTGGATTTTCAATGGAAAGCTTCTTTTTGAAGAAAAATAAAAATAAAAAATAAAAAACAGGCTTCTATAAAGTTGGACCCACCTAGTAAACCACTCACATAAGCACCATGATGGCAACCACGTTAACAAGCACCACCGAATAAGCAAATCAATTTATGTATCAGCAAATCTCTTCATATGCATATACATACTTAATTAGCATAATGATATTAGTGCAGGTGGGCCATGATTAGGGCTGAAAGCCGGGCGGGTTGGTGCCCAACCCAAGGTTCCTATACCTCAACCCTTACGTAACCCAACTCAACCTTGAGTTGAGAATTCTCAACCCAGTCGGGCTCGGTCAGGTTACTCAGGTAGATACATGCTGATATTTTCGTTTTTCTTCTCTCTCTCTCTCTTTGTTTTTTTTTTTTTTTTTTTTTTTGAAAACCAGGTGGGAACTCTCCACCTGGATGTATAATATTGCCAAAGGAAGCTTATAAGTTCGAAATTCAGGTGGGCTCCGAAACAAAAAGACATCAGCCGCACCTATCTTTTAGCGAGGACACCATCCGAAAGGAAAAACAAGAGGAAAATCGGTATAAGAGAGGAGAGGAAGGCCACACTTAGCCAAACTCCATCAGACTGCCCCTTAGCTAGGACTCCTGCCAAACAGGGGAAGAACAGATTTTTGTAAAGAACTTCATTTTTTCTAAACAAACAAGCTAAAATATAAGACAACTACTACTTTAAAAGTCATGTTGTTTAACACCCAATCAATTTGGGAGATAGATATTCGGCGTATCTTATTAGCTTGAGTCATTAGAAATGGTGTGGACCAATGAAATCCGACGACACTGTAATTTCCTGTACCTTCAACACAAACGATCCACACTCAATTATAAAATATAAGTAACATTATATATATATATATATATATATATATATATATATATATATATATATATATATATATATATATATATCAATGAGTTTGGGTTGGGTTGGGCAACCCGAGACCTCAACCCGAGCCCGACCCAACTTTTATCAGGTTGATGTTTGTATAGCCCAAGCCCCAGGCCCAACCCGATACATCCTGCCCGAGCCCAACCTAATGCCAGGTTGATCACAGGTCGGTCGGGTTGAACCGGCCCGACTTTCTGCCCTAACCATGATATGGTGCAAAATGAGTCCCAATTTTTTTCTTCAATATTATATCTGTGTGAAATGCAAATAAGGAATGGAAGAAAAATAGTAATAGCATTCAAATACTCACCTGCCGCCCGTTTGTGGCGGAGCAAGAACTGGAGGAGGAGCTGCAACAGTCCCTGGAGGCAGCGGGTCTTGAAAGAACTTATATACCTCATATCTTATATGACAACTCAGGGACATAACCTGCACTCCTATATTTCCATGACAACAATTCGGAAGCGAGTTGATCATCGATATCAGACATGAGTGGCAATTACTACTCGATATATCTCGAACGCACTCAACGGTTCCATATATCAGGGGATAGTCTGAAAAAGTCACAGTCCCCGCAACAAACATCGACGCAGGCAGCTGTGTAGATGACAGATTGTTCATTAATTCTCCTACTCGTTTATCAAAAAGAGCTGGATTGGGTGCATTGATGGAATTTGGAATGGTATGCCCGGGAATAAGAGCAGCTATGGAAAAGAAGCGCCTGAAGGAGTACGTAGAAGACAGTTATCATAACGTATGAATGCTTCCCTATTGTTGCGACAGAGTCGTTTAATCTCGACATCGAAGTGTCTAAGCAATTCCTGCAGGAATCGGATGAAGCGTCACCCCGGCACTGGGCCAGGCCGTAGATCTGATCTGGGTCTACACCAAACGTGGTGTTGTAGTAGCCGTAGTAGACAGTTGTGGTATTTAGATATTGGAGGAGGAGGTTGAGATTGGCTTCGTATGCACTACCGGTTGTGTAATTTACCTGAGGTGCACAGATGTACCAGGTTTGGGACCTAACGGGGTTTTTAAAGAGGAAGAATAAGTATGTGAATAGGAATGGATGGACGGTTTTTGAGGGAAGAAGATGCATTCTTGGGGTAGAGAGACGATGTGAAATGATAATTTCGTGTTTCTTAGACAAATGATTGACTGCAGATCGTTTGGGTTGGGGGCACAGGGATTTCCTGTGCCTCGTAATTTCATTGTGCCACGTCATCTGTGATGATCTCAGCACAGCAATTAAGAAAAAAAGACAGAAAAAATAAAAATAAAAATTTAATTAGCATGGAATTTTACATTACAGACTCGTTACCTTCAGCTCACAGCCTCGGTGGAAGCAAATGGGTCAGTGCTCAGGTGGGTCCCACCGTGATGTTTATGTAACATCAACCCCAACCGTCGGTTGTATCACTCCAATATAGATGACACTACAAGAAAACTGACATTTACCGGCGGTCAAAACCGCCGGCAAAGCCTTTGACCGCGGTTTGCCAACAGCCGGTAAAGCCTCGGTCGGTAAAGGCTTTACCGGCAGTCGTGTTTCCTTTACTGGCGGTTGTACGGGCCGCCGCTGCATGTGGGATTTACCGGCGGTTGTACAGGCCGCCCACTACATATGGGATTTGCCGACGGTTTGTACAGCACGTTGTGCTATTTGAATTTTGGCTCTTGATCCCTGTGAGACTGCTATTTGAATTTTTGGCTCTTGATCCCTGTGAGACTAATTTAACTTACTAACACTTCAATTAGCATTCAAGTTCCTAATTCCATAATGCATATGCATTTGTACACACATCTATAATTGTGATTTGGTTTTTTTCTTTCTCTACACCTTACTAGTTAAGCTCTCTTTTCCATTGCCTATGGCAGCTTCATGTTGCCTGCAGTTTGGATGTACAGGCCCATTAGATTGCAAACATTCAATTTATCATTGACCCTTTTGGTCAAGGCCCACTTGATTTCCCATACCTCTTGGGATATATATATATATATATATATATATATATATATATATATATATAAACATGCCTATGTGGCCCTTTGACATGCATCGAGCTGCCGCAAATAATATTTACAATAATAAATTGAATAGTTTCAAAAAATAAATAAATAAATAAAATCCTTCTTCCACTGAAGCTGCCACATTCTGAATGTTGTAGATCCGATTGACGATGGTCCCCTGCTCATGGAAATGGACCCAATAAGCCACCCTAAAATAATGACGGTTGGAGAAGAGGGTGTAGGTGGCATACCTTCTAACCTGATCTATGACTAGGACTGAGAGATCCTTCATGATTTGGGCAAGCTCATTTACTGATTCGACAACCTAAGGACACTTCAGGTTAGACAAGGGCAAGGTCTATATCAGATTGAGAAAGGAATCAACGGCTGAATTTTTATTTTTATTTTACCTGAGTGATCTCTCTCTCCCTTTCTGCCGTGAATGCCTCACTGCTTTTCAGCTTGGACATTTGGTACTCATTAAAATCCTGAAAAAATAAGAGATATCAGTATTCACATCAAAATTCCAGAAACTTTCTGTGTATTAAAATACAGAAAGTGCTTGTGCAACAAATCCTTGAACAACTATGTAGCATGTAGCTTACGCTATGTAGTGTAGCTTAGCCTTATCGCTATGTAGCTCATGAAAATAGCTTGAGTTCTGTAGCCTACGCTACATGATAATTTGAATATGCTACGCTGCATGCTATTCGCTATTTGAAATATTGCTAGTTACAAAGATCCATTTCTCAAGAAGTGCTTCAATACAAGCAATGATTTGTTATAAATAGAGTTCTAGTAATAAAGCCTCTATTCTCTAAAGAATAATCTATTACAAGTTCCAGGAAACTGTGGGAGAGGAGAATGATCTATTACAAGTCAGGAGTAAGCTAAGTATCTAAACATATCCATGACAATAGCAAACCATAAAAGATTGCATATTGATTAGAAATTAAAAATTACAAAATTAAAAATAATAAAATAATAAAAATAAAAAATAAAAAAACAGGTACAGCTACACTAGTTCTTGTTTGCAAAGTTTCATCAAGCATAAGCAAATAGGTAACAGAAATGAAAGCAGAAATGCATTAGAGGCGCCACACAAAACTCCAAGATAGTTTAGGTAAAGCTACACTAGTTCTTGTTTGCAAAGTCCTTATGATTGGTAAACAAGACAGTTATTTCATGTTTTAGAGGATTCATTTTGCAACTAAATGCAGCTTTAGATTTTTTTAAAAAAATGCATCAAAGTTTACGGTTTTGAACCTTTGTCGTGATTTTTTTTCCCACAGGGCTGGCAGCAAAAACTTGATCCAGCAAAAATCAGACCAGCCACACTCATCGAGAAGGCCACACTTGTAAATGGATGGTTGTAAAAAGATTTGACCCAGGGTCAACATTCAACAGGCAAAGACAGCCAACTGATAACTGGATGAAGCTGATTTTGGCAGCCAAGTTATGTAAATAGTGGGGCCCAATTGGACCAGATCTCCAACATATGTTCCTGACGACAGGAGAGCCCACAAGCACAAGTAGCCCTTGCATCTCTGTACTTTGCAGTACCTTAAGCAAAAACAAGCTCAACCAAAATATCAAGAGCTTCTTGATGGGTTGAGAAGGCTTAAAACACACCAACATGATATTAAAATAAATTTGGAAAAAAAAAATGCGTGTTTATTCTTTCATTAGCCTGGTGTTGTGTTGTCCCACAGCTCTACAAATCATGTGCTCCCAATTGCATATGGCTACCTAGACAGAGCAATCCCATTTTTCAGCTAATGCAGTAGCAATTTTTACAAGAGATATGCTGAAGGAGACTACAAGAAGTACAAATGTATCAAGCTTAGCAAATATCAAGGCAAATCTAAACCCAAAAAAGCAATGAAAAGAAGAAACAATATCCCAGAGATGAAAATTGTAAGAAATGATGAGTACATAACTTAAAGAGAAGAAACGTTCAATATGTGAAACACTTAAAGAGAAGAAACGGAAATGTATCAGAAGATAATAGTTTGTTCAAATTATTTTAATGTACTGAAAAGGGACGTTAGCATAGTTCACATAATAGAAATACAAACCTGTGAAAAAATTCTGTCAACAAATCCTGTATGTGAGAGCATGGTTACCGTATCTAATAAGATTCTCTTTATCAATCAAGAAATCATGATCCATATCCATCTCCCAAAATTTGCAGTATATCACATAGAAATGTTCATAGGAGAAGTACCTGTAGAAAATAAATAAATAAATAAAAGGAAAAAAAACAAAACAGGAATTTGATAGATGAAGTTAACTCTTGTGCCATGAATCCTACAGCAGGAAGAGTTACAATTGACAGATGCATTAGGTAGTGTCACCTTTAATCCATAGTTGCTGCATTAATATATAAGAATCAATTCCCTTATGCTTAACCATGATAAGAAATCATCCTATAAGAATCAATTCTCTTGTGCTTTATAGATGATTTGATGGAATATATCATCTTGATCATCATATTAGCCTCTCTAGCAGCAATATGAAGCATCAGCATCCTGGCATGTCTATGAACACCCTGAGTCAGAGAAAGACCCTATAGGCTTCTGTCCAAATGATGTTTATTCACATATTCCCCAAACAATAATAATGCTAATGAAATGAATAATAAAATAAATTGAAATGGTCACTAATAAAGAAGCCGTAGCGGCTTAAAATGAATGATAAAATTCATTGATTCTCAAGCATGGGAGTTGCCATAGAAAAAGTTAGCTTACTCATGCACCACACAATTAGCTGTCCTGATGATGATTTGATAAAATTAGACAGCCTTAATAATTAATATATATTCACTACATATGAAAAATAAAAATAAAAAGTCTACGAGATGAATAAGGTAGGCAAAAGTACATACATCCCCTTTTTGAGAAGACTGCAAGGTGTCAGTTGCATATACATGATTAGATAGATTTGTGAACAAATTAGTCCGTGCTACCAGTACCTTGACAAGAAGAAACTTCATGGAGGGTGGAAGCAAACAAAGAATATTTCTTTCAGTCTGTTATTTTTGGTAACTCTAGATTGACTTTTCACTTTTTCTTGTTCCCTCTCCACTAATTTTTGTATTCTGTTAGGGCCTGTTTGGGAGCATCACAATGCTTCTACGGTAATGCGTCTCCATGGAAATCTGGTATTTCGAGAGTTTGGGAGTTGGCGGAAATGTCCCATTTCCGCTAAAATCGGCTTCTGCTTCACATATCAATTCCCAAAATACCACTGATGAGATTTCCACCAAAATATTGCAACAGAAGAGGCCCAGGATCAAATACACTAGTTTTGAAGGAAAGTTTCATTGCTGCATATCCGAATCCCGCTTAGAATGTAACCACCAGATGCACTCATCTGCATGAATGGATGCGTTCTGGATGGAAGAACCTGCAAAATCAATAAAAAGGAAAGCAAAAGTTTTAATCTAGGTAGAAAATTTCCAAGGTTCTAATGCTCAGGAATACATAAGATATTGAACCGAAACAGATACCAGTTCTGGTAATGTTGCGGTCTCGACATAATTTTCCCAAACAAGTGGTTTCAGAGGAGCATATTAATCATTAATAGTATTGCTATCTGACACAATAACCACGAAACAAGCTGAAACTCTCTATTTTCATAATTTTGCTAGAGGTAGTCTCCTACAATACCATGATACTGCGTGTGATACAACATCTAATTACCATATGTAGGCTCCATTTTGGATTGGTACGTTGAACTGTGCAACTTGTCGTTGGACCAGTCAGTTCACAAGATTGTTTATAGAGCTTCATGAACAATTTGGGAGTGTTTCTATGGCTAGCTTAGAAACTTCCTTTAGAACTACAGTGAGATTTTTTTTTTCCTGGGGTGATATTATAAGTAGTTGACTAGCTTATCATGCATAACTCAATTTCAGATCTAGAATACAAAGATTTTCATTTTGCAGGTTCTTTTGTGTATTTCTGGCTTTTCTTCCTGTGTCAACTTGGATTCTCTGCCAACCCAAAATCAATGAAACATGCATCATCATCATCATCATCATCCATGTCCCAGGAATCTAGGGTCGGCTGACCTACATCTACTTGGGTTACCAAATACAGAGCAGACTCTGCAGCAGGACGATATGAGTCCTGGAAGGCCCTAACATCAGACACAATCGTATTCTCCGAAATGACATGAAGAGAACCCAGCTTGACATGCATTTATGGGTATCGATTTAAACAAGGCAGGTTCCTATGTATTTAAATTCTGCATGTGTTCAGGAAACATGCAGATTTTTAACCAGATGTGCTAGCTAGTTTTACCATCACCTGTATGAAGCAGCAAAAGTAAATGAATCCCTAAGAAGAGACAAGTATAACTGAAAGTAGTGCAATAGGAAAGCTTCAAATCTGTGAAAGATTGTATAAGAATTTGGTACAACCTGATATTCATGTAGCCATGGTTCAGAAATTTGTAAACCAATTGCCATTTTCGCAGTCTGTAACTTATGCATGCATGTTGCAAGAGGCTGCATAGTTTGAACGGAAGAGTTCAGAGACTGATCCCATCACTTTCCAAACAATCATGAAACAAGGCAATAGAGGAAAAGAAACCAATTTACTAAACCCAGAGAGAAATAAAGCTGCAGTGAACACACAAGATGGTAAAGGTCTAAATAACAGGCATTTGGACTGACACAAAAATAAATAAATACATTAAATTAAAAGTCTGGCCCAAACTGGAAGTAACAACTTAGGTCCTGTTCAGTAAGATGCCTAAAACTGAGATCTCATTTTACTTAACAGCAATACATGATTAATGTTAACAAGAACTCATTCTATTTAGAGATCAAGAAATCGAATACATAATTACTATTAGCTAAAATGAGATGAAATCACTTTTAGGCATCTTACTGAACAGCAATACATGATTAATGCATGATGCTCAATCACAAGAAACAACATTTTTGTTCGTCCAACCAAACATTTCCTTAACATGTATGATTTACTTTTTTTATTTTCTATTTAATTTGAGGCTTAAGCATCGGAAAGCCTCAAGGCATCTCACCTCAAATAGCTCAACTATGCCTCGTACCTTCAAAAGCCTCACTTTCTGCAGTCCCTCATATTCTTCATTTCTACTTTGAGTTCTTCGTTGGCTAGGTGTTGTTCCCCACAAATCAGTCGGAGTGGGGCCTAACCCATAAGTGCGGACTCGGCCATGTCGATCTTCTCCCATTACTTGAGAGAACAAGTCATTCCTTCCTGTGCTATTCTGTGAAGTCGATTAAAAGAATTTGTATGCCAAGTATGTGATTTCAAAACTGCAGCTTTAAATATTTTCAGGTTGCTCGCCACCCAGATGTTGTCACAGTAATCACAGGAATAGTGGTAGGTTTACCATTGAATACTGATAGATTGCAAACAGGACCAACTTAAAAGAATCTAAGTACAACAGGGACTAGTAACAAAAGAAGAAGTGGTTTTTCTTTTTATCAATAGCAGACAGTGAGAAGCATCATTGAGTCCTAGACACAGGGAACAAAGTCATCCTTGCAGCAATTACCAAGTCATTATGCTACCTATTAACATATGCAAATATTTCATAAAGAAAGAAAAAATCTTAAGTTGGTTTAATTTCATTTACATGTGAGTCATTATGTCACATCTTAAGTTGGGAAGGATCTAGTGCTCAATGCTAATATCTTAGTTATCAAACACTCAATCTCAGTAAAAATGGACACATGTACAAGATTTGGGCTGTTCATCAGATCAGCCTGCTGTGGATGGGCCATATGCCAGAAATACATCTGTGACCCAAGCTACTGATTGGAAGATTACTGCTGAACAATGGGCGGACTGTTTTGCCAGCCGCCCATCTGTAATTCTAAAAAATCATCCAACCAGCGGTGAAGATCAACCAACTTGGATGATTTTTAGGTTACTCCAAATCAACGATAGAGCCCAATAGATGAACGGTCCTTATCCTGAACACATGTACGAAAGGAACAGAGATTTAGTGGCCTAATATAGTTGAATTTCACACTGGATGCTTTCTCATTTCCATTATGAATTCATAATGCCTAGGACTTCTAGAATATTCTTATCTAGAGCCAAGTCCAAGTTGCTGAGCAATGCCATCATCTAAGCCTTATCCATGATCTCAATGAGCAACTATACTTGGGAGATCATGGACATTGAGAATAGCCACCAAACAAGCACAAAAGTGACAAACCAAGAGAACAATTTGCATTCAGTCAATGAGCCCAATGACCAAAAACCATGATGTTGTCATGAGTTTCAATGCAGGATATCTGAGCCATGCAAAAAGAATGCGCTTAGTCTTTTCCAAAACATTAAGAGGTTGTGACTGTATGATTGCTCCTCCCGCAGAAACACCATATCAGGCAAGGAACAACTGCAGGCTTTTCCAAAACATCAAATGTTCTGCACACTTATGCAGAGCACATTTATTTACATCTATTAAACAGGCCCTTGGTAGCAAATACCAGTAAAATTTTGTAATAATATCTTTTTTAGAATGAAAATAGTACAAGATTATCTCGATGTTAACATAATGTTTTGCCATTTTTTTTTTCTGATAATAAAGAATTTTTATTTTTCTTTAATTTTATTTTATTGCCTGTTTACTATTTATCTACTATTCTCACTTTTCACTATTTTATTTTTGCATACTGACTTGATTTGAATATCACCCAAGACATTCATGTACTAAGAACGTGCCGTCACTTCACTAACATGAATTTTGAGACTAATCCATGGACACATTTGGTTAAAACTTGTGTAAAACTCTGTTGTACTCAATTTTTATAAAATTGTAGCATGCATGTGAGGCTTCTTCTAAAAGACATCCATACATAGAAACCACCTTTGACAAATCCTGTAATGGTCTTTAATACCAGTGATTTGCATGAAATATGCAAGATGAAGCATCAAGATCTTTGAGATGTTACTATTGCATTTTGATGTAGCTACGATAAACCCATCCCAAGAAACAACTTCTAAGGAAAGAAGCATGCTCACCATCTCCTTGTAGTCAGCATAGAGGAAGGCATGTTGGGCATTCCTGAAATCAAATAGAGAACATTAATACTCACAATATATATTATGGGGGTTTGCTAATTCTACACAAGGGCACATATGGAAATATGAAACATAGGTGTGAGATAGCTTTCCATAAGATTGGAAATAATGCTTATACCTTCTGCCTAAAAAATCAGACAATTTCACTCTTCAGGTGGGTCACAACATACAAAGTAAATTGATGATTGAACTTGTTTTTCCTCTAGACATTCATTTGTTTTGATATGTCTTGGCCAACCTGAGGTGTAGGATTGCTTCATTTAATCCAGAAGATCTAAACAATGTATCTCACCTGATGCTAGCCAATCTGTTCAAACAGACACAGAGACAGGTAAATGATACTTCTCATAGCAAACATAGACAGGTGGCTCTTTGAAAACAAGTGACAATGATCCAGTTTAACTAAGACATGGATTGGGTGGTGAGGAGCTCACCACTGACGTTGGTGATGAAGAATGCACATTAGACAATGAACACAAAATACAGAGTTCATGTTCTAAATAAAATGCTGAGTAAATGTGAACACAAAATATATACTTCAGTAAGCATGAACGATTGGATATCAATATATATTAGACAATGAACACAAAATACAGAGCTAAAGATGTTGAGTAGCTGTAAATGTGAGGATTACCTTATGTATAGCTTTTGTCATACCCAATTGATGAACATAGGGGAACCACTCACTGGCTTGGTTGCTTATGTACAGTTAACCTGGTGATTTGCTAGTGATATACACTTGTGGCCCCTGCTAATTGGCATAAAATTAAAGCAGTTTTCAAGCAATCTATTTCTGTACACATGGCATGCATAAATGAGATCTGAGCCATAATCACTTTGTATCTTTATATGTCGCATGCCTGCAATAAACAAATGGTTCACATGCTGAGGTGTGCATGATAGATTTTACTCTTATATGATCCTAGCTGTCAATCGGAGGACTTCTTCCTGTTGTATGAGGAACTTTGGTTGGATATTTTCTCTAATAATTTTTTTGAAAGATATTTTGTCTAATATATATATATATATATATATATATATATATATATATATATATATATATATATATTTAAAGATATTTTCTCTAATAATTATTTGTATATCTCAAAAATCCTTCAATTGTGGCTAAGGTCACCTGATTGTTTTTCCCGGTTATGGCTCATCCATGACACGATCCAGCAGATGAACTCTATATCTCATACATGTATGTGGCGTATATAGATATAGAGGGCTGGTAACTATCTTAGATATAGTTTAAAACCAGATCCTTCCTATTATTTTGTGATACATTTTTATTTATAAGTCCTAATAAATGAAACATTGGGCAGCCTTTCTCTCAGAGCTTCATACATTTTATTCTATGGCTGTATGTACCACTTGCTTGTTAGTTTAGCTTACTAGCTTACCTAGGTTTTCAAGCACGTCCATAAGTGTTCAACTTATAATCTAGAATTTTGAAAGGACAGTCAGATACAAAATGCCAGATATGAACAAAATAAAAGAGTACTATCTAAGAACCTGAGACACTGTTAGTTAGTTTAGGAAGCAAGGCTTTCCAGTATATAAAGAAATGGCCTGACCAGACAAAAGTATCTACGCTGCCATACAGCTTCCCTATTTCCCACACCCTATAGAATAGTGGAAGATGGTTAGAGAACTCAAACCAACAATATATTTCTTTGAAAGGAAATGTGAAAAACAGACCTTCCATGCAAGAGCAAACAACCATCCCTCAAAATCAGCTTGATTCCAAGGTTTAGGAAAATCCGAGTTCTCACTGTCATCATTCTGAAAGATCTTTACAACGTGCAATAGTTGATGGTAACACATAGGAGAAAAATGAAATCCCAAAGAAGGCAGACGAACAGCAAGTCTTCTTGATGGATAGAGAGGATATTCTGATCGAATCTATATGATAATGTTAAACATACAAGATTAGAGCCAGAGATTAAGATGCTGTCACCAGACAACAGTTTATGCAGAAAAGACAAGTGAAGCTGGCAATAAAATCAAAACAGAAGATGATAATCCAAACACCAAATTCAAAATTCAAAAAAATAAAAATAAATATGGTCCCTACTGGTACACAATAAAGACAGTAGCTAATCCATGGTTTGAAGACCACCAACAATTAAAAATCAACCAAACTGATGCAGAACCAAATGAAATAACCACAAGGAATACTTCCTATTTTCTAACGTAGATTATCAAATCAATAAACAGTGTCAAAGGAAAATTCATTCCAAATAAAGTGTTTTCTGGAATATTACCTATCAACAGTTTTCCCAATTTCACCACCCAGTGAATATACCTCATGTACCAGTTGAGATTTTGCAGATCCTCCCACTACAGGATTGCAAGGCTGGAATTTGGTAGTTGTTGAGAATTCTTATCTGAATCGAAGATAATATGAAGATGCCGCTCAATCTACAACCAAAAACGTCGAAAATCATTCGGAAGATATCATTCAATTTAAACCCAATCACTTTCATTGGGAGGAAACCTCAACCTAAAACCCTAATTTCCAGCAGAAGCATGGGAAAAGAGCGTGAATCAGACCAAAAGCCCTAAACCTAGGAGGGAGAGAGAGAGAGGGAAGGGAAGGGAATAGAATCCAAAGCCCTAAACCGCGGAGGGGTTTAGATCTGTACCTGTTTGCAGTGAGTAAAAGGACCAGATATAGCCGGACCTGGTGCTCTGATCGTGCAGGATGGACAAGCAGTACAACAACTGCGGTCTTCGGTTTGTGCTGGAGGATGGAAGATAGAGAGAGAGAGAGAGAGTCAGCGATGGGTTGAGAGTGGAGAGGGAGAGACAGAGAGGTCGAGAGAGGTTGAGAGAGATCGAACAGAGAGAGAGAGGTGCAGAGAGAGAGAGAGAGAGAGAGAGAGAGAGCGCACAAGAGGGTGAGGGAGGGAGAGCGAGAGGGAGTGGAGAGGGAGAGGGAGAGGCAGAGAGAGATCGAGTGGCGGAAATGAAATTAGGGCTGCAGATTTGTTTTTTAATAGGGCCCTTTGCTAGCGGCTGTTAGAACTGGCTGCGGGCAAAGGTTAGCCCCATCGGTCGGCTATGCCTGTTTTTCTTGTAGTGTGAATGGCTCAAAAATCAGCCACATCTATAAGAATTATGGACCACATGATTGAAAACAGTATATGTTTCCCTCCCTCCACACTGTTTCATTAGAGTGACCCAAGTGATTGACATATGGGTATGGTTTTTGAGCCCAGGTTTAAATTTCTGTGTTGGAATGGATTTCATATTTGTGTCACAGCTGGTCCTGCTCACCTGTAAAATTCAAAATGGATGTCTCTCCCAACTCTTTACCTGTAGTGTGGGCCACCACAATCACATATCAGTTTGTTTTTTGTCTCTGACCCAAATGTGACTCAATATCTAATAGTCAAAATGAATCTTAATTAAACATTATGGTGGACCTTATGAAAATCAAAGAGCAGCATTCATGTACAGGAACCGAACTTCATTCAGCCATGTGAGTGGGATCTTTACCGTGGGCCCCACTACGTGAATGTATGCAATTTACGTCCATGCCATCTTTTGTTTTTGCCATCTCATTTTAGGGCGTGGCCTCAAAAATTAAGTAGATCCAAATCTCATGTGCACTACACCACAAGAAATAGTGGTCTTTAACCACTAAAATCATTTTGTGGATTAAAAAAGTTTTTTATCAAGCTGATATTTGTGTTTTCCCTTCATCAATTTGGATGTAACCTTATCAACAGGTTGGATTAAAAATCGACATTTATGGTGAACCATTAAAAGTTTTTAATGATGGGCACTCAATGACCATTATTGCAGTGTGGTCCACCTGAGACTTGGATCTGCTTCATTTTAGGCCTCAGCTTAAAATGAACTGGAAAAATTGATAGACAACGTAGATATACAATGCATAGTGAGGTGGAGCCCAGTCATGTTCCACAAACATCGACAGATCAAGGGTCACTGTAATTTGTACGCGTAAACCTCTGTGACCATTAGATGCGTAATTTCAGTTTATGCCTAGATACACGTGGATCACACTACAGGAATATAATAGTGATTAGATGTCCACCATTGAAAACTTCCCTTGAGCTACAAATTAAAGTTATTATTATTATTATTATTATTATTATTATTATTATTTATGAATATGATATTTGTATTTTCTTTTCATTCATGTATTTGTGACTTTATCAACTGATTGGATGGAAAATAAACATGAGACCAAGAAGTTTTTAATGGTGGGCATTCAATTACTACGGTTAGTTGTAGTGTGGTCTAATAGAGATTTAGATTTGCCTCGTTTTTTAGCCCGTGCCCTAATATAAGTTGGAAAAATGGATGGATGATGTGGATATAACACATCCATTATGGTGGAGCCTACAGATTTTCTGGTGTACCACACACCACCGACCTGGCTGGTGTGGTACGTGGCCCTCAAACCCTCGGATAGGAACCGTTGGAAGGAGATCGATCAACGTTACTTGGACCTCACAACACCACCCATCCATTTGGAGTAATCATTTTAGTATATCATCCAAAAAATGAATCATATAAAAAGCTCAAGTGGACCACAACTCAGAATTGGCAATGGGAATAATGATTCCGACCTTTAAAACTTTCATAGGGCCCACCATAATTTTTATTTTACATACAATCTATTTATAAGGTCACAGCTGAATGAAGAGGAAAAACAAATATCAAATTGATCTAAGAAAGTTATAATGGCATACGTTTAATCTCCCACTGCCTTATGCAGTGTGGTTCACTTGATCTTTGGATCAGTCTTATTTTGGGCCAAGCCTTAGAACCAGCTTGCCAAATGGACAGACGGTTTTGATATAACATATACATCGTGGTGGGTCCTACAGAAGTTGGTAACGTTAATACACCACCAAAGTCGGTGGTGTGTGGTACACCAGCTAGTCCGCTTCCAAATTTGCCGTGACCTCAGATCCGGCGCCGTGGGTGAGACTTCGGCCGTGGGTGGGGCCCACCTTGATGTATGCATTGTATATCAATGCTCTCCACCCATTCTGCCAACTCATTTGAGGGAATGAGCCAAAAAATAGACGCAGATCTAAATGGGCTGGGCGGGGATTTGGTACTACCCCTACCTAGACCTGCCTGGATATGGACGCTCTTGTCCGGAACTCTGTGGGCCCACTGTGATGTATATATTTTATCAATGTCATTTATCTATTTTGAAAGATCATTTTAGATGAGCAGCACTAAAATATAGCTGATCCAATGCTCAAGTGGACCACACCATAGTAAATAGTGGGGGTTTAAATGCCTACCACTGAAAAACCTCTTGGAGGCTACAAAAGTTTTGGAGCTAGCAGATATGTATTTTTTATTTTTTTTTCCTTTATTCATATTCATGTGATAAGCGTCAAAGTCGGCTTTAGGAAGGTTTCAACGGTAGGGTTCATCGTCACACCCTTTTGGGCTCATGTCCTGAAATGATCTTTCAAAATGGATGGATTAGATAAAAATACATATATCACGTGGGCCATCCACAAGAAACAATAGTAGTCTACCACTAAAAACATTCTGTGGGCCACAAAGGTTTTAGATCAAAGTGATATATGTATTTCTGGTGTGACCTCATCAACAGGTTGGATGACAAATTAACATTACAGTGGACCCTTGGAAGTTTTCAATGATGGGTGTTCAATTAATGACCACTGGTTCGTGTGGGCCACCAGAGATTTGTATGTGCTTCATGTTTGTGACGATGTGAAAAAATGAGCGGGAAAAAGGGATAGACAGTGTGAACATACAATGTGTATATTGAGGCGGTTCCCACAGTTTCCCACCCACATTACTGAATCCTGGGCTGCAGTTAAGATGCGACACTGAAAAAAGTAGTGGAATGTAAAATTCCTTGTTAATCGGGCAGTATTCTGCAAACATTTCTGTATCTTATTATATTGCTATGCTGATGTCAGTGAAAACGACATGGTCAATTAGATTCCAGGGCACAGGGATGTCACAGGAAATCCCTGTGCCCTCAACACATACCATCTGCACTTGAAATGATCATTGGGAAATTATAAGAGTGATTCAGAAAAATTACAGTAATACACTTAAAATTATAGTATAATTACAGTTATTCACTTATCATTTGTCTGGTAATAATTATACCTTAAAAATTCTATAAGACTTTATTCATATGGTTAGTCAAATGGAATGTGTTATAAGTAAAACTGTAGCTTGGTTTTGGGTTAACCGGAGCCCAACAGACCAAAGGTCTTGGTTGGGCCAGGTTTTCAAAATCCTTGCGTTTGGTTCCGGTTGGAAAATGCCAACCTGATTTGATTCGGGTTGAGTCTGGATTGAGCAGAATTGGGTTATGAATTTCATTTGGGTCCTATTGGGTTGGGTTGCATATACAAGATTTCAATTTGTTTCCCGGATGGACACCTTAGGGTTATAATTCTAGTCCCGTTAAGTTATCGGTTATGTCCTTCTCAGTCAGGTCAGGCCTAATTGGTTAGACCCTCAACGGGACCGAACATGCCTGATTTGTACCTGTAGTCTTAAGGGACGCAGCTATTTGCTGACATAGATGGACGACTTCATGTAGACAAGATCAACCTTGTCAATGCTAAATTATCAAATATTTAGGGCAATCCAACAAAGTAAAATTTTCATTTAGACATGGAGCATAGAAGGCACGTCATTTGGATGGGTATGAACTGCCGGCCGAGTAGGGTAACAGTTATTCCTCCTGTAGTTGAAATAATCCAAGGTGTCGCTTTCCACAAAATCATATATTTTTCATTACATGGTACAATAGTCCAAGGCGTCACTTTCCACAAAATCATATATTTTTCAATAGATGGTACAATTCTCTCACCTGCAGGCGTAGTAATGAAAGAGGTGGATTTCTCTCAAAGAAAAGACTTGCGTGACACAGTAGGCAGGGACTGATGACTTCGTCTGCATAAGATCCACACCATTGATCAGTTGTGACACCTGATGGTTGGCCTTGACACCAAACACTACACAGATCCCAATTTTGGGTGGGCATTACAATAGGGATGTGAATTGCCTGTTCCCCGGGTAGAGGAAGATTACACTACACAGATCTCAATTTTGGGTGGGCATTACAATAGGGATGTGAATTATTGCCTGTTCCCCGGGTAGAGGAAGTTCCTGTGGTAATCTGCGTTGGACCCACAGATATGCCTTGTCAAACCAATCCATCCATCAGTCTATACATATCACAGTAATTCATGAGTCCAAAAATCAGGCGGATACGAAACTAGCCACACCACAAGCAACAATATGGATTGAACACCCACCAGTGTATGGGGTCACAGTTGTTTTTTTTTTTTTTCCTAAGATGATGTAGGTGACCGTCAAAGCACACAAATTAAGATAAATCAAAAAAGTAATCCAATAGCAACAACCAAGTCTAATCACAAGCACTTATAATTTAACATGGAAAAAGCTCTTTTGGAAAAAAAAAAAAAAAAAAAAAAACCACAGCACAAAGTGACAGGTATCACTATGAAAGTATAAAAATACAAGAGATAGAGAATACTCGATTCGAACAAGCATCAAATCTCCCCTTACAAGCCCTTGAAAACTCTAAGAACGAATTAAAAAGCTCTTGGATACACCTCAATCCCAATTATGCTCTTATTTATAGCCTTAAGAAGAATATCAATCGAAATCGGAAACAAATCTCATAGATACGCAACATTGCATAAATCTACGTGATAGTTCGATGGCACATTTGATGGAACTTAGATGGCATCGACCCCCCTTCGATATCATCAAACTAATACCAAAACGTTCCAACAATAATACATGGATTTTTCAGATTTTTCCAATGATATTGACCAGGCCTTTAATGTCATCGAAGAACCTTCGGTGGCATTGAACATATTTCAATGGCATCAAGCATGACACCGAAAGTGTCTAGCAACCAACATGATAAATTCCAGACTTTTCCGATGGCATCAAGCCGACTTCGATGGCATCGAAGCTTGCTCGATGGCATCAAACTTGTCATCGACAGACTTTTGAATTAAAGATTAAAGACATCAATCAATAATCTACACAATGTCTTCAATTTTTATTCTTCTTACTTTAATTTTCTCCATCTCTAATTTTGCCTTGTATCATAGCTCCACCATTGCTTCTCTTGTATACTCCATCCTCCATTCATGCCTTCGCCAAGCCTAGAGAAGTTGCATAGAACTTAAACTTCTCTGAGGGAACCACCTTAATTAATGAGCATGTTTGCCGGATTCATGCTGGTGTAAATCTTCTCCAGAGTCATGCCTCATTCCTCAAGCACCTATCGGAATAAAATGATAATGAACACAAATGTGTTTAGTACGAAAGTTATAAACTGAATTTCTAGCCAAATTGATAGCACTTTCACTATCACAATTAACTATCACAACCTCCTGTTGAAGCACTGACTAATTTATCATCTCCCTCAACCAAATACCTTCCTTAAATGCCTCCATCACTATCATATACTTAGCTTCGGTTGTGGAAAGAGCAACCATATACCGAAGCTTCGAAATCCAACTGATCGCTCCACTCGCTAGCACAAACGAGTAACCGGAAGTCAACCTTTTAGTATCCACACTACCTATGTAATCTGAATCCATATATCCTGCTAACTTGGCCACTGATTTTTCAAATGTAAAAAAGTAGTTGTACGCACCTCGAATGTGTCCCAGTAGCCATTTCACAGCTTTCCAGTATTATTTTCTGGGGTTAGATATGTATATACTAACAATGCCCACCGCATGTGAAATATCCGGTCTTGTACAGACCATGATATATATCAAATTGTCAACCGCATTCAAATAAGTCACACGAGATATCTCATGATTTTCTTCATTGGTTTTAGCACACTGTTTAAAAGAAACCTTAAAATGAAAATGTGAGGAAAACTAACTGGATTTGCCCTGTCCATCCCGTACTTCATTAATACCTTTTCAAGTTAATGCTTCTGAGATAACCAAAGCCTGTTTATTTTTCTTTCTCTATGTATATCAATGAAGAGAACTTTCTTTGCAGTCCTCAGATCTTTCATCTCAAATGTCCCTGATAATTGAGTCTTCAATAATTTGATTTCGGACATGTAATGACTGGATATCAGCAGGTCATCGACATACAACACCAGTATAATGAACAATTCATATCACTCAGTGTCTTATAGTAGACACAATAATCATATTTACTCCTAGTGAACTTCTGACTCACCATGAAAGAATCAAACTTTTTGAACCACTACCTAGGCCACTGTTTGAAGCCATACAACGACCCCTTTAACCTACAAACCTTGTTCTCTGCCTCTTTAATTTTAATGCCTTCTGTTTGATTCATGTAGATATGCTCTTCTGATACCCCATGCAGAAAGACAGTCTTCACATCCATCTGTTCTAGCTCAAGATCATATTGTGCAACTAGCGTCAACATGAATCTAATATATACCTGCTTCACAACAAGCACGAATATCTCAGTGAGGTCGACGCCTTCTCTTTAAGCATACCCCTTTGCAACCAACCTTGACTTGTACCTATCTTGTTTCTTCTTGAAGATCCACCTGCATCCAATGGCTTTTCATCATCCATCGTAGCTTTTCACTTTTTGGCATCCGGCTAATCAAGAGTATCTTGAAGAGTATACAGATCACAAATATCCATAATGAGGGCATATGTGATATTAGAATCATCCCCGTATCTTGCTAGTAATCTGGGATCCCGTGGCGGATTCCTTCTCAAAGGCGGCTGCTCCACCTACTCTAATATCTCTGTCTACGTCTCTGTCTCAGCTTGAGTATCATTCCTGTCTACCTATACGTCCACGACAAAATTTTCTGGTTCCTCTTGCTTCTCTTGATTATCTTTATGGAACAAGGATCTTTTGTCGAATTTGACGTCACGGCTAATGATTATTTTTCGTGTGACCTAGTCATACAGCCTATATCCTTTCACATCACCACTATAGCCAATAAAGATATATTTCTTGGTGCTTTGGTCACATATACTTAAATCAAAACTTTTAAAAGCCGAAATTAAAAAAAAATGCTTAGAAAGAACCTTCATGCCTTGCTCGCTCATGTGGCCCAGACATGCATGCCACATATGTGCAGATGTGGAATCCATTATAGTTGCTGCAGCTCCACCTACTGAAGTGTTCTTGATCACCCTGTAAAGGTTCCCGCTCCTCAATGCCTTCATGACAATGAGTGTCTTCTTCGAAACTTTAAGGACACCATCGAAATCAGTGAATTTATACCCAAACGCCTCGAGTGCTCTAAGAGATATCAAGCTCTTCCTCATGTCAGGAACGTGTCTCACCTCTGTCAAGGTACGCTCCATGCCATCAAACATCTTGATGCGAACCGATCCAACACCCATAACTTTACAGGCATTGTCATTACCCATAAATACATCGCCATTATTGCACTCTCTATGATTGGTGAACTAACTCCGATGAGGACTCATGTGATATGATGCCCCTGTATCCAAAATTCACTCGTCCTTGTGTTCATTATATAAGTGTCCGACTATGAAGATAGAAAACACATCACTTCCACTCGTACCTACATCAGACTCTACAGTGTTGGTCTCCTGCGAAGAAGCCTCTGAGTTTCTTTTATTGTCTTAGGATTTGTATAATCCTTCTTGAGGTGCCCTGACATCCCATAGTTCTAGCACTTCAACTTTTCCTTGCCTTTTCCTCAGGATTTAGATATTGATCGAGAAGATCCATTGTCCCATTCAGAATTTCGCCCTCTCGTAACCAATGTATCAGTAGAGGTGCCAATGTCACTGTTTTTCTTTCTCATTGCCTTTCCTTGAAGGGTTGAGATAACGGTCTCGACACTCAGGGTCGATTTACCAGTACACGACAAGTCTTTGAATGACTCATACGAAGCCCATAGAGAATTTAGTAGGATGCATGCATGATCTTCGTCCTTCATTATTTCCTCCACATTTATCAACTTACAAATCATCTTGTTAAAGTTGGTAATGTGGGCTTCAACATCTCCTACTTCTGTCATCTTCATGTTGAATAATTGCAGCTTCAAGTATAGGCGATTTTCAAGGGATTTCTTAGCATAGATATCCTCTAATTTTCTCCATAAACTTGCTGCAGTTTTCTCTCTCATGACATTGTAGATGACCTCATCCATTAGCCATAATTGGATGGAGGTTCTTGCTTTCTTATCCATCATGTTCCAATCATCATCAGTCATAGAATCGGGTCATTTCTCAAGGAGTGCATCATCCAATCCTTGCTGAATTAATAGCCAATCATCTTGACCTTCCATAATTTAAAATTAAATTTCCCAGAGTATTTCTCAACATTAAACTTAGGATTTTTAAACCATTGATACTATGCTATAAGATTCAACCTACACCCCGAATGTTTGCTTTGATACCACTTGTTAGGGGACCACAAAAGCACACAAATATGAATTAAGAAAAGTCATTTGATAGCGATAACCTGGTCCAATCACAAACACTCAAAATTTAACATGGAAAAAACCCTTTCGAGAAAAAAATCCATAGCACAAAGTGATAAATATCACTATGAAACTAGAAAATTACAAGATATTGAGAATACCTAATTCGAAGAAGCCTCGAATCTACCCTTACAAGCCCTTGAAAACCCGAGGAATAGATTAGAAAGCTCTTAGATGTACTCCAATCTCGATTACACCCTTATTTATAGCCTTAAGGGCCTGTTTGGTTTTCTGGCTCAAGTGTAATTATGTTGTAAATGAGTAATCATTACTTAACAAGGTAATTACCTTCATCTACCTTCATCTTTCCCAATGCTGACTTAACCGGTTACTTTTTAAGCACTCAAATCAAGGAATTTGTAAAATAAATATGGGGCCCACCATAATGTGTGTTGCTTATCCACATCGCCCACTCATTATGCCAAATGAATTTGAGGCATGAGCCCAAAAATTAGGCAAATCCAAAGGTCAAGTGGACCACACCACACGAAATTATGAGAATTAAATGCCTACTATTAAAAACTTGTTAAGGCCCTTAGAAATTTTAGATCAGGCTTATATTTATATTTTTCACTTATCCATGTCCATGTGACTCTATGAACGGGTTAAATGGTGAATAAACCTCAACATGGGCCCAGTAAAAGAATTAACTTTCAACGGTGGACAAATTAAGTCCATTGTTTCCTTTCATGTGGGCCAATTGAACATTAGATCTTCCTAATTTTTTCGGATAAAGCCTCAAAATATTCTAATAAAATAGATGGATGACACGGATATATTATATACATTATGGTGGGCCCACGAATTTAAGTCAACATTTTTGGTCCGGTTTCCCCTGTGAAATTACTCACTCGTTTCCAAAACAAGTGAAAGAATGTAATAATTACTTTTTTACAATGATTTATAGCAATTTACCTGTATTATGGAAAACCAAACAGGCCCTAAAGAGAATCTCAATTGAAATTGGAAACAAATCATGCAGATATGCAACTCTGTGTAACTCTGTACGAAAAATCGATGACACCTTCGATAGGACTTCGATGGCATTGATAGACTATCGATGGCATCGAACCCCCTTCGATTTGAATTAACACCAAAACATCGCAGTAATAATTTAGGATTTTTCCGATGGCATCGACCAAGCCTTTAATGTCATCAAACAACCTTCGATGGCATCGAACCTCTTTCGATGACATCAAGCAGGACACCCAAAGTGTCCAACACCAACATGAGAAATTCTAGATTTTTTTGATGGCATTGTTGAGGGTCAAATATTGCAAATTAGACCCCATTTATTACTTGGTTTTACGTACATGATAATGCTTAACGTTCCATTTTAATCATGTTTTTATTGCAATGTGAATTTAAGAGTTTGGATTGAAAAAGCATACTAAAAGCATGGATCTGATGCTCAAGAATCACCAAAGCAAGGGACGAATCTTAGGGGACCGAGATTGAAGAATTCACATGCCAAAGATCCGAGAAAACTAAGTGATTAACAATAAATAAGCCTGAAAATGGTCATGAATGCATGATCACAGGGTTCCCACCATCCGTTTGTCTCAAAGCTTTATATCTGGCTTGAAGACCATAAATTAACCATACACGTAAAATTTTAGCCATTGGATCCTTGTGGAAGTGGTCCATAGATATGATCAGCCATAAATCACTGATTTAGGGCCCACCTGATCTTTGGATATGCTTCAAACTTGGGCTCAACCATTTAAATTGAATGGCAAACAGGAAGAATGGAGCAGATTTCTCATGAACATCACAATGGACCCCACCCGAGCTTGCGTGGGCACAAGGCACACGTGATCCCACACCACACCGGACCAAGGAGTTAGGTCAAGGGTCATTGACCCGACCCATCTCCTTTATGTAGCCAGCGAGCAGACGTGCATCCGCTATGGCATGTCATGGCCCACTATCATGACTCGGATGACTGATCTGAGCCGTCCATTCAATTTAGGAGGTGGGACCGACCGTACCCATGAAGTCCTTTTGCTCCCATGCACGTCTACACACGCAGATCACCGTCAAATGCAGGATGAACAGCAGGAAGATTTGATCCCTTAGGCCGCGCCAAACTCGAGCAAAACCATCCATTCATGACTGAAATTTCACCACGAATCTATTGGATGGGGTGGGTTTCTCCGAAAACATCACTGTGGGGCCCACTGATCATCACAGCGCAAGAAGATTTGCATGGCCTGTGTCCGAAAAAAATTGTGATTTTTGGGAGGTTGTGGCCCGCCATCTCTGATCGGTTGACCAATCCAAACCGTCCAGATGATGCATAGGCCCAGTTCGACCCCAGCCATGAAAAAAATTGGGTTTTGAGATGATCCGTCGTCCCAAAACTTGCATCCAAACGCAACATGTTATATGCATTTCTTGCGCATGTGGCTTTTACTATGAAAGTTCTCCACCGCCTTTGTCTATGCACCACTAACTCCCTATGGTTATAAAAAGGAGGCAGACGTGGAAAGCAAGACCATCCTTAGACGTGGAGGGATACGGGGGCGTGGGAGAAAAGGTGAGAGAGAGATAGTGTGGAGCCGGCACCGAGAGTTCTCCTTCTTCTTTCCTCTTTATTTTTCTTCCCTTTCCCTGGCTTTGTTTATGTCTTTCCTTAAGAGCCCTTAGATCATAATGTCTATGATGAGCTAAACCTCTTAGCTTGGGCTAAGAGGTGAAGCTTGTAGCGTGATTAGGATGTGTGCTTGTTTTGATTCATGTTTTATTGAACTCTCTTGAATTCTAATTTGATTATTACGGAATATTTTTAGTATTTAATGGTTTATTGTGACTTAAATTACAATAGATCTGTTATTGCTTTGAATATCTTCTTTTTCTTGAATTGAGATTGTGAAATTAGGCAGTCCTGTTGTTCACCATCGTCCCTTGGGCATGGTAGGGTGACGAAATCCTTTATAACTTTCACAATTCTGTTATGATTGGTTGTAGGTTTGGTAAATTGTTGTTGTTTGCCTTGTCTCCTGGGCATGGTTAGGTGACAGAATCACTTCCAATCTTCACCACTCTCATTCTTTGATGATTAGATCCATGAGAAGTTCAGAGATCTGATAAATCTCTCCTTACCAATTGGATAGGATAGGACTCTGATTCCAGTTGTGTCCTTGAATCATACAAGGTTACTTCCCGATTGCTACAAGTAGATCCTTGACACCCTAGTTTGCTACCTTTAAATTTTACAAGTTTTAGTTTAACAATTCTCCATTAATCTCTTAAATTTTCTTGACTTAGATTACATCTTCTTCTAGTTCTAGTTCTGGTTACTTTCAAAATACGTACAAGGTTCAGTCCCTATGGATTCGACCTCGGTCTTACTGAGATTATTATTACATCACGACCATATACTTGGGTGGTGAACAAGTTTTTGGCGTCGTTGCCGGGGATTGATGGTTGCGTTTTTCTGAGATTAGCTAGTTTTGGAATTAGTTTAAGATTAGGATTTTTCTATTTTTAGGATTAGGTTTTATTTTCTATTTTTAGAAACTTTCTAATTCTAGGATTTCTTTCCTTTTTAGAAACTAACTCCTCTTTCTAATTTTGTTTTTAGAAACTTTCTAATTTTAGATTTTCTGTTTTTAGAAACTAACTTGTTTTGTTTTGTTTTGTAGGATCCTAACATAGAACTCTCCAATCTGGTAACTTCCTTCTAACTTCTCCTCTACTTACTTCCATATTGTCGTAGGATTTTTCTTTATTAGATTCAGAGTTAGGGTTTCATAATGTATATGCAAGAGTGGGAACGTCAGTATGCTGAGATGGATAAGAGATATTGGGGAGGGATGTATGATGATTATGATAGAAATCAACCCATATCTCAAAAAAAATTTTGAAACCATATCAAGCACCAACCGGAATACAATGCTCCAGTGGTTAAGAAGTCCTTACGTGATTATATACGGGAGAATAATTACACTCCATGGATTAAGGAAACAATATGTGAATGTTGGGGTTGTCAGACTTATGGGAGTGAGAATTATAATCGACTATCGAACAAGAAGAAGACAATGAGAGATTATATTATGGGTTATAATATGTATAAACAACCATCATATTCTCTCACCTATGATCCGTATGACTATGATCAGTGGAAACAACAAAATTGGGAAGATGAACCAGCGATATATCATAGTGATAATTCTCCTGGGTCCTCTACCTTTGAAAGTAAATAAGAAACGATTCAAGATGAGTCCTGCATGATAACATTTATGATTTATTTTGCCTTAGAAAAATCATAGAAGCACTTGCATTACACATTGATAAGACATTGGAGGCTCGTTCGTCCCAGCTATAACTCGATCTAGAAATACAATGTGAGGAAAGTGATCCTAACTTGCTTTTGAAGAACTCTGGAATTTGGAATGAAGGGTTTGATTATGTAAATGAGCATATGGTTCAATTCCCTGAGGAGTCGATCTCGATGATGGTTCAAAAGGATGATCAAGAGACGTGGGTGTCTTTTAAATATAATGATAATGATACGCTTACTCACATGACACACTTGGTTCCAATGATGAGGGATAGTTTAGTTTATTCAAACCTCAACCCAATTTAGAAATAGAATGTGAGGAAAGCGATCCCATCCCACGTGTGTACTGCACTGAATTGGAAGATGATGAGTATTGGGATGACAATCATGAATGTGCAGCCCAAATTCTCCTGGAATCAATCTCAAGTTTGGTCCAGGTCAGTGATCAAGAAGTCACGAAGTGATCGGTCATAAGGATCTACTCCACATATCTGACATGACCAATTTAAATATGGAGGACACTACCAAAAAATCGAACAAAGGCTATGGAATGTGAAGGCTTTTGGCTACGGATTAAATCCGTAGCAATTTTGTTACGGATCTAAACTGTAGCCAAAAGCTTAATTGATCCGTAGCTAAAGCCTTCCTCCTCATAGCTATTGATGGTGCTCAAGGAGCTCCATGGGGCTCACTGAAATATATGTGTTTGATCTAAGCCGTCTATAAATTCGGATATATAATTTCAGTGGATTATGCCAAAATTTTTGTAGATTAAAGGTATAAGTGGACCACACAATAAGAAATCATAAAAATTAAATTTCTATTGTTAATTTGTTGTGTGGTTTTCTTACAACTCTGATCAGACTCATTTTTTGCAACAGCCCTTAAAATAATATTTTAAAATTATTGGACGGAGTGGATAAATAACATACATCATGGTGGGCCCCACGGTCCTAAAACCCACGGTTCTAATGGGCCGTCCATCACGTGCCCCACCCCTAAATAAAAAATCCAATCCCCGATTTCTCCCACCCGCACCTCCCAAAATCCCATTTCCATTTCCGCCTCACCCTCTCTCTCTCTCTCTCTCTCTCTCTCTCTCTCTCCCTCCATCTCTCGATCTCCCGCTCTCCCTCACCCTCTCCCCGTCTCTAGACCGCATTCCCCTCTCTCTGTTTCCGAACCTGTCACGCCTCAAACTCGGAAACCGGGCTCACAAAATTCCCGATCGCCGAATCTAACGCCGACAGCCTCCATAGTACCCCATTCTCGGCTTTTAGCGCCCATATGCCAGATTCCGATCCTGGGATCCTACAAGGAGGATTTTCAGTATGATTTTTTTTTAATAGAGCATAACTACAAGCATAACCAAGTCACAAAACAACATCACCACATATCCACTATATCAAAAACTTTAAGTACAATACGAAAAGGGAAATACAAGGTGATAAAAAAGTTCCAAAAAGAGATCTGATACGCGCTCCTGCCTCAGCGCTGCTGCTGTCCAATGACACCTGCACGCAACAGTCGTGCATAAGCTTATAAAAGCTTAGAGGGTGGTGTAAGTGTGTGCATAAGGTAAGTGCCAAGTATACAATATCAGAGTAATGGGGAAGTATGCAGGTAGGTCCATGAATGCTATCAGCTGTACCCAAGTTATATGATGCAAGACATGAATGCTATCGGCCATACGAAGGTCATGCGATGCGAGGTCTAAGTAGCCAGATGTCATATGCGAGATGCAAAGCAAGCAAGTCAGTACTCGTCAAGGACACATATCAATAGAGTTCCTCTCTGGATATCACCGGGGTCTAATACACCTCACACTGACTGCCTCCTCCCTAGCTGCACAGTCAAGCAAGTGGAAGAGACCACACTAACCGCCTGACCAGTAGTTTGCCAATACCTACCCGGCTTGTTGATAGCGGACTCATTTATGAGCTGGTCAAACTCAGCCTAGCTTATAGCCCCCTCACTCAGGCGGATAAGGCCACACCCTCTTCCAACGGACCACGACACAGTAGGAGACGCGACCTACTGGTATTCGGCACTCGGGCACTCGTGTATCCACTCGGTCTAGACGTTGGAGCATCTCCTGGTACCAAAAAGGTTCTGAGACTTTCACCCAAGGACATCCAAAGTGCCCATAGTGCTAGAACCAAGTATTTCCGGTATCCGATACGGTCATCCACGATATGATTGTGGAGCCACGACCCTGATGTTGCTAGGGCGTGCAGTGATCAAGTCACACATATGTAAGATGCATGAGTCACACCGGAGAATCATGCAGCAATCTCACGCATACCACGCGATTATATGGGGCATTCCGTCTCATAAGGAGTCCCGTAAATGCCTCAGCCAAACGGCTTATGCTATGATCAAACATTCCTCATATCAAGCATACATATGATGCGTATGCACATGAATCACGGAAGTGTAGTAAGCATGCTATAAAGTAATGAACTATCCTTACTCCGAAGATGGGCCTAGACGGCCTACACATAACCAGTATGGGCCTATAATGGGCCCTAGGGAGATTTATAATGCGGACATTAAACCAACATTATTCTTACAATGTGGACGTCAAACTGACATTGCTCCTAAGGCATGGCCCGTCATAAAATATTATTACACAAACCATGGGGAATCACACATTGCAATGGACCCTAAGGACAACCCGTTGGGCCTCGACCCATGGGCCTTAGATACATCAAATGGGCCGCCTCATATGGGCCTTTTATAAATCAAGTGAGCCACATTAATGGGCCTTATGTACATTGCAATGGGCCATAACCCATGGGCCTTCAATACATTAAGACGGCCTAATCATATGGGCCTCATATATATACGAAGTGGGCCCCAACAAACGGGCCACAAATACATCCAGATGGGCCTAATCACCTGGGCCTTACATGTATACCAAGGTGGGCCACACCAAAATACAAGTGGTGATGATGATTTCCACCATTAAAATCCCTAAGGCCCACCAACAGATATATATATATAATAATATATAATACATACAATATATAATATATATATATATATATATATATATATATATATACACACACACACACACACCACACACACACGCACACACACACGCATGCACACAGCACACACACACACACGTACACACACACGCGCACACAATCACCGTCCACTGGCAGTGGATGGTGAAACACATACATCACTGTGGGTCCCTCGTGGGGCCCACCATATTGTTTATCTTCCATCCAACCCGTTCATAAGGTCGTACGGACCTGGAGGAAGAGGAAAAACCAAATTTCATCTTGGTCCAAAACTTCAGTGGACCCATAAAGGGTTTCAAAGGTGGCTGTTCAATCTCACTGTTTCCTCTGATGTGGGCCGCCCGAGTCTTAGATGGTGATGAAAATTGGAGGGAGCCCACCTCAGGAGGTGGCCCACGAAATGGACAGTGTGGATATAATAAATACATCATGGTAGGGCCGGCGTCCGCCCGCCCTCCTCTGACACAGCAGCAGCAGTTGCTGCTGTTTATTTTATTTTATTTTTTTTTGAAACCTTGTTTTCTCAAGGATTTTCGTCCGTGGGGCCCGCTGCAGAAAAATCCGACCCGCCCAAGAGATTCTACAGTCCGTGACCAATCCATCAAGTCCAATATTGGGCGTCTTTCGGCGTGTAGAACAATCTAAAGTGAATTTAAACGGTGAAATTCACTATTTTCAAAGGTATAGCCCACTAGAAACTCGGATTGGTTCCGTTGTTCGGTTCAACGCCTAAAATGAGGTCAGAGAGAGGATGGACGGCTCAGATTAAAATTATACATCAAGGTAGGGCCTGAATTAGTGGTCCATCCCAAGTTTAAAAAGAAAACAAACTGGCATCTTGCTTGTCAGTACACGACACTGTCAGTTCACCTTCACTTGCAAACGTCCAGCGTCCTGGACGCTGGACGGTTTGCACACATTTAAGGTGGGTCCCACAGGGACATGGCCCACTTAGGTAAATCTGATATTTGTGTTTCCCATCTCCCTATGGTAGGGCCCACATGGTTTGGACGGTGTAGATCCTACACGTCCATCAAGTGGGTCCCACAAAGGTGGATGACTTGGTAAAATGCATACATCAAGGGGCCAACAAAAAGGAAGAGAGGAGAGAAGCGAGAGAGAGAGAGAGAAACGGAAACGGGACACGCATGATGGAGGGCTCCGCCACTATGAGCCCTCCCTTACAAGCAATCATACATCAAGTGGGTCCCATTGCAAGTGGGCCCACCAAATCAAGGATTAACGGAGGAGATCTCTTCTACACCAAAATGAAAGGTCTAGATGACCCATTACAAACTAGAAAATAAACATCATGATGGGGTCCATGGAGAATGGCCCCATCACGGAATGATCATGAAGATCAAGGTGGGCCATCGGCCACATCTTAAGGTCCCAAGTGAGATCCATACCATTGATCGGTAGGCCTCACTTGGTCCATCATCAAAACATGAAAAACTTATCCTATAAAGCACCCACCGTCGATCTTTTTGGTCCGTCGGAAAGCCAATCTCTTAGTGTCTCACTTTGATAGTGGAAGATGGGGTTTGAATAGTTAGGATGATGGTTAAAGGGATGGGAATGGTGGGCCACAAAAATCACTCTTTTCTCTCCATGGGAAGGCTTGGACGAGAGCCTCTTCTCTTGCTTGGGAAAAAGTGATGAGAAATGAGGGAGAGAGAGTGTAGTAAAGAGAGGGAGAGAGTAGCTTAGGTAGGCCATGATTACTTGTAAGAGAGGGTGGCTTGCAATAAATGGTTGTAAGAGGGTTAGGGGTAGGGTGGCTAGCCATAAGTGCTTGTAAGAAGGCTAGGGGATATGGTGGCTATAGCTTGGTTAGGGTGACTATAGCTAGGATAGGGTGGTGTCATCCATCACTCTCATAATTACCTAGGAATTTGTGCCACATGGGATGGGTGGGTCCCGCAATGTGCGGTCCATGGTCATCAAAATGTACGGTTCACATATTATGATCTAAGCGTTGGATTGACACATGAGACGCGGCGTTGGAATCGCGGCGACAGCGCGGTCGCAATGGTATGGGTCTCGGATTAAGCCGACTCAATTCTACAGGATACGACTTAGGATCGATCGCAAATGTTGATTATAGTAGTAGGTTGCTGGAATTCGACGGGACAGTACGAACTAAGATACGGGTCTTACAGCTCTCCCCACCTAATAAAAATTTCATCCTCGAAATTTACACTACCATCGCAGCTAAACGTAACTCATAAGAAAATAGAAAACATATCATCATATATAATCAAAACACAGTACAATATACAATCAAACATCGAAAAGATGGGATAACACTCTTGAATCTCTACCTCGCGCTCCCAAGATGCCTCATCCACACTATGATGGCCCCACTGCACCTTCACTAAGGGGATGACCTTGGTCTGTAGGACCTGCTCCTTCTGATCGAGGATACGAACTGACTGCTCAATGTAAGAAGCATCCTCACGAACCTCCAACGGCTGCCAATCAATAACAGGAACGATGTCTGACCCACACTTCCTCAACATACAGACGTGGAAAACGTTGTGGACGCCAGACAACTGAGATGGCAAGGCAAGCCGATAGGCCACGGCCCCAATGCGCCCGGTGATCTCTAAAGGTCCTATAAATCTAGGGGCAAGTTTGCCCTTCGTTCTAAAATGAACCACACCCTTCATGGGGTGAGACCTTGAGATACACATGGTCCCCAACGACAAACTCCAAGGGATGACGCCGACGGTCAGCAAAACTCTTCTATCGCTCTGAGCTGTGCGCATCCTCTGCCTGATGATATCGATAGCCTCTGATGTCTGCAACACAAGCTCAGGACCTAGGAGACGCCGCTCTCCAACCTCGGTCCAACAACTCGGAGATCTACACGGTCTGCCATATAATGCCTTAAAAGGAGTCATGTCAATGGTCGCCTGATAGCTGTTGTTGTACGCGAATTCAACCAATCGCAGGTGTTCGTCCCAACTACCCGAGAAATCAATCGCGCAGGCCCGAAGCATTCCTTAAGGATCTGGTTGACTCTTTCGGTCTATCCATCAGTCTGTGGATGGTACGTGGTGCTGAGCTGCAAATCAGTGCCCATCGTTCTTTTGAAGCTCCTCCAAAACTGAGATGTGAACCTTGAGTCTCGGTCTGAAACGATCGAGACAGGAACACCATGCAATCTCACGATCTCATCAATAAATATCTTGGTGAGCCAGTCCGTATGTCAAGTCTCACCAATCGCAAGAAAATGTGCCGACTTCGTCAGACGGTCCACGACAATCCAGATGGAGTCATAACCGCGCTGAGTCCTCGGCAAGCCCAGTACAAAATCGGTAGATATATGCTCTCACTTCCACATCGGGACGTTCAATGGCTGCAAAAGGCCAAGGGGTCTCTAATGATCGGCCTTGACACGCTGGCACGTGTCACACTCGGCCATAAAACTAGCTATCTGGCGCTTCATCCCCGACCAATAATACTGACGCCTCATATCGCGATACATCTTCGTCGAGCCAGGGTGGATAGAGAAATGAGATCGATGTGCCTCGGTCATAAGATCTCGGCACAACTTAGGAATATCTGGGACACATAATCGGCCTCTAAAGCGAAGTCCACCATCAGAACCAACCTGTCAGTTTGAGTGACTCTCAGATGCTGCCTCTACTCGGTAATCCTGTAACGACTCGTCTGCCTGCTGAGGCTCGATCACCCTTGCGACAAGAGAGGGTTGAATCAACAGGCTCGATAACTGGACGATAGAAGACTGTAGACCAAACTCGAAGTCGTACTCAGCTACATCCTCGAGCATCCTCCACTCTCGAATCATCAAGTGCGCCACTGACGGCTGAGGGCATCCTCCACCACGTTCGCCTTGCCCGGGTGGTACTGGAGATCAAAATCATAGTCTTTCAAGAGCTCCATCCAACGCCTCTGCCTCATATTCGGCTCAGACTGAGAGAACAGATACTTCAAGCTCTTGTGGTCAGAGAAGAGCTCGAACCTCACCCTATAAAAATAGTGCCTCCACACCTTCAGTGCGAAGATCACTGCTGCCAGTTCCAAATCATGCGTGAGGTAGTTCAGCTCATGGACCTTGAGCTGGCGAGACGCATAAGCCACCGGCTTCCCGTGCTGCATCAGGACAACACCCAAGCCAACTCGTGAAGCATCAGTAAATACAACAAATTCATCACTCCCAGAGGGAAGAGTGAGGACATGAGCGGACATGAGGCGGTCCTTTAGCTCCATAAATACCTGCTCATAAGAGTCTCTCCATACAAACTCGGCACCCTTCCGGGTCACCTGGTCAATGGGGCTGCAATACGAGAGAATCCCTCAATGAAACGTCGGTAGTACCCTGCCAAACCGAGAAAACTGCGGATCTCGGATGCGTTCGTGGGCTGGCCCCACTGACGCACGACATCAATCTTCGAGGGGTCTACAGCGACGCCCTGCCTCATCACCACATGATCGAGGAACTTCACCTCCTTCTGTCAGAACTCGCACTTCTTCAGCTTCGCGTAAAGCTGGTGTGCACGGAGGGTTTACAATGTAATCTCTAGATGCCGCTCATGCTCCTCACGAGTCCTCGAATATATCAGAATGTTGTTAATGAACACCACAATAAACTGATCGAGATACGGACGGAAGACCTCGTTCATCAACTGCATGAACACTGTGGGCGCATTGGTCAGTTCGAAGGACATGACCTGGAACTCAAAATGACAGTAGCGCATCCTGAAGGCCGTCTTCGAGATATCCTCATCACGAACCCGAACCTGATGATAACCGGACCGCAAGTCTATCTTCGAAAAGAACTGCGCCTCCTGCAGCTGATCAAACAAATCATCGATCCTCGGGAATGAGTACTTATTCTTAATCGTGACCTTGTTGAGCTCGCGGTAATATACACAAAGCCTCAATGAACCATCCTTCTTCTTCACGAAGAGTACCGGCGCTCCCCACGGTGAACTGCTCGGACGAATAAGCCTAACTCGCGCAACTCGTCTCCATGGTGCCATACGATACGGGGCCTTCGAAATAGGCACGGTACTGGGCATAAGATCAATCTAGAACTCAGTGTGCCAACGAGGTGGTAACCCCGAATCTCCTGAAATACATCAGGAAAACCACAAACGACCGGCAGCTGGTCGATACTCAAAGCAGTTGGCTCCTCAACGGCACACGATAACAGGCAAGAAATCTGCTCTCCTCTGGGCTCGGCAATAAACTGGAACTTTGGCACGCCGGGTATACAGAACGTGACTGTTCTCGCGAAGCAGTCCAATATGGCATGGTACTCGGCGAGCCAATTCATGCCCAAGATGACATCAAACTCGGACATCGACAATACAAATAAGTCGGCAGGCAAGAAGATATCCCCAACCAGAATAGGGCAAGATGCGCAAAATCGGCCCAACACTGCAGTCTTCCCTAAGGGCGTCGATACTGACAAACCCTCACGGGCAGACTCCATCGGCAAAGCGGTCAATCGACAGAAATCATCGGCCACAAAGGAATGCGATGCACCAGAATCAAACAATACACGTGCAATGCATGCAGAAACAAGGAGAGTACCCTCAACGACCCCTCCTGATGACTGTGGGTCCTGCTGTGCAGCATAGAACCTGTCCTGGGCCTGCTGGGGAGGTGCAGGTCCCCTCTGAGGTCTCTACTGCTGCTGTGGCCGCTGTGGGGGCCTAACCTGCTGTCTCTACTGCTGTGGGGGAGGTACAGGAGGCTGGTGCTGCGGTCGCTGCTGCTGCTGTGGTGGCTGTCATGGAGGCTGATGCGGTGTCCTCGGCTGCTGTCGCTGGGGATGAGGACACTAGTGCACACGATGTCCTGTCCTACCGTACCCAAAATAAGTACTTGTAAACGGTCCCGGAGGTGTTGCTGGGGGTGCTGCTGGTGCTCGGAATGCTGGGCGGGTCGTACGTCGCTGCTGTGAACGATGATGCTGCGACTGCGAACTATCAGAGGGTGTCTTCCTCTTCTGATCTCCCCTCTGATCACGGGCTCTCAGCACACCAGCCCAATCTGTCTCATATATCAGGGCTCTCTCCACTATCTGCTCAAATGTCGGAAGCATGTGTCCGATCACACGGCTCCTGAGGGCAGGACGTAAGCCGTTCTCAAAACGGGCGGCCTTCCACCCCTCATCATCCACAAGATACGTCGCGAACCTCGAGAGTGCGACGAAACGTGCCTCATACTGGGACACAGTCATGTCCCCCTGGAGCAGAGTCTCAAACTTTAGTGCGCGCTGCTGTCGCACATGCTCAGGAAAGAACTTCCGGTCAAACCGGTATATAAAGTCCTCTCAGGTCCATACAAAATTGGTCGCTACCGATCGGGCTACAGATGCCCACCAATGCTGAGCCTCACCCTGAAGAAGAAATACAGCTAAGGGGACTCGCTGCTCGGTCATACATCTCATGGTGTCAAATATCTTCTCCACCTCGGAGCACCATATCTCTGCTGCAGTAGGGTCTGGCTCACCCCGGAAACACGAGGGATCGTGCTGACGGAAGTCTTTGAGAAGGGCGCTCGCACGCTCTTGCTCGGCCTCAGCTGGTGTAATAGTGGGACGCCTGCTTTACCTCTGAAGAATGACGATCATCGCCTGAAGCATCTGCTGCACCTGGATGACACTCACAGGTACGGTCGGATCCACACCGGTCTCAGGTAAAGGAGTAACATCCTCGGGCTGGAAAGTAGGAACATCTGGTGGTGGAGCGGGAGTAGTAGGTGGTAAAGTGGGAGTCGCAGGTGGTGGAGTGGGAGTCGCAGGTGATGGAGCGGGATTCACTCGGGTCGGTCTTCTATCCATTACGTCCCACAAGAAGCAACAAGGGCCTATCAGCCTTGAGAATTCTTGAAGGCATAAATGTCAAGGGTCTATGTCGAAAAATTGCTAAGTTATTAGGACTCAGAACCTATTCATTCTAAGTTCATAGCAGATATGTGTTGTGATCTCAAGTATTCTCAAGTTATGCTTTGATATCAACTTCTGTCATGCCCCAAACTCGGAAACAGGGCTCACAAAATTTCAGATCGCCGAATCGGCGCCAACAGCCTCCGTAGTACCCCCTTCTCGGCTTCCAGCGCCCATACGCCAGATTCCGATCCTGGGATCCTACAAGGAGGATTTTCGGTATGATTTTTTTTTTAATAGAGCATAACTACAAGCATAACCAAGTCACAAAACAACATCACCACATATCCACTATATCAAAAACTTTAAGTACAATGCAAAAAGGGAAATACAAGGTGATCAAAAAGCTCTAAAAAGAGATCTGATACGCGCTCCTGCCTCAGCGCTGCTGCTGTCCAATGGCACCTACACGCAACGGTCGTGTATAAGCTTACAAAAGCTTAGAGGGTGGTGTAAATGTGTGCGTAAGGCAAGTGCCAAGTATACAATATCAGAGTAATGCGGAAGTATGCAGGTAGGTCCATGAATGCTATCAGCTGTACCTAAGTTATATGATGCAAGGCATGAATGCTATCGGCCATACCAAGGCCATGCGATGCTAGGCCTAAGTAGCTAGATGTCATATGCGAGATGCAAAGCAAGCATGTCAGTACTCGTCAAGGACACATATTAATACAGTTCCTCTCTGGATATCACCGGGGTTTAATACACCTCACACTGACTGCCTCCTCCCTAGCTGCACAGTCAAGCAAGTGGAAGAGACCACACTATCCGCCTGACCAGTAGTCTGCCAATACCTACTCGGCTCGTCGATAGCGGACTCATTTGCGAGCTGGTCAAACTCAGCCTAGCTTATAGCCCCCTCACTTAGGCGGAGAAGGCCACACCCCTTTCCAACCGACCACGATACAGTAGAAGACGCGGTCTACTGGTATTCGGCACTCGGGCGCTCGTGTATCCACTCGGTCTAGACGTTGGAGCATCTCCTGGTACCAAAAGGTTCTGAGACTTTCACCAAAGAACATCCTAAGTGCCCATAGTGATAGAACCAAGTATTTTCGGTATCTGATACGGCCATCCACAATATGCCTATGGAGCCACGACCTTGATTTTGTTAGAGCGTGTAGTGATCAAGTCACACATATGCAAGATGCATGAGTCACACCGAACAATCATTCAGCAATCTCACGCGTACCATGCGATCATGTGGGGCACTCCGTCTAATAAGGAGTCCCGTAAATGCCTCAGCCAAACGGCTTATGCTATGATCAAACATTCCTCATATCAAGCATACATATGATGCGTATGCGCATGAATCACGAAAGTGTACTAAGCATGCTATAAAGTAATGAACTATCCTTACACCGAAGATCGGCCTAGACGGCCTACACATAACCAGTATGGGCCTATCAATCGGCCCTAGGGAGATTTATAATGCGGACATTAAACCAACATTATTCTTACAATGTGGACGTCAAACCGACATTGCTCCCAAGGCATGGCCTGCCATAAAATATTATTACACAAACCATGGGGAATCACATATTGTAATGGACCCTAAGGACAACCCGTTGGGCCTCGACCCATGGGCCTTAGATACATCAAATGGGCCGCCTCATATGGGCCTTTTATAAATCAAGTGAGCCATTAATGGGACTTATGTACATTACAATGGGCCATAACCCATGGGCCTTCAATACATTAAGACGGCCTAATCATATGGGCCTCATATGTACACGAAGTGGGCCCCAACAAACGGGTCACAAATACATCTAGATGGGCCTAATCACATGGGCCTTACATGTATACCAAGGTGGGCCACACCAAAATACAAGTGGTGATGATGATTTCCACCATTAAAATCCCTAAGGCCCACCAACATATATATATTATATAATATAACATATAATACATACAATATAATATAATATATGATATATATATATATATATATATATATATACAACACATATATACACACACACCACACACACACGCACGCACACAACACGCACACACACACGCACACACACGCATGCACATAGCACGCACACACACACGCACACAAATCACCGTCCACTGTCAGTGGACGGTGAAACACATACATCACTGGGTCCCTCGTGGGGCCCACCATATTGTTTATCTTCCATCCACCCGTTCATAAGGTCGTACGGACCTGGAGGAAGAGGAAAAACCAAATTTCATCTGGTCCAAAACTTCAGTGGACCCAAAAGGGTTTCAAAGGGGCTGTTCAATCTCACTGTTTCCTCTGATGTGGGCCGCCCGAGTCTTGGATGGTGATGAAAATTGGAGGGAGCCCACCTCAGGAGGTGGCCCACGAAATGGACAGTGTGATATAATAAATACATCCACGTGGGGCCCAAGGCTTGGACGAGAGCCTCTTCTCTTTCTGGGAAAAATTGATGAGAAATGAGGGAGAGAGAGTGCGTAAAGAGAGGGAGAGAGTAGCTTAGGTAGGCCATGATTACTTCTAAGAGAGGGTGGCTTGCAATAAATGGTTGTAAGAGGGCTAGGGGTAGGGTGGCTAGCCATAAGTGCTTGTAAGAAGGCT
>JAJHSJ010000017.1:13885004-13972209 GCA_021015155.1 Magnolia officinalis
TATCAATAAAGCACAGTCTGAACTTTTATTGATCTAGTTTCCAAAGAGATGAAAGTTATAAGAATTAGATATGATTCCATCACAAATCCATGCCCATGAGATAAGGTAAACAACAGAACTTAAACCAATCCACAACCAATCAGAAGATGTATGAATGTTAGGAAGGATTCTGTCATTCCACCATGTCCAAGGGGCGATGGTGAACAACAGGGCTTCCTATCTTCACAATCAAATAATGGAAAGAAATACTCAAAGCTATAGCAGACTTATTGTATTTTCAGTCACAACAAACCATTAAAAACTAGAAGTATTCCTTTAGAATCAAACTAGCATCAATATCCAGTTCAACACGAATCAAAGCCGTAGGGATCACCCATCACGCCACAAGCTTCACCTCTTAGCCCTAGCTAAGAGGTTCAGCCCAACATGAATGGGTTGGATCCCTTAAATAAGCTTTCTCCTTCTCTCCCGTTCCACATTGAGCCCAAACCGAGCCAAGATTAGATCCCCCTCTTTCCTCTCTCTCTTGCTTCCTTTATAGTAGCCAAGAGGTGGTGGATGGAATCCCTTGCCAGCGGCGTGCATAGAGATGTAACTTTGCAACAACATCCGAGGTGGTCGATGGAGTCCCATTTCAACATTCGTTCTGGGGAGCTGACCGTATAACCTTTGAAAGTGTCGCCTTGATAGCGGTTGGCCCCACCTTAGACTCCATATGGACGGACTAGATTGCCCGTCCGATCGCTGCTATGATCATACACGGGGCGTGAAAATCGGACGACGTTTTCGTATGGGTTATGCAGTTGGTTTCGCTGACCTCTTGTGGGGTCCACCTATGATGGTTTTCTAGAAGATCAGGGCCGTTCATTGGTCTTATAGGGTCTGTTTAGGCCAATGTTCCAAATTTGAAGTGGATTCGAGTTTCGGGTAGACCACTGCGTGATCAACGTGTGGCAAAAGGTCCAGTTTTTGCGCTCTTATTCTTGTGCATGGATGCATATAAATGATCAGGGGTTTGGTCGAAATTTTCTCCTGAGTGCATTGGATGGCTTGGATCGTACAGCTGGATCAAGGTGGTGGATCTACAGTCATCGCAATCGGACGTTGTTCATCAGTTTCATATTGTAGAGGTCCCTTTTCGGCCAGAGCTCGCGAACACCTCTGTGATCAGACTTCCGCAAGTATGCTTGGGTTAACGAAAATCAGTTCGATCTTTCTGATAGACGGTGTGGATTGATCATGTGGGCCATGATGGTGGCCCACTGACTTCCCACCTCTGCCTCGTTGCTCTTGAGGAGAGGAAGGGTTGGGGAATAACAGAGGCCACCTCCAAAGTTGGCGATGCCTCTGGACTGGTGTCTCCGATCCCGCAATTCAGAGCAGTGAATTCAGATATGAAGTCGGCCACAGCTTGCCCTTTGATTGCGGTCCTCAGTTGATATTGAATATCGAATTCTCCGAGTTCCACCGCCCACTTGGTCAGACGTTCGGACACTTTCGGCTTCTAGAGCACCCGTCGGAGAGGTGAATCTGTGACGATGATGCTAGAATGTGCTTGGAAGTATGGGCGTAGCCTCCAAGCAGAGACGACCAGACTCAAGGCCAGTTTCTCCATACTCGGGTATCTGGTCTCGGCTGGAACCATAGCCTTACTGGTGTAGTAAACAGGGCGTTGTTTGCCCACAACTTCTTGGATAAGTGCCAAGCTGACAGCTGAGGTGAAAACTGCCAAGTAGAGAAACAAGGGCTCCCCTTCTTCGGGCTTGGACATTAATGGCAGTGACCCTAGGTATTGCTTCAACCGCTGAAAGGCCTGCTCGCAGTCCGAGGTCCATTCTACCTTCTTGTGGCCCTTCAGCTGCTGAAAGAAGGGGAGGCACTTATCAGTGGCTCTGGATATGAACCGACCAAGTGCGGCAACTCTTCCAGTGAGGCATTGGATTTCCTTCATCGTCCGAGGTGAGCTCATGTCAAGCAGAGCTCTGATTTTGTCGGGATTTTCCTCAATACCCCTCTGACTGACATGGAACCAAGAAATTTGGCTGATCCCACACCAAAGGCACACTTAGCTAGGTTTAACTTCATACGATACTCCCATAGGATTGAGAAGGTCTCTTTGAGGTTGGTGATGTGGTCAGATGCTTTGACGCTCTTTGCGAGCATGTCGTCAATGTAGACTTTCATGGTCTGACTGATCGGTTGGGCAAACATCTGGTTAATAGCCTCTGCTACGTGGCACCAGCGTTCTTCACCGAAGGGCATGACCCGATAACAATAGAGCCCATTGTCGGTGACAAAGGTCATCTTCTGTCTGTCCGGAGGATACATTGCTATCTGGTTGTAACTAGAGTATGTGTCCATGAAAGTGAGAAGCTCGTGTCCGGTCGTGATGTCTACCAATTGGTTGATCCGAGGTAGGGGGAAGATGTCCTTGGGGCATGCCTTGTTGAGATCTGAATAATCCACGTAAACCCAACATTTTCTGTTGGCCTTCTTTACAAGGACCACGTTCGCGATCCAGTCCGGGTAATGGACTTCCTCGATGAAACCCGCGTCGAGGAGTTTTGAGACCTTGTCAGCTATTGCAGCGTACCTTTCGGGCTTGAAAGCTCTCCCTTTCTGCTTCACTGGCTTGTACTCTGGGTTCACATTTAGCTTGTGGACCATGACCTCTAGAGAGATACCCGACATGTCTTGTTGGGACCATGCGATGACGTCTTTATACTGTCGCAAGAAAGTCAACATCCGGGCTCGCTGCTCGGAATTCAGTGATGATCTGAGCTGAACTGTTCTACTCGGATCGGCGTCCTCGAGCAGACAGTCACAAGATCTTCAGTGAGGGAGCCCTCTGCACAAGTGTCTCCTCTGGGGTCGAGTATGCCTATTGTGAGGGCTTGCTACGTGAAGTCCTTTCTCACTGCTATTGAATACACCTTTGTGCCTCTCGTTGATCTCCTCAGACATAGCCGACTCCCCCGTCGACAGGAAACTTCATCATCAAGTGGTACGTGCACACAACCGCCCTTATGGCGTTAAGGGACGGTCGCTCTATGATGACATTATGAGCTAATGGTACATTTACTACCAGGAAGTCCACTAGCAGAGTCACCTGATTCTGCCCTTCTCCCGCTGTGACTGGGAGAGAAATCGCATCCTCGGAGATCACTTTATCACCCGCGAATCCATGCAGCCGAGTATTCATAGGTTGGAGGTGCAACCTATCTATCCCCATCTTATTGAACGCCTTTGAGTACAATATATCAGCCGAGCTTCCGGTGTCGACCAGGATACGATAGACCTTGTGGTTGACTATCATCATCGCGACAACCAATTCATCGTCATGGGGATGCTCAATTCTCCCGTGCGTCATCCTCTGTAAACGTAAGACTGCATGGGCTTACTCGGAGTTCCTTCCTCGGCCTTTCGGCTGAGTAGATGTAGTGCTCGGGTCGGTGCTCTCCGGAATGGGCTTTATGAGCTTGATTCGAATCACTGCCACCGGACGGACCACCATAGATTGTTCGAATCTCTGTAGCCTCGTCTGCAGCTCTACCTGGCTGGTCATCCTTCTAGGCTTGTTTCTCTTCCTTAACATATTGACGCAGATGACCCTTGCGAATGAGGTCTCGATTTCTTCTTTTAAGTCGACGCAATCGTTGGTGTTGTGACCATGGTCACGATGAAAGCGGAAATACTTGCGTTTATCCCATTGGACGACCTCCGTCTTCATGCAACTCGACCAATGCAATAACATCTGGTCTCGGATATCCAGTAGGATTTGCTCCGGAGATGTGTTAAGAGGAGTGTACAAGCTGAACTTGCTCTCGGGCCTCCGGTCTCGGGAGATATTGTCGTCCGACCTCCTTTTGTTTACTTGTTGAGACACTTCATCTTTCTGCCTCTTCTCTTTAGATGAGTGCTCTGAGGTTTAGTTGCTTTTGCGTGAGCTGAAGAACTCTTCAGCATTTGTGTATTTCTGTGCGCGATTGATGAGATCGCTAAGAGTAGTCGGTGGGTTCTTCCCTATCGAGAAGAGGAATGTCCCTTCCTTGAGCCCGCTGATCATTGCAGATAGTACAATTTTGTCAGAATAGTCAATCACCTGCAAAGCTGCCTCGTTGAAGCAAGAGATGTAGTCTTTTAATGACTCTCCACTCTTTTGCTTGAGGGTAAGCAAGTGGGTTGATGGCTTCCGACTCTTCTTTTCGACGATGAATTACGTCAGGAACGATCTACTGAGCTCGGCGAAGGTGCTGATTGCTGATTGACCTTGCTTCAGTTGTCGATATCAATTCCTAGCGGCCCAGTGAAGGTTATCGAGAAAGCTCTGCACATCATTGCCTCTGATGCTGACTGAATCTACATCCATGAACGGTAAGATTCCACATACTCTGTTGGGTCCCCAGACCCTGAATACTGAATGATAGGGGGCATCTTGAACCTCAGAGGCAATGTGACACTCATAATATCACTGGTGAAGGGAGGTTCAGTTTCTTACATCATTGCTTCTATCACGGTCGGAGAAGGGGTCTGCTGGTTCCGCTGCAGAGTCTTGATCTGGTTCTGGAGTTCATCAAGCTGGGCTTCCCACGGATCTTGGTTTTCAGCAACAGTTTCTTGAGGAGCCTCGACCTCGGGCGTTTTGCTCCTTCTCCTCCTCTCCAATTCATGATGAAGGTCAGTCGGGGCTAACTCCAAGGTCACAGATACATAGGTCGGGGCTCGAGTCGTTGCATTTCATGCAGGGTTCGGAGCTCGAGCAGACAAGTTTTGAGATGCTCCAGCCAGCGAGCTTACGAGCGCCGGCTCTTCCGCTGCTCCTAGGGCGACCTCTTCTTGGTGAAGAGGTAGTTGCTGCCCCTGTTGTTGCTTCATCCGATTGATCTCGTCCATTAATACTTGCACCTGGTTCTGCAAGGCCCTATATTTGCCTCGGCTTCGGGACCACTGGGACGGCCCCGTCGGAGCCGACTCAGCATGGAGTAATGAAGACGAGCGTGGTTGCCCGTTTGGCTCAAGTTCCATAGTTGCTACTGGGAGTGCTTTCTTCTTTCCTCTGACCATCTTTTTGTAGAGCTATCAAACTTTTCGTTATGAATTTCCCACAGACGATGCCAAAATGTTGATACAAAAATCTGATTACTCCAACCGAGCACCGGTGGCTAGCTTCGAGCCCTGTGAACCTGCATAGGAGAAGGACAAAGGAGACCCTGACTAGAGCAGGGGACCCTCTGATGCCAAAGTCAGGGTAGAAATCTAGGTCTAAGTAGTGTAGCTGGGGGTTTAGAGTGCCAAATGTTGCGTACCTCTTCCAATGGATTCATCTCATATTTTTACCCGTGGATCAAAGGGAACGTGGCCGTCAATCTCGACACGATCTCTTCCATCAAGCGGGAGCTACGCATGCACTGATATCGGCCATTATCCTTGGATCATGCACCGAACAACTCTCAAACATGCCTCATTGGGATTGATCCCTTAGCGTGATCCTCGACCACGTGTGCATCCGAGCCGATCTCAGCCCACGACCCTCCGAGTCCATGAGTGAGTTAGTCTTGGTCAGATCTCGGATGACTAATGTTGGCACCGAGTATTAGATCTCCGACTCTTGCCTATGGGTCGGAGATATAGTGCCATATTCCCATCGGAGCTGGGCCTCGCTCACGGTTCTCCGAGCTACTAATCGGAGTCGACGAATCGAGCGCATTCTGGTTTCTTCCAAGTTCCAGGCTGGAGACAAGGCTCAGACACGCGATCCAGGGCCGTAGTTCTTTGGATGAGAGTTCCAGACATTGGTGTGGCCCAATCTTCCTGTCTGTCAGACCCGAGTTTTGGAATCGTAGTTCGGAAGCGTGGTCGGTTCAGATGTAGTGCTATTATGCCGAGGCTCTGCTCATCGATTTCTCCAAGTTGGCATTTGTTGGGTTCGGCTCAGATTTTTCCATAACAATATATTAACTGTGATTTTGTAGGTTTGCATAAATAATAAATTTTATGTATCTGTATAAATTTTTAAGTAGTTTACATGGAGTAAAAGAGTTTCACGTTTGAAGATACCCTCTCTTCCTTAGCTTTTTCATCGGTTGTTCCGGTTTAGTTTGATTTGAACGTGTTGTTAATTCAAATGTAAAAATGCGTTTGATTTTTGAGTCACCACTAGTCAAATAAAACTGAGAATCTACAGCTTACTACAAACTATAAAATCATTTAAAGGACGAAGAAATGTAAGATTCCTTAACTTAAGGGACACTTGTGGTTGGTCAGCAATCATTGATTCTAAGGGTCTCGATTACAGAAAAAAAAAGGATTAGACACCATTTTTCATCCGCACGATATACATCTCTACTTACATGATTTAACATTTTTTTAGGAGATTCAGTGAAGTTTTGATGTTATTAGATTTGAACGTATTTCATGGAGTTTAAGGCTCTGGGTAGGTAAGAAGAGAAAATAAATGGCACATAATCTTACCATGTAGGATTTAAGATCCCAGGTATGCAAAATAAAGTAAAAAATAAAAGTGAATAAGAGAAAATTGCATAATAAAGATAAAAGAAAGTGATCGCGTGGTTTTGATGCTTCTAGGATATGTGGATTGGAATACAAGTTGATTTGAGATGTGAGAAGGAAAATGGAAGACCCGACACCTTTTTCTGCAAAAGGGATGGTCAGATGTCTCCAATTTTAACCATACTCTTTCACTTTAATGGCTTCTTTTGTATACTGTTTATCTCAGAGTTGGTCTCCTAAATTGAGCAAGACCCCAATGTCAGGCAGGAAATCTCTAAAGTCTTTAGAGAGTAAAACCCACCCTAAGTGTCTCGCTCATTGACCCCACTGGAAAGGCAAATGTTATGTTGTATTTATATACCGAGACTATGGTTCATGGTGAGTCGATAGTGGACACTTGTCCCTATTTCACGATTTTGGCATTTACAGGATCCGAATACAAGTTTTTATTAGGTAAAAAGCACCCCATGTGATCGTCGGCTTGTGGTGGGCCGACCGTCCACTTAGAACCATTTCATCCGTCAAAATAAGTTCCTTAACACATGTGGGAAAAAAAATGGAAGTAGAGATGATGACATCACCATTGGCTCGCCGCGAGCCTTTGGTTTTATTTTCTTAATTTGGTCTAGTGGTTGCTTTTGGGAGGTGTTGGGAATCCTTAATATGTGATCCGTTTAGATTTTCAATGCTTTATGAGTTGGATAAAGACGACTTTAAGGTATTAAACAGTGTTTCTAGAGGGTCTGAATGCTTGGCTAGCATTTGATTTGTCATGTTCCAGATCTGTCGATCAGGTTCGTCGGTTGTTCTCGAGATGGCTGAGGGTCCTGCCCTTTTGATCGATTAGATTTTCAACAATTCTCGAGTTGCCTAGAAATGATTTTATCGAAGCTCAGTCAAAGTGTGAAGAATATATTAGTATCGTTTTGGGAGGGATGTCTACTGATGCCCCCCTTTGGTAGAGGTTGCAGACAACCGAATGCCAAAGCGAGTAAACACCCCACCATCTGGGTTAAATGTAGATGTGGTCTGGTCTATTCTAACTAGAGTGTCATTGTCGAGAGGTTCGCCTAATTAAAAGATAACTAAGACGCTTCACAAGGGTTGAGAAAAATGTTGCAATTTGTTCGACACTTTTTGTAGCCTTACGGGACATTAAATTGCAATTTTTTTCACACCATCAAGGGTGTTCGCAAGTCTAAATTTTGAATGGTTAGAGCCTTTATGCATTTTGCAGCCTTACGAAGATAACACACTTAGATCTAGAAATTAGTTCTCGATGTTGCATGCTCCCCTAAGATTGCCTATATGATTGGTTGACGTAATGTCCAGTTGCTTATGTTTTTTGTGGCTTTACAGGTCTCCTGTATTGCCTTGCTTTGGTTTGGCAGGTGTCTCGGATGAGAGTCTTCAATCTGGGATTATTCTTTTGTCATTTAATTTTTCAATTCTAACGCTATGGTTGTAATAGGCTTTTCCATGGCTTGAAGTATGGTTGCACTTGAAATTGCATGAATTATCTAACATGATGCCACGACACAGGGAAGCTTATGGAGCTTCGAATTACATCTAAGTCCTAGAGGAGGTGAATAGGACTACTTAAAATTATTTACCAATTAATTCAATTAAGTAAATCCAAAAGTATAGACTAAACAAAATACAACTAATTGTGCAAAGTATTATATGATGTAAGATATGAAATATCAATTGTTGTGTGCTACAAATTAAGTGCCTAGCATACACTCTAATCATGCATTCATATTGAATTAAATAATTCAATCACAAACAACAAGAATAGAAATGCATCCACATAAGTAATCGCAAACACAATGATGTATAGTGGTTTGGTGAAGTACCTACTACACTTTTGACGGACATACTCAAACTCGAGTGTATCGGATTTAACTATCTCGATGGTTTTCAATAGATTCACTATAAAATTTTACAATGGTTTTTCAAGAGATTCACTACTAACCTACACATATGCACCAGTGTCAGTGGAACACATACTCACCCGTGTTGGTGAAACACGTACACAACTGTGTCGGCAATTCCCTTGAAGACTTAATTGGTTTCCTATAGGTTCACTAATAACTCCCGCGGTCCTAATCCAATGACCTATTGATGTAGAGCGGGTCGCGAACAGTTTCATGGCCAAGATGGATCAAAAAGGCCCGGTCGACGACAGAAGTGATCCGGACCATCAGACCTTAGATCGGACGTATCTCGCAATCCGGAATGAGTTAGCTGACGTAAAATATATGATTTTGGGGTAGAACGAGCTACTTTAGCCAACCAACCCTGCTATGCCGGGTTGCGACGCTCGAAATTGTGAGAAACCCCTGGATCGACAGTCGTTTCCCTGTTTTAATTTCGTTTTTACTATAAATACTAAGTTTTAGTTTGATTATAACTCTTCATCCGTCGGGCTTTAGGAGTTATGCCCAACGTGAAAAGAGCTTAGAATAATTAGGGGAATGGTTTGGTGAAGTTAAATAGGACACTTACTATTTTTGGCCGAAAACCTTGCGCACTAGTAGACATCACGACCGTCTATAAATAGTAAGGTTACTATTTATAGTAAGTTGCGAATTCTAGGAGTTTTAGTTGTAGTTTGATTCTAATTTCTTTTCCATTGCTTGGTACCCCTATTTAAAGGGTTGTGAACTCGTTTGTATTCACCAATTAATCAATTTTGAAATTATTAGAATTTATTTCTATTTTCTGCTTTCTTTCCTCGTGGATTCGAGAAGTCTCTGTGAGGAGTCTAGAGAAACTCCGTGGATTCGGAGCATTTATCCTCATCACGTTCATCCCTGCGTCAATTGGTATCAAAGCGAGGATTTCCCTTGGACCGATGGCAAACAATGAAGGTATGAATCAAAATCCTGTGGACGGTGATCCAGAGATTCGTTATCTTTCGGAAAGAATGAGAGCTTTCCACCGGGAGAGTCAGTTGACCATGCAAGGGCTGCAGGCAACCCTCGACCGTCTTGTGGATGCGCTACTTCCGTCCCGAGCCCTAAACGTGCTCCACCATCTATGGTTGCTCCACCACCCATGGTTGCTGTACGACGCAACCCCGATTTTCGTAGGGCACTACCAGTGGCAAACCGTAGGGCTGCACCAGATGATTCAAGTTCTAGCGACGAGGACCTTAATGATGGTTTTGTCCGACGCCCAATATATGGAGGCGATCATCTAGATCGTGCTTAAAGAGACTATGAGGTAAGGCTGAACTTCCTAGTTTAATGGTTTATTACGTATAGAAGATTTCATCGATTGGCTAGCTGAAGTAGAGAGATATTTTGATTATATGGACGTGCCAGATCATAAAAGGGTAAAATTGGTAGCGTTTAAGTTAAAATCTGGTGCTTTTGCATGGTGGGAATAATTAGAACTCTCACGAGCCCGCCAGAACAAGACACCCATCTCATCATGGTCACGGATGAGACGTCTTCTTCGATCACGATTTCTCCCCAGTGATTATGAGCAGATATTATTCCAGCAATACCAAAATCGTCGACAAGGAAATCAAACCATCACAGATTACACTGAAGAATTCCAGCGGTTGGCTACACGAAACGATCTGTCAGAATCTGAGTCACAGAAGGTGACACGATTTATAGGTGGGTTGCGATCGACAATTCAGGACCGAGTTCAGATGTACCCAGTCGGGACCGTGGATGAAGTAGTTCAATTGGCGGGTAGGGCAGAAACACAACTTGCAAGAATTCCTGCTCGTCCCTATCCTTCAACTCGACCCCCCATGACGGGTCCTATGCAGGATCCAGTGCTAACGCGAGGAAAAGATCCAGTAGGAGAACATCCTCAACATCCTACAACCACGAACCTTGATACGGGAAGCGGCTCATCCAGGCCTCAACGTACAGTACCCACAACAGTGGGCCCAAGTAGGATTCCAAATCCTCATGCTCGACCAAGGTCGAACAATTGTTACCGCTGTGGCCAGCCAGGCCACTTATCAAACACCTGTCCTCAACGTCCCGCAGCACACTTGACTCTAAATGAAGGGGGCACTGAAGATGAGGCCGCAGAAGAAGACCATGGCTATGATGAACATGAACAAACCACTGAAGAAATAACAGGTGGCGATGAAATGACAAGCGAGGATCATGGCGAATTTCTAGTTGTGAGGCGATTACTGTATACCCCACGAAAGGAATTACATCCACAGCGACACAATAGCATCGTCTGTGATGTGATCATAGACAGTGGTAGTAACGATAGCATCGTCTCAAGAGTGATGGTGGACAAATTGCGGCTACCAACGAAGAAACATCCTTCCTCGTACTCAATCGGCTGAATAAAAAAGGTGAATGAAACCAAGGTAACTGAACAATGCACTATCTCATTTTTAATTGGTAAAAATTATAAGGATCAGATACTTTGTGACGTGGTTGACATGGAAGCTTGCCACATGCTACTCGGTCGACCCTGGCAGTCGGACCGTGATGCGACCCATCGGGGACGAGACAATGTTTACGTATTCGTCAAGGATAGCCGAAAAATAATCCTTGCCCCTATGGCACCAGAGAACCACCCTGAAGCCTCTAAAGTGGAGGGAAGTTCCCTCTTGACCATTCGGGATTTCATGGACGAATCCAAGGAAACTGGCGAGGTGTACGCCGTAGTGGTGAAGGGCGAGAAAGAGGAACCCTCAAACATCCCTCCAAGTTTAAAACTGTTGCTAAACGAATTCAAAGAAGTTTGGCTTGAGGATTTACCTGATGGATTACCCCCATGAGGGACATCCAACATCACATAGACCTCGTCCCTGGGGCTAGCCTGCCCAACCGCCCTCATTATCGGATGAGTCCGAAGGAGTGCGAGATACTTCAGGGGCAAGTAGAGGAATTGATCCGTAAGGGTCTCTTGAGAGAGATCATGAACCCATGTGCCATACCAGCATTATTAACGCAAAAAAAGATGAAAGTTGGTGCATGTGTGTCGACAGCCGGGCAATCAACAAAATTACGATCAACTATCGGTTCCCAATATCACGGTTGGATGACATGCTCGATATGCTAGAAGGGGCCAAGGTGTTCTCAAAACTAGATCTAAGGAGTGGGTACCATCAGATTCGTATCCGACCCGGTGATGAGTGGAAAACGGCATTCAAGACCAAGGAAGGGTTGTATGAGTGGCTGGTCATGCCCTTTGGCCTATCGAACGCACCAAGTACTTTTATGCGTTTGATGAATCAAGTTCTAAAACTGTTCACTAGCCGATTTGTGGTAGTATATTTTGATGATATATTGATATATAGCCAGGATGAGGCAGAGCACAGGAAACATCTCAGCAGGTGCTGCAGGTCCTACAAATTAACAAGTTGTACCTCAACTTGAAGAAGTGTAGTTTTTTAACTTACAACCTGTTGTTTCTAGGATTTGTTGTAACGTCCACAGGCATTCGTGTGACGATGAAAGGTGCGAGCTATTAGAGATGGCCGATCCCGACAAACATTCATGAGGTGAGAAGTTTTCACGGGTTGGCGACTTTCTACTGTCGATTTGTGCGAGATTTTAGCACCATAGTCGTGTCTATAACAGATTGCATGAAAAAGGACTATTCCAGTAGACCGATAAAGCTGACAAGATTTATGAGATCAAGCATCGTTTGTCTAACACCCGGTCTTGGTGCTTCCTATTTCGACAATTGTTTGAGGTTGAGTGCAACGCTTCATACATCAGAATTGGAGGAGTGTTATCACAGGAAGGCAGGCCGGTAGCCTTCTACAGCGAGAAGCTCAGTGAAGCCCGAAAGAAGTGGTCGACTTATAAGCTTGAGTTGTATGCAATTGTTCAGGCGCTGTGACATAGGTGACATTATCTAATTCAAAGAGAGTTTGTTCTGTACACTGACCATCAAGCATTAAAGTTTATTAATAGTCAGACTAACTTGAATCGTGTGCATGCTAGATGGGTTGCGTTTTTACAGGAATTCACGTTCGTTCTGAAGCACAAGTCAGGGCAGCAAAACAAGGTGGCTGATGCACTTAGTCGTCGTGCATCACTACTTGTTGCGATGAGCAACAAGGTGGTCGGCTTCGACTGTCTCAAGGAGCTGTATGCCGAGGATGAGGACTTCAAAGATTCTTGGGTGAAGTGCCAAGAAGGTCACCTCAGTGACCTTCATATACAGGACGATTTTCTCTTCAAAGGAAATCGATTGTGCATCCTCCAAAGTTCTCTGAGGGAGCAGATTATTCAGGAGCTATATGGAGGTGGCCTCGGTGGACAGCTTGGGCGAGATAAGACGCGAGCTATTGTGAAAGAGCGGTATTACTGGCCACAATTAGTACGTGATGTGGGAAAAGCCGTACAACGTTGTCATATTTGTCAAACCTCCAAGGGGCAATCTCAGAATACGGGCCTCTACACCCCGTTACCTGTGCCTGATGGTCCTTGGGAGGATTTATTAATGGACTTCATGCTTGGTCTCCCACGAACACAATGCGGCATGGATTAGGTGTTCGTGGTGGTAGATCGTTTCTCCAAGATGGCGCACTTTATCCCATGTAAGAAGACCCTCGATGTAACACACGTGGCGAATCTATTCTTCAAGGAGGTCGTACGGCTACACGGGGTCCCCAAGACCATTACTTCTGATCGTGACACGAAGTTCATTAGCCACTTTTGGCGAACTTTGTGGGCTCGATTCGATACACGACTTCAATTCAGCAGTGCTTACCACCCACAGACTGATGGGCAGACCGAAGTTATGAATTGCACGTTGGGAAACCTCCTTCGCTGTATTTTAGGAGAAAAACCGAAGCAGTGGGATTTGGTCTTGTCTCAAGCAGAGTTCGCATTCAACAACATGGTGAACCGCTCGACAGGAAAATCTTCGTTCCAAATTATCTATGGACGAGTGCCTCGCCACACGCTTGACCTGGTCCCTCTGCCCAAGCACCCAGGCACGAGTATTACAGCAGAACATATGGCAGAAAAGATCATGGGCATCCATGCGGAAGTGTAGACCAAGCTAAATGCCTCGAATGAGAAGTACAAGGAACAAACGGACAAACACCGGCGACAAAAAGTGTTCGAGGTGGGCGAACGCGTTATAGTATATCTGCGTAAAGAGAGATTTCCGATCGGGACGTACAACAAGTTAAAAAATAAGAAGATTGGACCTGTCCCAATCATTCGAAAGATCAATGACAATGCTTATGTTGTTGATCTTCCAAATGACATGGCGATCTCACGGACTTTCAACGTCGCGGACCTGACCAAGTATCATGAACTAGCGCAGGATGAGAACTCGAGGACGAGTTCTTTTAAAGTGGAGGGGACTGATGTAGAGCGGGTCGCAGACAGTTTCATGGCCAAGATGGATCAGAAAAGGCCCGGTCGACGATAAAAGTGATCCGGACGATCGGACCTTAGATCGGACGTATCTCGCAATCCAGAATGAGTTAGCTGATGTAAAATATATGATTTTGGGGTAGAACGAGCTACTTTAGCCAACCAACCCCGCTATGCCAGGTTGCGACACTCGGAATTGCGAGAAACCCCAGGATCGACGGTCGTTTCCCTGTTTTAATTTCGTTTTTACTATAAATAGTAAGTTTTAGTTTGATTATAACTCTTCATCCGTCGGGCTTTAGGAGTTACGCCCAACGTGAAAAGAGCTTAGAATAATTAGGGGAATGGTTTGGTGAAGCCAAATAGGACACTTACTATTTTTGGCCGAAAACCTTGCCCACTAGTAGACATCACGACCGTCTATAAATAGTAAGTTTACTTTTTATAGTAAGTCGCGAATTCTAGGAGGTTTAGTTGTAGTTTGATTCTGATTTCTTTTCCATTGCTTGGTACCCCTATTTTAAGGGTTGTGAATTTGTTTTTATTCACCAATTAATCAATTTCGAATTTATTAGAATTTATTTCTATTTTCTGCTTTCTTTCCTCGTGGATTCGAGAAGTCTCTGTGAGGAGTCCAGAGAAGCTCTGTGGATACAGAGTATTTATCCTCATCACGTTCATCCCTGCATCACTTATGTACACTCTCATGGAGACTAACGAGTACACACTCATGTCCGATGATGATCCTACACAAGAACCTATTCGAGTTTGATAATGTTGAAAATGCTTTTATACTTTTTGATTGATAAGTATATTGGTTATCAAACATGTTTATCACTTGAATAAGTAAAAATCAAGATAAGATAAGTAGCTTATCCAAAATAACTCACCATCCAAATGCTCTCTGAAAGTCTGTTATGGCCAGTTGGGTTGGATGTATTTTAAGGAATTATAGTATATTTTACACTTTTTAAGCATTAATTACATGCTATAGGAATTTGTATGACATTGACAACATCAATTATTAGGTATGGAAAATGAGATGGACTCTGTGGGTCTTGCCATAATGTATATGTTTTAGCCAGGTTGTCCATTCATTTACCCAAATCATTCTAAGGTATACCTCAAAAAATGAGATAGATCCAAAGCTCAAGTGGACCACAATATGGGAAGAAAATTTAAATGGTTAGCGTTAAATCTCTGATATTTTATGTAGTGTGGTCCACTTGATCTTTAAATTTGCCTTATATTTGGGCTCATGCCCTAAAATGATCTACACTAATGAATGGATGGAGTGGATATAACACATATGTCATGGTAGGGCCTACCAATTAAGCTTTGGCTTGGAATTATCATGAAATATGATACGGGACAACTCCTCTCCACTTTCAAATGCATATGGTGTTGCTTGATGTATGCATTTAATGCTGATTTGAGAGATATTACATGAAAATACATGTAACTACATCAAACCCAGATACGCCCTTAGAATCTTTTGTCCAATGAAAAAAATCACTTAATGAATTTCTAATCTAACCAAATTTCGCTCTAAACAAGTTTTATGGTAAAATAAGTGGATCCCTTATATTATCCTTTGTGCCATTCAAATATCCTTATATTTGCAAGTGATATCGAAATAAAATTACCTAAGCTCATATTAGAAATTCAATCACTTTCAAGCAACCTTTGAGAACTTTGACATGCAAACCTATCATTTTCGTTATCATTTTTGTTAATATATTGCACGTGCTAGGGATTCCAAGCTTGGATACAGTAGGGTTATTGGGTCATCAATGATCTCATCTTAGCCTTTTCTCAACTGATTGGAGTGGGCTACAGAAATCAAGTTTAGCCATTTCACTAGGACCATATTCTCAATCAAACCATATGTCATCAATGGGTCCACTTGATGAACAGTCCAAATCTCACGTCCCTTTGTAGACATGTACAAGGGAGCTATTGGTGAATTAGACGTGGAGAAATGCAATGTTAGGATATATCTTCCTCTATACTTTAGGCTGCATACGGCTCGCGCGGGCTGCCAGAGAATTTTTAGCCTTGGAATTTTCACTTTGGGTAGTCTCAAGAAACTGTGGAATGATACTCAGGGAACCCAGAGTCGGTAAATCAGTCTAAAAAGCAGATGGGTTGAACAATCGTAGCCTCTGATTTGTGGAAACTTGTTTGTTGGAGAAGGATCATCCCATATTTTTCACTTTTAACTGTCCAATAAATGTTCACCAAAATCTATTAGTACGATAATAGTTTGTGATATGTCTAAACAAAGTATTCTACTTTGGATAGGATTACTTGCATACCACACATACAATTTTTAAATAATTGATAAATGCCTGCGTTTCATCTATCACATATTGCCAGAGTATAAATGTTCTTCTCCTATTTATTATTATTATTTTTTCCAGCTCTTGAGGTGGCAGAGTCAAGCCTTATATATGGATTAATTAAAAGCCTTGTTAAGCCAACAAGAATGTACAAAGCATACCATCTACCTCACCCCTGGATGTGCTCGGGTGGCAAATAGGTGCAAATTTGAAAGCTATCCATCAGATGGGAACTACCGTGTTGATGTTCTCACTCAATGCTAGCCAGTCAATTTAGCAGGTGGGCCACAGATGTAGAGCGGGTCGTAGATAATTTCATGGCTAAGATGAACCAAAAAAGGCCCGATCGGATACGGAGGTGATCCGGAACTTCAGAACTTAAAACGGACGTTTCTCGCAAACCAGAATGATAAGATGAAGAGGATGGTCATTTGCGATAACATTAGATTTATTTTTCATAAAATAAACTCACACTTTCCTGAAATAGCCGTCAATAAACGTGATGAACCATGACGACCCTCTACCAGAAACTATAGGTGCCGACCCTCATACATCAGAATGCACATAATCAAGAACACATTTACATGTCTACTAGATTTAAAAGACAACATATATTATTTACATTATATACAATGCTCACATATACTCAAATCAAAACTTTTAAAATTTGAAATTAAACAACAGTCAGAAAGTATATTTATGCACCGCTCGCTCATGTGGCCTAGACCACATGCCACATACGTACAGACATAGAATCCACTATAGGCAGTGCACTCCACCCGATGAAGTGCTCCCGATCAACCTATAAAGGTTCTTGTTCCTTTGTGCTTTTATGACTACGAGTGCCCCCTTTGAAACTTTATGGACATGATCAAAACTGTTGAATCTGCACCAAGGTGCCTCGAGTACTCCAAGAGATATCAAGCTCTTCCTCATAAATCAAGCAAAGTATTCCAATCACATAATCAAGTCTAATCACAAACACTCCAAATTTAATGTGGAAAAACCCTTGCAGGAAAAGCCTATGGCACCAAGCAACATTAATGCACTATGAAAGCAGAAAATTACAAGAGATAGAGATTACCCGATTCGAACAAGCCTCAAATCTCCCCAAGCTATGCCATTTGAAATCCTTAAGAATGAATTTAGAAAACTTAGAACACCTTTCTATCACCTCAAAACCCAATTAAACCCGTATATATAGCTTCTATGAGAATCACAATTGAAATCGGAATCAAATCCCACACTTACGCAATTCTATGTGTGCACTTGATGGAACTCTCAATGGCAATTTGATGGCATCGGCAATCTGTTAATGGCATTGAAATCCTTCGATTGCATTGAGAAATCACTAAAACATTCTAACAAGAAAATATGATTTTTTTAGATTTTTCTAATGGCATCGGGCATAGGGCTGAAAGTCGGGCAGGTTCAACCCGACTAACCCGTGACCGACTCGACATTGGGTTGGGCTCGGGCAAGATTTATTGGGTTTGGTCTTGGGCTTGGGTTATATAAACACCAACCTGATAAAACTTAGGTTGGTATTGGGTTGAGGTCTCGGGTTGCCCGACCCAACCCAACCCGAACCCGATCGATATATAATTGAGTGTTGATCGTCTGTGTTGAAGGCATGGGAAATTCCAGTGCCGTCGGGTCTCATTAGTCCACATTATTTCCGATGACCCAAGCTAACAAGATATGCTAAATTTCTCTCTCCCAAATAGATTGCATGCTACACAACAAGGCTTTTAAAGGAGTAGTTGTCTTATATTTTAGCTTGTTTATTTAGAAAAAATGAAGTTCTTTATAATAAATAATTACATATATAATTAATAAAATCAAATGTACAAAAAATAAGACATGTATAGAAATATAATAGACTAATGTAATAACAAAAATATTAGCATGCATCCGCCCGACCAACCCAACCAACCCGACCAACCTGATCGAGACCGATTGGGTTGGGCTTGGGTTGAGAATTCTCAACCCGAGGATGGGTTGGTTTGGGTTAGGATTGAGGTATAGGAACCTTGGGTTGGGCTAGGGTTGAGCTCCAACCCGACCCAACCCGTCCGACTTTCAGCCCTAATTGGGTACTTATTCAATGACATCAAACTCTCCTCAAGGGCATTGAACTGCTCGTCGATGGCATCGAAAACTCTGTTACTCACAGTTTAAAACATCAGTAACACCATCTACCTCCTTTGTAGGCTCATGTTCAACAACCATCTATCTCCTTTGTAGGTTCATGTCCTAAAATGATATTTTGAATAGATGAACTACGTGAGTGACAGTGGGCCCCACGGAGACCCTGACAAGACCGTCCTTCTCTATCCTGGGGTAGTACTCAATCCGCGACCCTTTTCAACATACTTTTTATATGGGGTCACCTGTGATAGGGGCTGTGGGCCAATCAAATCCTGTCGTGTCAATTGCACAAAAAATAATCATATGTAACTGTTGGTGCAAAAAACTGATGCGTCCTCCTCCGCCCTACCTCCTGCACAAGAAGGAAACAAAGAAGACCCGGCTAGAGCCAGGGACCCTCCGATGCTTAAGTTAGTGATAGGATCATGAGGAAAGGTTTTTTAGGAGAGTTTTCTGCGTACCTATCACCTTAGAGATCTCGTGTATTTATAGGAATGGGAGGGCCCTGTCGTGCAAGGATTCTTCTCCTGATATCTCAGAGATTCGGTATCAATCCGTTTTTGGTCTCCATCCGATCCCGAGATCTTCGCGATCGGGGATCCTTTTACTAGATTTTTTGGGATGGTGTTCTCATTTACACCGTCTTTTCCTTGCTTGGCTCGGTCCCAACCGACTCTAATGATGAGTTAGTCTCGGCCAGCTTTAAGGATCAAGTTGCTCACCATCTGTCGGGTGAAATGGAACCGATCCGCAATCGATGTCCTTTCTTAATCCGATAGCCGACTATGTAATTGACCTAAATATGGGTCGGTTTTATGGTCGGTCGAGTGACTTCTCTCACTTCGGGTCTTAATCGACCTCTTGGGATGTTGCTGCCTCGTTTACCGAGTCAACTTTATACATCTTATATACTTTGCCTTGTGGCTCATGACTTTGTAAGTTTCGATGGGAATTCATTCCCCGAAACCCGAGCAAAGTCTCTCCTTTAGGCTTTTTGCTTACCTGCCTCGGTCAGGCTTATTGCCTCGGATCACCAGGCGGTGTCAGTAGAGTTAGTCCATTCCATAGCTGAGCCTTCGGACTTGTACCATTTTTTCCCCAACAGTAAGCCCCCCTACTCCTTGCATCAACATTGAGTCGGCTTGAGCTGGGACCGACTTTATGATGGGCCATTTAATGCTCGCAGGAGTCATATGTCATCTAGAGCATGCGACGGTTCGTCGATCGAGGTCGCACGAGCGGGCAGTCGTTAGAGCACTCTTTCCCGCTTATAGGCATTGGACGCGTGGCGATGGCGGCTGTTGCGTCATTTGAAATGCGCCACGTGTCAGGCGGGGGAGTCGAAGCGACCGTCGATTTGACTCCTCCTTAAATGCCCTAGCCACGTGGCGCAGCTACAAAAGGAGGAGAGGGACGCACATCTCCCATTTTCACGTGTCTTTCTTTCTCTATGATTTTCACTGCTCTCCCGTTTTCCGCCATTTTTTTGCTGTTTTCACCATTCATTTTTGACTTTCGTTTCCACGTTCACCTCCTTTTCATTCCTCTTCGCTATCTCCGGTGAGTTTGAACTCTCTCTCTCTCCCTTTCAATTTCAATTTCAATGGCAATGCACGGCTCCTCAAGCCCCCGGGAGGGAGTTTCCGGTGATGAGGGTGAAGCGAGGTGTCTCTGGGACGTCTCGGAATCACCTTAGTTGCTGGCGGAGATGGCTGTAGGTGCCAATACTGCATTTCAGCACTCTGAAAGTGTGGCTGGGTCCTCAGCGGAGTGTCCTATTTCTGCGGGTCCTTTCCGTGGAAGGGCGTCTCTGGCGACTGCCCCAGGTAGACCTAATCCTCCTGAGGAGGAATTGAAAGAAGAGGAGGAAGGAGGCCGAAGGAGCTAGTGAGTCGGTCCCTACCCGGAGATCAGCGAAAGCTGCTGAGTCGGTGGCCGAGGGAGGGGAGGTCGGAGATGAGCAGAGGGGTCCGGTTCCCTCGGTTTTAATCGAGGCAGATCCGGATAGAATTAGGGCTGGGTACCATGTCCCGGACTCGGTCACTATCTGCCTCCCTTTGCCGAGCGAATTACCCGACCGTCCCCCTGCTGGAATGATTGGTATTTTCCAAGTCGCTCTGCAATGCGACTTACGTTTGCCCCTCAAAGGAATAGATCGGGATCTGCTTTCCCGACTTCAGATAGCGCCCGGACAAATAGTTCCGAACGGGTGGAGGAACTTGTTCGGATGCTCGGTGCTGTGGGCTGAGACAGAGTAGCCCCCACTGACTATCGACGAGTTTCTCTCCATCTGTTTCAAGTACGGCCGAATCCGTAATAGCCCGGCTGGTACTTTCTGTGTGCTTGACGGAATAAGGGCGGACCTCTAATAACCGACCCACCTACCTCTAACAAGCACTGAAGAGATAAATGGTTCTGGGCGTGTGGCTGCTGGGAGACTGCCGAGCCAGGGCCCATCGAGTCTCATGTTCCTTGGTGTTCTCCCAAGCAGGTGACTCGGCGAATACTTTTTACTTTATCTTCTCGCACTATTACGTCTTTGAGTCTGACTGAATGCATTCCACAGATATCCCCGAGCGAAGGCCGAAACTCGGAGCTGGCGCTTTAGCTCGGATCAAGGATCTGAAGGTGTACTTTGCCTTGTGGCTCATGACTTTGTAAGTTTTGGTCGGGATTCATTCCCCGGAACTCAAGCTAAGTCTCTCCTTTAGGGCGTGTTTGATTTTACGGTGAAATGGTAAATGTCGTGTAGAAAAGTAATAATTACTTCCCATGCATTTACAACTTACCTGATTTGACCACTTACTTTTAGACACAAAAATCAAGAATATTACAAAATATCTGTGGGTCCCACTGTGATGCATTTCGATTATCCACACCGTTCATCCATTATTCCAGTTGAATTCATAGAATGAGTAAAAAATTGAGGCATATCCAATACTCAATTGGACCACGTCATACAAAAAAGGGGATCGAATACTTACTGTTAAAAACTTTGTAGGGCCACTGTTTCTTTTGGCGTGGGCCACTTGAGTGTTGGATCCGCTTCATTTTTTATCTCATGCTCCAAAATATTGTAATAAAATAGATGGATGGAATGGATATATCATACGCATTACCTGCAGTTCAAAAATTAAAATTTCATCTTTTGAACCAATTTTACAGGCACAAAGTCCTATGAATTTCCAAACGCAGTGAAAGCGTAATAATTACCATTTCCCTTGTATTTCCCATTCTTTGAAAAACAAATAGGCCCTTAGGCTTTTTGCTTACCTGCCTTGGTTGGGCTTATTGCCTCAGATCACCCGGGCGGTGTTAGTAGAGTTGGTCCATTCCACAGCCGAGCCTTCGGACTTGTACCATTTTTTTCCAACGGTAACTATGATGCATGCGTTCACACCACGCTCCATCTGCTACCATACCATGTGACCAACTTGATGTGTGGATCCTATTTGTCTGGTGGTATAGGACAGAGTACATGGTGGGCCCATTAGGAGCGTGGCTGGGATACTCTCCACGTGTGCCACGTTGGCACTTGTGGTGCCTGTCCCTTTAAATAGTACGATCAACCTGCGCTCGGTACGAGTACTATAAGGACGTGGGCCTCACACAATTTCTGTGAAGTGCTGTCTCAAGTCTCCACCCAACGCGTGGAACATATGCATGCTGATTAGAGACGTTGATTTGATGGGCCAATACCTCGATAACTCTGACCATCCTTTGGTGGTGTTAACATATCTTTTTAGGCTACTAATAAGGTGGCTACTACAGTCTGATCGTTTTGGGGGCTGGCCTATCCAAGTGGTGTCCCACCAAGCCAACGATCCTGATCATCCTACAAGATTGGCATACGTACGCACGGGCGTAGTAGCATTCCAAGACACGGTATCATGTAGAGGTGTACACGAGTCGAACCAGTCGAGCTTGTCACAGCTCAACTCGGCTCAGCCACTTGCCCACCCCAGGCTTGAACTCGGCTCGGCTCGTCTTGGTCCTCGAGCCTGACTGGCCAGCACAGCTCGGTTCGGTCAATAGCTCGGCTAGCTCGAGCTGAGTTCAAGCCAAGATTGAGCTGAGTTCACCTCTGCAGCATTTTCACATATGTATGGACTGCATCTCAAATTCTCACTATTTGTAAAATAGCAGCAACGATTTTTATAGGTATTTCATCAAACACCTTGTAGGCAACATGAAAATCAAGAAAAATGGGTATTTGTTTCACATGCATACCTTCCTTGCCACCAGCCAACACTTGGGTTATTTTCATCAAACAGTTGGTGAGCAACATCAATATCAAAGTAACTGAGTCACCGAACTGATTTGATCTGAGTCTGATTCGAGCTGGGTTTGATCCGAGTTGAGTTGAGCTTGAACTCGGTTTGATATTTTTTGGAGCTAAAAAAATTAGCTTCACTCATCTCGAACTTAATTTCAAACCGAATCGAATCAAGCTTTTTCGAGTCGAGTCAAGCGAGCTAATTGAGCTGATTCTGCTCGTGTACAACCCTAGTATACTGGGGTTTTCTATTTCCACAAGCTGGTAGCGGTTGGTCATCAGACCATAGGGCTACTGGTCCCCACCCTGTTGAGGGTAACCGTTACGGAAACGGATTGGCTACTCCCCCTGCCATGATGTATGTGTTTCATCCATTTTGTTCATCTATATCCCAAAAATGAGAGGGATATTAATCTCAGGTGGACCACACCACAGGAAAACAATAGTGATTGGATATCCACCATTAAAATCCTCCTAAGGCCCAATGTACTGTTTATTTGACATCCAATCTGTTGATTAGGTCATACAGAGCCAGATGAAAGGAAAAAACAAAGATCAGCTTGATCCCAAACTTTTATGGCCCCCAAAAAGTTTTTAATGATCGATGTTCATTTGACACTGTTTCCTGTAATGTGGTCCACTTAAGATTAGGATATACCTCATTTTTAGTCCCATACCATAAAATGATGTAGAAAAATAGATGGACAACATGGATGAAACGCATACATCATGGTAAGGCTCACGGAACACCGAACACTAGCCATTGGCTAGTGGCAGGGGGAACAGCCAATCCGTTTCCAACCGTTAACTCTATTTTTCTGTGGGTAGTTAATTAATATTCTTCCTGTGCATGACGATTGATACACGAGCACATAGAAATGGCACACATGGTGAATATTAACTCAAATTAAACAAATGTACGAATATTAACTCAAATTAAACATACCGAATTTTGGAATCTACCCAACCCAAGTCACTACGTGAAAAATGGAAAAAAATGACGGATTTCGAGACGGTTCTGGACCGTCTCTAAAATTGCTTGGTTTAAAGACGCTTTAGAGACGGCCGTAAACCGTCTCTAAAATTTTAGACGGCTCTTGACCGTCCCTAATAGTCTTAAAATGTTGCACGTCCAGAAATTATTTAAGACGGTTCTTAACCATCTTATTGCGGTCATCTGAGATGGTCAATGACCGTCCGTATTAGAGACGGTCCTGGATCGTCTTATATGTGGTAATTTGAGACGGTCATTGGCCGTCTACATTAGAGACGGTCATTGGCCGTCTTTTACTTGTAAAATGAGACTGTCAAAGACCGTCTCTATTAGAGACGGTCCTTAGCCGTCTTATAGCCATGCCAAAAACCGTCTCTATTAGAGACTGTGAAAGACCGTCTCTGTTACAGACTGTCAATAACCGTCCCTATTAAAGACTGTCAATGACCGTCTCTATTAGAGACAGTCCTTAGCCGTCTTATCGCCTTGTCAAAAACCGTCTCCATTAGAGACTGTCAACAACCGTCCCTATTAGAGACAGTCAATGACCGTCTCTAATAGAGACGGTCCTAAACCGTCTCTAATGCATCTTTGTAATACGAAAAATAATGAACAATGTTTAAGAAAAATTTAAATTTTGAAAAAAAAACTGTGATTTTATAAAAATCTAGATTTTGAAAAAAAAATTAAGAACTTTGAATAATGTTGATGATTTTGAAAAAAAAAAGATTTCGATAAAAAAATGATATTTTAAAAAAGAAAATTTAAAAAATTAAACAAAATTGTGAAAAAATTGACGAATTGTAAAAAGAAAATATTTTTTAAAAAGAAAATTAGATTTTGTATTTTGACAAGAAAAATTAAAAATTTATATAGCAAAAGTGAGATTTAAAAAATGATATTTTTAAAAAGAAAATTTAAAAAATTAAACAAATTTGTGAAAATTTTGACAAATTGTAAAAAAAAATATATATATTTTAAAAAAGAAAACTGAATTTTGTATTTTGACAAGAAAAATTGAAAAGTTAGATAACAAAAGTGAGATTTTGATGATGTGTTGTATATCATTGTCACCCCTATGTTTCTCCAACCCATTTTTAGGCCAGGTAATAATGTAAAAATGTTTTAGTTTTTTAAAAAATTTGTTGGTAAAAATGTGTGTGTGTGTGCGTGTGCGTGTGTATATAGTTTTTATATCATATGAATGGAAATTTATATATATATATAATTAAAGGTAATATTTAAATGATTTGTAATATCACATGAAAAAGAATATTGAAAAGTTTAGAAATTTTAACTGTGTTTAAGAAAAATTTTGAGAATAAAATAATGCTTTTGAAGAAAAAAATCAGCATTTTGAAATTTTTGAGGAAAAAAATTAAAATATGAGAAATAAAAATTCAAAATTTGTATTTTAAATTTGATGGATTTTCCTGATGGATGGAGTAGATGCTAGACACACAACCCAGTAGTGGACCTAGGGATCGTGTCCCTTCACAAATTTCTACATGGGAAGATCCTAAGCTTTCAATAACTATCCATAAGTTGATAATAAAGTAAAATAATTAAATGATTAAAGGTCAAATTATATCAATAAAAAATTAAATCCCATTGTGGTTTCTTAGAATAAAGGGGAATTTACTATTATGAGACGCGTTTTGTACTTTAGCCTGTGGGCTTGGATCATTAAAAAATGATCCAAGCCGTTCACATGATAGGTCTCACCTTAGATTGAGTGACCCAAAAATGAAATTTTTCCTATCATTGAAATATTTCAACAAGTTGATCATTCGACTCTTTTTCTTTATAGATTTTCTACTTTAACTTTTGAGTAATTAAATAGTTGAAATATTTCAATCTAGAAGTATTTTTGAACATCCTGTCTAAGGTGAATCACGTTGTCTAAATGATTTGGGTTATCATAAAGGACCCTAGTCCTACATTCCTTCGCTTTCATTCCTCATTAGATTTGTGGTCCCCCACACACATTTTTTCTCAAACCCGTGGGTTACCCTTTTAGAGTTGTGCATAAATCCAAATGAGAGAAATTTTCAACCCGACACTTCTCATGATTGCTTGCTGGCTCTTCCATCACCCCATATCTTCTCCTTTTTTGGTTGAGTAGAGAAAAGTGTATTTGGGGTTGTGCCATCAAAAAATTAATGTTTGTATTCTTTAAAAAATTCTTGTAAATTATATATTCATTCTTTAGCTTCATTAATGTATTTGGAACATTAAAAAAATCATGTTATGTGACCGAGTTGATTAAAGAGAGCTTTTTTTTTTTTGAAAACCACGTATGCCGCCAGCATCTGCCACCCTCTCCTTACAACGATAATGGCTGCCGCAGAGAGAGGTGGAGGTGTTGGTTGTGATGGAGACGAAGTGTAAGGCCGGGATCTTGGAGATGAAGAGACATAGAAGACCAGCAGAGATGCCGGCTATGGCCTCCATGGCTATATCTCCCAGAAATACAGGTAAGGGTATATAAAATCCCCAATTATTGGATTCCAATCCAAGCTCTGGAAACTGGATCTTGTAATCCCTAATTGTGTGATTTAAATCCCTAATCCATGAATGAATATATGGGATTAAGGATCTGAAATCCCTAATTGTAATTTGGAATTGGGGATGGGGATCTGAAATTCCCAATTTGGGATTTGGGATTTGAAATCCCTAGCCGTATTTGGGTTTTCTGTGGTGAGGTCCACTACATATTTTTATCTGCCTCATTCTTTGGGTCATGCCCTAAAATAATATCTCAAAATGGATCGACGGTGTGGATACAACACATACATCATAGTGGGGCCCAATATATGATTATGAATGTTTTAAGGAAACCCTTCTCCATTACATTTAAGTGAGTTACTCGTTACTCTTACCAGAGTAAACTCTATGGGGTCCACCGTTATTTATTTATTTTATCCACTCCATTCATCCATGTTAACAGAAAATTTGAGGTCTAAAGAACAAAAAGGAAGCATATCCAAAGCTCAAGTGGACCATACCACAGGAAATAGTGTGATTGATCGAACCTCAACCATTTAAAATTTCTTGGAGGCCATAGAAGTTTTTGATCAAGCTGATGTTTGTGTTTTCTATTCATTCATATATTTTTGATATTATGAACAACCTTTAACTGTTTTTGGACAATCTAATCAGTTCAAATTGAAGAGTAAATAACTTCAGATGTTTAAATCAAAATTCACTCAAATTGTTGATCAATCTTGTTTGCCCAATATCTTTCTCATATGTAGTATGATTGAGGCGAGTAACCGTTTTTGGATGTTGGTCGGTGCTCTATGGGTCCCACCATGATGTATGTGTTTCATCCATGCCGTCCATCCATTTTTACAAATCATATTAGGGCCTGATACCAAAAATGAGAGGGATATAAATCTCAAGTGGACCACACCACATGAAAAAATAGTGATTGGATATCCACCATTAAAACCCTCCTAAGGTCCATTGTACTTTTTAGTTGACATCCTATCTGTTGATTAGGTCATACATGCCCAGATGAAGGGAAAAAAAATATCAGATTGATCCATAACTTTATATGGCCCCCAAAAGGTATTTAATGGTCGACGCTCATTCAACACTGTTTCCTATAATGTGGTCCAGTTGAGATTGGGATATACCTCATTTTTTTTTTTGTCTCATACCATAAAATGAAATGAAAAATAGATGGATGGCAAGGATGAAACATGCACATACATCATGGTGGGGCCCACAGAGAACCGTCCACGTGACCCATGACCGCTCGTGAGAGAGACTTGAAGTCTCTCTCACTCTGTCCTCTCTCACTCTCACTCTCGCGCCCTCTCTCACTCTCTCGCTCTCTGTCCTCTCTCTCTCTCTCTCTCTCTCTCTCTCTCTCTCTCTCTCTCTCTCTCTCTCTCTCTCAGATGGACGACGTGGACGAAGTGGACCATACCATAGGAAACAGTGAGAATAATGATTTCCACCGTTGAAATCTTCCTATGGCCTACAGTGATTTTTATTTGTCATCCAACCTGTTCAATAGATCACAAATACATGGATGAAAGGAAAACTAAAATATCAACTTGATCCAAAACTTAAATGGCCTCCCAAATTCTTTTAATGGTAGACGTTCAATTTATATATTTCCTATGATGCGGTCCACTTCAGATTTTTATAGGCTTCATTTTTGAGCTTATGTAATAAAATTTTATGTTAAAATGGATGGATGGAGTGGATAAAATGAAAAAATCATTTTTTGTCTCATAGGATTTACTCTGTACGCTTGGGAATGGATTGACTACTCCCCCTCACACCAGCCAATGACTGGTGGTTAGTGCTCTATGACTCCCATCATGATGTATGTGTTTCATCCATGCCATCCATATATTTTTACAGATAATTTTACAATATGAGACCAAAAATAAGATATATGCAAATCTCAAGTGGACCACATTACAGGAAACAGTGTTGAATGAGCATCGACCATTAAAAATATGATCAATAGCCATAAAAGTTTTGGATCAAGTTGATTTTTGTTTTTTCCCTTCATCTGGTCCTGTATGACCAAATCAACAGATTGGATGTCAAATAAACAGTACAGTGGGCCTTAGGAGGATTTTAATGGTGGATATCCAATCACTATTGTTCTCATGTGGTGTGGACCACCTGAGATTTATATCCCTCTAATTTTTGGCATAAAGCCCTAATATGATTTTTAAAAATGGATGGACGGCATGGATGAAACACATACATCACGGTGGGGTCCACAGAGCACCGTCCAGTCTCGCCCAAAATTGGGTGCGCGCTCAAAACAGAGGCGCGCCCAAACCTAGCCATTTTCCCTCGCTGCCCTCCCTCTCTCTCCCTCTCTCTCAGTACCCTTGCCCTCCGAGCGCCATCATCTGGCTCTCTCTCTCACCCTCTTCCTCTCCCATGATCTCTCTCCTTCTCAATCTCAGATCTCTCTCTCCTTCTCCCTCTCCCTCTCGATCTCTCTTGCGATATGCTTCTCTCCCTCTCTCTCTCTCTTGCGATCTGCTTCTCTCTCTCTTCTCTCTCTCTCTCTCTTCTCTCTCTCTCTCTCTCTCTCTCTCTCTCTCTCTCTCTCTCTCTCTCTGACTCTCGATTTGCACGTATGTACCCGCATCCACCGGCCGCTAAAACCTACCGCATCTTTGGTCATCAACGACAATAGAAAGTTGTTGAGCTCCCACCTGCTGCCAATCTGAGAAGGTGATGTTGCATTTTGATTTTTAGTCTTCATTTTGGTTATGAATCTCTATTTGGATGACTGGATCATGGAAAGTTGTTTTGAGGATTTTTGCATGTAAGGTGTATGTTGATATGCTTGTGAGAATACCAGATTTGGTTTGTGATTTGATTGGAAGCCCATGAGGACCCCCACCTGATGCAAATGTTTTATGCCCACTGACCACCTGCTGTATGCAGCTGGGCCTTATTTCAAGTTTCTACAGCTAACTCCTTGACAATCAAATCATTTTCATCCTTTTGAATGTTTTGAATGAGATCAAATTATCAACTGTCTATCTATTCCTGCAAAACTATAAGGATCTAGTGATATTTGAGAATGAAGGATTTGTTTGAGAACAGGTGTCAACACCATGCTCCAGTTCTACACAGATGACACTGCAGGCCGCAAGATGACACCCAACACCATCCTCATCATGATAAGAAACTCTGATTTTGAGTTTGTGAGGAACTCTGATTTTGTGTTATGCTTAGTCTGAAATCATTTGTGTTATGCTTAGTCTGAAATCATTCTTTCAACAGAACTTTCACCGGAAAGAACAAAGAAACACAGATTATAATCTAGTGAGTTTTGTTAATTCTTATTACCTTTCAAAAAAAAAAAAAAAAACACTGTGGTGGGAACAAGTCAGTTATGTTGAAAGAATGGCGATGGAACCTTAAAGTTTCCTGGTGGGCTGCCTGCATACCAAAATTGGATGCTTAAAAAGTTAGTCAACTGTCCACATTCATCGCTACAGGATTGGCCCATCTGATTCATGGACTGGCCTGATTTTGGGTACAATAGCTCATGTACCCATGTGGAACCTGCATAATGAACGGCCCAAATTCATTTAAGGCCTCTCACACTGGAGTATGTGACCTGCAGTATCCAGGTGTGTGAATTGCATGTTTCATCAACAAATTACAAAGATCAGGATCCTTCATTCTCAAAGATCTGATTTTATATTTTATATTTTATTTTTATTCTTTTTAAGTGATAGGCTGATTCTACCCTCTGAATGTAGACCACTCACTATTTTACCTTTAACCAGCCATTTCGTAGCTATCAGTTGGATGGTTAGGATTGCTTGATCAATGTATTTTTTTTTATAGATATGCTCCATCCACAATGTGCCCCACAATTTCGATGGTCTGGATAGTTGTACATGAGTGCCACAGTTGAGGAGGATGAGATACCACCATTTTTTTTTTTACATAGTGTGCTTATCACATGAGTCTAGCCCATGAGTGATGATTTACAGTGTACCGCAGTATGGTAATTTACCGAACTCTTGAGAAATAGAGAAATAGGTGATTTTATTCCAAAACAGAACAGGACAAAAAACTCATTTAAAATATAAGAAGGAACATATTTTATTCCTACAGATCCTAAAAAGTAAAAAAAAAACAGCCTTCCAATTATTTTATTTGTGAGTTGAACCATAGAAAAAAAAAAAAAACAGCCTTCCAAATATATCCCACAGCTACAAACAGGTCCATTATATGAACAACTTGGATCATTGAAATATGACCTTGGATTCAAATTGTCAGTTAAGATTTGGATTTGACTCATCTTTTGGCTCATGCTATGAACTGAGCTGGACAAATGGATGGACATTGTGGATATAAATTAGATACATCATGATGGGATTGGGGTCTTTTGGCTTATGCTATAGACTTAGCTGGAAAATTGGATGGACATTGTGAATATAAATTAGATACATCATGATGGAATTGGGGTCTTTTGGCCCATGCTATAAACTTAGTTGGAAAAATGGATGGACGTGTGCAATATGCAAGTAACTAATTCCTCAACAGTGAGTTATGACTGATTTACAAAATGGTTGTTACTTGTTAGGGATGTTTCACTATCAATTATTTTATTAAAATAGATGGCTATAGTTAGAATTAATGAATGAGTAGGATTAGTTCTTTTTCATTGGAAAAGGTGTGAGGGATTTTCCTAGGAGCGCAACAATCCTTTGCTCAAAGTGATCCCTCTAGATTGAGGAGAGATTCCAAATCCATCCTTTTTTTCTTCTTTTCTCTTTCCATCCCCAATTCTTCAACCAACAAATCACTCTTCATTTTATAGCTTTTAGACATCTGTCCTGCATCCTTCCTGACCTGTCTAATGTGCATGTAGCGTGCATGCAAATCAATCCAACAATCCTAACAAATAAATGGTTAGAAAGAAAAAAGGACAATGGTGCAAATTCAAAATGCAAAAGAAATGTTTCAGATTGTCTAATCAGTACAATTTCTGAGATATATGCTCCATCCACAAACAATTTGGAGTCTCTGATAGTCTGGATTGACATGCATGTATACCACATGTATGCTGGATGTGTCACCACCACCCACTTAATACAGTTGTGGAAATGCAAAGCAAAGTCTTAACCATTTCTTTAGCACAATGAAGTGCCTTCACCAAATTGGCTACGCCTCAAGGATATAACATTGAGGTCAGGGGTTTAGACTTCAAGCTAATCTATCAAAAACATTTTCTAGCACATTAATCCAAATCTCTAGAAAGGGGTTAATAATTCAATGCTGATAAAGAAGAATGCAGATGTGAAGAAGTAGAAAGATCTGTGAAGGTACGCTTTTCAATGGTTTGTGACTATAGACATGGCCCTCATTTTCCACCATTTCCTGAATGGTGGTAATTTATCCACCATACATATGGCATAAATGTATGTCAACCCAGACTGTCGAAATCATTGACCTGGTTGTGGATGGAGTACAGTCAAGCCACACTGAAAACAGGCGACATGAAGAATCCAATTTGCAATCAGCAAACAGACCACTATGAAGAAAATGGTCAGTGGTCTAAATTCAATGGCCAATGTCAGATGGTAAAGGGTTTCCAATCAATTTATTCTTGGGACATGCTCCATTGACAATGAGGCCATGTTGATGGCCAATGAGCCACCACCTTTATAGCCTGTGAATGCAAACAGGGGAATGCAACCAGTTTGTATCGACAAGTCATTTGCAACTGTTTGGGAAGCAGGGGATGCTGCAGCAAAATGTTTGCATTTTCTTTTCCCTTATCGACAAGGGAGTACACCTTTTTTTTTTTTTTCAAAAAGACAAATAGAGGGAAAGAGTTTGCCTCTGATGTGATGTTTCAAATGGCAATTTTGGAGGGAAAAAGATTTCCCTTTGTGGGATTGCAATCCAAACAGTTGCAAATGCATATATAAAATTTTTTTTTTTTAAAGCATTTTCCGAGACTTCTTCTTAGCAAAACAAACAGGTGCAAAGGATTTACTTACCCTAGCACTGGTGTCAGTTTACCTCCCACTTATGTTTATGTTTTTTCTTTCACTTGCATTCCCCTAGTTTACCTTCAATTGAAACAGGCCCTAAAGAGATGGTGAAAAATGGGTGTAGTAGTCTAAACTTTCTCCTTTTCTTTTCATTTTTTTCTTCTTTTTTTCTTTTTACCTTTTTATTAGCAACAAGGAGACTAGTCAAGTACAAAACAAAACCAGCTACGAAGGATCAAATGACATACAGAAATGAAAATAAACAAATCCTACCCCATTTTGAGCTCCTTCATATCCATACGATATTCACCAGCACTTTTTTTCTGTTGCCCCCTTTTCTTCTTTTGCTGCTCATACCTATATTTGCTGTAAAAATAGGAATTGAGTGTTTAGATACTCCACTTCTATCGACATAACCAAATGGCAAACTAGGCTGAGAAAGAACTATATTAAACTTCTAAGACAGCCAATCATAATTCATGAATAGTATTTGATAGTCCGGTAAAGTGTGACTGAAGATGTTCTCCTCACACATTGTTGATGCATGACTGATGACCTGCTTTACGTATTACCAAACAAGTATTTTGCAATATCAGTATTCACATCAAAATTCCAAAAACTTTCTGTGTATTAAAATACAGAAAGTGCTTGTGCAACAAATCCTTGAACAACTATGTAGCATGTAGCTTACGCTATGTAGTGTAGCTTAGCCTTATCGCTACGTAGCTCATGAAAATTGCTTGAGTTGTGTAGCATACGCAACATGATAATTTGCATATGCTATTCGCTACAAAGACTAGGCTACATGCTATGTAGCTTACATTACAAATTATTTTTCACTACATTAAAATCAATAAATGTTTTCAATGATTTATTACATTTTTCTATTTTCAATCAAAATTAGTTAATCTTTTCAATGCTTTTAGTAAAATAATACAAGTAACTAATTCATGGCTTGGTTTTATTTTCAATTCTCCTTGGCAATATGCAAGTAACTAATTCCTTAACCATCTCATGGCCAACATCAATTTAAGTCAGCATAAACCTTTGGATCCTCTTTTTGAAAGGTATATTCACTCTAATCCAACTCCCAAGCCTGCAAATAAATTCAGCCCACAAATGTATTTCTTGCAATATTTCAAAATCTGAATGATATTTGTTACATTGCTGACAGTAACATTGTTTTCTAATATGTGCCACCAAAAAATTTGTTTATATAAAAAAAATTTCCATTTGATTTTTTTTGTATGGATGCATCATGCATGGTTTTATGATAAAACACATGTATGTATAAAACAAATTATTTGTTCCAAACATGACATTTATGATAAAATAAATTATTTGTTCCAAACAGGACATTTATCAAAGGAGCACTATCAGGTGATATTTAAGATTTTCATTATAAATAGATTAAGAGCCAATGATAATATAAGTAGACTTGCAGCAAAAAATAAAGATATTGTTTTTTTTCAAAACATGGAAAGACTAATCAGTCCTACTTCTTGTAACTTCAGCCACTGCTTCAAATGGAGGGACTGCACAAAGATTTGGTTAGGGAGACTACTGATGGTGAACTAGCAGCTGCAACAAATATGAGAGCTACAAAGGTGAAAAGAAACATAAGGCAGTCGGTAAGATAAGATAGATTGACAGTACTTGTTTCAATTTTCTTGGATGGATGATGAATGTATGTGGGAATGTAAATGAAAATAAAAAACTTATAATATATATATATATATATATATATATGTTATCAATGGAGGATACCTTGTTTAGGGGGACATGAAATTCTTGTAGCTTATGGTATGGTGCCCCAATATTGGTTGTATGTTACTAGTATGTAGTAGATAATACTAGGTTCAATAGTAGATAATACTAGAGAATCCCTAAACCTAAACCTACACCTAATCCTAATCTACTCCTTAACCTAAACCTAAATCCATACACAAACCCAAACCCGAACCCGATTTCCTAAACCTAAACCTTAACCTATTCTCAATTCCCTAAACCGTAACCTATAACCTATACTTATAACCTAAACCTAAACCTATAACCTCAACCTGTAACCTTAACCTAAACGTAAAACCTAAACCTAAACCCAAACCCGATCCCGAGCCCAAATCTGAATCCCTAAACCCTTAGCCTAAACCTAAAACCCAAACGTAAACCTGATCTCGAACCCGAACCCAATTTCCTATACCTAAACCTTAACGTATTCTCAAATCCCTAAACCTAAACCTACACCTAATCCTAATCTCAACTCTCTAAGCTAAACCTAAACCTAAACTTGAAAACCCAAAACTAAACCCAAACTCGAACCCGAACCCGATCCCGATTTCCTAAACCTAAACTTATGACCTTAACCTAAACCTATTCTCAAATCCCAAAACCTGTAATCTAAACCTAAACCTATCACCTATAACCAAAACCAAAACCTATAACCAAAGCCAAAGCCTAAACCTAAACTCGAACCCATTCTCAAATCCCATAACCTATAACCTAAACCTAAACCTTAACCTAAACCAAAACCTATAACCTAAACTAAAACCAAAACCAAAACCTATAACCTAAACTCGAACCCAAACCCGAATCCGAATTCCTAAACCCATAACCTAAACATATAAACCTTAACCTATAACCTAACCGAAACCTATACTTATAACGTAAAACTATTCTCAAATCCCAAAACCTATAACCTAAACCCGAATCCAAACTCGAACCCGAACCCGAATTCTTAAACATTAACCTAAACATATAACCTATAACTTAAGCCTATACCTAAACCTAAAACCTTACTTATAACCTAAAACTATTCTCAAATCCCAAAACCTATAACCTAAACCCGAACCCGAACCCGAATTCCTAAACCTTAACCAAAACATATAACCTATAACCGATAACCTAAGCCTATAACTTAAACCAAAAGCTAAACCTATAACCTAATCCTAAACCTATAACCTAAACTCAAATCCCTAAACCTAAACCTACACCTAATTCTAATCTCAACTCCTTATCCTAAACCTAAACCTAAACTTGAAAACCCAAACCTAAACGCGATCCCGAACTCGAACACGATTTCCTAAACCTATACCTTAACCTATTCTCAATTCCCTAAACCTATAGCTTATAACCTAAACCTAAACCTTAACCTAAACCTAAACCTAAACCTTAACCTATTCTCAAATTCCTAAACCTAAACCTACACCAAATCCTAATCTAAACTCCCTAACCTAAACCTAAACCTAAACTTGAAAACCCAAACCTAAACCCGATCCCTGAACCCGAACCCGATTTCCTAAACTTAAACCTACAACTAATCCTAATCTCAACTCCCTAGCCTAAACCTAACTTGAAAACCCAAACCTAAACCCGATCCCTAACCCGAACCCAATTTCCTAAACCTAAACCTTAACCTATTCTCAATTCCCTAAACCTTAACCTATAACCTAAACCTAAACCTATAACCTACAATTATAACCTAAACCTAAGACCTATAACCTAAATGTATTCTCAAATCAAATCCCTAAACCTAACCTACACCTAATCCTAATCTCAACACCCTAACCTAAACCTAAACCTAAACTTGAAAACCCAAACCTAAACCCGATCCCGAACCCGAACCCGATTCCCTAAACCTAAACCTTAACCTATTCTCAATTCCTTAAACCTATAGCTTATAACCTAAACCTAAACCTAAACCAAAACCAAAACCTATGACCTAAAACCTAAATGTATTCTCAAATCTCTAAACCTAAACCTACACCTAATCCTAATCTCAACTCCCTGACCTAAACCTAAACCTAAACTTGAAAACCCAAACCTAAAACTTGATCTCGAACCCGAACCCGATTTTCTAAACCTAAACCTTAACCTATTCTCAAATCCCTAGACCTACACCTACACCTAATCCTAATCTAAACTCCCTAACCTAAACCTAAACATAAACTTGAAAACCCAAACCTAAACCCAATCCCGAACCCGAACCCGAATTCCTAAACCAAAACCTTAACTTATTTTCAAATCCCTAAACCTAAACCTACACCTAATCTTAATCTCAACTCCCTAGCTTGAAAACCCAAACCTAAAACCCTATCCCGAACCCGAACCCAATTTCCTAAACCTAAACCTTAACCTATTCTCAAATCCCTAAACCTAAACCTACACCTAATCCTAATCTAAACTACTCTCTAACCTAAACCTAAACCTAAACTTGAAAACCCAAACCTAAACCCAATCCCGAACCCGAACTAGAATTCTTAAACCTAAACCTTAACCTATTTTCAAATCCCTAAACCTAAACCTAATCCTAATCTCAACTCCCTAACCTAAACTTAAACCTAAACTTGAAAATCCAAACCTAAACCCGATCCCGAACCCGAACCCGATTTCCTAAACCTAAACCTTAACCTATTCTCAATTCCCTAAACCTATAGCTTATAACCTAAACCTAAACCTTAACCTTAACCTAAACCTAAACCTAAACCTGAACCTATAACCTGTAACCTAAATATATTCTCAAATCCCTAAACCTACAGCTACACCTAATCCTAATCTCAACTCCCTAACCTAAACCCAAACCTAAACTGAAAACCCCAAACCCAAACCTAAACCGATCCCGAACCCGAACCCGATTTCCTAAACCTAAACCTTAACCTATTCTCAATTCCCTAAACCTATAGCTTATAACCTAAACCTTAACCTAAACCTAAACCTTAACCTATTCTCAAATTCCTGAACCTACACCTACACCTAATCCTAATTTAAACTCCTTAACCTAAACCTAAACCTAAACTTGAAAACCCAAACCTAAACCCGATCCCGAACCCGAACCCGATTTCCTAAACCTAAACCTTAACTTATTCTCAAATCCCTAAACCTAAACCTAATCCTAATCTAAACTCCCTAACCTAAACCTAAACCTAAACTTGAAAACCCAAGCCTAAACCCAATCTCGAACCCGAACCCGAATTCTTAAACCTAAACCTTAACCTATTCTCAAATCCCTAAACCTACACCTACACCTAATCCTAATCTCAACTCCCTAACCTAAACCTAAACCTAAACTTGAAAACCCAAACCTAAACCCGTTCCCGAACCCGAACCCGATTTCCTAAACCTAAACCTTAACCTATTCTCAATTCCCTAAACCTATAGCTTATAACCTAACCTAAACCTAAACTTATTTATATGTATTATGCGTGGATGAATGTAATGTGAATAAGATTGTTTGTGTTTGGATGGATGTAGTTTATGTTTGGATGGATTTATGTAGTTCGGGTTTAGATGGATGTGAATGTGATGAAATGTGGATAAGATTGTTTTTTTACTTATGAAGTTAAACTTATATGTATTATGCGTGGATGAATGTAATGTGGATAAGATTGTGTGTTTGGATGGATTTACGTAGTTTGGGTTTAGATGGATGTGAATGTGAATGTGATGAAATATATTGTATAACAGGTGTATATCAAGAAGATTGTGTGTTTGGATGGATTTACGTAGTTGGGGTTTAGATGGATGTGAATGTGATGAAATATATTGTTTAACAGGTGTATATCAGGAAGATTGTGTGAGTTTGGGTTTAGATGGATGTGAACGTGAATGTGAATGTGATAAAATATATTGTATAATAGGTGTATATCAAGATGTGAATGTGAATGTGATGAAATATATTGTATAACAGGTGTATATCAGGATGTGAATGTGAATGTGAATGTGATGAAATATATTGATATAACAGGTGTATATCAGGATGTGAATGTGAATGTGATGAAATATATTGTATAACAGGTGTATTTCAGGATGTGAATGTGATGAAATATATTGTATAACAGGTGTATATCAGGATGTGAATGTGATGAAATATAGTATAACAGGTGTATATCAGGATGTGAATGTGATGAAATATATTGTATAACAGGTGTATATCAGGATGTGAATGTGAATGTGAATGTGATGAAATATATTGTATAACAGGTGTATTTCAGGATGTGAATGTGATGAAATATATTGTATAACAGGTGTATATCAGGATGTGAATGTGAATGTGAATGTGATGAAATATATTGTATAACAGGTGTATATCAGGAAGAATATTGTAACAGGTCAAATTTGAAATTTCCTAAGGGTGATAAGAGACGGCCCATAGCAGTCCTTTTAAAGGACAGTCTATGACTGTCCTTTTAAAGGACGGTCTATAACCGTCCTTTGAAAGCTCATATGAGATGGTCCATGACAGTCCTTTTTAAGGACTGTCCATGACCGTCCGTTTAAAGGATGGTCTATCGCCGTCCTTTAAAGGCCCATAAGAGGCGGTTCATGACAGTCTTTTTTAAGGACGATCCATGACAGTCCTTTTAAAGGACGGTCCATGACTGTCCTTGTTGGGCTCATAAGAGACGGTTTATGACAGTCCATTTTAAGGACGGTCTATGACCGTCTTTTTTTCGTCAATAAGAATGACGATTTTTAACCGTCCTTTAAGTAATAGGACACGTCAAAATTTGACTGCTTATGCGACGGTCCATGACCGTCCTTTTTGGTCATTTGAGACGGTTTTGGACCGTCCTTTCGTTGTTTTGGCGTAGTGACTTGGGGTTGGGTGGCTAAAGTAGCTCATCCTACTCCAAAATCATATATGGTACGTCGAATAACTCATCCCGGATTGCGAGATAGACCCGATTTAAGGTCCTGATGATCCGAATCACTTCCGCTTGCAAGTTGCAATCGAGCCTTTTCTGGTCCATCTTGGCCATGAAATTATCCGTGAACCGCTCTACATCAGTCCCCTCCACTTCAAAAGAACTCGTCCTCGAGTTCTTGTCCTGTTTCAGTTCATGATACTCGGTCAGGTCCGTGACGTTGAAAGTACACGAGATCTCCATGTCATCCAAAAGAATAACAACGTACGCATTGTCATTGATCTTTCGAAGGATCAGTATTGGCCCAATCTTCTTATTTTTCAATTTGTTGTATGTCCCAGTCGAAAATCTCTCCTTGCGTAGATGGACCATAACTTGGTCGCCCACCTCGAACACATTTTGTCGCCGATGTTTGTCGGACTGAAGAATGCGAGGCAGCCTTCCAGCAGCTCAAGCAATACCTAAGACTGCCACCCTTGCTCTCTAAACCTAAGCTAGGAAAAACTCTGTTGTTATACTTAGTTGTATCCGACATAGCAGTTAGCTTGGCGTTGATCAGAGAGCATGAGAGAAAGCAGTTCCTAATCTATTACGTCAGCAAAGCTCTGGTCCCTACAGACACGAGATATCCTATGTTGGAAAAGTTGGCTCTGGCTTTGGTTATATCTTCCCGACGCCTACAGCCATATTTCCAAGCTCATACAATCATTGATCTAATCGACCAACCACTACGTCGAGTCCTCTAAAAACCTGAAGCTTCGGGCCGGCTGACTAAGTGGGCGATCGAATTAAGTGATTTCAACATCAAATTCCAGCCACGGGCCGCAAGCAAAGGTTAAGCAGTGGTCGACTTCATTGTCGAGCTAACTTGTTTTCTCGAGGAAGATCCGACCAAGGACATATCTACAACTGACCTATCCAGGCCAGAACTCGCTCAGAAATCATTGAACTATCTGACTCACAGGTTGTTCCCGACCCACCCAAGTGGACGTTATACGTTGATGGCTCATCAAATTCTAAAGCAAGCGGGGCCGGGATAGTCCTAGAGACTCCTAACCATACATGTATGCAATATGCCTTGAGATTTGGATTTCAAGCCACAAACAATACGGCGGAATACGAGGTCTTGCTCATCGGAATCAAATTAGCAGCAAACATGGGGGCTCAACATCTCAAAGTCTTCAGCGACTCACCGTTGGTCGTCAACCAAATAGCTAATTCTTATCAAGCCAAAAAAGCGCGCATGAAAGCCTACCTCTAAGAACCAAAGAACTAATCAGAAACTTTCAGAAATACAACGTCACCCTAATTCCACGGGCCAAGAATTCAAAAGTTGATATGTTGGCAAAACTCGCTACAGTAGACGAGGATGAAATCCCGAGATCCATCCCGATCAAATTTCTGGCCAAGCCAAGCATCAATGAATCCGAGCTCGTAGTCGTGCTTTCGGTCAGCTCGGAATCAACCTGGATGGACCCGATCATCAAGTATCTCGAGAACGATGAGCTACAGAGGATCGAACGGAAGCACGACGAATGAATATCAAAGTTGCCCGATATACCATGCTCAACAATATACTTTACAAGAAAGGATTCTACCTTCCTTACCTGAAGTGTGTCCAACCAGAAGAAGCAGAGTACGTCTTAAGGGAAATCCATGAAGGAATCTGCGAAAACCACTCTGGAGGGCGAGCGTTAGCACACTAGGTTATTCGACAAGGTTACTACTGGCCAACCATCCAGCATGATGCACAAAAGCTCGTCCAGAGATGTGACAAGTGTCAGAGATTTGCAAATGTACATCGGCAACTGCCAGAAGAGCTCACCCCTATGGTCGGGTCATGGTTGTTTGCTCAGTGGGAGATCGATATTATCGATCTGCTCCTCATGGGTAAAGGTCAGACCAAGTTTGTCATCGTGGCCCTCAACTATTTCACCAAATGGGCAGAAGCAAAACCATTGGTAAAGATAACCGAGTAAAGGATCACAGACTTTGTTTGGAAGAATATTATATGCAAGTTCGGGATTCCTCGGACCATCATCTCTGATAACGGGAAATAATTAGATAATAAGCAGTATCAGGAGATGTGCAAGAACCTCAGAATTCGCAATGTCTACTCGTCACCACGACATCCACAGGAGAATGGGTAGGTCGAGGCAGTTAATAAGAACATCAAGCATCATCTCCGTACCAAGCTCAAGAACACTAAAGGAGCGTGGGCTGAAGAAGTCCCAAAAGTCCTCTGGGCATATCGAACTACTGCCCGAACAACTATCATGGAGACCCCTTTCTCTTTAGCATATGGAACAGAGGCAATCACTCCTGTAAAGATCGGACTACATACAACCCGGACAGACTCATTCGATGAACAAGCCAATACCGAGCTTATGGCCCTCAATCTCGACCTCCTTGAGGAACAAAGGGAACAAGCTCGAACTCGGACCATCGTTCGCCAACAGCAGGTATCGTACTTCTATAATGCACGGGTCAAGGTCAGAAGGTTTCGAGTTGAAGATTTGGTTCTTTGGAAGACGTTCCAGAATACCTGGGAGATAGGATCAGGAACCTTAGATCCGAACTAGGAAGGACCCTATGTAATATCAACCACAAGCCGACCAGGTTCGTATCGACTAGAGGATCTGACTGGCCAACTGCTCCCACACCCATGGAACGCCGAGCATTTAAAGATCTATTACCCCTAAATTAGGTTGGTACGATGCTCATTATGTATTACTCGGCTTTGAATTATAATAAAGCTTCGACATGCTATCCGATCAATTCCCAACTGAGATCTGATCAGTGAATGATTTGGATCCGATAGTTGAACGAACTATGTCCAAGCTAACTGGATTGGATAGGTTTCAATGATTCCCCGAGCAATAACTGACTGATGCCCAAGTTACGACTTAGGCTCAGTCTGACCTACTCATATGAAATAAAAGACGATCTACTCAACTCAGAAATTCAGAATTCAAGAAAATAAAGTATTTTCATTGATAAGGCGCAGAGGGCATGATTACATCAGTTATATCCCAGAAAAATACATGTACATCGATCTACAAATGACTGGAGTGCTTGAAGCCAAAAAAAAAAAAGGCATAGGCGAGCAGCGCTTGAAGTGCTTGAAGCTGAAAAAGGAAAAGGTAAAGCAGGATGAAGGAAATACTGATCTGCAAAAGAAGCCGAGCCTCAAGCCTCAGAAGGTTGCTCGGGAGCTGCCTCAGGAGCCGCTTCATCGACCGACCTATCGGAACTCGACTCTGGCTCATCAGCGGAGAGATCGAGCTCTGGGAAGGTCTCCTTCATCGCTCTCACACACTCGGCGTCCTTCCAGGAACGCCTGAGACGACTCGAACTCCTGGACAGCCTCCTTCCGAGCCAAAGCAATCACAACCTTGGTCTCCTTCCTGAGCTTCTCCAGCTTCGCCTCGGTCTCAACGAGTCGAGTGTGGCACTCATCATGCCAACCCTTGACTTCCTCCAGCCGCACAACTACCTCACGCTTCTCAGCGAAAGATGCTTCAAGAGTCGTCTTTGCAGTCTTTAACTCGGCTTCTGTAGTCGAAGCTCGAGCCTCCAACTAGACCGTCTTTTGCTCGGCCTCCTCCGCCCGATCACATATCCAAGCAAACTTGACGCACACCTTCAATATGCACAGGGTGAACTACAAAGAAAAGAAAAAAGGGTGAAGACAAGCAACTAGAAATGGAAGTCAAATCAGCTTCGGACGATGTACTTACTCTAAGAAGGCTAGTCAACACATGCGCAAGATCCGTTTCCATGGGAGAGTCGAACAAGCTGACGAACTCCTCCTCAGATGTATGACGGTCTACCCAAGGGAGGATCTCCTCCACGGTCCGGTAAAGGCTCCCCCGCCTCTCTTTAGCCTCCTCACTCTCCGAAGCCCGAAGCTCGACAGGAAGCTCAGAAGCCCCTTGAATCTCAGCGGGGGCAACACTTTCTGGAACAACTGTTTCCTCCGCTCCAGAGGAGGTCTCTACCTCTATGCCCTCTCCCTCAACCTCCAGGACGACTAGGCAAGAGGAGTCGGCCTTCCCCTTGGTCTTAGAGGAGGTCTTCTGTTTCTTCTTCTTCGGCGCCGCCAACTCATCTCGAGGGGGCGCACGAACCTTTTTGGGAGGATAGATGAAGGGTCGAGCTTCAGGCATCTCTGCGTCAATGCGCAAGAACAACATGTCAGAAAAGTTCTTAAGAAAATTCTAAGTTGTGGAGCTCAGTTGAATATCTTACCCAAGCTCTTAGCAGTGAGTACTGAGTCCAAGCCCGACTTAAGGAGTAGCTCGGGCTGGAGAAGTACTCTCTAAGACCTCTTATCCCCGTCAATCGCTCGCATATCCCCGATCCGAGCGAGCGACGCGCTATTGAGCAATGGAGGATACTTGGGAATAGCTACAACAAAAAACACATATTACAAGGTTAGATGACAGTAAAAACCGACCAACTAAAGGACGAACGACTACTACAGCAAAAATACTGACCTGGGTCGAAGAAAGCTCGGAGGACCAGGGGCTGAGTTGATTCTAGCTCAGTCGTCTCCCAGCACTCAGAGGCCCAGAACCATTTGTCCCTCCAATTTTTATTGGAGGTCGGAGGGTCGGTTATAAGGGCCCCACCAGGCAGAGAAGTAATACCAGTCGGGCTGTAGCTTATTCGACTTTAATTAACTAGTACAGGTGGAGGAACTCGTCCACAGAGAGCTCGGGCTGGTCTAGGTCGGCCCACAGGATCGCGCAGCCGATCAAGGCCCTCCACCCGTTCGGTTTCATCTGTCCATGGGTTAAGCCTAGGCTAGCTAGCAGACCCCTAACCGCCCCCTGTAGAGAAAGCCACAGTCCGCACTAAAGGGCGACTTGGAAGATCGCGATGGCCAGAGGTCGGTCCGGAAGCTCTTCCGACGAAGCCGAAGAACTTCAAACTCGAGGACGTGGTATCCAAGCCTGATCCGGGGTAGCTCCTCCTCAACAAGATCGAGGACACTGGACCCCTCGGTCCCTCCTCATCATCGGACTCTTCCGGGTCCACCTCGCCAGAAGGGTCGCACCCTACAGCCATCAGCTCCTTCGCCGGAGATATACTCGGTGCCCTAGGCACGAGCATTGGCCTCTGCACTGGGGACAGATTCAACGCCCTAACCATGGGCATCGGCCTCTGTGCTGGAGACCTTTCTAATGCCCTCGGCAACAACAACCGAAATCGACGTCCGCCATCATCACCAGCGGCGACGGTGAGTTCGACATTACCCTATGGTGACTACTCGCCCCACTATTGCCACCAGAGACCCCCTCTCGCGAGCTCAATGAGCTTGACGTGGTGATTTTTACGAGTAAAATTACTCGAAAATAGAAAAATAAAAGGAGGAGTGGGAGATGGAGCTCACCGGGGAGAGAACGGGCAAGTCTTCGGCATGATTGCGGAAGAAAACGGACACCGGAAATCACCCAGAAAAGAAGAGAAAGACGAAGGGGAAAGAAGCATAAATGCAAAAGGAAAGACCCTAGGGTTAGGGCTTCCCTTATATAGCAATGCCACATGGCAGTCATTAAAGACGCCCATCAATGCAAGTCGTACGTCGAGCCCTCGACTACCCCAACTCGACACGTGGTGCGACCCCATGTACTACTCGACCCCGATATCGAGAACGATGCCATGCGTCACGACCTCGTTAGTCCATCGTCGAAAAGAAGGCTTGGCGCCCTACGTGACTTCGAGCCACGAAACAACACGTCATGATTACAGACTGACATGCTTCTACTACCGCGGTAGCCTCCATACCTAGCATTTATGACAATACGACTCGACCTAGTCCACGCATAACCCGACCTAACTATAGCCAGCTTACTTTCCGAACCTCCATGGATCTGCTCGAAAAGTAAGGGGGGCTCATTGTTGGGAAAAAAATTGATAAGTCGATAAGTCGATAAGTCAGCTTATAGAATAGACCAACTCTACTGAACCAGCATGGGCCCAGTAAAACCTGAGCCTGATAAGGCGTCTACATCCAGAAACAGGCCGACCTTCAAGCAGGTCGAGGCAACTGTAAGGCTACTCAAGAACACGGCTACGAGCCCAATCGAATAGCCGTGTTCATAGGGCGTCTTGATAGGTCGGTTATAGATCGACCATAGGTCGACCCCAAATCGATTACTATCCAGCCATAGATCGGCCAACATTCGGTTACAGGTCGGCGACGTCCCCGATAAGGTCAAAAACTGTTAGCGCCCAGCTGAAGGGGACACAGATCCGCCTACCCAACCGTCGGTCGAAGATGGTGAATGCTGATATGTCAAGTAGATCGGTATCGCTTATTCCTGAGTCCTCACCCGCCTATGGGAGATGACCTAAATCCGAGCTACAGATTCGAGGAATCTCTTAACATCCCGAGGATCTCTCCCAAGATCTTTGGAGGATAAGATTTGTAACACCCCATACTTTTCAGTACTCGGGTGTTACCATGACGACCTAAATTAGAATTACAAACTCAATTTAGTGATTTTGTAAGCAACGGTAAACTCATTTTAATTGTATATGTATTACAATACAAAATAATTTTATAATCATTGGTAATAATTCATATATTACTTAGATTATACAAATTATGTATACTATTTATTTTACATTATTTAAGCTATATATAAAATAAATTGTATGACAGCACATTTTCATATAATTGACATATATTGACTAATATTTACATTTTGTAATTTAAACTAAACATTAATTGTATTATACCACATATATGAAATATACATCACTCAGAATAATCAATATTTACATGAATATAAATGAAAAAAATACGTACATACACATATACATGATATTTCAAATTAAATACGTTATTAATTTATAAATAATTACTAATATAAAATATAAAATAATACCATGTGCTATAAGTTGTATATATGTATATAAAATATACCATATTATATACTAATGTAGTTATCATTTCAAAATATGTGTTATCTTTATACTAATATTGAAACTAATGGACGGACCAGATTTCACTTAAGACCACCATGAGTCGCGAAGACCACCAGTCGGACACTAAATTGGTGCGTATGGCCCACCTAAGCCTTGAACCTACCCCATTCTTTAGGCCAGACCCTAGGTCAGGCTGACAAAACTGATGAACGGTGTGGATTGGGCAGGAGCCTCGTTGTGGACCCCACTGGTGATGCATGTGCACCACCTACACGTGCACCCATGGAGCACCAAGCCGCTGGCACGGTCAGATAGGCGCTGATCCGTGCCTGCCCCAAAGAGGAATGCGTTTCCCTCCTCCTTTTTTTTAAAAAAATTTCCGTCAGGCCGCGAACTGAGCCTGTTCTCAATGAGTTATGGCCCACCACCTTAGGTCCCATGTTTGATCTAAACCGTCCATATTGAAGAGGGCCAAAAACCCTACAATCTAGAAATAGTTTCAGCCGTTGGATTGCACGTGTGTGCACACAAATCCAGCCACAAATCAGGCCTACAAAACCCACTGTTTTCCAAAAACGGAAAACGTCTTGCTGGCTGCCAACTTGACGATCCATGTACGCCCTCAGCCTCGAATCTCAGCCGTTGGAATGAGCCTATCTCGGCCATCCGTTGATGGTTCGCACGGATGGGAGACCAATGCAAGAAAACCACTGTTTGGCCCACGGTTTTGAGAAAACCGGACAGTGGGATTCAATCCGGGCCGCACACTCTTCATCCGACGGTCTCAGATGGTTTAGGGCATCAAAACAGAGAGGTTATATTGCAACGGGATCGCTGCTCTACTCCTTGCAGCCGCGCCTCCAAAATCACTTGTTTTCTTCAAGCTCAAACCCATCGCAAGAACCAGTTCGAAGCTTCAAAAATAATGGTCAGGAAGCATGCTGGGATCGAGAAGAATCGATCCTACGGAGCGGATAGAAGCCAAGTGCATCAGATTTGGATCTGCCATTGACGGCTGACCCATCTTCTCTACCGGACTGCGCTGATTCAGTCCGAGTCTAGGCCGAGTCCGAGTTCGGTTGGGCCTTCCGGAACGCTGAATCAAGGAGGGAAGAACAAAAACAGAAAGAAGAAGAAGAAAGAAAGAAAAGAAAGAAAGAAGAAAAGAGAAGAAGGAGAGAAATAGAAGAAGAAACAGAGATAGAGGTGGGAGAGAAAGTGCTACTAGTGCCACTGGACCGAGCTCTATTTGCATTCGGGAAGATCCAAGCTCGATTCAGGTTAGTTTGGAAAAAAAATAAATAAATAAATAAATAAAGAGAGAGAGAGAGAGAGAGAGAGAGAGAGAGAGAGAGAGCAACGTTCTCTGCAGCCGTTCTTCTCAATGCCAACTGCCGTCAGCAACAGCAAGTTCTGTGAGTCCCCTTTGATGTCGTCCATCAGTGTAGATCCCACCTTGAAGATGTGTATGTCTACATGCAGACGCTGCTGGACAGTGGAGACTAACATCCACCGTTGAAACTTCTCTGGCCGCTGGGCCGTTCATGGGAGGCCCACGGCCTGGCCCACCTCTGATGTATTACATATCCACGCCATCCATCTATGTGGACCACACTAGGGTTGTCCATCTGGGCTCAAAATGCCCTCAGATGGGCCACGAGTGGAGTGAAAACACCACAGGTGGGCTGCACCTGAGATAAATCTCAGTGGGCCTCACCATAACTCATGTGGGCCGCACTCGGGCAGCAAGCGAGCTGCCATGCTAGGCCAAAAGCTGGTCCGGTCTAGCCCAAAAATCTGGGCCATCTATGGCAGCAACATTGAGCCACAACCGGGCCCAGTTTGGACTACAACTAGGCAACCCACCTTGAGGTGGGGTTGTATCCATACCGTCCAGCCAGTACAGAGATCAGTTTATGGTATTGCAACCGGGATGTGACAGATCTAAATTTCATGTGAATCCCACCCTGATGTGGTGTTGAATCCACTCCATGCATCCATGGGTCCCACGTGTGGCCACCATGATTTATGTATTCTATATCTCCACCGTCCACTTGATTGGAACGGTGGGATGCCATCGTGATGCATGTGTTTTACAGCCTCACCGTCCATCTGGACGGTGCCGTGTGGGCCAACCATGACGTACTTACCTTGTAGCAACTTGGTGATAACTGGTGGGCCCATACCCCACAGGCCGGCCCCTTTGAAAACATCATAATAGGCTAGCCCCTTTGGAAACGATGTAGTGGGCCAAGAAGAGCCCAATCTGGTGCTCCTATGCATAGCTACTGGACCAGAAAAATGGCCCAGTCCATGAGTTGACGGGGAGAATGCATGAGTGAGCCAACTCCCTTTGAATTTCATGTTAAATCATATCTAACAATGTTATTATTTACTAAATCCCTATTTAATTGGTAGCGGTTCAAATCTCATGTGTATAGATCCTCTTGCTTGAACTCACTCAAGTCCAAGACATTTTAGTGTGGGTGCTGAGTAGAGCTTGTGCACATTGGAGTGATTCAAATTGATGTCATCTTGAATTGACCAAGGTGAGGACTCACCCTTTGAGCTTCCCACTTGATTTCATCAATCTAGATATAGATGATGACATGATTCCCTTAACTAAGTTACTTACTTTACATTCGAATATGCTAATTTGTTGTATAGTTAATTTGTGTGTTGGACGATAAATGTTCCTTTAAATTATAACATGCGTGAATGATTCGATGATAACATGCTATCCTTTATTGTATACGTATTAATTTATTTATATGCTACCACTTGTGCTTGAATGATGAACTGAATGGAACATACCTTGGACTTATGATCTTGCGGTCCACATTTGCCCTTTTTTGGCTTGGATGTGTCATTGGTGCCCTTTGTGGCTTATTGGTTACATTTACACATCCGTTGTTTCCTAGCCATCTTGCGGAGTTCAGTCGTACCCTGATTTTCGGGTGGAGTTGCAGTTCGCTTAGCGATTTTCTAGCCATCTTACGGAGTTCACGTACGACATGATTTTCGGGTGGTCTAGGGTTTGTATGTTAATTGTCTCTTCATCTGCGTGTCAGTCGTACCTTGATTTCCGGGTGGAGCTGAGTTCGCTTAGCGATTTACTAACCATCTTGCGGAGTTCACGTACGACATGATTCCCAGGTGAAGTGGGGGTTTAAAGGGTGATTTTCTATTCCCCTTGCAAATTTCACTTGTACCATGATTTCTGGGTGGAGCTGAAGTTCGCTTAGCGATTTACTAGCCATCTTGCGGAGTTCACGTACAATGTGATTTCGGGCGCAATAGAAAATCGTATGTTTGATTTGTTTGGATATCTGGTCATGTTTCCCTGCATTGCAACTGCCATTATATTTCGCTTATGATGGAATTCCACTGATTGGATTGACTTTCTTAACATGAGCATAATTATGAAATGTCCTGTTTAGTGTATCTAATTTCATGACTTGTAATCTACATTGGATTATGAATGACGAGTGCGTAATCTTAGAGGGTGCTCCTCACTGCGATAGCCATTGACGCTATCAAACCGTAACAGTTGATGCAGGTATAGAGCGAGTCAATGTTGTTCACTGAGTTGCTAGAGCAGACTGGATAGCTGAGGAGCTAGGCGGGGTCCCTGCGGCCCATATTGAGCTTCATCACTCGTTGATCTATTCCTTTTTTTACTTATATGAACTTTGTTATTTGAGATTGTATAAGTCCTGTATGGGCGCTACATTTGGAATTTTGGAATGATCGGAATATTTTTATACAATGCATGGTTTATTCTATCTTCGTTGCTGTTAACTCTGATTAATGATAAACGGTTCAAATTTACACTGATTTTTATAAGCTAACACTCGGGTTTTTGGGAAACGGGTTATATACTCGGGTCCTGAAAACACGGGGCGTTACAAGATTAGATCCTGATAATCCTGATAACTTTAGAATTAAACCGGTGATCTCGTAAAGATCCCGGATCCGAGCAGATCTCTAGGATATCAGGGAAGAGTCCTCACACCATTGTATTCCCTTCTCTCTCTATATATATAGAGGTGCCTCCAACCATCCAAGGTACGCTCATTCTTACCCTAGCACTCGACTGGTGTCTCTTTTCTGGAGATCCTACCCTACAATAAAAGACCTCGTCCCTGACTTAGGCATCGGAGAGTCCCTTGCACTAGTCAGGGTCTCATTTGTTCTCTTTCACTTGTGTAGGTTTAGGAGGGTCAACCATGGAGGGTCTGCCGAAAAACTGCGTCAACAACTATAGCATAGCATGAATAGCTTTCTTATTCTAATGAGTTCACACCTATTTAGTCATCTTTAGGGCCAACAATAAGATTGATAAACCATGTGCTACTCACTTAACTGAGGCATCCTTTTGCAATAAGCCCTAATTAAGAGATTAAAAGAGGGGGCAAAGGGAGAACAATAACCCTAACAACCGAAAGGGTGGTGTCCAAAAGCTAGGAAAGGGCAAGGCGCAATCGCAAGAGAGAGAATCTATTGGCATTGTGGGAAGCTTGACCATTTCAAGAGTGTTTTCGCGCTCAACAAACAACTTGTTCATAAGGCAAATGCAGATGAACGAAAAGCTCAAGATAAAAAGTGAAGGGATGAAGAGGCTTGCAGGACTCAAAGTTGAGTACAATGAGGATAGAAGCACGGTAGCCACATGGTGATGCTAGAGTCCTTGGGATGTAATCAGCATCAGGGGTTGGATTTTGATGATGTTATTTTGGTGAGTTGAATCACAAATCCATAATAGATATCTAAATATAGGGTTCATGAACTTTGATAAAGACTCGTAATGAGATGTCATATGGGATGTTTGAAGAAGATGGAATTGATAATCTGATTATCACTTCATATGAAAAGATTGATTCACTACATATGTCAAGATCCTTAATAAAGGATGTTTACCCTAGTCATGTACTTGATAGTAGTAGTTTAAATCTTAAAATTTACATGAGTTACATAAAACATATATTAAGATGGAAGTACCCTTATATTCCATGTGGGTTCATTGACCTGATTGAGTGAGCATGTAATCCTAGAACAAAGCATCACACATGCTTCATTAATATTTCATCATAAACTTGGCTTGAATTATATTAGGTTGCTCCTTAGTACTCTAAAGCAGCCATTATGTTATCTTGTCTAGATATTCCTTAAAATGCATGATATGTGTATATGTCATGGTATCTCACCCATTTCCTAATGATGGGGCTTAAGATGTTTATCGCAGTGGATGTGATATGTTATCATACTCGTGGTAGGTCACCACATATAAGATGGTTCAAGGCATCACTCCTTCTCACTAGTAATGGGGAAGGATGCCTTCAAGTAGGGTTGTCAACGGGCCTGATTAGGACCGGCCAAGCTCTCTCTAAGTATGGCCTACATTGTTCAACATAGACCCAAACTCAGCCCCTTCCCGTGACAGATCAAAATAATCCAACTCGAATCCGGCCCAAAATGTTTAAGCTAAGATTGAGCTCGAGCTCAAGCCCAATCTAAGTTTTCTTGTTAGGCCCATCACAAAATTCAGCCTAAGTTATTTCTAAACAAACACAACACACACTGAGAGAGAGAGAGAGATGAGAGAGAGAGAGAGAGAGACGAGGAGACGAGCTCGAGAGAGAGAGGAGGAGAGAGGAGAGAGAGAGAGATGATGAGAGAGAGGAGAGAGAGAGAGAGAGGAGAGAGAGGAGAGAGAGAGAGAGAGCGAGGAGAGATGAGAGAGAGAGAGAGAGAGAGAGAGGAGATGAGAGGAGAGAGAGAGATGAGGAGAGAGAGAGAGAGAGAGAGGAGAGAGAGAGAGATGAGGAGAGGCGTGGATTGTTGGATCGAGGAGGCATGGGTTGTTGGAGAGAGAGATAGGAGGCGTGAGTTTTTTAGAGAGAGCAAGGCATGGGATTTTTATATTCTTATATTATAAAATTGCCCTTTCAAACCTCAATTGGCCAAATTGCGTCGGATTCAGGCAAGACTGACAGGCTGTTGTACACGATCCGAACTTGACCTGACTGAAAACTGGGCTTGAATTTCAAGCCCAAGCCCAAGCCCGGCCCTCGGACCTGATACTCCACCCCAAGTCTAACTTGAGGTGGTCCCAACTTAAAAGCCCAGCAGGCCAACCCAGACCGGAAAGTTTGATCCACTACTAATATCCTCAAGTGAAATGAGAAAGTATGGTTCTTGACATTTATGATTAAAAGGAAAGTTATGTACATTGTACATTGCATAAGATGAGATGTATAGACGTCTTATTCAATGGGAGAAAGTAAGACACCATGAATACCTAGTTATAGATTTCACATATGAGGTAACTGATATGTGGATATTGTATTTGTGCACTTGAGTAATATTTCATATAGTGAATTTTCTCATCACTCTTATAATAATGTTGTCAAGCATTGTGTGTACAATACACGTTAGTTCCATGATTATTTAGATCCATGGCTTGTGAATGTTTCCTTCTTCAAGATCATGGCATCCTTGAGTGAATTTCAGTTTGTTTGATGAACGGCTCGGATCACATGATTAAATGCACAATGAATGGATAATGGTGGAATGTGTTGCACAATTTGCATGGTTTCCTGTTGTGATTAATCCGTGCACGTGATTGTGCCAATAACCATTAGAGCTTACATGCTTGCGTACTTTCTCCCAACCTTATGTTATGATCCTCGGTATTACTATGATGGGATGAAGTCCCACTCGACATGTGCACTTAAGTTTAAGTACAGTTTACGCAAGTGGGAGTTTGTTGGTATTAATCTTACCATTGATTTTATGATATTCACTGCAGATGATGATGACCATGGATCATTTTTGGACATGGTATTAATGTCATAACCAATGTGTGGGTATGCCTTAAAACATACAAGTAGATCAGATAAAGAAGAGGGATTCCTCTAGCTATCCCTAGGGACTTAAGATTCAACACAACAGCCATGGGCCAAGGAAAGTTGTGTTCCATGGATCTTAGTACACTATTGTTTCATAACCGCCTAGCAGGTTGTAGGACAAACTTGCGGTTGTTATTTTTATATGATCGATCCTCTGTGAGGAAATGGGTGACGAATGAGGATGGATAGTCTCCACCATCGGGTTTGATGATGTGTCGTTGTGTTTGTGCCCTACCCTATATAGGAGTGTTAGTATTTATGGTAATGGAATCATGGTATTAGACCAGTTGAAGACTTACATTGGATGATTACTTCAAGTCATCAAACTCATCATGCTTGATCCATATTGCCTTATGTATGTACTAGCTTTTAAGTAATCCTTAAACTTGAGAATGTAATGAGCATTCAAGTTTATGATATAATATGTTTTAACATGCCTCATCAAGTCAATTGCAATAACTCATATGAAAGTGTTGTTAGGTTCATGCCTTAGGATGCAATTGAGGTGCATATGATCAATCATACAAGAGATCCACTAGCTGAGATTCGATGGATTGAATCATCATGTGGTTTTTATTAATATCAATACCTCAAAAGCTTTAACTTATTTTACAAATGCTTTTAACCATTGACATCTTATTTTAATCATTGAATATCTTCATCACACTTGATAATTTCAACAATTAGGATCTTCTAATATATCACTTGATTTGCATGAGAATTAGATCGATGATGAATAACTATGTTGAGTAAAGGGATAAAGTCAATTTGGGTGCAAGGTTAACAGGATTCCAGACTTAGATGTAGTGGGGTATTATACCCAAGCCTGTATGGTGGTAAAGTACCACACTAGTAACTCTTCCTAAAACCCTAACTCCTTATAAATAAGTTCTTATCCCAGAGGGAGAGTATATAGAGAACGAGAGAGCTTTAGACACCTATGCCCCCTAGGGTGTCACTGCTTAAAGATAGAAATGGAAAAAAAAAAAAAAATGAGATCAAGAAGAGAGATTGCTACTCTCCTCCTCTTGCCCCCATCCATACGTCCACTCGTGTGGAATCCACTGAGCGTGCGTCTCTCAAGTGCATCCCAAACCCCATTTTACGGTTTGCATGTTCGCATGGTTGAAACAGAAAGAGAGAATAGATGTTTTCTATTAAGAAATGACTACATGTATGCCCTTACCCAAAAGCGTTTCATGCATTAACCGACCATATTACTTCAACATTTTTTTTTCACTTGAATTCTAGTTTCCCTAAGAGTATGAAAAACATTTCCAATAAAAGTTGCACAAATGTTACCAATCACTAGAAAATAATAAGTTCAAGAAAAGTCTTACACTAATAAACTTATCTCTTGAAATGGGCTTCATCAACATATCTTCTACATGATCATTGGTGTGATCTTCTATAATGAAATATACACATCTTCTACAATGTCATGAACAAAGTGATGTTGCACATCAATGTGCTTGGTTCAGGAATGAAATATTAGATTTGTTTTTCTCTAAGTATAACATACTCTGATTGTCACAATTAATCTTTGCAACTTTCTTCTTGAATTTTAATTATTCTTGCAATCATTTCCACCAAATATCTTCCCCACATGCTCGTATAACTGACATGCACTCTACTTTCATAGTAAATAAAGTCACCCCTAACTGCAATATTCACATCTAACTACTTGCACTACTAGCTAAAGAGAATGTAACCTGTGATAGAGCTTCTTGCATCACAATTTTTTACACAATCTGCATCCATAAACTCAAACAACTCTAAATTTTGACCACCATAACAAATAACTATCTCAGAAGTACTCTTTAAGTGACGAACGATCAACTTCACCACAATTCAATGATCTCTAACTGAGTTTGTCATGTATATATTGTCTGCTTCTATTACCTATGCAATTTCTAATTTAGTGCATGCCAAGGTAAACATAAGACTTTTTATCACCGATGATTATAGTACTTGGGATACATCTGCCTTTTTTGCTTTTGTGCTAGGACACTAATCTAAAATAGCTTGAAATCAACCAATAATGGAGTACTGACTTGATTAAAATTCCCCATATTGCAGCAACACAGAATTGTCCCAATACAACACGAGTTATCCAAACTTTCCAATTCCTTCAACATAGAGCGCTTATAATAACCATTTTGTAAGGTAAAATAATTTAGTACATCGTTCATCAAATTATCCAAAACAAGGCATCGATATCAAAGAACAAAGTACGTGCAACAGTAACAGTGGAAGACCTAAAATACATTTCTTGATGTCTAACTATATTATGTATTTACCAACACTTCATTGCTCGATGTGTAATGGCATAGTGACATTTCATTTACATCTTTCAAGGTTAAACTAGATATGCATTAAGTAATTCATGAGCCTGTGTTTACACCCAATATTGTCAATTGCAATTGCACATATGCATATGCGATCGGATATGCTCATATATGTGAAAAGATTGCATATGCCATGCTGGCAAGTATACCATGGCATACTTTGTCATGCAATCACATATGTGAGTATGCATATGCGATCACATATTGCCCTGCAATCAGAAATATTATCAGTGGGACTTTTCTTTTCTTTTCTTTTTTAATTTCAGCCTCTCTCTCTCTCTCTCTCTCTTCAAAGTTTTTAATAATTAATTCTCACTTAATGTAGCTTGTAGATTATCTTAAAATTCATGTAAATATAATATAAGTAATTAAATATATAATTTAATGAAACATTCAAACAACAATGAAATAAGTAAAATATGTTATCCAATCACTTTTACTAATTAGGTAATTTCTTCCTTAACTTTTTATAAATTTTTTATTTTTCTTTTTTTAGTTTTTTTTTTTTCAAGAAAAAAAATAATAAAAGAGAAGAAAAAGTGATTATGCAATCGCATATGCAAACAGCATATGCGGATTGCATTCAATCGCATATGTGTTTTGACAACATTGTTTATACCTTTTATGCCCTTTCACAAATATATAATTTCACGAATCAATCGTCTCATAATACTCAACTTACAAAATATCACTACAACAAAATAGGCCTTTCCCGGCGGTCAAAAACCGCCGGCAAAGGTCCGAAAAACTGCCAGTAAAGGGTTCACTGGCGGTCTGGCAATTGCCGGCAAAGGCTCGGTCGGTAAAGGTGTTGCCGACGGCCTGCACCTTTTACTGGCGGTTTTACAGGCCGCCCCTAAATTGTCATTAGCTACGGATAAAATCCGTAGCCATAGAAGCTATGGTTACTGACAATCCGTATCCATTGCAATTTTTGTCATTTCAATTTTTCATGCCCACTCTCACCACCGGGAAAAAAAAAAAAAAACGATTACGGGTAGATCAGTAATGTGCACAAATATAAATGTATAAAGCACACAAGAACTTAATTCAAAATATTTTTTTGTATAGAATAATTGTAAGCAATCCTTAGTTTTCATCTGATGAACTGCTAGAACCTAGTGTGTTAAAGCAAAAGAAAAAGTGTAAAAAGATCTCTCTATACCACCTTATTTACAATGTTGCAGGTGAAAGAACTACTCTAATAATACAACCCAGGCCCACTTAATCCTGTCTCAAAGCATACGGAAAAAAAAAAGAAGAACTCCTTGGTTTCCTTCTTTGTAGCCTCCTTTCCCTTTGCTGCCTTCATTTTAAGGAAAATTTTTCCTATAAGAATAAAAATATAAATTTGCAGCAGTCAATAAAATAGCAGAGCCCAAACAAGAACTCCAATTTGGGGATAACTTCCCAGACTTCCTGTCCTCAACAAACAAATTGAGATGTGCCAAGTCTACTTTGCCTCTTATTTAATGTTTTCTTCTCTTTTTTTTTGCAATTTTCTTTAGCCTGATTAATAACATTCAACAATTATGAGAGAGAGAGCAGAGCATAGCAGAAAAACGAAGTAAAAGTAGTGCTAAAAGAATGCTTACTTTCATAAGACCATAAAGGTCAGAAGACTCAAGACAAGCATTCTTGTACATATGGATAGACCAGCCAAATGCAAATAAATCACATGACAGCCAAATGAAGATATACTCACGATTAATGCATAGAATTCACTGAAATACGATAAAAAATTAAACCATAGAAACTGAAGTTTTAAGTATCATCTGAAAAGGAGGAAATAACCTTGGACTAAGACTGATCCATAACAAAGTTAAACCCAAGCAACATCTGAACCTACCATATTCTCTTTCTCGTGGATCAAGCAATAGTTGTTGGGCCTTTGCCAATGTTGTTCACAAGTCAATAGTTGATTGTCAATGAATGTGTTTTGTATTCTGCCTCGATGAGATGGTGCGTTTTAAATTGGAAGTTCACTCGCGCGAGTTCACTTTCAAGATCAGTTCCAGCAAGCTGGAACATTCGCTGCCACACGTGCAGATATGCAACATCCAATCCGTTGATTAGGTGAGCCCAAAAGTGTAGATTCCATGTGCAAAATAAAAGATTGCCGCTAATCAATGAAAAAATTAACATAAAAATTTTCAGCTATAGCAAAGAGAACAATGTGAATAGGAAGTTACAGTCTGTTACATGTGTTGCGGTTTACCTTTTGCTGGGTGAAACTGTAGGCACTACCTTTCCAAAAACTAATGAGGAATATCATATATTAATGGAAAGCCACCTAATCTTCATGGATTTCAATGACCCTTTTAATACTATCGATCAAAGACAAAAGATCTGTTGCAAATTACCAATCTGCTTTCTGCAAAACATATGCATCTCTTCCTATAAAGATCAGGAAATACATACAACAGATGATTTTGGAGTGTTTGCGTCTTAACAGATAGATGATAAAGGTAAATTCATCTTTTAATTGGAGAAAGGAATATTGGAGTAAACCTTTGACAAATTCAGGTTCAAAGACATCCCACTGGCCAAAGGGAAAGCCAACTCCCCATCGATTGCTTCCGGGGAACCAATATATGATCCGCCTAACCAACTTGCCTGAACAAGTTTGATAAGAGAAACTGTGAAATATGAACGACATGTTAAAGACTTCAGAGAGCTTAATAGCGTCGGCAATGAAAGGAACCAAGAAAAGTTGCACTAACGAGATCATGGAGTTCTGTTTCAAAGAAAGCAACATCACTTTCAACCCCTACACGGTCGTCTAGTGAAATTATAGAAAGCTCATCTTCATCTGCAACAAACTCAAGGGTTAACCAGCCATCAACAGAATAGTTGCAGCCAAAAAAGAAAGGGTAGAGAGTTCATGGAGACAGATTTTTCTGAAGTTCAAATACCTGAAATTTCAATTTCAGCTTTACTTGAATCAATAAGAACCTTCCCACTATCAAATGGATTGGGCAACAGTACGTAGCAATAGAGAAAATCTTTCTTATCAAAAAGTACAAAAAAAAAAGATGAAAAGATTAACACCAGTCTAAACAGCTAACATACCTTGGTTAATGTCAATGATGTCCTTGTTACCAATGATTGCCATTGTTTCCAAGGGACTCGTTTCTTCTGTCGATCTTTGGTGAGCTGTGTAGCAGTAAAAGGCATCAGCACCAGTATTTCGGAGTCCTTCAACAGGTTCAGGCCCTCGATGATATTGAGGTTCACCACCTGTGAGCGGAGGTTCTCTGCTTTGCTCCTTAATGACCTTGTTTAGTTTATGATAGCAGTAGGCCTGAATCAAGTTTCAGACCTTGTTTAGTTTAGTTTAGTTTTATTAATATTATCATTATCATTTTTGGAAGGTAGTTTCATGGCAAGTTGATTCAGATGATCAATTATCTTGCTGATCTGATCTTATAACTAGCTGGTTCATTTACATCAATTGTATGGCTAAAGTGAAAAATAATCAAATTCATCTAGCAATCATAAGAGGGGGAAAAAATCACATTAAACTCACTTGATCAATGAGGAGCTTCCAGTTTGATGAGCCTCAGCAATGGCCGATGTTCACTTACCTGGAATGCACCAGACTGTTGGATTGGTTGGGATCAGAACTCATCACTGAAACGGGACAGGTTTTGGCTGCGACTGAAACTCCTCAGTGAATGGGTCAGTTCAGTAAAAACACAAGAATACCATTTTATTAAGAACATGCAAGTTCACCAGGCTAAAGAAAACACATCTCTGTTCATGTTGCCTTTCAACCATCACATGATTAGAAGCGAACAAATCATCATAACGAAATGAAAAATTAATGAAAAAAAAAAATAAACAAATCACATAATTACCAAAATATGAAAACCAAATTCACATCATTAAGCAAACAAAATTTTCTGTTTCAGTAGAAATTGCTTTTTGTTTATCTTAATCATCTTTCGGTCGACCAAATTGAAATCACTGGAAGAGCTTACCAAAGAAGGATCTTTCATCATGTTCTGTTGCCCCGTAGATGCTGAATCCTTGGATGCATGCAGTCGTTGCAACCGATAATCAGTTTCAGGTCGACGACAGATTTTTCTTAGTGGTACTATTTCCTACAATAAAAAAGAGAGGAAACAAGTATTGAATAACTGCCTCAAGACTACAAGGTTACCAAATGGAATTTTGGTTAAGCATATGTAGCAAAACAATCAGCATCATGATACTCCCCAATATGTGTAACTGTCTTTCTTTAATGATGATGATGAACAAGAGATGCACACCTCAACATGTGCAACTGTCTTTCTTTAATGATAATGATGAACAAGAGATGCACACCTCAACATATGCAACTGTCTTTCTTTAATAGTAAGAATAATGTTATTAGCACCTAACAAAAGGGGATGGTGAGGGTCCACTACTCCCCAACCCAACTGCATCAAACTAGCCCAATCATCCATGATAGCTTCCCTTCAATAACTCACAAACAGCTTAACCCAAATACCCATGAAATAGATATCCATGTATGCCAAGGCACATACTCGTGCATTCTCATGTATCTACTGAACATCGAAGCAAGTAACCAAACCTATTACAGTAATTCCATAACTAAAAATATCTGTGGAAGTCATGCATATAGCATATTGAACTCTAGCAATGTTTGATATCATATTGAAAAGCAGATGTACTGATTGAAGAAGGAAAAAGAATTGAAACAAACATCTGTGACAACTGGAAATGCAGCCTGCCATAAATCTTCCTGCAAAACAGAAACAGTCATTTTTAACCAACAAAAAGAAAAAAGAAAAAACAGCAAACCACTATTAGAGGACATGTAATGCTGGAATTAAATGTATGGAAGTGCCAATAAGTTCTAATAGCCTAGTCTAAGAAGTAGGGTCAGCATCCATATCCCTGGTTCCTTGAATCTTAGCTCCTGACTGAAGTAGGAGAGTAAATATTAAAGAAAAAAAAAAAACAGAGAATGCTTCTAATACCTATGTAAATTGCATGAAGCATGGCTTTGAGGTTACTGATATTGTGATTCAATTGAGCTAGGAATCTATCAAGATCATCTCCATCAAATAAATCAGTTGCTGTTAGTTTGTGCTTTTGAAAAATATCATGCAGTGAAGACACATAAGATTCATCCCTTGACTGTGCCTTGTTAATGTGTCACCTGTGACATCGCAGAAACCACTACCAATTTCCTTTCCAAAGAATCATTCAGAATTATAATACAGAATTGAACATGAGAAAGTTCTTCCATTATAAGTTCAAAAACAGCAGTTTCAACAGATTTATGGTAACAATAAATGAAAAGGAGTGAAATGCAATGGAAATGTGTGAGGGTAACCATCTGCATCCTATTCCTACTCTCCACAAATGTGATACATAAGCATGAGATCCATGTCGTTCATCTAGAGGGCCTCACCATGTCAGAAGTAACCATGTCAGACACCTTTCTGACATTAAAAGAGTGTATAAGATCACCTTGGCAGTGTTCGTAGTAGACTGCTGAAAAGCTGAATAAGATCACCCTCTGTAGATCGAGTAGATACTTCTTCTCCTCAGTTTTCTAAAGCTGTACAACAAGATAGATTACATTAAGAACACCACTCAAAAAGGAAAAGAAATACTTTGATATTCAGGCAGAGTGAGATAGATGATAAGCAGGCACTTAGAAATTATACTTTGACACCACACATTTTTCATTCAAGTAATTCAAATTAAACAATCCAAATTATGTATAACAGTTTAGATGGACTGCAAACTAAAGATTTGTAGATATTTATTGGACAGTTAATAATGAAAAACTCCACAATTTAGTCTATTTAATTTAAGTTAATGAATGCCATGCATACCATTTCTAACTGCCTGTGTATCAAGTGTCATATGCAGCCAGAATATGAAATTTACTCCACAAAAGGGAATTCCTGAAAAATTGTCATTCAACAAAGACGACAAGACTCGTATTGCTTACTTTTCACTATGAAATTACTGGCTACTTTAATAAGGGAAAGACTTAAAGAGTGTAAAGTACTTATTTTCTTAAGCTATCTGCAACTTTATTCTTGTACAAATGAAAGATAAATCGAAGCCACACATCTGGCTGTGCCCCCTACCTTGGATGGGCCATGATGAAAGAATAACACGACTCCTGCAATTCTATGCCATTTAATTGGAGGACTTTGAGCAAAGAAAATGGATGATTAGAAGAAATAAATAAAGTACCATTGACCATCAGTTAGGAAAAATCCTCCAGTGGAAGGGTTGGGTTGTCTGTGGTGTGATTTTCAGTCTATGCCCATCCATGGTAAGGCCCACCAGAGGAATGGTTCAAATCTTGTACATGTGTTCAGGCATGTTTGGATACACAGAATCCATGGGAAATAGAATTTGTTTTCCACTGATAAGACAATTGGGCTGTTTGGATACGTGACCTTGACATAGTAATAATCGCTCTTATCCATGATCAGAATTCTTGGGCACAAGAAATGATGTAACTGTTGTCTAATGAATTCGAGAATTCCACTTGATACCCAAACACGGCCCCATTGTCTAGGATCCTTATCCAATTTTCTACAATAAGTAGGAAATTACCATTGGATATTATTTTCTTTAGAAAACCCAAGGATTCCACATATCCAAACACATGCAAGTGATAATTTTCTATATTTTGCAAGATTGGCAATAAATCATCACTGAAAAAGAACCATCCAAGTTGTTTACGAACAAAGTCATTCCAAAGAAGCTCAGGTACACTTTGGTCATTTTCAGCACAACCATCGAGCCAAATGATGAAACTGAGCCAGGAAGTGGCACCAGATTACCTGCATTTCAAACTTAACAGCATTATCTGATCCGCTGCCAATTCCATCAGTTTCGACAATAGAAGGCCCATCAGTAGAGAAGCCATTCATGCATAGGGTAGTATTGGGTGCATTTCCAGGATAGCCACAGGCACACCTCCATATATGGGCATGCGGCAAACTAGCATGTGTAGGACATCTGAGTTGTATAGATGAAAGATAGATAGCAAAATGGAAAATGAGAAGTTCTGGTTTAATACAGTTTTGAACTTAAAAATAAAAATAAAAATAAAAATAAAAGTGAAAAAATGGCCATATATCCACATGTGTGTATTATATATAAATAAGGTTAAAAGAGAAAACTTCAATTAAAAAATTAGACTTTCTTTTTAACATGTTTAATTCATTTTCGCCCCAAAAATCTTTTTTTTTCTTCTTTCCTATAGTTCAAAATATACAGAGTTTTAAATGCTTCATCAATTATATGAGGGTTTTTTTTCTCAAAAATACAGAGTTTTGCTACCTATGAGATGACTTGGCTAAAAATCAGGCGGGTCAACGGGGCAACAAATGTATGAAAATGATGGCTGGTTTATAAGAACTCACCAAATTCTTTTGGAGCGTCCATTGTTTCCTTACATGTGTGGTCTACCTGGTGATTTTTTATGGCCAGATTACTAGGCTAGTTCATCAAGATAGCAATCCCTCCTGTTACATGGCCCAGGTGTCCTACACATGTTAGCCACATACAGAGTTTAAGATCATAAAGAAATGATTGTCATTGGAATGGAGTACAGATGAAATGAACTGAAGCCCAAGCACCCACTTTCTTTCTTCAGACGGAAACTGCAACCGTGGAGATATTTCATTCGGATTCATATACTCATTTTGTTGTATACTGTGCACAGGGACTGAAGTTGTGGGACCACCGCAGTTCGAACTAGAATAAATGCTTCCGTGGAGAAACATTGATTGAGAAGAAATGATTCGTGAAACAGACTCAAAACACTTGAAGTTTATATATCCAACAAAGATTAAAATGCCAACTGCCTAATCTCGTGACTGCAATTCAAGACATTGTAGTTGCAACATTAGCAAAAGGGAACAAAGCTGTCGAGACGACAAGTGACGCAATTTGCAGGCCAAGGACCAGATGGTTAGAATGGTCAAAATGGGGTGACGTTTTTGGGCTCATGGCCCATCCATGTCTAGATCACCAAACCATGTGCCCTTCTTGTAGAGACTCAAAAGGCCTGAGGATACTTTAAATATCCTTGGGTTCGAGCATTGAATCATTCTTCTAAAGATATTGCCAACTACTTGAATGTCAACTAAGCATTTTGTAACTGCATTTTCAGATTTTGAAATTGTAATGATATCAGAATTTAATGGAAACTGTCACAACAGTAGCAAGAACATCAATCTAAAACTTAATTTGCAAGCTTTGACAAGAAAATTGAAGTTAATTTGCAGGCACACAGGCCACCACATTGACAACAACAAAATTGAAGTTAATTTGCAGGCACACAGGCCACCACATTGACAACAACAAAAATTTCCAGCAATGCTTCAAAGCAATGAATTACAAAATTCTCATTGATCATTTACATCTATAAAAACTCTCATTGATAGGTGAGCCACTAGGGCACGTTTGGATGATAAGTTACTTATGCCTCAAGTTCCTACTTATGTATCTCTTCTATGAGGAATTTCATCAAATTTCTGGTAGGCATCTCCAATTGCTCCACAAACACAATAAAATGAAGAATAGAATAACAAAACATTTCATCCGATCCTTTTATAAAAAATATGGATTTGGAAACATACAATTTGTATAAATTCGGTGTAACAGTACCATATATTCCTTGTGATCATTAATCACATTTGTAGAAAATCTTCAAGCAGTAGCTACTACAGTCGAAGTTCAAACTCCGATGCTGAAAGCTCAAAATAACACAGAAAAATGCCCCAAATCTGGATATCTTCACTAGCATTCGTTCAAAATACACGGCGGTAATAAGACAAAGGAAGAACAGAGGAACATACCTTTAAAAGAAGCAACGAGGGATCTGAAATCTGCAAGCATTTCCTTCAACGAACTGCACAAGGATGCTGCCGGTCCGCCATTAAAGCCGCAGAGAGCTTCGCTACACAGAAACTCCTTGAATCTCTAAGTTTCTCTCACAAATCCCAATTTAAAACCTCTGGATTCTCCATTTCGGCCAAAACCAATGCAAAAGGAGCTCAAAATCTGCAGATTTCTCCCAAAATCCCCTGTAACTCTTCTCGCAATCGAACGACAGAGCTTTCTGATTTTTTCGGGAGATCGAGAGGGAGCGGCAGAGAGAGGGAGGGAAAGCGAGAGCGAGAGGGAGGGAAAACGAGAGCGAGAGGGAAGCGCGCGAGAGGAAAGGAGAGGGAGAGGGAGAGCGAGAGGAGAGGGAGAGAGTCGGCGACGTGTGAGAGATGGTTCTAGGGCTTGTTTTTTTTTTATATATATATACATATACAGGGAGGGACCTTTGCTTGCGGCCGTTAAAACCGGCAGCCGGCAAAGGGTAGCCCCATCAGTCGGCTAAGGCACAATTTCTTGTAGTGTATCTCAATCTTTATTTTAAAATTAGTTCCAAAATAGAGCTTGGTATCAATAGTGATGTTGAGCTTAAGCAAGGGTCAATAATGAACAAACTACTTCACAAGTTGTCACACGAGTTGAATTAATTTGAACAAAGAAAGATATTTTTCATGAATAATGATCCCATGGGCAAAGTGGATGGGACCATTTCCATGAACATAGATTCATTTGAACCCTGTCATCTAACATCAAAGACAACATTAACCTTTGATTCTCTCACACCCTTCCCTAAGGCAACTCAGTAGCAGATGGACTTGCGAAACTTGCTAGCAGCAGGATCCCAAACAAAGTATATCACTCCAAACATCTTCTTCCAGGATACATCAGAGGAATCTTAATGATGGATAACTCTGGCCGTAGGGAAATTAGGAGGAATAAGGCTAGAAAGGGAGTGGGATGACTCTCTAGGCGCCTCCCTGCCTTTTCAATTGCTACTGCAAACTTCTTGCGCTGAGTCGCAATCAGAATTCAGTAGCAGTGGGTGGTAAGGCCAGTGTCCAGCCTCAAGCTAAGTTGGGAGCTTCCTCTGGTTGCAGGAAGTTCTTCCTGCTGGAGGTCCAGGCGCAGCTCAGGCGAAGTGTTCGATGCAAGAGGTTTGCATGATTCTGGATGTTTGCCATTTGCTGCCGTTTTTTTTTTTTTTTTTTTTTTCTGCGGAGCTTGGGTGTGGTTCCTAAGGTGCTGGGGCGATCCTCTTCCTGAGTGGAATCTAAGCTGCAGGGATTTCTGTTGTCTCGATGGAAGGTCCTGTTTTTGTTTCTGCAGGCAGGGTCTCAGCTTCTAATGAGATTCAGGTTGCTGGTAGGAGAGATCGGCCTAAGGAGGAGCAGGGATAGGTTTCCTCTACTGGTAGGAGAGATCAGCTGGATCATGATGTGCTTCAGGGAGGTTCAAGCCTTTTCTTTTTCCATTTTGTGTATGCAATTTAGGAGATATGATAGATGAGGCCCGGAGTTTTTGTGGAGCCCATCTGAAAATCAGGATGTACATCCTCTGTTCATTCTATAAGAATTATAGGGGCGTGCCCCATCTTTAAAAAAATAATAATAAATAAATAAATAAACCCTGTCATCTACATCACCTATCCGGACCATCCATTAGGTCCAGTGCACTCTTCAAAGGCTGTCTTGAAAAAAATAATCGTACCGATTAGATTATCTAAGCCATTCAGTTAGTGGCATGAAAAATGGATGTAGAAGATTGTTGTTGAATGACAGGCACAATCACAGATGTTTAGAACCAACTAACTGCTGTGATTTTTGCCCAATAGCAGAAGAGGGAACTGGACCTAACGGACCATTCAGATTGGTGATGTGAATGTCAACAAGTCCAGATGTAATTATATACATGGGATGGTTTCCATACACTTAGCCCACTAGATCATTACTCTTTGTTCATATGTATCATGGAGAAGCACAAAGAAGACACCCATATATTGGGTTTTACCACCCTTTATATTTGCCCATGGAAAAAGAGGTTGGCTCCAAAATATACCTAAGCATCGCATTAAAGGTGAAGAACAAACCCAAACATTACATCAGTATTTGAAGAACAATGGAACCAAGTATATCCAAACAAGGTGTCAATATTTAAGCAGAAGTACATTCAACAAAATAAGTAGATCTAATATGCATTCATCTATTTAAGATGTACTCATTCAAGAAAGGTTGCATAATTTTTTATGAGAACATCTCCTGTTAATGCCTTATATAAATTATTTTATCAAAAACATATAAACACTCTATAATTAAATTACAGTACAAATATGCATGTCCTTCTATCGGTGATTGAACATTGGTGCCAGTGCCAAAACAATGTAGATCTAAGGTTGTGATTCACGATTCAAGAAAACAAAAAATGCAAGGCAGGCCCCTACATATGCCATTGCAGCAATGGTGCCCAATAAAGTCCAAATGACAAGCGGCAGTCACCTTATAAGATGGAAACTGCAAATAGGGCATCCACCATCTATGGTGGAACCTATCAATTAAATCATTTTGATTGAGAAAACACTAGCCCACATGTACCAAGACCCAAAATGTGCTGTCCTAAGACTCCAAAATCTCTTGATGGGAGGCAGAAGATCTAGGCCTCTTCTTCAAGGCACTTAGGGCACCTACATCTGAAACCATAATCTGCAAGTAAAGCTTGTCTCTCTTTGTACGGAAGGTCCTCATCAATGTACGAAATGGTAATCTGCAAGCATGTGAGAATCAAATATTGTGTTTGCTCATGTTTTTATCCCCAACAACTACGACTGTCCAAAGACATGAAAGATCATTCCTCAAGGAACTACAAGGTCCTGAAGCACTAGTGTGCATAGTGACTAGATGCATCTAAATTGTACACGTAGGACTCGTGCCAATGATCCAGACCATTGACATGATGTTCCCCACCATGGATGGAGAATGCCCCGAAAGTTTTCCAGGTCAAATGCATATATCCATCCCACCATTTTTTTTATAACAAAAAGGTGGGAACACACCACTTGTAGCTTTGTTGATATGATAACAGGATGTACAAACATTTGGGCGGGCTCCACCAAAAAAAAAAAAAAAAAAGGGGCCTCTGATCCATAATTCTCCCCGTCCATTTGTTCGTTGGCCACTGATCCAAGAGTTATTTATTGTTGGATAATGGGATCTACATGTGGGTTCCAACAGCACAAAAGTCAGGAACAAAATGGAGCACCAGGATATTGTTCATGTCCTATTGCAGCAAGAGCATATAATTCCTCTTAGTCATCCAGGAGCCAGGAAGAGGGTTTTTTGTAATTATAAATGAAAGCTTGAATCAGAACCAGATGCCATGGCTGAAAGTGAATACCTCTTCTCCTTTCAAGATGGGCCGCAGAGCTATTAATGTAATTTCTGTATAATATGGAAACCGAAAAATCACGATAATCAGAAATAAGGACAGGCTAAAGTACGTCTGAAAAACGCTGTCCTTAAAGCGTTATTTGCCCCTACTCAAGTAAATTGAGTATGCTAATAGGTTACAAGTAAATTGCTTCTAGGATACGACGAGTCTGATGTGGGTCTGCGTTCAGCAAACACGAAGGCCCACCAAATGGAACTCTATTTCACAATTTCTAGCAATATTACAATATAAGAGAAAAATCTCAAAAGAAATAAAAGAAAGAGAAAAAATGGGACCACTGCACTGGTCAGTTCAAATCTTCAGCCACTGGTTCAGTTGAACCGTCCTAGACCACACCGCTGGTCTGTATTTCAAGCTAAGGTTCAATCCTTGCTATTTTGTTGCTGGAACTACTGGATTATAAGAGATGATTAGTGGACTGTCTCAATTCGTATGGTAGAGCTGGATTGGTTTGTGAGATGGTTTGGAAACCCATCCAGGCCCTCTTTTTATAGGCTATGGTGGCTGGGTTTATGGTCCAGGGAAATAAATCCCACTAGCCGTTTTATGACTGTTGTAAACTAGCCGTTATATGGCTGTTGGAAACTAGTCGTTATATGGCTGTTATGAGAGAGCTGGCTAGCCGTTTTATAGCTGTTGAGCTAGCCGTTTTATGACTGTTTGCAACAGTTTCTTGCAATTAAGTCCATAGCTGTTACACATTTGTGCAACAGCTATATTTTCAGCCTCTATATAATCAGAGCGACTCTCATTCAGTCCTTTAAATTTTCGTCCAGCCAACCATCTGCCTTAGCCACTAGTCGCACCGCGACTCGCACACGTCTCGCTCAAGGAGCGACACGATGCGCACGTGCGAAGTGCAAAGTACGCCACTAGCGCCTTTATAGCCACACTGCCTCACATGCCCACGCCCTTGCACCGAGACCGAGACCAAGCCCGAGCGCGCGCGCGAACACGCAAGGTCCATAGTCTTTGGACTAGGTAAGCAAATATTATAATACTCCACTGTTGTCATATAAACCATTTTTTCTTCTCTCCCCTTTCCCATGTGGGACTATTCCCAATAACCCACAAAACGGTATTTTTTTTACAGCTTTTCATATAATATATATATTATATTTTATTTAAAATATATTTAAAAATCAATATTTTTTCAACAATCCATGCCGTCCATCCATTTTATTATATCATTTTAGGGCATGAGCACAAAATTGAAGCATATCTGGGTCACGCCAAAGGAAACAGTGGGCATGGCCGTTCCTTAATAGAGATGGGCATGGCCGGACGCAATCCGCTTCCATCGTCTAGGCGAGGCAACCAATGCCTGGTTATAGCCACAATAAATAACGCGGGGAGTGGATTTTGGTGCTTGGGGGAGTGTACTAGTCTACACATGTGCTTATCAAGCTGTATACATATCAAGGTTGTTGGATAATCCAATCCATCCAAATCCTTGATTTAATCATGGATGGACAATAATAGAAATTTTCACTCACTAGGACTTCTGTCCCTTGTTTCTAGATTTTTGCTAAAGGGAACTGAAGGTCATGCATGCCATCTTTGTACACATTTTGTACAATTCTCTATACTAATGATATGGAGATTGCTGACATATGCACTGTTGATGGAAAAGAATGAGGCAAATCCAAGGCTTAACTGGGCCACATGACAGGAAACAATGGGAATGAACATCCATGGTTGAAAATTTCATGGGCCATGAGATGCTTGTGAGAAATTCACCTGGTCCGATCCATAGGTTTTGATAGCTCAATTTATCCCATTGGCCAAAAAAGAGGCCAACATGAAGGACAACACATAAGGGAATGGTGAGATTAAACGCTCATCGTTAAAACATTTTGGGCCATCATAAGCTCACTTTGAGCGTTGGATCTCTTTCATTTTTCGGCCCATCAAGCTAGCAAAACAAATGGCCTGTGGATTTCTCACAACCTCGAGGTAGCCCTGCACAATCAAGGTCAGGTCGGCACATGAATCAAGCGTCAGGAAAGTTTTCGAGAGAGGTTTTGGGCATTTTAAGTCCAGATAGGAAGGGTTATCCGGCATTAGGTGGGGCCCACTGTGATGTTTGTGAAAAATCTACTCCCTCCATTCGATTTTCGATAACATCTAGGACATGCACCCAAAAATGAGGCCGATTCAAAGCTCAAGTGGCGAAACTAACAGAAAAAGTGAGGATTGAATTCCTACTGTTGAAACATTTGTGGGGTCACAGATTGTTTGCGACAAATCTACCTTGTCCATTTGTATTCCAGATCGTTTTAAGACATTTGTAGAAAATGACGCAGATCCAAAGCTTAAGTGGCCCATACGATAGGAAGCATAGGATTGAATACCGACTGTTGAAACATATTGGGGCCATTAAGTGCCACTTTGAACTATGGATGTAGCTCATTTTTTTTGTGCTAGAAAAGCATATGGACGGGGGTTGATTTCTAACCAACATCAAGGTGGGCCCCATGTATGGACGAGGTTAGATCAGCATGACAATCCGCGTGGATCAATGTTGTGTCAAGGAAATTCAAGTCAAGAGTGAGATTTGGTTGACCCAAAATTATGTTTCTGATAAATCCATTCCATTCACCGGATAGAGTGGGATTAAACTCTTACCATTGAAACATATTATGTCCATCTTGGACCACATGTTGATCTTCGGATCTGTCTCATTTTCGGGCACATGCCATAAAATGATCTAGAGAAACAGATGAACGGGGTGGATTTGTCACGAACATCAAGATGGGATCCACGTGTGGTTAAAGTTAGGTTGGCACGAGATGTGCATTTAGGACGGGAGATTGCCAAGTGCGGCTGTGAGAGGGCAGTTTCGGTAATATGAAAATATAAAAATCTATTAGCATACTTAATTGACAGCGGGTGATGCAATGCCTAGGGTGAAAACTATGGGCAGGTTTCAGGAAATAGTTTAAAAGCAGGAGGTATTAGGTCCATAGCCCAAAAGGCAAGTGTACATATGGAAAATTCTCGTTTTTATTATTATTATTTTTTTTAAAATTTAATTGGGGCGTTAGTTGATACTCCGGCTGCATATGAGGCTTGATACGTAGGCACTTCCAAATGGTACATCTGCAGTACATTTACTCAACTTAAGCCGTCTAAACTGTCACTACAAGAAGATAGGCCTTTACCGGCGGCCAAAACCGCCCTAAAAGTCCCAAAAACCGCCGGTACAAGTATTAGCGGCGGTCGGGCACGTGCCACTAAAGGGGGGCGTCGCTGTATCTTTTACCGGCTGTCGCACCTTTTTGGCGGCATTTTTAATGGCCGCCGCTAAAAGTCAGACTTTACTTCTGGGGACTGCTAAACACAATAAAAGCGCCGCTAGAAGCTGTACGAAACGCCGGTAATCTATAAGAAACGCAGATAGATTCGCTGCTAAAATTTGCTACAAACGCCGATAAAAGCTATAACAAGTGCCGATAAAATATTGAAAGAACGCCACTAATGTAAAAAAACGCCGGTAAAATTGCCGAAAATAGAAATTCCTACTAATCCTTTCACACAAATTTCTATTGATTCTAACTAATCCTTTCCTATAACTGTTGTCCTACAATCAAATCTCTATCTGCATAACTATCAAAACCCTATGACTGAATGTCAAGAATTTGAATAGCCCAATAACCGATTTCATAAAAACTAAAATGAGAATAGAGATGAAGAAACAGTGAAGCAGACAATAGTAACCCGGCCCAAAATTCAACACTCCTATTTGGATCATTAAAGCAAGTCTTCAAACTACAAGGTAGATATCTTCAAATGTTTTCAATTAAAAATATTTATCGATATACAGAACTTGTGTGACAAGCCCCTATTTGGTAACAAGACTAACAGATATCAAGTAATGCAGATATGGAACACCTATTACGCAAGGCAAAGAAATACTATTGGCATATATCAAAAAATTCTACCAAAGAAATAGTTATGATTTAGATAAACTTCATCATAAATTACCTTTGTATGTTCCTTAAAGTTTTTGAAGCAATACAACATGACATGATGACCATTCGCATCATTCGTCACACTGTAAGCACTGATGAGAAACATGCAATTTTCTCAACACATTATCTTGCCAATACTAGTGGAAAATCAAGCTAATGCATAAGTATTTAGTATCATGCAGATTTTCATGTTGAATATGGTAAATTCAAGCTCCATAAAACCTACTATTTCATACTGTCTGAACCCACCTGATGGATGGCTTGGATCTTGCACCTGCTTGTCATGCTAGGACATATGGTGGCATGTAGATGGTATGCCTTGTACAGGCATGGGTGCTACAGATAGATTTTTAAAAAGGCATCCATGATTGACTCAGGATTGAGTTGGTTCCTAACCAAGTCAATAATTAAGCCAGAATCAAACCATGTGAGCACAAAGTGAGTTTACTGCATCATTCGGTGCTTGGTTTCTAGAAAAATTGAGTGACTCAGTAGAATACAGAGTCTCAGCTCCAAGTTTCAAACCATACCCAATGTCCATGTGGTAAAGAGAAAGACTACGAGAATGAAGTCATGGGCTTGATTCCAGCTTACCCACAAAACAAAAGAGAAGAAAAAGTCATGAAATATAAAACTACAAAAAATGCTTCAGGAACAAAAGAATTACTTGGGGAGTGTTTGCCGCAGGACTTCCTCATGAAGCATCGGTTCCATCTGCAGCCTCACGATTGCCAAGGCAGAAAAAATTCAAATAATCTTGCGGCACATATGTTTTCTCAAGCCCAACCTCTTCCAAGGCCTTATAAATTATGTCATACATCATTCGCATTGTTTTATTCTGCAAGTCAATATTTCAAAAAGAATATATAAATTGGTGTTGCTAATATCCGGCACTCAATATTGCAAAACCAACTTAAGTACAAAAGTAATTGGGGCAAGTCTCTTCTATTTGGATTTTTTTATGAGCTGAAATGAGAGCCTCTTCTTCCTACACAAGTGAAGCAAGAACACAGTTCCAAACTGAAAAAAATAAAAAAAAACAAAAAAAAAAAAAACTATTGCATATAGAAAATGCCTTCTGAGAACTGGCTACAGAAAAATGAAGAAATGACAGAAAAGAAGCTTGGAGTGAAAATAAGCCTACCTCAAGTTGTGCAACGTGTTGTGCCTCAGCCCTGGATATTCAAGTAGAAAACCGAATGACAACGGAGTTCTACTTGAATATCCAAGGCTGAGGCACAACACGTTGTATTATGAAAAGTAAAAACGACAAAGCCACACTTTCTGAAAATAGAAATAGTGCCTAATGTTATTCTGGTAAATATCGTTGCGTACTAATACATGGTCAACATAATTGCATTTTACAATATTTCTAGGGATGTCAAGAGACCAGACCTATTCAAAATTTTGATTTCACATGGCTCCAGCCTGGCTCATTGACAGCCCCAACCATTTCTAGCTCTTTCTTAAAAGTTAAAACTGGAGGTCGCTTCGGAATTAACCAAGCAGTATGGTTTTCTTAGCTTTAACTTTTCAGAAAGTAAGGATCTTACAGTAGTTTTCGAAGAATGCAGAGGTTATTCATAAAATATTTTGGCCGTCTGGTTGTTGCCTAAAATGAGTTCATCTCATTTTTAATTAACTGTAAATTTTTTATTTTTTATTAGACATATGGTGCTCTAATACATAGTGAGTTCACGTTAACAATAATTCTGTATTAGAGTTCCTAATCTCTAAAATATAATTACTGTTAATGAACTGAGATGAAATCATTTTTAGGCATGTAGCAAACAGGGTTGAAACTGTTAACAGAATCCATGGCCATAGATCAATCGACTTAACAGCCACCAATCTCAAATTTTCAGATTTTGGAATTCATTAAACTACACACAATAGTCCATTTCAAAAGCTTCAGGATTGATTCTTTTGAGTTCATGTTTGAATGCAATGAAACCATGATGACAGAACTTAATAAACATAATCAACAAAGAATCACCTGAAAAGTATTCTAAGTGCTCCCCACCTTCACATAACCTGAAATATACAACAAATGAATCATGAGGATTCCAAACTACCATCTTTAATTTACCCAATTCATTTATCAGATCTCAAATACCCACACAAAAAATTTGTTGTGCCCGAATGATGAGCATGTGCCTATGTACAAATTTCTACAGTTCAATCGAGCTGAAATGTGTAATATGAATGGTGGAGATTGATTAAAATCTACAATGAAATACCAAGGAAACTCTTATTTTTCACTACATCAATGAAGCTTAAAGCATAACCTATCATCCATAACTAACCGTCCTTACCGGGAATAGAAATAACCCGCCATTAGAAGCATAAAAACCTCAAAAGTTTTTATGGATGGCATCATAAAAGGTTCCTACTTACCTTGGCTATCCAACATTTGCCTTCACCATTGTGGATGGCGTCAATCAATGCAATGTAGATCCAGTTCTTGATGACGTTGTACGGGCCATCATGGATCTCGACTTCAATAGTGTAGCCTTATCCAAATCTTCTTCACAGAATACAATTGCAATTAGAAAAGGAAAAAAAAAAAGGCAGAGTTAGTGAGTAGTTTGGGAAAGTAGATATTTTCACAGATGCAGTTGGCTGATGAGATACCACAGATTGAGGAATCTATTAAGGTAGAGGTAGTGAGCTGTTAGGGAAAGCAGAGATTTTCATTTGCAATTATATATAGTCAATTGCTTAGATTCAAGCTTCAGGTTTAGTTTTCAGGTTTGTATCTAAATTCTTTTACAAAGAGATGTCGTGTGCTTGTTGCTTCCATAAGGCCATATAGGGTGGTGATTGAATTACATAGCCGTTTGGATTGGTGGAATGATCATAGAGTGACTCAAGGTGACACCAAGTAATGTCTATTCCAAGTCAAGATTGCATGCATTTCCAACATGATGTATGTATAAAAAGTGGTATTATGAAATGGTGGCTCTTGAGTGCCAATTATAGGAGGTTTTAGGATCTGGCATGCGTCATGTGCCGTTTAGGAATGGTATGCAACATTAAAGAGCTTCATCATCTCTGAAAAATATTTTTTATTTTCCTTTGATAAGTATGAATAGAAAATTCTGATAGCAACAAGAAAAGGAGAAAGAAATTTTGAAGTTAGATGCAAGATCGAAGTAAATAATGTTCTGTTTCAGAAAGATAATATTTTCAGAAAGCACAAGTTCACCAACAAGAGGAGAAACAGTCAACTCATGAACTGACAAACCTTGCAGTTTTGGAATCCTGAGTTGCATTCATGAATCCATCAATTGCCAAGTTCAAAAAACACAAGCCATAACCAAAAGGAGCATTTGGATGATACTCCACCAGCGACAAGGAGAGTGCATACATACTCACCTGTCTAGCAATTCTACTGGTTGAATCAAGGGTCCTTGCTTGCTCATCTGCTGCTCCATATAGAACAGAAAACAGATAACAATGACAAAGAAAATGTGTGAGTAGAAATGGAGCTACTTGAATTTTTAAGCAGATGTGTGATCCTCGAGTAGAATCTTGATCCATCACTTCATGTTGGGGCCTATCTTTTTTGTAGTACTGATTTCCCACGCAAGTGGCTTTTGGCAGTAAATGTGGTACAACACCCTGTTTGTAACCTGTTTCTGTTTTTACTTCTCTTTTATTTTCTTTTCAGGAACAAAAAGGTTATGTCAATTGGCAGCAGCTTTCCCAGGCCTAGGCTCTTTTTTTACTAGCTGCCTTTCTCACCTCTCTCACAATAAATTTATCATGTAGGGTGGTCAGCTAATACAATTTTCTTGCATGCGCAACCACTCATGTCAAATGAATACCCAGCTAGTTACTAACCAAGTGGTAACAGCATAATTCCATGTGAAAATATATGCACATCTCATAACCGTTACTGCATTTTAATATAACAGGCAACAAGAACAACACTAACTGCATTTTTGCAAGTGCAGCAGAGAAGGAGGCAGCTACAATCTATAGATCATATGGTATTATGTAGATATCTGAATAACTATGGACTCTGCAGCAAAAGAACACCAAGCATTGGAAATCATCATCTACACAATCATATAAGGTCTGAAGATGAACCACAGAATCAAATCCACCAATGATTCCTGAATAGCAATTAAAATTACACAATGAGTAAATACAAGCCAAAAAACATTGACATTTCTTTGCACCCCAGATGTGGATAACAACATCCACCCCAAATGCAGAAGAAAACACATGATGGTAGCTGAAAGAATTTCATCTGCATGCAAGATTTGCCCCGGTAAAGGGAAAAAAACCACTAAACTTCATATTTTAAGTTGACATAATTTAATTCTTCACTTCTATTGGCAATGAGTAAAGATGGTAAAAGATGAACCTGTATGGCAAGCTCCCTAGTTAGGCATATGATGACAACGCCCGTTCCATTGCGAGGAGTAAAGCAAATGTTATACAACAACTCAACTGCAGGTATAAAAAATGCAAGGGTCTTTCCAGAACCTGTCCTTGCAGCCCCAAGAACATCTTTACCTTCCAGAAGTGGAGGGATAGATCTAGCTTGGATATGCAGAAGTAAATCAATGAAAATTTGCATTAGCCTTCTTTAGTACAAAGACTCCAATTAAGAAGTGTCTGGTGAAAGATTAATCCATGTCAATGCGGCTAAGAAGCTATATTTATATTTCTCGGGGTCCTAGTGTGTCAATATCCAAATCAATATCCAGAGAATTATTACAATAAGCATCTATAAACATGGTCTAGACTAGAAGTCCACAAAATGAGATATACTAGGAAAAAGGATGGTGAATTTAGAACTCATAGGAAAGTGATGAAACCACATCAAATACGAAATCACATAAGCAGATACAAAAAGGAAAAAAGCAAAGAATAAAAAAAAACCACTGATAGATCAGCAAGCATGAAATAAACCAACTTGTTGGATAATGTTGCATGGTGGTTGGACACATTCAACAATGTATGATGTAAGGAACAAGCAATCTCCTTGAAGATGCAATGTGATGTTCCAGTCTTCAAATGCAGGGGAAACAACCCAACCCAAGTTAGAAAAACAAATGTAATTTACCTTGTACATATGCTACTACATCGAATTCATGTCAAGCTAGACACAGTTAGAAACAACAAGTAAACAACCCAAGTCAACCCAAAAAGAAAAAGAAAAAGAAAAAGAATATATATATATATGTGTGTGTGTGTGTGTGTGTGTGTGGTGTGTGTGTGTGTGTGTGTGGTACTGAAGCATAAAGGAGGAATTTTCTAAAGGAGCTAAATGGCATGGCACAACACTTCCAAAACTGTGATATTTGAAGAGACCTATCTTAGGTAAATGTGCTGTATGGAAGAGAGGGCTTACTGACAATGAGAGAGATGTATTAGCCCACTTGCCATCACCAGCAACTGGTTAAACAGCTTGTGGTGCCTTTTAAAGCTCCTGCTTTCAAAAACCTATGACATGGCCAGAGGAAGAGAAGGATGAATTATCTTTCTTTTACTTTATCAATATCTGCGGGATTGAGAAGCAAAGAACGAAGAAATTTGACATGTAACTATATATTTGTCTGATCATTTTTTTCTCCTGTGTTTAGTTTTCTTTTAAAATGGAATTCATCTCTCTTTTATAAATACTCTTTATTTCAACAAATTTTCAACCTTTTTTTTCCTTCTGTTTAAACAGAGAAGTGGTTGTTCTTTAATCCATTACATTTATCTTTGCAATTAATGGAAGACAACAATAAGTTTTCCGTAACTCACTTTAACATAGTCCACATGTCCTGGGCAATCCACGTGTGCATAGTGCCGCTTAGTAGTCCCATATTCCACATGGGCCTGCAAATCATGTCACCTAAAATAAGCTTCCAATATCTCCAAAATAAGTAGTTACTGAGCATAAAAAAATGCCAATAGAAGACAGCATTAAAACATGCTATGTACTTATGCTAGAAACATATCCCAACACATAATGTGCATGATGCAAGAAAGAAAATGGCATCCTAACCGTTGCAATGGTAATTCCTCGAGCTTTCTCCTCTGGTGCCCTGTCAATCTCATCAAAGGCAACAGCCTTAGCTTTACCTTCTTCTGCCAGTACCTATAAAAAGCCCATAGAAATTAGAATGCCGCACAAGCTCCTTGCAGGGATAACGCAATCATAAACTCAGAAAAAACAAATCAACTCTCATCAAAGGCAACAGCCTTAGCTTTACCTTCTTCCGCCAGTACCTATAAAAAGCCCATAGAAATTAGAATGCCGCACAAGCTCCTTGCAGGGATAACGCAATCATAAACTCAGAAAAAACAAATCAACTCTAGATCTAGAGAGAGACAAATAAGATCAATGTCGTCATCATCAACATCTACGGCTTATCCCAACTGATTGGGGTCTGCTAGCTAAGATCAATATATGGAAGTATAAAATACATCAACTAGAATCAACCTTTGTAATGGCGGCTGTGAGTGTAGTTTTCCCATGATTGACATGTCCAATAGTCCCAACATCTACATGGGGTTTCCTGCATCAATAAACACAACAAGAATACAAATGTAAAGAATTGTACATGACCAAAGTACATTCACATCATGAACTCAACAGACAGATTAAGGACAAGCTAAATATTATCTCCCTTTGAAGAAACTGAATCAAAGATACCAAACACATCATTGAGTTGTATACTGTCACTATGGAGTAGTATTTTTCCATTTAAGCATGTGAAACTTTATTAGAATTTAATGCAAAATAGCAACTCAAAAGACCAAGCTTGAAATATTGCATACAAAAATTACAAAACAGGCATACACAGCAAAGTCTTTGAAGAGTAGAAAGGTTGTAACCAATGCTGATTTGATGACTAGACTATTGGCTTCCTAATGTATGTAAGAGGTCCTTCCAAATCTCCATAAATCCTAAAAAGAGCTAACAAGACTATTGACTGATGTTATTGATAAATGCCAGATATTGGCTCTACCAAATAGAAAGCTCAAATTTTTTATTGGACCTATTTTTTCATAGATGGTTTTGATATGCCATTGATCAGATGGTTAGATTCATCCCATCAGTATGATCTTTACATGGTAGCTCATGAAACCTCTACTGGAGCTAATGGACTGCCTAGATTGAACTGTATTACTGAAGAGATAGTTCTATATTCCATAAAACAACAACTCTAAATATGGATTTTTAATCCAAGGAAGTTATCAAACACTTGACATGTATATATGCAGTACGAGTACAATATCTGGGCCTTTCATCTGTTACACATCATAATGGATGGGGCATCCCAAAAATCTAACTATTTCAAGCTCCAATCTTTAGAATGAATAACCACAGTGCAAGAGTCCATACACCTCAGGTCTGGCACAACTATTAAAGGAATAAACACGGACCTTAATTCCAGCCGACAATTGTGACGCCAATAGCAGTATCTTGTAAAAAGATATAGACTAACAACAACAAATCAATGTGTATTTACCTCAAGCTGCTGAATGATCCAAACCTTGCCACGTACAATTTGATCACAATGCACCAAAAAAGGAAACGGGTATGCTGCACTCCAATTAGTTTCCTCTTACAAAATATGCATCAAACACACTATAACAAGTACACTATGCCACTGAAGCAACAAGTGGATCAAGCTCATAGTTTTGAAATTTTCTCAAACACCCTCATTCTAATAATCATGTAGTCACGCTAGCAAGCAACAACACCCAGCTGAAGAGATGCATTCAAATCAAAATATTGACCTAGGCACACCACAAAATCCCCAGAAATAAAGTGGAAAAAATACATGAAGAAAAAAGAGGAGAGAAGCAAAACCAAATTACAAGCATACCCCTCCCACCATGTAGACCTGATGAAGGATCTTCTCGATTACCATTTCCACCTGGTCTTGACAATATGCATCTTACAGTATCAACAACCTGCAGCATACACAAAATCACCCAAAACCCATTACTAGAATCTTCAAAAAAACAAGAACCTAACATGACTAGACTCTCCAACTCTAAGATGTTGTTCACTCCCCAAATAGGGTTGTGATGTAGTTATAAACTCGGTAAGACCGAGGTCGAATCCACAGGGACTGAAATCTGTATGTACGTAATTTGAAACTAACTAGAACTAGAATAAAATAAGATGAATGAAACTAATAGGTGAATATGAAGGAATAATGGTGAAAATATTTATCTAAAACTGGTGAAATTTAAAGGTAGGAAACTAGGGATTCAGAGGATCCACTTGTAGAGATCAGGGAGATCTACGCTGATTCACGAACTCAACTGGACTTCGAGTCCCATCTTCATCCAGTTGGAAAATATATCGCTCTTAAAGAACAATCTGAACTTTCTTTGATAAAGTTTTCAAAAGATGAGATGGGTGTAAATTAGAATGGATTCCATCACAAAAACCATGTCCGTGAGACAAAGCAAACAACAGAGTTAAACCATCCACAACCAATCAGTGTGATGTATGAATGTTAGGAAAAGTTCTGTCATTCTACCATGTCCAAGGGGCGATGGTGAACAACAGGGCGTCCTGGATTCATAATCACAAGAAGGAGAAAGGAAATACTCAAGCCATTGCAGATCTATTGTAATGTCAATCACAACACCATTAAAACTAACCGTATTCCTTAAAATCAAACCAAGATCACATCAATTCAGTCATGAATCCAGGCCGTAGAAATCCCCGTTACGCTACAAGCTTCACCTCTTAGCCTAGCTAAGAGGTTCAGCCCGTCATGAATGGGCTAAATCCCTCAAACAAAAGAAAAAGAAAAAGGAAAAAGAAAAAGAAACTGCTATCTCTCTCTCTCTATCTCTCACGTTCCACCAAGCTCAGCTCCGATCCCCTCTTTCTTTCACTCCTCTTTTTTTATAGCTGCTGATGTGGAGAGGTGCGGACGCGTGATGGAGTCGGCTGCGGAGATTTTCCGCACTTCGTGTAACATAGCCCGACTGCGTAACTTTAACGGAAGCCTTTATCTGCATTAACTATTGTTGAGGGTCAAATATTGCATATCAGACCCTAGTTACTGCTTGGATTATGAACATGATGCCGTTTAATGGCCCGCTTTTATCGTGTTTATGATGCAGAGTGTATTTGCAAGCATGAACTGAAAAAAGGGAGTTTTTTAAATCATGGATTTAACGTTCTAAAGTAACCAGAGCAAGGACGGACTCCAAGGGACCAAGATCAAGAAATTACACACCAGAGATCCGCAAAAATCAAGAAACTGAAGCTCAAGTGGCCTGGAACTGGTCCAGAATGCAAGATCACGGGGTTCCCACCATCCGTCCGGCTCAAGACTTCATGCATGGCCTAAGGACCATAAATTAACCATACATGTCGAATGTCAGCCGTTAGATCCTGGTGGAAGTGGCTTAACGGACAGATCAGCCCTCAGACTCATGATTCTGGGCCCACCTGCTGTTTGGATGGGCCTCATCTTCGGTCCCTACGGGTTAAATGATATGACAAAATGGATGGGTGGAGCGGATTTCTCGAAAACATCAAAGTGGACCCCAAAAATTGTGTGTGTGCACCATGTACAAGTGCACTCAAGGTGCACAGGATCCAGAGGACTCGGTCAGCGGGCACTGACCCGATCCCATCCACGCGAGAGACAGCGGACGAACGCCGTCCCTCCGTTTTGTCGTAGTGGGGCCCACATATCATTCACATGGATGATCTGGACCGTCCATCGTATCCAGACTGAGGAGACGACCACATTCATGGTGACCGTTTGGTCCCATGCACCTGATCACAGAAATCTAAGTTAAAACATCAGTTGGACGACAGAATGAGGATCTCAGGGTCCATCACAGTTGGGAACCAAAACCAAGCATGTATAGACGGATTTTTGTCCTGATTCCAATGAACGGGGTGGATTTTACACCTGGCATAAACTTGGGGCCCACCAGTCATCACAGTGCGAAGACCGAACCTCTGTTTCGCAACAGAGGTTGCGATTTTCCGCTGTGGGCCACCATCGTCATGTTAACAGAAGATCAGAACCATCCATTGCTCTACAAAGGGTACTGTGACCCTCACCTAGGTGAAATTTTTCCAAACAGAAGCATATAATGGATATTAACTGATCGGATGCAGGATGAACGGTCGAGTAATACTTCTGTGGGCCACTATGGTTTTGACACAAAACCGAGCAAGTTTGAACGGTTTTTCGACGCCGATCTAAAGACGGAGTGGATTTTCTCACCACTCAACGAACTGGGCCCCACCAAGTATTAGCGCAGCTCTTGCGTAAAGCTACGCGCGTCCGAGAGAAAGCTGGACTTTTGTCCATTGCACGATCACGGAGGTGATCAAACCGTTCATTTGGGACCATCCAAAACCTTCCCAAGGGACGGCCGTCCGTCGCCAAGGAGCCTGAATGGGTCAGATCCCACAACAGGATCCGATGTGATGATTCTAGGTACGCCAGATGATTCGTAACGCAGGGGTGCGTAAAATCTCTCGCACCGGCTTCAGCTATGCTCTGCTTCTACGCACGTCAGCAACCAACCGACCACTTCCGTGCTGCCTATAAGATGAGAGAGGAGAGGCAAGAAAAAAAATACCTACGACGGGAGGGGGATCTGAGTTTGGAGGAGAGGAAGAACGGGCTTGGCTTGGACGTGGAGCTGGGGCTTGGGAGCAGCTGCAGGGAGAAGTGTTTAAGGTTTTTTTTCTAGTTTTTTTTATTATGGAGAGATCTGGCCCATCCATGTCGGGCTAAACCTCTTAGCTAGGGTAAGAGGTGAAGCTTGTAGTGAGATGGGATTTTACTTTATGTCTTTAATTTATTTTTTTTGTGAACTGAATTGATATAGTTGATTATTTAAGGGAATACTTTTAGTTTTAATGGTCTGTTGTGACTGAAATTACAATGGGTCTGCGATGGCTTTGAGTATGTTCCTTCCTTTTGATGTTTATGACATCAGGAAGCCCTGTTGTTCACCATCGTCTCCTGGGCATGGTTGGATGTCGGTACCCTTCCTAACCTTCATAATCATCTGATTGGTTGGTAATTAGTTTAATTCTGTTGTTTACTTTGTCTCCTGGGCATGGTTGGTGATGGAATCCATTCTAATTCACATAACTTTCATCTCTTGAAAACTATATCAACATCAGTTCAGTTAATTTCTATGATTCTTAATCCAGGCATAAGATTTCCCTGATCTCTACAAGTGGATCCTCTGAATCCCTAGTGTTCCTCTCTGAATTTCTAAGTTTAGTTAATTATTCACCATTATTCTTTGATCAAATTGATTTAGATTTCATCGTATTCTAGTTCTGATTCTAGTTAGTTTCAGATAACGTACAAGTTTCAGTCCCTGTGGATTCGACTTCGGTCTTACTGAGATTATTACTACATCACAACCCTATACTTGGGGAGTGAACAAGTTTTTGGCGCCGTTGCCGGGGACTGACGGCTACGTAATTTGAAATTAATTAGTCTTAAATTAAGGGAAGATTAGGATTTTACTAACTTTTATTTTCTTAGGTTTTGTTCTCTTTTTAGAAACTAACCTAATTGTCTTGTTTATAGACTCTTTGATAGACTTCTAAATTGGTAACGTTCTTCTAATTTTTTCCTTTCTATTTATATTAGGATTTGTCTTCCTTTTTGGTAGTTTCTAATTCTAAGTCTTCTAGAATCTAACCTTATTCCTATATTATTTCTAGAAAAATTTTCTATTTTTAGATTTTCTATTTAGAAACTAACCCTCTTGTTTTGTAGGTTTTCTAACTCAGTAAGCTCTTTGACTTCTACTTTCTATGTTTTCAAATCTCTTTCATTACTCACTCACTTTCTAGTTTAGAATTTTCCTAATTTGTTTAGAGGTTCCTACTTTCCTTTTAGGATTTCTCTTTTCTAAATTTAGAACTTAGTTGATTGTTATTCTTCTTCTTAGGAATTTTCTACTCTTAGGCCTATTATCTTTAAAACTAACTTGTTTTGTTTTATTTTACAGGTTTTAACTTAGGGACTTCAATTTGGTAACTTCCTTCCAACCCTCTCTTCTTTCTAGTTTTTTTTTCTTTCTTAGGATTAGATTTAGAAATCAATTGAGGGCTGTGAGTGTTTCATGCCCAAGTGGGCTCGTGACAACACTCAACGTCTCTTGACTGAAGGAGGATTAGTCGAGGGGTTAACTGTCCATCGCAGGACTAGACATCGCTCGAATTCCCTGAGTTAATTGAGGTTATGGCTGCAAATCAACCTCAAGCACTACCTCACCATAGGGATGAGGAAGTACATGATGAGAATGAGGTGCATCAAGCACCCCCGCCTCGTACTTTACGAGATTATTTACAACCGGCGGGGGTGAGTACGCCATCATGTATGATTTTTCCTGAAAACACAGGACAGAGGGACATCAAGCCAGGAGTTATCCAACTCCTTCCTAAATTCCATGGGCTTGAATCAGAAAGTCCATACTTACATTTGAAAGAGTTCGATGAGATTATAGCCACCTTATACTTTCCCAATGTATCCGAGGATACAATCAGGCTGAAACTCTTTCTTTTTCCTTAAAAGAGAAGGCTAAGACGTGGCTACATTCACTGCGTCCTCGATCCATTGGCACATGGAATGATATGCAGAGGGAATTCATAAAGAAATTTTCCCACATCATAAAACAATTACCCTCAGAAAAGCAATCATGAACTTTGCCCAAAAGGAAGATGAAACATTCTTCCAATGTTGGGAAAGGTTTAAGGATCTGGTCAGTTCATGCCCACAACACGGCTTTGAAACGTGGCGCATTACAAATTTTTTCTACGATGGACTGACATCTTCCATGCGTCAAATGGTCGAGACAATGTGCAATGGAGAGTTCATTAATAAAGATGTCGACGAGGTATGGGATTACCTCGACAGTTTGGCTGAAAAAAACACAATCTTGGGACTATTACCCAAAATCAAACACCACGTCTAGGCCAACTCAATCTAAGGAGAAAGGTGGATTGTATATCTCCTGAAAGAAGAGGATGATCTCAATTATAAAGTGACTAATCTCATAAGAAAATTTGAGGCCATGGAAGGAAAGAAGGATAAGGTCAATGAAATTGTTTGCGGCATCTGTGATTGCAACATTCACACAACTGAAAACTGTCCTACAATACCTGCCTTTCGAGGAGTGTTGAATGAACAAGCCAATGCCGTGAACAACTATCAAAGACCTTTTACTGGACCCAACTCCAATACATACAATCCTGGTTGGAAAAATCATCCAAACTTTAGTTGGAGAAATGGACAAACGGCTACCCCCAAGTTTTTTTTTTCAAAATCCAAATCAGGGGAAACCTCAAGAAGAACCGGTTCAAAATTCCATACAAGAGCTGGCTCAGGCGATGCGAGGATTTACAGATTTTATGCAAAAGATAGATTCTCGTATGACGGTTATAGAAAAGGGGATGCTTCCTGCACAACCGCTCCCCAATCCTAAACCGCAGTACGAGATAAGTGATCCCAGCTCTTCAAATCAAATGGGGCACGCTAAATCCATCACCACTCTTAGGAGTGGGAAGATCATTGATAAAACCCTTCGGTTAGGCCTGAAAAGCCTCAAGAACCAGAAGAGGACAATAATGATGGATCTAGTGATACCCCACAAAAATTAGAACCGGAACTTCTAGAGAAGCCAGTTGCTCCGTTCCCCCAACGGTTGGTTGCACCAAAACGTCTTTCTAACTCTCAGGATATTCTAGAGGTGTTTGAAACAAGTGAAAGTCAACATTCCTCTACTTGATGTCGTAAAACAGATCCTTCATATGCAAAATTTCTGAAAGACCTATGTACGACCAAAAGACGGCAGAGTATTCAAAAGAAGATTTTCTTAACTGAGAAAGTGAGTGCCATCTGAAGCAAGACGTGCCGCAGAAATTCAAGGATCCCGGTAGCCCAACCATATCATGTGTAATCGGGAACCATCGAATTGATCACGCACTTCTTGACTTAGGAGCGAGCGTCAATCTGATCCCTACTCGTATACAAACAGTTAGGTTTGGGTGAGTAAAAACCAACCTAACCACACTACAACTTGCCGATCGCTCTGTTCGTGTACCAAGAGGGATTATTGAGGATGGTGGTCCAAGTCGATAGATTTTACTACCTGTAGATTTTATCATCCTGGACACCGAACCCATCAATAACATAAGCACTCAGATTCCCGTCATTCTGGTCGCCCATTCCTTGCCACGTCAAATGCAATTATCAATTGCAGGAATGGTGTCATGACTATGTCTTTCGGAAATTTGACATTGGAGTCAAACATCTTTTTCAATCACGGCAACAACTCAGAGGATGATGACGATATCCACGACATTAACATGATTGACTCTTTAGTGGAAGATACGACACCTCTGACCTTATCCTCCGACCTTCTAGAGACGTGCCTGGCCCACTCCCATGAGTTTGATGATGATATGATTAGGGAGACGTGTGCCTGCTGGATACTGCACCGGTACTTGAAGTTAACCGGTGGAGGCCACATTTGAAGAATTACCACAAACTGATGTAGTGCCTCTACCGTCTAACCTCAAGGCACCGAAGCTTGACCTAAAACCTTTGCCTCTGATTTGAAATATGCCTATTTAGGTCAAGATGAGACATACCCGGTGGTGATCTCTGCCCACCTGGAGAAGAACAGGAGAGTATGCTCATAGCTACTCTCATTCAGCATAAGGGAGCCCTTGGATGGACGATCGCGGACCTCAAGGGAATCGACCCCTCGATTTGTACTCACCGCATATATCTTGAGGATAATGCGAAGACCGCTCGGCAACCACAACGTAGACTAAATCCAAACATGAAGGAAGTGGTTAAGGCCGAGGTTCTTAAACTATTGGATGTGTGGTATCATATACCCTATATCTGATAGTCAATGGGTGAGTCCAACTCAGGTGGTTCCTAAGAAGTCCGGAATCACCATCGTAGCCAATGCTAATAATGAACTCGTGCCGACTAGAGTCACTACTGGTTGGAGAATGTGCATTGACTACAGGAAATTAAATACCGTCACGAGGGAAAGACCACTTTCCTTACCATTCATTGATCAGATCCTGGAAAGGTTAGCCGGTCATTCCTATTACAGTTTCCTTGACGGGTATTCGGCTATAAACCAAATTGAAATCGCCCCTGAAGACCAGGAAAAGACCACATTACTTCCCCTATGGCACCTTTGCTTACAGAAGGATGTCATTCGGGTTATGTAATGCCCCTGCCACCTTTCAGCGATGTATGCTGAGTATCTTTTCTGACATGGTGGGGAAATATCTAGAGGTCTTTATGGACGATTTCTCTGTTTTCGGTTCATCTTTCAGCGAGTGCTTAGAGAATCTTCAAATGTGTGCTGAAAAGATGTGAAGAAAAGAATCTGGTACTTAATTGGGAGAAGTGCCATTTCATGGTTCATAAGGGGATTGTCCTTGGACATATCATCTCATCCAAGGGAATTGAGGTAGATAAGGCAAAAATCGATCTTATCTCTAACCTACCTCCACCCAAGAACATCAGGGACGTGCGATCCTTCTTAGGACACGCAGGATTTTACAGGCGATTCATAAAGGACTTTAGTCTCCTCTCTCGTCCTTTATGTAATCTTCTTCAAAAGGATGCTCCATACGAGTGGATGAGCAATGCCAGGAAGCTTTCACCAAGCTTAAAGGCACGTTAACCACTGCACCCATCATGCAGCCACCCGACTGGAGCCTTCCTTTTGAGCTTATGTGCGACGCTTCTGATTATGCTCTTGGAGCGGTTCTAGGCCAGAGAAAAGATAAGAGGCCCCTAAGTCACATTACGCGAGTAGGACTTTAAATCCTGCCCAAGTGAACTACTCGACTACGGAAAAAGAACTTTTAGCCGTAGTGTTCGCCTTGGACAAATTTAGGTCCTACTGATCGGATCCAAGATCATTATCTATACAGATCATGCGGCACTGAAT
>JAJHSJ010000017.1:13972309-14031299 GCA_021015155.1 Magnolia officinalis
GTTAAGGTTTAGGTTTTGGGATTTGAGAATGGGTTCGGGTTTAGGTTATAGGTTTTGGTTTTAGTTTTGGTTTAGGTATAGGTTTTGGGATTTGAGAATGAGTTTGGGTTTAGGTTATAGGGTTTGGTTTAGGTTTAGGTTATAGGTTTTGGTTTTGGTTTAGGTTTGGGATTTGAGAATGGGTTCGGGTTTAGGTTATAGGTTTTGGTTAGGTTTAGGTTTTGGGATTTGAGAAAGGGTTCGGGTTTAGGTTATAGTTTTGGTTTTTGGTTTAGGTTATAGGTCTTGGTTTGGTTTAGGTTAAGGTTTAGGTTTAGGTTATAGGTTTTGGGATTGATGAATGGGTTCGGGTTTTTAAGTTATAGGTTTTGAGATTTGAGGGGGGTTCGGGTTTTAGGTATAGGTCTTGGTTTTGGTTTAGGTTATAGGTAGGTTTTGGTTTTGGTTTAGGTTAAGGTTTAGGTTTAGGTTATAGGTTGGGGATTGGGTTTAAGTTTGGGTTTTTCAAGTTTAGGTTTAGGTTTAGGTTAGGGAGTTGAGATTAGGGGTAGGTGTAGGTTTAGCTTTAGGGACTTAGGAATACATTTAGGTTTTAGGTTTAGGTTTAGGCTATAAGTTATAGGGTATAGGTTTAGGTTTAGGTTAAGGTTATAAGCTATAGGTTTAGGGAATTGAGAATAGGTTAAGGTTTAGGTTTAGGAAATCGGGTTTGGGTTCGGGATTGGGTTTAGGTATGGGTTTTCAAGTTTAGGTTTAGGTTTACGTTAGGGAGTTGAGATTAGGATTAGGTGTAGGTTTAGGTTTAGAGATTTGAGAATACATTTAGGTTTAGGTCATAGGGTTTTGGTTAGGTTAAGGTTATAGGTTTAGGTTTAGGTTAAGGTTTAGGTTTAGGTTATAAGCTATAGGTTTAGGGAATTGAGAATAGGTTAAGGTATAGGTTAGGATATCGGGTTCGGGTTCGGGTTCGGGATCGGGTTTTGGTTGGGTTTTCAAGTTTAGGTTTAGGTTAAGGAGTTGAGATTATTATTAGGTGTAGGTTTTAGGTTTAGGGATTTGAGAATACATTTAAGTTTTAGGTCATAGGTTTAGGTTTTAGGCTTAGGTTTAGGTTATAAGTGTAGGTTATAGGTTTAGGTTAGGTTTAGGTTAGGTTATAGGTTAAGGTTTAGGGTTTAGGTTTATGGTAAGGTATAGGTTAGGAAATCAGGTTCGGGTTTAGGTATGGGTTTTCAAGTTTAGGTTTAGGTTTACGTTAGGGAGTTGAGATTAGGATTAGGTGTAGGTTTAGGTCTAGAGATTTGAGAATACATTTAGGTTTTAGGTCATAGGATTAGGTTTTAGGCTTAGGTTTAGGTTTAGGTTTAGGTTATAAGCTATAGGTTTAGGGAATTGAGAATAGGTTAAGGTTTAGGTTTAGGAAATTGGGTTCGGGTTCGGGATCGGGTTTAGGTTTGGGTTTTCAAGTTTAGGTTTAGGTTAGGGAATTGAGATTAGGATTAGGTGTAGGTTTAGGTTTAGGGAATTGAGAATAGGTTAAGGTTTAGGTTTAGGAAATCGGGTTCGGGTTCGGGTTTGTGTACGGATTTAGGTTTGGGTTTTCAAGTTTAGGTTTAGGTTTAGGAGTAGATGATGTAGGTTTAGGTTTAGGGATTCTCTAGTATTGTCTACTATTGAACCTAGTATTATCTACTACATACTAGTAACATACAACCAATATTGGGGCACCATACCATAAGCTACAAGAATTTCATGTCCCCCTAAACAAGGTATCCTCCATTGATAACATATATATATATATATATATATATATATATATATATATATATATATAATATATATATATATATATATATATATAATATATATTTATAAGTTTTTTATTTTCATTGATTCCCAAATACATCATCATCCATCCAAGAAAATTGAAACAAGTACTGTCAATCTATCTTATCTTACCGACCGCCTTATGTTTCTTTTCACCTTTGTAGCTCTCTCATATTTGTTTGCAGCTGCTAGTTCATCACCATCAGTAGTCTCCCTAACCAAATCTTTTTGCAGTCCCTCCATTTGAAGCAGTGGCTGAAGTTACAAGAAGTAGGACTGATTAGTCTTTCCATGTTTTGAAAAAAATCAATTCTTTATTTTTTGCTGCAAGTCTACTTATAATTATCATTTTCAGGGCATTATCATACCATACCTACCAAGGCCCCACAATGATGTTTTTTGTCATCCGTTTGCTACTTCATCAACCCATTCCAAAAACTGCAAGATGAAGTTCAGGAATAAAAACAAATTCTGATAGTTATGGTATGCGTCATGTGCCATTTAGGAATGGTATGCAACATTAAAGAGCTTCATCATCTCTGAAAAAATATTTTTATTTTCCTTTGATAAGTATGAATAGAAAATTCTGATAGTAACAAGAAAAGGAGAAAGAAATTTTGAAGTTAGATGCAAGATCGAAGTAAATAATGTTCTGTTTCAGAAAGATAATATTTTTAGAAAGCACAAGTTCACCAACAAGAGGAGAAACAGTCAACTCATGAACTGACAAACCTTGCAGTTATGGAATCCTGAGTTGCATTCGTGAATCCATCCATTACTAAGTTCAAAAAACATAAGCCATAACCAAAAGGAGCATTTGGATGATATAAGGTGGGATACATATATATGGATCAGAAAATGAACAGTCATGTTGGATGCAGATATAGCTTAACAACCAAAATCCCTTACTTCTCAATCAAGCTACAACCATTTAATCTTAAAAGCCTTGCCTCAACAAGTAGACATGAAACAACAAATGTTACTGGATCATATGAATCATCCAATTACTTGAAAAGGTTAGTTATAATAAATTTTCCACCAAAATCGTGGATGGCATTAGTTTTTGCTTGAAAAGTTTTTTGGGACAGTTCACTGAATGGGACCTTTTATGCTTTAAAACTATAATTTTTGCACCTTTTATGAATGGTATAATGTTTGCACTGAATTGACTTTTTTTGGGACAGTTCACTGAATCGGACTGTTAAAAACACAAGCCTGTTACCTGATATAAAACAATAATAACCGGGAACGGAACATACCTTACGAATATTTCCTATGTTTGCTCCACCTTTACCCATCACTTTACCTACTGCATGGGCCAGGATGACAATCTTCAAGGTTGAAGGCAGTCTGTACAAATGAAAATATACAAAGAGCAGGCTCAGATAAAAATTAAAATACCCAAATAACCAGCCTGAAGCAGAGGCAAAACTCTAAGATATGAAATACAAACCCATATGGCTTTGAAGAATATGAAGGAATAGATCCATAGCCGTTCTCCCCAACCTTCATTTAAAGAAAAAACAAAAGGAGATGAGTTACCTAAGCAGGGAAAGATGTTGCATTTTTTAATGCATGAACCTTCATTTAAAGCAAAAAAAAAAAAAAAAAAAAAAGGATATAAGTTACTGAGGGAAGATGCTGCATTTTGAATGCATGAAATGATTCAGCCCAAACCCAACTTTGATTCAAAGACATACAACTAATGCAGCAGTTTTTAATGTTGGATACTAAGACTCGAGGCAAGATTTAGCCTTTCAGTTCTAAAGTTTGACTAGACTGAGTTGATAAAAACTTGCCTATAATCAAAGGAAGACATGGCCCCAAGCTGATGTTCCAACTGCTACATGGTAGCAAGGTTCTGCCTGATCCTTGCATCAAGTCTACAAATCTGCAGGAATTTCAGTTTACTACAACTGAATATCAGAAAAATGAAATGAAGAATGTAGAGAAAGTTTATACTATTGAATACATGTGCATGCTATTGAATGCCAGGTGAGTGGAAATTAAAGAAGACTCTGCAGTAAGACATACCTTGCATAGTGCTCTATATTCCTTTTGAAGGCGCTTCGCACAAGCCCTCTCAGCCATTGGTGAACAGATTAATAGCTTATACTCTTAGTTGGGTAGTCTATATGGTTTCTTTGATGTGTTAGCTACTGCACATAGAGAGAGCATGCAGTTCAGAAACATAAAAAAACTGGATAGTTAAATATGGTGTTCTCGTTGTGAGGAAAACCAAGTGGAAAGGCATTGGCACAAAGTTTAAATGCATGTTATCAGTTATCACAATAATACAAATCATTGTTGAAAGGGAAAACAGTATCATGCTATAGTTTCAGATAATTTTCATCTTTGCTAATACATATGCATCTTGATACATGTGGAACCCAGAGGAAATACTGAAATATCTTGCAAATAAGATGGACCCAAATCAAAAGACATGTTTAATATTGAACTTTGATGCCCGCAAAACAAAAGTGGGCCAAAACAATCAAGAATAACTTGAATTTCATTACATCTATTGGCCCCATATTATAATTTTAAATGCTTTAACTGCAAGAAAACCAGATGGACAGTTAAATCAATTCAATGCTACCTTAGGTTCATTTCATTTGCAACCCTGTAAAATGGCCAGATTCTTGACTCATCAATGTCCAATGCTACCTTAGGTTCATTTCTAGGCAAATCAACATGAAAAATCAAACATGTTATGACCATGTTACTCCATTTGGGAACAATAAAATAACATATGATCCCACTATTATGTCAAGCAACATACTAGCATATTACTCCAATACGATTAGGTCCTACTTGAATACCACTGTTAAGAACTCACTCCTACAATAGGACCTAAAAGGTCGTAAATGCATTGTTTCAGTTGAAACAAAGATTGCAGACTCGTAAATAACAAGATTTGCTTCTTTTTTCTTCTTTTTTTTCCCCTTCCTACATCCACAATCAGTACAAGAAGGAAAGAAGGGGAAATAACTTTAAACATTTTCTGTTTTACAATTATCATAGGCATGTCTCTGTCCTACCTGCTTGCAATGCACTTAAAACTGGTCACACACACACACACACACACACACACACACACACACACGCACACACACACACACACATGGCAGCCACTTGGCAGCTACAATGTATATCAAATTCAATCAAACAAAGTAGCTTGAACCATTCACTTTGCTGTGATGGTTTTAACAATTATAAAACAAAATTTAGACAGATTAATTTGCATTAGTTATATGTTAACCGTGGAATTTCTAATCAATATATAAGTGCCTGCTGATCATGCTTTACATTCTGCTGACCATTCACTTTGCCTGCTGACCATTCACCAAGCATCAATGTATAAAATCCATACCAATACCAACTACAATACGAAAACAAAAATAGTTCCCACCAACACGCTTTTCAAGTTCTACCAACCCATTCTCACAGATCCTGGACACTCAGACCTGGTGGAAGGGACTGCTTCAACTATCAGCCTTCTCCGAATCAAACACACAAAGCGTGTAGAGGCATTTGGAGCACCGAACCTTAAACTTCACGACATCCTTGCTCTTCTTGATCTTAACTGATCGAGCATCTTTCCTTCTCGCAGTGTGAAGGAAATCCTTGATCTCGTGGATCTGCTTCGGCATTTCTCAGGGCCTGTTTGGCCAGGCAGATCCCACGGTATCAGGAGGGATGGGATCGGCAATATCCTGGGATAGGCATGACGTGCCAAACAGACCCAGTGAACTTGTCCTGGGATATGAGCAATCCCATGCATCTTAAGACAATCCACTGACATCACCATTATTACCTTAAAATTGATCCTATCCCTTGGTTGGATGGATTGGAAGGTAAAATCCTGGGATATGCAGGGCGTGCCAAACAGACCAGTTAACTTGTCCCAGGATATAAGCAATCCCATGGATCTTAAGACAATCCACTGACACCACCATTACCTTAAATTTGATCCCATCCCTCCTAATACCATGGGATCTGCCCGGCCAAACAGGCCCTCAAGGATTCGGAGGAGCTCCTCTGCAATTCCTCCACCAAAAAACAAAGAATTTGCAGCAAAAAAACATCATTTCAGGGCCATTACCTAAAATGGGCTGGCAAAACAGAGATGGCATGGATATACAACACATACATCAAGGTGGACCGCATGAAACAGTGGAGATAGAAATGCCCACCTAAATCCCCAAATCCCCAAATCCCCAAATCCGTAAATCCCCAAATCCCTAAATCCCCAAATCCCTAAATCCACAAATCCCCAAATCCCTAAATCCCTAAATCGTTTCAATCGGTATTGAGATTGACAGAGATTGAGAGAGAGAGAGAGATACCTGTTTGAGTTGGAGCCCCGATCACGGTCCACCGAGAGAGACAGAGAGAGAGGATGCGCGAGAGAGAGAGCACCGAGAGACAGAGAGACAGAGAGAGAGGGACCGAGAGAGAGAGAGAGAGAGGGAGAGAGAGAGACAGAGAGAGAGAGAGGGTGCGCGAGAGAGACAGAGAGGTAGAGAGTGAGGTTGAGAGAGAGGGAGAGAGGGTTTGGGTTTTGGGAGGGGCGGGTGAGCGCGCGAGGGTGATTTTTGGGTGTTTTTGGGGTCGTGGGAGATGGGCGCCCGGTAGGGAATTTTGGGGTAGAACGGATTGGCTACTCCCGCTGACACCAGCTCCATGGCTGATGTTCGGTGGGCTGTGGGCCCCACCATGATGTATGTGTTTCATCCGATCCGTTCATCCATTTTTTAATATAATTTTAAGACCTAGTTTTAAAAATAAGAGGGATATAAATCTTAGGTGGACCACACCACAGGAAAACAATAGTGATTGGATATCCACCATTTAAATCCTCCTAAGGCCCACTGTACTGTTTATCTGCCATCCAATCTTTGATTAGGTCATAAAGGCCCAGATGAAGGGAAAAAACAAAGATCAGCTTGATCCAATACTTTTATGGCTCCCAAAAAGCTTTTAATGGTCGACATTCATTCAACACTTTTTCCTGTAATGTGGTCCACTTGAGATTGGGATATAACTCATTTTTTTTTCTGGAATATCATAAAATGATCTATAAAAATAGATGGACGGCATGGATGAAACACATACATCATGGTGGGGCCTACACACCACCGAACATAAAAGTTGAGAGGGGTTACCCTCCATTAAAACATTCATAATTATTTTTTAGGCCCATAGAGATGTGGTTCACAAATCTAGCCCACCCATTATGTGTGTGCCACTTGGATGAGGGGTCATACCAAGTTTCAGACGCATCCAAATTTCAGGTGGGGCCCCACCAAGTGCTTTTATATGTTTTAGGCATGTCTTCACATGATTTTAGATGGTATGGCCCACCGGAGTTTTGTATACGGCTGATTTTTGGGATATCCCATAATTTAAAGAGGACCCATCAAATGCACGGTGTTGATTTTCGACACACGTCATGATGGGGCCCACACAGCTCGACCTCATGAGGAGTTCCCATGAGCTCGGCGAATAGAACCTTTGCCATATATATAATATTTAAAAAATATAAAAACTTATGAAGTATTTGTTATATTCACACCGTCCATCCATTTTGAGATATCATTTTAAGTCACGAGCCAAAGAATGAGACAGATAAAAATCTGTAGTAGACCCTACCATAGAAAACAACGGGATGGTGATTCCCACCATTGAAACTATCCTAAGGCCCATTGTAATGTTTATTTGAAATCTAACTGGTTCAAAAGTTTTTTAAAAAAATGGTCGTAGGGCCATACATTATGGTGGGCCCATAGTAATGTTTGCCATCCAACATGTTCATAATATCAAAAAGATATGAATGAAGGGAAAACACAAACAACAAGGATGTGATTTCAAATCATAAGAACTAAATAATCTTAGGTGGGCCATACCAATCAAAACAATATGATGAATAACCATTAAAAGCCTTTGAAGGCCACAAAAGTTTTGGATCAATTTGATCTTTGTAGTTTACCTTCATCTAGATCTTCTTTACATTATCAACAAGTTGGATTGCAGATAAACGTTACTAAAACCATACGATGGGCTCTTTATAATTTTTAATGGCGAGGTACTATACTATCATTCTTTCCAGTGGTGTGATCCACTTAAGATTTAAATCCACACAATATTTTATACCCGGCCCAAAAATGGGTTGGAGAAACGTATGGGCAGTAAGGATATACAATACATCATCAAAATCTAACTTTTGTTATCTAAGTACTTTCCAATTTTTCTTGTCAGAATATAAAATCTAGTTTTCTTTCTTAAAAAATATATTTTATACAATTTGACAATTTTTTCACAATTTTGTTTAATTTTTAAAATTTTATTTTTCCAAATATCATTTTTTAAAAATCGAAATCTCACTTTTATTATCTAACTTTTCAATTTTTCTTATCAAAATACAAAATCTAGTTTTCTTTTTTAAAATATTTTTTTTTTTACAATTTGTCAATTTTTTCACAATTTTTTTAAAATTTTCTTTTTCAAAATATCATTTTTTAAAATCTCACTTTTGTTATCTAACTTTTCAATTTTTCTTGTCAAAATACAAAATCTAGTTTTCTTTTTAAAAAATATATATTTTTTACAATTTGTCAATTTTTTCACAATTTTTTTAATTTCTTAAAATTTCTTTTTTAAATCTCACTTTTGTTATCTATAACTTTTCAAATTTTCTTGTCAAAATACAAAATCTAGTTTTCTTTTTCAAAAAAATATTTTTTTTTTCAATTTGTCAAAATTTTCACAAATTTGTTTAATTTTTAAAATTTTCTTTTTCAAAATATCATTTTTTTTATCGAAATCTTGTAATATAACTTTTTAATTTTTCTTGTCAAAATACAAAATACAAAATCTAATTTTCTTTTTTAAATATATTTTTACAATTTGTCAATTTTTTCACAATTTTGTTTAATTTTTTATATATTTTTTCAAAATATTATTTTTTTTAATCAAAATAGATGGACGGCATGGATTAAACACATACATCATGGTGGGGCCCATATAGCACCAACCACAAGCCATTGGATGGTGTCAGGGAGAGTAGCCAATTTGTTCCCCTTATTTGTGGTGTGGTTCATTTAATTAATCTTTGGATACGAATCGTTTTTTAGATAGTTCTCTAAAATGATCTCGAAAAATGGATGAACAGTTTGGGTTGATCCCGAATTTTCATTATTTTAGGACTTGTGGGGCTCACCATTGTGTATGTTAATTATCCACTCCGTCCATTAATTTTAACGGCTCATTTTTAGGGTTGATGAAAAAAATGAGTCAAATCGAAGCTGTAGGTGGACCACACCACATACTAATGTTATGAATTTATTTTTCATTATTTCTTATGGTGTGGTCCACTTAGACTTTTAATATTTTCTACTTTTTGAGCTCATGCACTGAAATAATATTTCAAAATTATGGACGGCTTAGATAAAACAAATATATTGAAATGGGCCCCATGGAGCCCCTTAAGCATCGTCAGTCTCTAATAAGATTCTATGGGGAGGTACATTTTAGAGCTTAAAAATAAAGTCGATCCATGACTTGAGTGGGCCACACCACATACTATAGTTGAGAGGGTTACCCTCCCATTAAAACATTCATAATCATTTATTGGGCCCACCTAGATGTGCTTCATAGATCCATCCCATTCATTATGTGTGTCCCACTTGGATGAGGAGTTAGACCAAGTTTCATACACATCCAAAACTCATGTGGGCCCCACCAAATTCTTTTATATGTTTTAGGGATGTCTTCACATAGTTTTAGATGCTATGGCCCACCAAAGTTTCATATACGACTGATTTTTGGACTTAAAGGGGACACATCAAATGCATGGTGTTGATGTTCTACACACATCATGGTGGGGTGCACACAAATTATCCTTATGGGAAGTTCCCATGAGGTGACCTTAAAGTACCATTTCACTATTTAGGTAACTCCTTCATGGGTGTTACTCTAACCATGTAGGGCCCACCTTAATATATTTTATGTATATCGACCCTGTCCATATATTTTTCCATCATATTTTAGGATGTGATTTCAAATCATAAGAACTCAATAATCTCAGGTGGGCCATACCAATCAAAACAATGATGAATAACTATTAAAAACCTTTTGAAGGCCACAAAAGTTTTGGATCAATTTGATCTTTGTAGTTTACCTTCATCTAGATCTTCTTTACATTATCAACAGGTTGGATTGCAAATAAACATTACTAAAACCCTACGATGGGCTCTTTATAAATTTTAATTGTGAGGTACTATATTATCATTCTTTCCAGTGGTGTGGTCTACTTAAGATTTAAATCTACATAATATTTTATACTCGCCCCAAAAATGGGTTAGAGAAACATAGGGGCGGCAAAGATAAACAACACATCATCAAAATCTCACTTTTGTTATCTAACTTTTCAATTTTTCTTGTCAAAATACAAAATTTAACTTTCTTTTTTAAAATATTTATTTTTTTACAATTTGTCAATTTTTTCACAATTTTGTTTCATTTTTTAAATTTTCTTTTTCAAAATATCATTTTTAAAATCTCACTTTTGTTATATAATTTTTGAATTTTTCTTGTCAAAATACAAAATCTAGTTTTCTTTTTAAAAAATATATATATTTTTACAATTTATCAATTTTTTCACAATTTTGTTTAATTTTTTAAATTTTCTTTTTCAAAATATCATTTTTTTAATCGAAATCTTGTTATATAACTTTTTAATTTTTCTTGTCAAAATACGAAATCTAGTTTTCTTTTTTAAAAAATATATTTTTTTTTACAATTTGTCAATTTTTGCACAATTTTGTTTAATTTTATAAATTTTCTTTTTCAAAATATCATTTTTTTATCGAAATCTTCTTTTTTTTTTTTTTCAAAATTATCAACATTATTCAAAGTCCTTAATTTTTTTTTCAAAATCTAGATTCTTATAAAATTACATTTTTTTTTTTAAAATTAAAATTTTTTTCTTAAACATTGTTAATTATTTTTCTAAGCTTTTAAACTTTTTTTTTTTCGAAATTCATAAATTTTTTTGTTCTTAATTTTTCACCTGAGCATTAGAGACGGTTTAGGACCGTCTCTAATGCAGACGGTCTTTGACAGTCTCAAATGACCACTATAAGACGGCTAAGGACCGTCTCTAATAGAGACGGTCTTTGACAGTCTCAAATGGAGACAGCTGAGGACCGTCTCTAATACAGACTATTTTTGACAGTCTCACAGTACATGAAAAGACGGCCAATGACCGTCTCTAATTGAGACGGTCCTTGACAGTCTCAGATTGCTAGTAAGAGACGGCCAATGGCCGTCTCTAATACGGACGGTCTTTGACCGTCTCAAATGACTGCATGTAAGACGGTCAGAGACGGTCTCTTATTCCAGACGGTCAATGGCCGTCTTTTATCCTCAGTTAACGACGGTTTTTGACCGTCTTAAATGATTTATGGACGTTCAAATTTTTAGAGACGTTCAAATGATTTGAGTCCAAAAGGCTTCGTCAAGGATGGTGAAGGGCCGTCTAAAAGTTTAGAGACGGTTTACGACCATCTCTAAAGCGTCTTTAAACCAAGCAATTTTAGAGACGGTCCAGAACCGTCTCTAAATCCGTCATTTTTTTTCCATTTTTCACGTAGTGACTTATCATCTCATAGATTATTTGTGTCAAGATGGCTTATGGATTGTATTATTTTATTATGTCCTTAAAGGACTTGGTACCAATGTGGCTTGTTGGGAGGACTCTTTGTTGGAACTATATCTGGACTTGTGATGATAATGTCTATGTGTCGAATCATCAGTGGCTACTAGTTGTAGAGATTTTTTTGTAATGGAATACCTTGAATAATTTATTTTACCAACATTATTTATAATCATTTGTGTGTATTAGAATCTTACTTGTTTAAATTTTGTGAGTCGAGGATGATGGTATGATATACTATGCCCGAGCTTTCGGCCTATGTTGCGTTGCGCGCGTCCCCATAGTGACCTTTGAGAGTTTTTGATGTGCTATTTGTAAAATGAATTAATAACTGTTGGGTTAATCATGCATACATGGTATGTGAGCGTTATCAAGTACCTAGTTGACAGTTCAAACGACCCTTTTTTACATTTTGAATGGGTCAACTGTTTGAAAGACTCATTCTCTTGCATGCATGGGTCAATTGTCTGAAACGTTTATTCATTTGTTCAGCTGGATGTTTGTTCAACTGGATGTGTATCCCCAGGTTGATTGCATTCATACATTCATGCATTAATCAAGATTAAATTGGCGATTGAATATTGCGGTGATTTGGGTTATATTGGTGAAGAGTGGAATGTTTCTCCTTATGTGATAGCTTGAATTGTGGTTTGGATGTATTGGTTGGTGTTATACTTATGAGTGGTAAATTGTAATTTAGATATTATGTTTTCTTAAATTATTATTTAAAAATGTGAGTTGTATCTTATTCCTAAATTGCAGGTAGTATTCTTCTATATTTCACTTATGAAATATAAATTGTTCAGTATTGTATTTTAAAAAGTGAAGTTTACGTTAAATATTGTATTCTCCTGAGTTTATTTGAATTATATTCTTACCTATTGTGAAGCTTGACAATCTTTGAGGGTATACCTCATTAGGATATCCATTGACGCTATCAAAACATATTCAGTTGGTGTAGGTTATGTAGATGACCTATATGTCGACATTGAATATGGAGCATAAGGAGTTGAATGATCTTACGACTATTGATTTTAGATTTCTTATTATTTTTCATTATTATGTTGTTACATTTTTTATATTTGAACCATTGGTTTGTATAAGCCCTTTGGGCAACCATTTGTACATTTGATATTTATATTCAAACATTTCCTTTATGTATGATTTGTTTCCTTCTGTTGCGATGCTCACTTATAAAAGAAATAAAAATTGTTGCGATGCTCACTTATAAAAGAAATAAAAATTTTCCGTGAAACGTGACTTATCCTTGAAAGTTAACACTCAAAGATTTCAAAAAACAAGTACTAAACTCAAGTTACGAAATCCGGTGCGTTACACACTATGATGTTTATTTTCCATCCAACCTATTTATAATAAGGACACACATTCCTGGACGAAGGGCAGTTACAAATGCCAATGTGACCAAAACTACTCTGGCCAGCAGAAAGTTTTCAGTGGTAGGTGTTAAATTCCCTCTATTTCCTCTACTTTAGGTTTGAATCTGCCTCAATTTTGGATTTGTTTCCTAAAATTGATCTTTAAAAATGAATGGACCATGTGGATATAACACATGGATCATGATAGGGCCCAGGAAATTTTACCACATCAATATAGCACCGACCTCGTTGGTGTGTCATGCACTATCGCAATAAAACACCCAGACACTGCGATTCTTCCTAGCGCGGAAGCGAATTGTGTCCGACCTCCGGTCGTACCTTTAACCGTCCGACCAGATATGTGTGGGCCCACCGTGATGTATCTATTTATCCACGCCGTCCATCCCCTTGTTTTCAGATCATGCTAAGGTGTGGGACCAAAAATAAGCAGATCCAACCCTCTACTGGACCACACCAAATAGTAAGTTTGGTTGCATTAAATGTACAAAGCCTTAAACCAAAGTTACATTAAATGCAAGAGTTATCTTTCATATGGTCCACCAGCGCTTTGGATCTGTCTCATTTGTGGGCCATACCTTGACATGGTCTGAGAATATGGATGGACATATCTGGCTGTACGCTTAAAGGTAAGACCGGAGGTCGTACCCAATTCGCTTCCCGTGTTACAGCAACACGTGGCATTCGATCCGTCCATTTTAGCCGGTACGTCCGTCCGTAAATCATACCGGTTTCAGAACTTAAGTTTACCAAAGCAAACAGGTGAAGAGATACTTCTACTATTGAAATCATCCAATGGCTTGTAATGTTCACGTGACATCCAACTCACTCATAAGGTGAGTCCATGAATGAAGGAAAAAACCAAGCACCTGCTTGCACAAGAATTTAATGGATCCCAAGAAAGTTTTAACAGTACACGTTCTATCGTGTTATTTCCTGTTGTGTGGCCCAATTGAATTAGATGACCCTGGTTTCAGATATGAAGTGTTACTTACCATAGTATCTTGCAAATGATGAATGTGGAGGATTTCACACGGACACGGCAATTGACCCAATTAATGCCTATTTATGTCAGCTTTGGTGCAATTTATAAAAGAGCAGAGTACGAATGTTGACTGCTACCTGGCTATGACCTCGGTAAGGCTATCAATGTCTTGGACCCGCAAAATCTAAATTTTGATTAGATTATGACCACTAACCCCGGCTCCCGCTCGTTGGTAGCTCTATATGTGGGTGTGACTATGACCATAGGACCCACCTTGAAGTATACATTATATATCCACACTGTCCATCTGTTTTTCAGCTTATTTTATGACATGGTCCCTAAAAATGAAGTAGATAAAAATTTTGGACGAACTACACCACAGGAAACAATAGTCAATTGAATGCCAACAATTAAAAACTTCCTACCATCGACCGTAATGTTTATTTACCATCAAACCTGTTAATAAGTGGCACAAACCTATATGAAAAGAAAAACCAAATTTCAGCTTAATCCAAAACTTTTATACCCACGAAAGGTATTAAAATTTTAAAAACCAATGTTTCCTGCGGCGTGGTCCACCTGAAATAATTTCGCACCCCACACGCAACCCTATGGTTGGCATCGCATCCTCATGTGGTATGTATGACCCGTCCGAGCAGTGGAAATAATTAATAATTTTGGCATGGGGGTTAACTGAGGATAGAACCTAACAGACGGTGGATTTCACAAATTCAACCTAGTGGCCCCGGCAGACTTGGTTGTTTTAGTCAGTCCCCCACGACATCAGGAGTCTACGTCAAGGACTGTATCTCCCACCTGAGACTAGAGTGTTTTATAGATGCGTTACATATCCACGTGCTGTCCATCGTTCTAATCTTAAAGATTTTGTGGAGTCTTCCATCCATGATGTGGCCTATTAAATCAACTGTCTTGATCATCCAGCAGCCTCCGCTTGTCCAAGCTCAAGTAGGGAAGAAATATTCTATGGGCAGGGTGAAAAGATGTTGCAAGTCCACTCACCCGGTGGGCATCAAACGTGTATTGAATTTGGACCATGGGAAGTGTTCTGACATTTTACCACGTAAACATTAGCAAGACGACATCTTACAGCCTCATGGTGTATATGCAATGGCCAGGCAAGTTCCTAATGATTAACTTGGATTTCACATGGTGCATGCTGCAGAGCACCTGAAGAGGATCCGGATTCCCTTAAGAAATATTCGGATCAGACATGGCATGTGTGGGAGTCTCCCCTTGCGTGCAACCGCATACTTCAGTTCACTTGCACAACCAAACAAAGAAACGATGGAAACATGGGTTGAAATAAAAGTCACGCCATGCATAAATATGATTATTATTATCTTACAATAAGAGTTACAGGGTGAAAACCTTCCGAACGTTGTCTAAAGCAAAATAGTAGCTGTCTAAAGAAAAATAATAGCATGAATAGATACATGCATCAACGAAATAGAAGTATAGACTTCTCCAATAGCGGTTGATGTAGAGAAGTGCTATGAAAAGCAAGAACGACATAGTACATGACACCGAAAAGCATGCATAGAAGATTATGTCATGTCCATCATCCTCGTCGCCTGATGTTGTTGGTATTGAAGGTGTTAGCGGAGAAGTGGAGAAGCAACTCTTCAGTGGTGGTCCACAGAGTAGGGGATTGCCTTCGTAGCTGGTTTCTCCAAAGGTGCCAAACTGCCCCTTCAGTGGTAGGACGCCGGATAAGTTATTATGAGAGATGTTGAATGCAGATAAGAAGTTGAGCTCAGTTAGTTGAGGAGGAATCTCCCCGCTCAATCTATTGTGAGAAAGGTCCAAGCTCTCAATCTGTTTTAGATTTGAGAAGGTTTCTGGAATTGGTCCACTCAATTGATTGTGGGACAAGTTCAATGCATGAGTATCGGTTAGATATCCAATTTCAGGTGGGATTTCACCTGTTAACTGGTTCCATGACAGATCTACACCGGACATCAAGTAAAGAACGTCGCCCTTGTAAGTTTCAGACCTCTTCTTTGTTATAAACTCCACTTCTTCCCAATCTTTTATCAAACGTGCAAGCATAAAAGGCACTGTAACTTCAATACGGTATCCAGGCAGCTCAATGTCACGGAAACTGTAACTGTAACTCCTTGGAGAGACAACGAAAGTTGAGAAGTCAGTTGCTCTTGCCCTCCCGAATGTCATATTACCAAAGCATGGCAGTATTGGACCAGAGAGATCATTGTGTGAAAGATCTAATATGCTGACGTTCTTCAGTTGACACAACTGCATGGGAATGTGACCTTGCAAATTATTTCCTCTGAGGAGAAGAACCCTTAAATTAGGAAATGCTCCAATCCAATTTGGAATATTACCAGAGATGTTGTTGTGGCCGACATCCAATGTAACAAGGGAGGAAATTTTGGATAAAGCATTTGGCATCAATCCTGTAAGCTCATTTCCTTCCAAATGTAAGAATTTCAGAGATAGATTGAAGCATGAAGGTATGGAACCAAAAATCCTATTTTGGGAAAGGTCCAAAAGCGAAAGACTAGATAGGGTGCAATACTCGTCTGGAATAGGACCTTCTAAATAATTTTCTGGCATGGAAAGCCACAATAACTCAGAAAAGTTCCCAATCTGTGCAGGAAGACGACCTGATATGTTGTTTTTACCAACATCCAAAAACTTTAGATGGGGGCTTTTGAATATACCAGCTGAGATCCTCCCGGTGAATTGATTGCCATCCAAATACAGATAGTGTAACCAAGTCAAGTTCGAACGAGTCGGAAACACTGGGCCTTGTAATCTATTGTTTGATAGCTTCAAAATTTCTAATGAGATGCAACCGATGGCCAACTGCTCTGGTATTTCTCCTGAGAAATTGTTTCTCGACAAATCTAAAGAAGAGATTTGCCTCATGTTGCCCATTGAGGGAGGAATGCTACCATGAAGAGCATTTATAGACATGTTTAAGGATTTTAAATTTGGAAGGCAGAAACCGATATTTTCAGGAAGTTGTCCGTAGATGTGGTTGCTGGAGACGTCCAGAAATAATGCAGTCAGGTTGTTAGAATGAGGTGGCAGATGGAATGGGCCAGCTAAGGAGTTGCTTCCAAGGTCTAGCATTTCAAGTCTTTTATTATTCTCTAACAACCAAGATGGGAAGTTTCCCGTGATGTTGTTGTGGGAAAGGTCCAATGCTATCAAGTCATATTGGGTGGAAAGGAAGCTGGGAATGGTACCAGTGAGCTTGTTGATGTTGCAGTTTGATAGGTGGAGGACTTTCAACTGGAATTTAGGAACCCAAGGTGTGGATTCAGTTTCAACCTCCAACTGATTGGGATAAGTTATAACATCGCCATCAGGATATGCACTGTCCAGTACTGAAAGTTCCACAACGTCGAGCTTGGAAAGATTAGCAAATGAGCTAAATGAGAGAGACCCCACAAAGCGGTTGGCAGAGAGAGAAAGGAACCGGATCATTGTGAGGCTAGAGATGAGAGATGAGGAGATTTTCCCACTGAGTCTATTCTTGGAGAGATCAAGTAGTTGGAGGGATGACAAGTTGCTGAGGCATGGAGGTAGGCTCCCTTCCAATTCATTGCCGTGAAGATCCAGTTCTTGGAGATTCTCAAGATTGCAAAAAGCTGCAAAAATGAAAATGTAATTTAACTTATCACTACAAAATTCAGTTGGTCATAAGAGAAATGATCCTGTGCTCTCAATATTGTAATAAGAGTTATAGTGTTCTTAAGTACTGTGAGTTAGAGCTTGTAGTCCAATTGATCGATCTAAGTTGCCGGTTACATCAATGGCATCTTTCATGGGCTACCATAGGAAAAAATTGCACGAATTTGATGATCCGATCAATTTGTAAGTTGACATTCTGTTTTATAGCCATCCATTTCCCCACCCATGGATGAAAGTGATGCTTTAAAACAACAAGTGCCTCATGACCAAACCTATGAATGAGATGGCTCACTTGCAACATGGATGGGTTTGAACATCTGAATAGTGTGGATTTTTTTTTTTCATGGTTGCCATGTATTTTGGATCCTCTGGATCGATTAGTTGGACAGTAATTCTAATCATTTAGTTTTACTATAATAACAAAGCAATATAGATCCATCTGTGAAAACAAGGCACTGTAAATGCTTTGCACCATAGGCCCCGTTGATTAGTGATCCAGACGATTTTATTTCAATCATCTATATAATTTAGAGACAAATGGGCTGGTAGTGCATGTATATGGGGCTGTAAACATTTCACGCCATGGACCTGCGGTGTAATGATCCAGTCAATGATCTGATCTACTTACCATCTGATCATGCATGTGGGTCCCACAGTGCACATGGCGCCATACGAATTTAAATGCATGTGTGGCCCATTGTACACTGTGCAACTGATCCAAAACATTGAAAATTTGATCATGGTGGGAATTTCTGGTGGTGTGGCCCACTTGAGTTTTGGATCTGCCTAATTTTGCTCTCATGTCCTAAGATCAGCTGGCAAGATATAATGGCCCAGAGTTTTGTCACACGGACGGTGTCATAGGAAGTAGGAAAAGGAGTTTCATATCTTCGAATTTGGAGGTCAAAACAGAATCTTACTGGGACTTTCAAGATTTATATGGAAACTCTACTTCATTGATCAGGTTATCATTGATGCTAGGACCTCAGGCCAAAATATCAGCCAGATGCACAACTTTAGTGGGCCATTCCACATGGAACAATGGGGATGGGCCATTCCACAGGACCTCAGGCCAAAACTCTACTTCATACGTTTGTGTATGGGTCAGTATCTTTAATCAAACACCCTAATAGGTGTAACTCACCAAGAAGAAGAGACAAAATTCTCTATGATTCAAAACTCAAGCAGGCAACACCGTCTGTGCTTCATAGGTTTTAGGAGAAACTGTACTTACCCATTTTTTCAGGCCCAAAGGAGTTTTGTTTGGAAAAATCTTTTATATACATAAGAAAGCTGATTACCTGGGATATCCCTGGTCTTCCTCTAGTTTGAAGCTGTGTGGAGTCCATAAAGATTTTCATAACAAATCTACTCCGTCCATCAATTTTTCAAGAAAACGAAAGAACAAGAATGTGAAAATCAGTGAGATCCAAACTTTATATGGACCACACCATCTGAAAAAGTAGGAATTGGATGTCGCCAATAGAAACTTCACGAGGGCCACAGAAGTTTTGTATCAGGATGATATTTGTGCCTACAATTTTTCTGAGTAATAATAACCCTATGAACCGTTTGGATAACTAATAAAACTTATGCTCGGCTCTAAGAAGGTTTTAACAGACTACATTTACATTCCCATACTTTAATGTGATGTGGTATACATGAATTTTCGATCTGCCCCATCTTAGACTCCTGTACTTGTATGTGATCTTAAAAAATGGTAGGGATTTCTGCGGCCCCACATCATTTCTGCACCACATAAACTTCTCACGGGCATTCCGCGTACAGCAAAGACACCAAAGCTGTACCTTCAACTGGATTGCATAAGGTGGTCTGTGGGCTCTACTATATCGTATGTGTTTAATCCACATTATCTATGCATTTTTACAGATAATTTTCTGGCAAAAACCAAGGTAGATCAAAATCTTAAGTGTACCACACCACAAATAGTGGCCATGAACGCCCACCATTAAAAACTTCTTATGGGATATAAAAGTTTTGGATAAAGCTGATATTTGTCTTTTGCCTTCATCCATGTCATTCTAACATAATCAACATGTTGTATGGGAAATAAACATTATCAAGGGTTTTAAGGTGGGCACTAGAAAGTTTTTAGTGGTGGCCATTGAATCACACTGTTTTCAATGGCGCAGCCCACCTGAGATTTGGATCCGCCTCATTTCTGGGCTCATGCCCTAAAATGATTTAGAAAAATGGATGGACTTTGTCGATACATCATGTATCTCCCATAGGACATCTGTAAAGATTTTTTCCTTTTTAAGAATATATATCTTTTTTAATAACACCTACTTACAAGTAGGTACTCATTTAATTCTTATAAAGCAATCTCATTGATTGGTGGTCATTTTTATCATTTTAGGGAAAAATATTCTTTCAACTTACTTTAGAGAAAAGGGAATGTATCAGTTTGACAATAACTTGACTAACAAGGTAGCATAGTGAAAACTTGATTTAAAAAAATGTATTAAGATGTAAATGTCATGTTAATGAGATACTATTATATAAAAGGAAGATACTATTTTATAAAATTCCTTTTATTTTTTTACTGAGTGACTTCATGAGAAATGGCATGGACCGATAACAGGAGGCAACACCATAACAGACCGAACCTTCAACACAAACAATCATGAGCACTTCCATGCACTTTTTTTCATAGTCAAACCTAAGCTTTATAAACCTTATATTAAAAGGTTAGACCCTTAGTTGAAAATAACAAAAAGATATATTCTTATTTAAAATTCCATGAAACAGCGAGCCTTTATATGAAAAGCATGGAAAAGAAAATTGTATTTTTGGGAGCACCTAGTTTTCAAGAAAGTGTGGGAAAGGAAATATGATTTCTATGTTTGCTTATGAACAACATTTCTCAAAAGAATTGAAGTTTGTTTTCGAATCATATATTTGGCTAAATAAAATTGTTTTTAGAAATTATTTTAGTATCATGTGGTGCCTATCTGTCCACACATAGGATGTATGGAATTAACAATTAATATTTCCTTTGTAATATGGAAATATTCCTTTAAGGGGCAACTAATGAACGGGTTAAATGGAATATACTAGACAAACCTATGTTCATCTTGTCCCCATGGTTTCTTGTTGTCTGGCCCACCTAAGTTGTGGATTGAGCTTATTTTTTGCCTAAACACTATGGGACAATCCAAATGGATGGAGTGGATTTGACATAGAGAATATGGTGGCCCAATGTGAAACTCAGTTAAATAAAGTCATCTCGCCCCTTAGAAATTGTTTACATTGATCTGATTAGCTTAAATTAAGCTGATTAACTGTAGAAGCCATTGTCCCAAACTCACAGTGCAAGTCAGATTCTTTGTATAATCCTAACCTTCCATTCGTGGATGCTTACTAAAATGAGATCATTGAATATTTTTCATTTTTAATTAGCTTAAGTGGTAGATTGCATGAGTGAATATACCATTTCAACACTGAAGTCTTGGTATCAATTCCCTAGTGGGGGTGGCTGACAGTGGAGTGTGTAGTGACAGTGGATGTTACTAACAAACCAACTAGAAAAAAGGAATTTATTTAATAGATTTTCATCATTCCATTAGGAAGATTATATAATAAGAGTAATATTAGGTTCATGACACATCTCAACTGAAGCCAATAATTGTGCAATTTGTTTTAAATTAGTATATTTCTTGCATGTAAACTCTAAATGCATGTGCATAGTCTAATATACTCTACTAGAGTATCAAATCTTTCTTCCGCACATGCATATTGCCTATTGATAGTTCCACTGGGAGCATGTCTACTGCCATTGTTCTTTGGCTCCCACCATGATGCATGTGTTTTATCCACCTCATCCATCCATTTTGCTAGGTCATTTAATGTTATGAGCCCAAAATGATGCATGTTTAAATCTCAAGTAGACCAAGCTGTAGGAAATAGTGGTGATTAGCCCGCCATTACATACTTCTTGGGACCCACAAGAGTTTTGGATCAAGCTGATCATATTCGTGTTTTCCCTTCATTGAATGCCCTATTTACTGATTCTTATGGCACTGCTAGTGCATCAAAATTGGGGCCTACTATGACATGTCAATGACATTCACTCCTCGAAACTATTTTGCTAGTTGATCTTAGGAAATGAGGAAGAAAATATCCCTTCGAATTTGAGGGGCTACGGTAATGTTTATTTTCCATCCAAACATGCCACACCAAACTTAGATGAAGTGAAAACACAAATATTAGCTTGATCCAAAACTTTCATGGTCCACAAGAAGTTTTTAAGGGCCCGTGTGGCCAGGCGGATTGGAAGGGATTGGATGGTATTTGAAGGGATAGGAAGTTAAATCCTAGGATTGGCCGGGCATGCCAAACAGACCGGGTGATCTGATCCCGGGATATAGCAATCCCATGGATCTTAAGACAATCCACTGACAACACCATCATTACCTTTAAATCCCATCCAATCCACCCTAATCCGTTCAAATTTGCCTAGGACGTGTTTGGTTTGAGGGATTGGAAGGGATGGAAAGGTTTAATCCCGGGATTGGCCGGGCATGCCAAATAGACTCGATATAGCAATCCCATGGATCTTAAGACAATCGACTGACAGCACCATCATTACCTTGAAATTCATGCCATTCACCCTAATACCATTCAATCCCTTCCAATCCACCAGGCCAAACGGGCCTAATGGTCAAAGTGATCACTGTTTCCTTTACTGTAGATATCAGTTTTGGGACTGGGCTCTAAAATGAGCTGAAAAAACTGATGGATGGTGCAGATATACAACACATACATTACCACTCTTACGAAACAACCACTAGTGTTGTTGTGTGTTACCTAGTGTGGGTTTCCTTGACTTTGGGAGGGACCTTAATGTATGTTTTGTATATGACTGCCCTCCATGGAATTTTCCAGCTCATTTTAAGACAGTATCAAAAAAAAAATAAAAAATAAAAAAAATCAAGCAGACCCAAATTTCAAGTGAACTACACCTCAGGCAAGAGTGGTTATTGAACACTCATTTTATTCGACGTCGGACCTGTTGACAAGGTCACACAGACTTGGATGAAAGGAAAACACAAATATCATCTTGCTCCGAAATTTCATGGCTCACAAGAAGTTTTTAATGGTCAATGAAAACTATTTCCCATGTTGTGGTCCATTTGAGATGGATCTACTTTAGTTTTGCAATCATGCTCTAAAATGAGTTAGAAAACTGATGGACGGCATGAATATATATCAAAGTGAGCCAACGCACTCCAGTGTTTTACCCGGGCAACACCCGATTCGCTTCCCAGCGTAACACCTGTCCTTGACAAGGATAAAAAGGCCATTTTGAGGAGGCTTCTTAATTCCTTCCCATTTCTTTTATAATATCTCATTAATGTAATATTTACATTTGAGTACCCTTTTTAAAGTAAACTTTTATTAAGATACCTCATCAATCAAGTTGTTGTCAAACGTACGGATACCTTATGTTGGTGATTGCAGCTTTCTTAAAATAACAAAAATGCCCACTAAGTAATGAGGTTGCTTAATAAGAATTAAATAAGTACCTAAATGTAAGCATGTGTTAAAAAAATAAAAATGTAAGCATGTGTTATTATAAATATTTTATAAAAAAAAATCTAAAGAAGGAAAAAAATTCACTGTACCCATTGCATGGTAACATAGGCTTGGCCACTTGTCCGTTTTCTGTGGAACCCACCATGATCTATTCATATAGTCCATCCATTCTTCTGGATCATTTTATGACATGAGCCCAAAAATAAGGTAGATGCAAATCTCAAGTGGACCATAGAAAGCAGTAGTGATTAAAGGGCAACCATTAAAAACTTCCTAGGGACCACCTTAATGCCCACCATAATGTTTATTTTCCAGGAACATGTTGATTAGGTTACACAGACATAAAAGAAAGGAAAAAAGAAAATTAGATATACGATTAATGATTCAAAACTGTTGTAGCTCACAAGAAGTTTTTAATGGTGAGCATCTTTTGTCTCTTGTGGTGTGGTCCAAATAAATCTTAGATCTGCCTCAAATTTTGGACCATGTATCCTAAAATTATCTAAAAATGGATAGATGGTGTGGATTAAACACATACATCATAGTGGGTCCCACAAAGCACCAGGCACCGCTTCCGTCCGACATGGATGGCCTGTTAACGTAGCACAAGAAGGTCATGTGGTTGGAAATGATGTGGAGCCTATAGAGATTCCCATCATAAATCGACTCCGTCCATCAGTTTTGCAGGACCACAATAGCACAGGATTTTGAAAATTAGCATGTCAAGAACTCATATGGGCCACACCACATGATGTATGTATTGTATATTGGTGTGGTCCATAATTATATATGCATTGTATATTGGTGTGGTCCATCCATTTTGACAACTCCTTTTAGGCCATGAACCCAAAAATTAGGTAGGTCCTAATCTTAGGGTGGAACATACCATATGAATATGAAAAAGCAAAGCAGAATGACGTAGTGTATGTTATTGAGATGGCACAGTGGACCCACAGGAAACAGGAGATTCACATTGCTTCAAATTCGGAGGGCAATCTAAAATCCTACGGGGCTTTTCAAGTTTTATATGGAACCTCTAATCTAAAATCCTAGGTTATACTTGATGTTAGGACCTTAGGGCGAAAAATCTGTGGATACACAACTTTGGTGGGCCATACAATGGGGAACAATGGGGATGACGACAACCCTGTGTTTGTGTGTGGGCTACCATGGCATCTATCTTTAATAAAAAATAATAATAATAAAATTTAATAGGTGTAACTCACGAAGATGAAGACACAAAATTCTAGGAAACTCAAGTGGGCCATAAACCATTTTTGAGACCCAAAGGAGTTTTGTTCGGCAAATCTTTTGCATGTACAGCGAAAATAAAGAGCTTCACCTAGTGGAAGTAGAGGATTTACATAAAATAAAATAAAATATGGTGGACCACATAGAACTTGCCGTTTCTTACCTTGAGTGAAACGGGGTTTACTGACAATTCCAAATGGAGACATGTTGTCTCTCATTAGTCTTTATAACATAGCCACGTAGGAATCCCTTGTAACACTAAGTGAGGCTCATCATGATTTTTATTTTTATTTTTTTATTTTTTATTTTTTATTTTTATTTTTTATATCTACTCATCCATTTTGATAGCTCATTTTAAGACATGAGCCCAAATACCAGGAAGATCCAAAGCTCAGGTAAGCCACACCTCATGATATAACGAAGATAGAAATACACTGTTGAAGCCTTATTTTTTTAGGTGTCATAGAAGTTCTGGATCAGACTGACATTCTGTATTCTTTCTACATCCTGATCGGAATCACCAACATTATGTATTCTTTTTACATCCTGATCGGAATCACCTTATGAAGAGGTATGTAGAGACTATGGTGAGCCTAAGAAGGTTTCAATGGTTGGCATTTCCTTCCCCACTATTTTGTGAGGCGTGGCCTACTTGAATTTTAGATATCCATGTCCTAAAATGAATCAGTGAAATATACGGATGAGGCGAATATAACACAAGTTATTATGGACGCCAAAGAGCTTGGGTGCAAGTGGCGGATTTCCTTGAAGGCTTTAGCAGGAACAAAAAGTGTCAGGGATGGGATTTTAGGTGGGCCCACCGTGATGTTTGTGAGAAATCCATCCTGTCCATCCGTTTTTTAATATCATTTTAAGACATTTAACAAAAAATGAAGCTGGTCCAAAACTCAAGTTGGCTACACGAGAAGAAACATGGGGATATAATGACCACCATTGAAATATTTGTATGGCTACAAAAGTTTTGTATTAGGTTAGGGCTTTTGCATTTCCACTTTATACCAGTGGTAATGACCTCATAAACGGTTTGGATGGAACAGAAACATCAAGGTATAGCTCAATAATGTTTCAATGGTTGTCATTTGCTTCCCCTATGTTTCTCTAGTGTGGCCCACTTGAGTTTTGGATCCGCCTCATATTAGTCACATGTCCTAAAATAAGCTAGTAAAATAGATGAACAGGATGAATTTCTCTAAAATGTTACAGTGGGCCCCACCTAGCATACCAGTGTAGGAACTTTCAGCTAAAGGAAATCCGCGCCCCCCTGCGCTCCAGGACGGGAATTTCCTGCTAATGGCATTGGCAGGAAGTTCTTGTGCTGGATGTAAGGTGGGGTCCATTGTGATGTTTATGATAAATTCAACCTATTCATTTTTAGAGATCATTTTAAGACATGTAACGAAAAATTAGGAGGATAGAAAACTCAACTTGGACATACAAGATGAAACAAGTGGGGAAAGGAATTCCCACTGTTGATACCTTTCCAAGCTCCGCCTTGATGTTTATATGCCATCCAAACCATTTATAAGGTCATTTTTAATAGGATGAAGTGAAAACACTGAAAACGTGGACCGATACAAAACTTTGTGACCATATAAATATTTCAACGGTGAAAACTAAATCTCCATTTTTTCATCTCTTGTGGCCCATTTGAGTTTTGGATCCACCTTATTTTTTTCTCACGTGTCCTAAAATGAGATCTAAAAATGGATGTACGAGTTGGATTTCTCATGAATATCGCAGTGGGCCCCACCCCGGAATCCTTTCAGCAGGAACTTCCTGTGAAAGCTTTCACAAGAAATCCGCCTCCCCTCTCGTAAAGCTTACAAGGCAAGGTCTATGCGAGCACGCCAGCGAGGGACGCGGATTGCGTCCTACCCCCGCCCGGACGGTAATCCATCCGGGCAGGGCTATGTGGGGCTCACCATGATGTAATATTTTATCCAGCTGTTAATCGTTTTTAGCATATCATTTTAAGGTATGAGCCAAAAAATTAACTAAGTTCACAGCTCCAATGGACAACACCAAAGGAAGCTATAGTGATAATGACAGTCACCATTGAAACCTTTCTAAGCGCCACCGTGATGACTTTTTACCATACAACCTATTCATAAGGTCATGTAGACGTGGATGAAGCGAAAAAACAAATATGGGCTTGATTTGAAACTTCTTCAGCTCCCAAAAAGTTTTTAATGGTGGATGTTCAATCCCAAATTTGTGGTCCACTTAAGACTTTTTCCTACCTATATTTTTGGTTCATAGCTTAAAATGGTCTTCGAAAAATGATTAACGGTGTGGATAAAAAATTTACATCAGCGGTGCACCCTACATAGTCCGGGCGGGGGTAGGACGCAATCCGCGTCCGCCAGCGAGGGCACAGCTGCCCTGCTTCGACAGAGATGAGTGTTGGCCGATCCTTGTTCCACATAGCCTGTGCACCCTAAACCTCTGTACGGCCCACCATGTTTTCCATCTCACATCCACTCCGCCCATCAGTTTCGCAAAGTCAGGTTAAGATATGATTCAAAAAATGTGATAGATCCAAAATTCAAGTGACCCACACCACAAAAAATAATGGGACCATTGAAAAAATAAGGTGACTTCCATTAGGATGTCAGAAAAACAATAATATCATTCTTATTCAAAACTTCTATGGGCCGAAGGAAGTTGACGGTGGGTGTTAAATCCCCCAGCGTTTCTTGTGGTATGGCCCACCTTAGTTTTGGATCTGTCTCACTTTTGGGCTCACATCAAAGGGAGTGGATTCTATAGGTACATATGATGGGGCCCCATAGGGTTTTGGGTTACAAAGGAATATGTAAGAATGATGTAGAGCGGGTCGTGGACAGTTTCATGGCCAAGATGGATCAGAAAAGGCCCGGTTGGCGACAGAAGTGATCCAGACCATCGGACCTTAAATCGGGCGTATCTCACAATCCGGAATGAGTTAGCTGACGCAAAATATATGATTTTGGGGTAGAACGATCTACTTTAGCCAACCAACCCCGCTACACCGGGTTTCGACGCTCGGAATTATGAAAAACCCCTGGATTGACGGTCGTTTCCTGTTTTAATTTCGTTTTTACTATAAATAGTAAGTTTTAGTTTGATTATAACTCTTCATCTGTCGGGCTTTAGGAGTTGCGCCCAACGTGAAAAGAGCTTAGAATAATTAGAATAACGATTTGGTGAAGCCAAATAGGACACTTACTATTTTTGGCTGAAAACCTTGTGCACTAGTAGACATCACGATCGTCTATAAATAATAAGTTTACTATTTATAGTAAGTCGCGAATTCTAGGAGTTTTAGTTGTAGTTTGATTCCGATTTCTTTCCTATTGCTTGGTATCCCTATTTAAAGGGTTGTGAACTCGTTTTTATTGATCAATCAATCAGTTTCGAATTTATTAGAATTTATTTCTATTTTTTGCTTTCTTTCCTCGTGGATTCGAGAAGTCTCTGTGAGGAGTCCAGAGAAGCTCCGTGGATTCGGAGTATTTATCCTCATCACGTTCATCCCTGCGTCAAAGAAGGTTGCACGCACCTCGTGTCTTGCTTTAACACCTCTTCTTTAAGGATAACGAAAGCAAAAATCATTGCTAGGAGGGTAAAATATTATCGAAATCTTCAGAAATGTACAATCATCATTTTTAAAGTAAAAGATTATTATCACACAAAGATGTAATATATTTTCCTACTAGTGGTGGCAAGAATAATGTCATGAAAAGCATCTCAGAATGTGAATTTTCAAATGCCATTTTGAGGTGCATGTGAAAGACACTCAACTCCAGCATTTATTAGAAAAGATCCAAGTGCTCTTACCTTGCAGAAATAGGGAACCATTGAGTCGATTACCTCTCAAATCCAAAACCTCCAGTTTGCTCAAGTTGTCCAATTCTATCAAGATTTAAACAATTAAAAAAAAAATAACATTAGAGTAGGAATTTGGAGAAGTGAGGTATGACATTGAACGGTGCTCAATGGCATCGAATGGTCTCTGAATGTTTCCGAATGATTTAAGACTTTAAAAAACAACATGGGCTACTTCAATTTTGGATATCCATGTTCTAAAACGCAATACAATGAACGCCACAGAGCTCGGGTTACAAGATTCCTGTAAGAGGTGGATTTTTTAAAAGGATTTTGCGTGCTGGGATTTTAGGGGGACCCCACGCCAATGTTTGTGAGAAATTCATTTTAGCACATTCAACCATTGATATATATATATATATATATATATATATATAACCATTGATATCGATAAAAAATAAGGTGGGTCCAAAACCCAAGTGGCTACACGAGAGGTAACAGGGGGATATAATGAACACCATTGAAATATTCGATTGGCCACAAAAGTTTTGTATTAGGTTAGGACTTTTGCCTTTTCACTTCATTCCAGTGGTGATGACCTCATAAACGGTTTGGATGGAACTTAAACGTTAAGTTAGAGCTCAGGAAAGTTTTAAGGGTAGTCATTTTTTTTCCCTACAGATCCGCTCTGTGGCTCACTTGAGTTTTCCATACTTCTCATATTAGGGAAACGGATTGGCTACTTCCCCAACCACCTGCCAATGGCTGGTGGTTGGTTCTCCGTCGGCCTCACCATGATGTATGTGTTTCATCCATGCCGTCCATTTATTTTTCTAGGTCATTTTATGATGTGAGACCAAAAATGAAGTATATCCCAATTTCAATTGGACCACATTATGGGAAACAATGTTGAATGAGTGTCGACCATTAAAAGACCTTTTGGAGGCCATAAAATTTTGGATCAAGCTGATCTTTGTTTTTTCCCTTCATCTGGGGCATGTATGACCTAATCAATAGATTGGATGTCAAATAAACAGTACAATGGGCCTTAAGAGGATTTTAATGGTGGATGTCCAATCACTATTGTTTTCCTGTGGTAGGGTCCACCTGAGATTTATATCTCTCTAATTTTTTTATATAAATCTTTAAAATGATATGTAAAAATGGATGAAACACGCATATACATCATAGTGGGGCCCACAGAGCACCGACCACCAGCCCGGTGGCTGGTGGCAGGGGTAGTAGCCAATCCGTTTCCTCATGTTAGTCACATGTCGTGAAATAAGCTAGCAAAACAGATGAAAAAAGTGAATTTCATGAAAACATTACAGTGGGCCCACCTAGTATACCAACTACCAGCAAAGGCTTTCCTTGGAAATCCACGTGCCGTGTAACCTTTGGTTACAAGGCAAGGTATATCCGTGCACGCAGTGAGAGAACAGCTGCCCTGCTTTGACACGTAAGTTCTAACCAATCCTTGTTTACAAGGAGCCGGTGCAGCCCAAAGCTCTGTAGGCCCACCATGTTGGCCACTTAACATCTACTACGTCCATCAGTTTCGCAAGGTCAGGATAAGATGTAATTCTTAAAATGTGGCAGATCCAAAATTCAAGTGAGCCACACCACGGAAAACAACGAGAATGGAAACACAGACCATTGAAACCTTCCTGAGGCCCATGCTGATCCCTTATATTCCACCTAGCCCGTTCATTTAGCCAGACCGCGTCCCCGTATGAGGCATGGGTTGGGGGGTGCAAAGTAAGAAATCCTCCGTTTGCAAGACCGGGTTTGCATTCATTCACGGGGAGGAAATACATAGTCCGGGAGAGTAGGATGCTTGATAGGCATGCACTCGAAAACTGTACAGTAGACAATTAAGTAAAATGAAACCCACTAAATTGTGAAAATGACTGCCACTAAGTAACCGCCTGAAAAATAGCCAAATTGTGCAATCCTAACCTTTGATCAGTGGATACATGTTTATTGAATTAGGGCAGTTGGATATTTTTCATGTTTTTAACCATCCAATAAATGCATGCCAATTTGATAGTCAGATGTTTTGTTTATGGTGCATGCAAGATGGTATCCTAATTTGGACGATCTAATTTAAATATATTGTTTACCACAAATGAATTTCTACCTAATTTTTTATGTGCCTGCGTATCATCCATCACACTCAGCCAGAGTGCCGAAAGATTTTCTCTTCACTAATTAGTCAATACGTCTTGAGCCTTCAAAATCTTGGCGCTTGAAAGCTGGGCCCCATTGAATCATTAAAGTGTACTGTATGGGGTTGGTGAATGAGGCCCACTCCTTTGACGCGCCTGGGCAGTAAGCCAGTAACTGCGATTCCTTACATAGGATCCTCGACCTATGATACGGACGGTTCGTCCGTGTTTTTGGACTAAACAAGTGGGGCCACGGTCTCGAGATCTAAGGGAGTGGATTCCCTACGGATATGTGGTGGACCCCACAGAGTTTTGGGTTACAAAGGAACGTGTAAGAAGGTTGCACGCACGTCGCGTCCTGCTTTAACACCTCTTCATTAAGGATAACGAGAGCAAAAATCATCGCTAGCTAGGAGGGTAAAATATTATCAAAATCCTCCATAGAAAGGTACAATCATCATTTTCAAAGTAAAAGATTATTATCACACAAAGATGTAATATATTTTCCTACTAGTGGTGGCAAGAATAATGTCATGAAAAGCATCTCCGAATGTGAATTTTCAAATGTCATTTTGAGGTGCATGTGAAAGACACTCAACTCCAGCATTTATTAGAAAAGATCCAAGTGCTCTTACCTTGCAGACATAAGGAATCATTGAGTCGATTATATCCCAAATCCAAAACCTCTAGTTTGCTCAAGTTCGCCACTTCTATCAAGATTTAAACAATTTTTTAAAAATAGCATTAGAGTAGGAATTTGGAGATGCGAGTGAGGCATGACCATTAAATAAAGTTCAAAATATTATCTAAACTAACATTATCAATTTTGGTTTAATTCTTTACAGTTAATCAACTTACCTTTTGAGGGGAAGCATCCTTCCAAATTATTCGAACTTAGATCAAGGGTCTCGAGGGATGAGAGTGAACCCAAATATGGTAGAATGCTTTCATTGAACGAGTTAGAGCTCAGGTCAAGGTGCTCTAGCTTGCTCAATCTCGACCATCTTTTGAAACCTGCATAGGATGACGTATGTCCTGTGTTTAGGGCCTCTACTTAGAATAGGGGAAAATCCTAACCATTCTTAATCTTACATGAAAAATAAAATAAAATTATTTCCTCAAATACAGCATGCATGGCCAAGGGTAAACACTTACTAGGGGCCTTTATCCTAACATATGACCTTGTGCGCCGGATGAAACAGATGAGTTGTAAAGATTAAAAATGTTCCCCTGTATTTGTGGGAGAATGCCTCAAATCACAACAACTCTGTTTTTGATTTTTCCAATCATCATCATCATCAACTCAATTAAATTGTTGACTTGTTTTCTCAAGTCCACCTTGAAATTGTCAGAATTACAATTCAGGACTCATTGGTAAGAAAGCCAATCATAATCAACTTAATTAATTTTATTTTTTAAATTCTTGGCTTGTTTTCTCAAATCCACCTTTAAATTGTCAGAATTACAATTCAGGACTCATTGGTTAAGAAAGCCAACGGGTTTTCAATTTTGGCCATTTCCAACTCATTTGACCAATAATTGCAGTTCAATAATAAGTGCTCCAAATGGAATCTTAGTGTTGCAACCATACCTTGCCATCTCCACCTGATTTCAAAATGGCACTGTTGAGTGTGTTTGGATGCACTATCAAATTAAATTTCAATTATTAAATTTGAACTCCATTTTTGCATACATACATTTTTGCAATGTATAAATAAAATAAAATGGCTGAAAGAGCAGACGTAGTTGCAGATCTTTGTGCTGTCTACCATGTTTTATTTATATGGAACATCTACCCCCTCAATCAAGTTATCCTCATGCTGCTATACGATGTTGGGCCACAAACAATGGAACAATGGGATCGGATGACAATGATAAGTTTGTGTATGAGGGTACCATGGTATGTATCTTTAGTCAAACACATTAGTTAGGTGCAACTCAGTAAGATGAAAAGAAGATATGAAATTCTTCATGATTCAAAACCCAGGTGGACAACACCACGTGAACTAGGAGATTTTAGGAGAAATTTTACGCCGAGACATGGAGGAGTTCTGTACAGGAAAATTTGAAATGGACTGAGAAAATAAGTGGCTTCACCCGATGGATGGCAAGGATTTTACATATAAAACATGGTGGGCCACTCAGAGCTTTGTTTCTTGCATTATGTGAAACAGCGTTATTCATGATTTGATGTAGAGTGGTCGTGGACACTTTCATGTCCAAGATGGACATGAGAAGGCCCGATCGGAGGCATTAGTGATTAGGATCGTCGGAACCTTAAAACAGACATATCTCCCAAGTCGGAATGAGTTATTCAACGTACCATATATAATTTTGGGATAGGAGAAGCTACTTTAGCGAACCAACCCCGCAATGCCCACAACGCCGGGTTGCCACGCCAAATTTGTGAGATTCTATTAGATCGATGGTCAAAAGTCCATTTTAATTTCATTTTTACTATTTATAGTAAGTTTTAGTTCAATCATAACTCTTGATCCTTTGTGCTTTAGGAGTCGTGCTCAACATGAAAAGCACTTAGAAAAATTGGGAGAATAACGTGGTTAGGCCAAATTAGACACTTACTATTTTTGGCCGAAAACCATGAAGTCTACTAGAACTCACATTTTTTAGGGAGTTTGAGTTGGAGTTTGATTCTAAAAATTCCTCCTAAGTTTGGTATCACTATTTAAAGGATTGCAAATTCGCTCTTATCATCAATTAATCTATTTTCGAATTAGAATTTATTTCTATTCTTTCGATTTTATCTCATTGATTTGAGGAATCTCCATGAGGAGTCCAGAGAAGCTCCGTGGATTTGGTGTAATTATCTTCTTGAGCAAGACGGTGATCGACCTCATCACGTCCATCCTTGCATCATGATTCCACTTAGATGCCACTTATTTTGCGGGGCATGATTGGGATGTTTTATCTAATTTAATAAGAGCTTTTCAAATAAGAGCTATTCTAATAAATTTCTTTATACTAGCTCTTATTGTAAAATATGTTCATTTGGTAAAATAAGCTCTTATTTAAAAGAGCTTTTATTTAAAATAATCATATTTGGTAAATCATTCAAATAAGAACTTATTTAAAGGATAGTTGCTGTGATTTTAAAAAATTGCAATAACTCTATTTCAAATGAGTATGCTCCTTCATTCCTTTCACCTTAGATGTTGGCCATCCATCATGTTGGCCATTGCACGTGGATTGTATGTCACGTGGAGCGCACCTTTGATGTGGACAGTCCATGTGGGTCAAACATTTGAAGTGGGCCATGTATTATGCAAGACCTACTTTGGATGTAGACCCTTCAACCTTTGATGTGCACCATCCATTATGTGGGGGCCCACCTTGATTTAGGTCATCCATTATGTGGGGGCTATGCACCTTGATTTAGGTCATCCATCATGTGAAGCCCACTATCAATGTTAATTTTCCTTCATGTAGGTCACTCGAATGTCCACTACCCATCAAATGGAGCTCACATTTGATGTGTCCATCATGTGGGCCCTGCCTTCAAAGTGGGTTGTCCATCTTGCAGACCATTCATCATTAGGTATGACTTTTGATGTGAAATGTATACCCACCTTGATTTGGATCATCTATTAGGTGGGTCCCACTTGATATAGGTAGTCTATCATGCGAGTCCACAGTTTGATGTGGGTCATTCATTATATAGGGACCATCTTTAATGTGGGTCATCCCTCATGTGAGGCCCACTTTTGATGTCCACTATCCATCGTGTGGGGGTACCCCTTCTATGTTGATCATCAATCATGGTGGGCTACTTTGGATATGTGTCTTTCACTATATGGGGTCACACTTTGATGCGATCTATCCATCATGTGAGGCTTACTCCATCCTTTATCTGGGTCCACCTTAATGTGGACCATTAATCATGTGGAGCCCCACCTTCAATAAGGGTTATTCATCATGTGGACCCTCCTTTGATGTCAATTTTGCATCATGTGGGCCCATCTTCAATGCCACCATCCATCACGTGTGTTCCACCTTTCATGTGGACTGTCCATCATGTGGGTTCCACCTTTCATGTGGACCTTCCATCAAGTGGGTTCTACTTGGTATAGATTGTCCATCATGTGAAAGGCCATCCATCATGTGGGCCCCACCTTTGATGTTAGCCTTCCATTATGTGGGCCCACCTTGATGTGTGTACCATTCAGCATGTGGGGCTACCTTCAGTATGGGTCCATCTTGTGGGCTACCTCAGAGAGAGAGAGAGAGAGAGAGAGAGAGAGAGAGAGAGAGAGAGAGAGAGAGAGAGAGAGAGAGAGAGAGAGAGAGAGAGAGAGAGAGAGAGAGAGAGAGAGAGAGAGAGAGAGAGAGAGAGAGCAAAAAAATAAAATATGTGAAGGTAGTTTTAGTATTTTTAAATTTTGATAAAGCCCCAACCTTTACCCACTTAAGCTCAATAAGACCTAAAAGAAATGAACCATCCCCAGCTTATGGTAGTACTTATTTTCTCATTTCTAGATAAATAAATTTTATAATTAGACATTTACCAAACCATCCAAAAGCGTATTTAAATAAGCCAATAAGCTAGTATTTGTAGTCATGTCAATCACCTCCTCAATCTTAGTAGGGTTAGAGCAATCCATGTTACCCAAAGTGAGGCCCATCGCCAGGTTCATATCCAAACGTCTTTCTTTTTTGGTAGCTCACTAAAGGAAATAAGCCCAAATATAAGGAAGAATCAAAATTCAGCTGGATTATGCCTTAAGAAGCAATGGGGATGAAAATGCCCAATGTTGAAACTTTTTTTTGTGAGCAATAGAAATTTTGCATGAGCATAATATTTTGTTTTTCCTACATCTAGTGGGAGTCATCTTATGAACTGGTTAAATGGCATAAAAAGATCACGGTGAGCCATTGGAAGGCTTCAATATTGTTGGCATTTCTATCCCTACTATTTAATTCTTAGTGTGTTAAGGTGTGGCTTACTTGAGTTTTAGATCTCCATCATGTTTGGGCTCATGTCCTAAAATAAACTAGTGAAACTGATGGACGAAGTGGATATAACACAGACATTATGATGGGCTATGTAGAGCTTGGGTTACTGGATTCTTGCAATCCCACCATACAAAGCAAGATTTACCATGCACGGAGGCTAGTTACGTGCAATCAATGTGATACCTATCTTGTGTAATCCTGTGATACCTATCTTGTGTAACACAAAGCTTTGTGAGGTCCGTTGTGATGTCCAAGTGAAAGTCACTTACTAAGTTATGTTAGTTATTGTTTACACTCGTTTTTGGCACACCTACATGGATCAATAAGACTTAACCACATGATGTCACCACGGACCTAATACTGACAGAATCATACTCGTGCCTGAAGATATCTTTTGCCCCTTACCCTTCGCGATACATTTTCCATCATAAATGAGGTGGCACAAAACCATACGCATGCTTTTAAGAGAAATGAAGCAACAAATGACATGTAACCCTAATTTGTGTGGCACATGACCAAGAAAGAATACCTAACACATCTATAAAAGACCCACGGAGGTAAGGATCCTTTCATATATTTGGATATGCTCGCTAAGGTCGTCTCTCACAATCCTTTTAAAATGGGAGATCTTCCTAAAGACGTTCAAAGCTCTAGTGGTGATTAAAAAGATTATGAATATTTGAAGATGACCAATATATGATGATATTAGAGCCAAAAGAATGAGACTAGATCAGGATCTGGTGGATCCAATTTCCCCAGTTCCACGAATATTCAAGGGAGCAATAGGTCATGAGTGGAGATGACTCTATCAAGTTAGATTTAGATATAATGGTGTCCTAAACAAATCCTCGAATATACACAGCCACGTAAAAGTGGAGATCTAAAAATGAGTTTTTGAGTTATGGAGATCTCGTGGAAAAAGAACATTAGAAGGTCGTGGCTGTTAAGGATCTTAGACTAACAAGTAAACTCGATGAGAGTTTTGCCACATCCAAAAGCTATAAAAGGAGAACGTGGTGAAGAGCTCGAGGCCCTCGCCAAACACAGTATATCTATATGGTCTTTATTTTTATCTTTCTATCAAAATTTTTATGACCAAGAGAAAATTAATTCACGACCATCCATTATCCGATTCCTATCAACTGAGTTCTTACTTAGAAGATTAAACACTTAGTTCACATTCTGTTGACTATCTGCTTAGATCATCCGATCATCTAAGTAAAAAAATCCATATTTTTATCTCTTGTTTTACTTTCTTCTTTAGTTTATTTTGGTACTTTATCGATTGTAATGAGCATCATTCACAAATTAATAAAAGAAACATTGTCTTACCATTCTTTTCTTTTTTTATCTTTGTTCATTTAAAAAAATATATTGGTTGCAATTATTAGTGAAAGAAAAGTCCTGAATGTAAGGTAAAATTATTCAATCAAGATGGACTAACATTTACCCTTATGCAAATCGCCTAATCGTTGGTACAACGGGTGGTTGTGAAAGTGTCTAGATCCTCAAATTTGGTCTTAATCAGTGCATTAAAGCATTGGGGGCACCAACGTTCAATCAAGCATCAAGTCACGCTCACACTTTCTAATCACAGATGTTAACCGAGTAAAGGCCCTTGCTCACATGTGTAGCCTCGTGCTTGATTGAATTACACAGAAATTTTTTTGCAAGCGTAGTGGGACTCGGTAAGCTACCTTTAGTATTTATCAATAAATATGATGCCTCCTAATTTTTTTTTTTTATCAAAAAATGTAGTTCTATTGATGGCATCGTAAAAGAGCAATGACACTTGGGCTTGTAGTTCGAGCCCATAGTCAAGTTGATACATGATCATCTTCTCAACTATCTTTGATGACTTTTTCATACATGTTCTCATAATGGAAAAACATATGCAACAGATTGCCAAAGGAATCAATGTACAACAAAAGATATTTGAGAGATTGGTTGAAGGTTTCCTCCAAAGACTTCCAATTAGTAATATTACCCAATAAGCCCCCCAATCATCCAATTGAATAAGAGGCAAAACGATCGACTGAGCTATATACAAGAGCAAGTTCGACCGAACCTTGAAGCCAACCTATATTTGCATAAGTGGTGGCAGTAAGGAGCAACCAAGATGTTCAATCTTACGATCAGCTAGAATACCTCGACCGATAGAATCATTATGTTCATTAGGGGCAATTCCCAACCCATGTTGATAACACGGGGTGAGCAACCTTTAATTTGTCTAGTTGTTCAAAGCGATTTTCAGGGGGCCAAACCTCGAAGCCAACCTATATTTGCATAAGTGGTGGTGGTAAGGAGCGACCAAGATGTTCAATCTTACGATCAACTAGAATACCTCGACTGATAGAATCATTATGTTCATTAGGGGCAATTCCCAATCCATGTTGATAACATGGGGTGAGCAACCTTTAATTTGTCTAGTTGTTCAAAGCAGTTTTCAGGGGGCTAAATACCAAAGGTGATAACCTACGACCGACCCAATTGTCTGTCAAGGGTATCATAGGACAAAGATACATGGGGGCAATCTTTAACTGGTCCTCTTGTCCAGAATGACTATTACCGTGTAAAGGTGCTTGGGGGGGAAACCTCTTGCTACCCATCCCTCGGTGGTTGTCGATCACGTGGCATAATGGACATACCCTAGGCAATCTAAGTGACACCTCAGTTGAGTAGAACTATCAGGCCTGCAATAGCTGGTTGATAGAGATGATGTTAAAGGACTCATTTTGGAACATGGGGTCCAATTGAACGACCAAAGAATAGCTTCGCTGATTTATAGGAAATCATACTTTTGAGTGGGTTGATCAATATTATGAGTTTTCCAGAGATTTCAAGTTCCCTAAGTTCACACTTTTCTCTGAAGAAGGTGAGACCTCTACGATTAAGCACATTGGTTGCTTCAACATGCAAAGTGGTAAGTCATCTCTTAATGATTTTTTTAAACTAATGTTGTTCAGGAATTCTTTAAGAGCAACCACTTTCACATGGTACATAAACCTCTCTGCTATCTCAATCCAATCCTGGAATGATATGGAAGAGAGGATTCACATACAGTTCCGTTGAACTAAGCTCGAGGTATCCATAACTAACTTGTTTAGGCCGTGAAAACTATCTAACGAGATGATCAATCATTTCATCGGTTGGTTCAACGGTGCCAAAACTCGTTGTCCAGCGATTCTCCCTAAAGTTGAGTTTTTTGGTTCACCTTATAAGGCATGGTTTTTCAAGCTTCAAAAGCAATCTGAAGGCATGTACATTGACATCTGTTTGAGTTGTTAACTAGGGCAATCTAATACAAGCACATCTTCCAAAAGGAAAAACAACGAATGAGCACATCCGAGGACACATCTTATCATGACCTGAACTATTAGTTGGTTGTAGAGAAAATATTCCTCACATGGTCAGATGAAGACCACAACACCTGTTATGAGGCGGCCATGGCCAAGATAGTTGGCACACGATTCTGTGAGTGCTATGCCCTGAAAAAGGTCAAGTAAAAGGCCTCACCCTATATAAACTCAAGTAAAGGTTCCTCTGAAACTCCAAGGTAATATACGTTTGATATCTCTATTGCCTAGGAGATGTTAGACATTCTATTGGAAGCCAAGTTCATCACACTTCTAAACCACCAAAAGATTCCATCAGCGAAGGAATTCAAATAAGAGATATATGTCAAGTATAATGGAACTAAGACTCATTCTAAGAATTGTAACATGTTTAGGAATATAGTGCATGAGAACATGAGCAAAGACCTTTTGAATTTCTCAAAAAAGGAGGAGATGGGAATTGATGTAGAGTTGATCGCGGACACTTTCATGTCCAAGATGGATCAAAGAAGGCCCGATTGGAGGTAGAAGTCATTAAGACCGTCAGAACCTTAAAACTGGCATATCTCGCAAACCGGAATGAGTTACTCGACGTAGCATTTATGATTTTGAGGTAGGAAGAGCTAATTTATCCAACCAACCCAGCTATGCCGGGTTGCCCATGTCAAATTTGCGAGATTCCATCAGATCAACGGTCGAATTTCTTATTTATTTTTGTTTTTACTATTTTTAGTAAGTTTTGGTTTGATTGCAACTTTTCATCCGTTGGGCTTTAGGAGTTATGTCTAACATGAAAAGTGTTTAGAAAAATTAGGAGAATAAAGTTGTTAAGCCACATAAAAAACTTACTATAAATAGTAAATTTAGTATTTATAGTAAGTTCTGAATTTTAGTGAGTTTTAGTTGTAGTTTAATTCGGAAACTTCTTCCAAGGCTTAGTATCCCTATTTAAAGGGTTGTAGACTCGTTTATTTTAGATATAAATTAATTTATGAATTTTCATAAATATTTTTTCTATTTTCATGCTTTTTCCTCGTGGATTCGAGAAGTCTCTGTGAGAAGTCCAAAGAAGCTTTGTGCATTCGAAGTAATTATCCCCTTGAGGAAGACGGTGGTCGACCTCATCATGTTCATCACTGCATTAATTGGTATCAAAGCCAGGTTTCCTCTCGGGTTGATGACAAACAACAAAGGTATGGACCAAAATCTTATGGACGATGATCTAGGGACTCGTTATCTTTCAGAAAGAATGAAAGCTTTCCGTCAAGAGATTCAGTTGACCATGCAAGGGCTACAGGCAACCCTTGACTGTCTTGCAGATGAGTTACTTCCGCCCCGAGCCCTAGGCGATGCTCCACCACTTGTGGTTATTGTACGGCATGACCCTGATTTTCGTAGAGCACTTCCAGTGGTAAATCGTAGGGCTACACCAGATGATTCAAGTTCTAGCAACGAGGACCATGATGAAGGATTTACCCAACAACCAATCCATGGGGGCAATCATTTAAATCGTGCTAAAAGAGAGTATCAAGGTAAGGCCGAACTTCCTAATTTTAATTGGTTATTATGTATAGAAATTTCCTTGATTGGCTAGCCAAAGTAGAAAGATATTTTGATTACATAGACGTGCCAGAGCATAAAAAGGTGAAATTAGTAGTATTTAAATTAAAATCTAGTGCTTTTGCATAGTGGGAGTAATTATAACTCTCACATGCCCGACAGAATAAGGCGCCTATCTCATCAAGGACACGGATGAGACACCTTCTTTGATCATGATTCTTTCTTTATGATTATGAATAGCTATTATTCCAGCAATACCAAAACTGTCGATAGAGGAATCGAACCATCACCGACTACACCGAAGAATTCCAATGGTTGGCAATGCGAAACGACCTGTCAGGATCGTGGATGAATCGGTTCAATTAAGTTACGATTTATATGTAGGTTACGATCAACGATTTAGGACCGAGTTTAGATGCACCCAGTCAGGACCGTGGATGAAGTGGTTCAATTGACAAGTAGGGCAGAAACACAACTTGCAAGAGTTCTTGATTGGCCATATCCTTTAACTCAACCCCCCATGATAAGTCTCATGTAGGATCTACTGCTGACACAAGGAAAAGAACCAGTAAGAGAACATCATCAACCTCCTGCAACTGCAAACCGTGTTATGGGGAGCGGCTCATCTAGACATCAATGTGTAACACCCACAACAATGGGCCCGATTAGGATTAAAAATCCTTACGTTCGACTAAGGTCAAACAATCATTACCGTTGTGATGGTGGACTAGTTGTAGTTACCAACGACAAAATATCCTTCCCTGTACTCAATTGGCTGGATAAAAAAGGTGAACGAGATCAAGGTAACTAAACAATGCATTGCCTCATTTTCGGTTGACAAAACCTATAAGGATCAAGTACTTTGTGACGTCGTCGACATGGAAGCATACCATATGTTAGTTGGTCGATCATGGAAGTTGGACCATGATGCGACCCACAGAGGATGAGACAATATTTATGTCTTTGTCAAGAATAACAAAAAAATAATCCTTACCCTACTGCACCAGAGAAACACCCTAAAACTTCTAAAGTGGAGGGGAACTCCCTCTTAACCATTTGAGATTTCATGGAGAAATCCAAGGAAGCTGGCGAGGTATATGTCGTGGTGGTAAAGGGCGAGAAATCGAAACCCTTAGACTTTAAGGCCTTTGATGAATGAATTTAAAGAATTTTAGCCTAAAGATTTACTTAATGGATTACCCCCCATGAGGGACATCCAACATCACATAGGCCTTATCTTTGGGTCTGGCTTGCCTAACCTCCCTTATTGTTAGGTGAGTGAGAAAGAATGTCTGATCTTGCAAGTAGAAATGAAGGAAATGATCGATACTAGTTAAGTCAAGAAAAGCATGAGTACATGTATTGTGTCAGCTCAAGAGCCTAATATCAAGTAAAGAAACGAGGCTAATAAACATTGACATCAGAAGTTATCTCTGAATCATGAGCCAAGTCCCTTGAGTAACTTGTGGACGAGTTTTTTCCAAGTGGAGGGGTCTGATGTAGAATGTATCACAATACATTCCTAGCATGGTTGGACCAAAAGAAGGTTGACCATAAATTGATCATAACTTTTGATCCGGGTATCGTTACGGTGCACCAGACCGAGTATGAAGAACCAAAGAAGCACGAGAACTCGAGGACGAGTTATTTTGAAGTGGAGGAGAGTGATGTAGAGCGGGTCCTGGACACTTTCATGTCCAAGATGGATCAAAGAAGGCTTGATTGGAGGCAGAAGTCATCAAGACCGTCAGAACCTTAAAACAGGCATGTCTTGCAAACCGAAATGAGTTACTCAACGTAACATATATGATTTTGGGGTAGGAGTGCTACTTTATCCAACCAACCTAGTGAGGCCGGGTTACCCATGCTTAATTTGCGAGATTCCATCAGATCAACGGTTGAATTTCCTGTTTATTTCCGTTTTTACTAATTTTAGTAAGTTTTCGTTTGGTTGTAACTTTTTATCTGTTGGGCTTTAGGAGTTGTCCAACATGAAAAGTGTTTGCAAAATTAGGAGAATAATGTGGTTAAGCTATGTTGAGGGTCAAATATTGCATATTGGACCCCAATTATTACCTGATTTTACATACATGATAATGTTTAACGTCCTATTTTAATTGTATTTTTGTTACAAGGTGAATTTAAAGAGCTTGGACTGAAAAAGGTATTAAAAGCATGGATTTAACGCTCTAAAATCACCAAGGGAAGGGACGGACCCCAGGGGACCAAGATCGACGGATTTACACACCAGAGATCCGAGAAAATCGAGAAACTGAAGCTCAAGTGGCTCGAAATTGGTCCAGTATGCAAGATCACAAGGTTTTATCCATCTGCTCGGCTCGAAACTTCATACAGGGCATGAGAGCCATAAATTAACCGTACACGTAACATTTCAGCCATTGGATACCTCTGGAAGTGGCCCAATGGACAGATCAACCCCCATATCCCTGGTTTGAGGCCCGCTTGATTGATGGATGTGCTTCATTTTTGGTCTAAACCCCTTAAATGGGGAGATAAAACAGATGGACGACGCAAATTTCTCATATACATTACAGTGGACCCCACATATAAGGTGGGAGTGCACCGTGCGGTGCACTCCCGCGCCACACCGGACCGCTCAAACCGGTCAAAGTTAGTTTGACCGAGTCTCTCTTCAAAACAAGAAACTCTGTTTCGTCTGGTGTGAAACAGAGCCGCGGTTGGGTTCTTGTGGCCCACCACAGTGCATCGACGGTTCGATCCGGACCGTTCATTGGAATCCCACCGATCCTCTTATCCTCACCTAGGTGTCAGTTTGACCCCATGCAAGCTATCGGAAGATCCTAGCTGTTGAACACAAGATGAATGGTGGAAGAAAGATCTCATATGCCACTACGTTTTGGATTCAAAACTATCCCTTCCCGAACGGTTTTTCGAGGAGATTTCAATGGACGGCGTGGATCTTGAACCTGACACCAAGAAGTGGACCCCATCAACCTCAGCGCAAGACACATTGATGGCTCTGTTTCGCTATTTCGCAAATGGATTGCGGTTTTTCTTTGTGGGCCACCACCGTACAACAACAATCTAATCCGGACCGTCCATCAGGAGCTCACGGGTCCTCTCACCCTAATCTGGTTAAAACATTTTAGGAAACCGCGAAGATCAGTCTCCATTCGTCCAAATAAAAGACTGATGGTGCAACGAAAAAGACAGGTGGGACACACCAAACTCGGTCTAAAAATTGTCTAGTTTTACTGAATTTTCAGGGGCGATCCAATGAATAGATTGGATTTCTTAGCAATTCCCCAATAATGGGCCCCACTTTCAGCATAGCGCAAGACCATTACGCAGGGAGCGCGTGACGCTTCCGCACCTGCTGTGCGTAAAGAGCACGCCCGCTGCAAGCTTCCATCGACTGTCCTCCTTATGCTTATAAAAGGTGGAGGAAGAGAGAGAGAGAGAGGGGTATCTAGACAGGAGGGAGGACTTGAGAGAGAGGAAGGTGAAGACGGTTTCAATTTTACTTCTTCTTTTATTTTCTTTCTTATTTTGCCTATGAAATTGTTTAGAGACCTTAGCCTAATCATGTCTATGCTAGGCTAAACCTCTTAGATAGGGCTAAGAGGTGAAGCTTGTAGCGTGATGGGAGAACTTTTTGCTTGTGCCTTTTGTTTAGATTGAACTGATGTTGATTTTAGTTTAATTAAGGGAATGTTTTTAGTTTTTAATGGTTTGTTGTAACTAAAATTATAATGGGTCTACGATAACTTTGAGCATGTTCCTTTCCTTTTTATGTTTATGATGTCAGGAAGCCCTATTATTCGCCATCGTCTCCTGGGCATGGTCGAATGACGGTACCCTTCCTAACCTTCATACATTGTTGATTGGTTGATAATTAGTTTAATTCTGTTGTTTACTTTGTCTCTTGGGCATGGTTTGGTGATGGAATCCATTCTAATTTATATACCTTTCATCTCTTGAAAACTATATCAAAGGAAGTTCAGTTTGATTTTCATGGTTACACCCTCCAACTGGATGAAGATGGGACTCTAAGTCCAGTTGAGTTCTTGAAACAGGCATAAGATCTCCCTGATCTCTACAAGTGGATCCTCTAAATTCCTAGTTTCCTTTCCCTGGATTCCTTAAGTTTTAGATAATTATTTCACCATTATTCCTCAAATTACAATCAATTTAGATTTCATATTAGTCTAGTTCGAGTTCTACTTAATTTCAGATTACTTACAGGTTTCAGTCCCTTGGGATTCGACCTCGGTCGCACCGAGTTTATTACTTCATCACAACCCTATACTTGGGGAGTGAACAAGCCACATAGGAAACTTACTATAAATAGTAAATTTAGTATTTATAGTAAGTTACGAATTTTAGGGAGTTTTAGTTGTAGTTTAATTCTGAAACTTCTTCCGAGGCTTGATATCCCTATTTAAAGGGTTATAGACTTGTTTATTGTAGATATCAATTAATTTATGAATTTTCATGAATACTATTTCTATTTTCTTGATTTTTCCTTGTGGATTCGAGAAGTCTCTGTGAGGAGTCTGGAGAAGCTTCGTGGATTTGAAGTATAACATCCCCCTGAGGAAGACGGTGATTGACTTCATCACGTTCATCCTTGCGGCAGGAATTAATTGAGATCCCCTTCTCGAGGCGGCCAATGACAACCTCTCCAAATTGAGATGATAATGACCTAAGGAAAAGCATGTGGAAATGGTACACCTGATCAGTTGACCACATGCGCTATAGGTTGAGATATGGTCAGTCATTACCAAGGGTACCAATAGTCTGACATCGTCCATAATAACCAAACTGAGCACAAGCAAAGGGCTCACCACTAACCCTCAAGGAAATGTTCATTTCAAAGAGAATAATCATCAAAGATCGGTTAGCTAAAACCAAGGATAAAGGAAAAGTGCCAATGGTCAACCAAGACCCAAAAAGTTTGAATATTGTTAAACCTTCCTGGAATCAGTCTACACGAATCCCTCATCTTTTATACTTGTCATGAAAAAATAACTCAAGGAGGGAACTACACGGTTCAATAAACCCCGACATAAGGCTAAAACACCACCAACACATGGTCAGGTTATCGTCTGACTGATGGGGTTTTCCTCCTCAGTTCAGAGGAGAGATAGTTCAGCCGGTTGAAAATTGGAGTGTTTCACCGCGCTGCTCGACCAATCGAGTGGACTGCTCGACTAGTTGAGTGAACAGTACTTGACTAGTCAAGGGTCACTCGACTCAAAGTCCAGCGATCTTAGTGAACAGTGCTCGACCGGTCGAGTGAACAGGCTCAACCAGTCGAGGACTCTGCTCGACTAGTCGAGGCTACACAGATTCAATCCGGATTTTATGCGGACTGCAGAAATTAGAGGCGGTTTCGCAAGAGGTGCGAAAGAGAGTTGCCTAAACTATAAATATGGGTTCATAAAGCTTTTCTAGGGCATTGAGAAGGCTTTCTAAAGCTTTTGTGTTAAGGGTTTTCACGACCAAGGTGAGAGAGAGAGAGAGAGAGAGGAAGCTTGTGGAAGGGAGATTTCACAGTCGACGTCTCAGTGCTTCTACGTCCTCGTGATCGATGAGATCTCTTCGTTTTTCATTATTCTCTTATTGTTTATTCACTCCTGCGTAAGTGAAGAAGGTTTGATCCAAGCGAGGTATACTTGTGATTGGTTGTAACGTTCTACTTCATAGTGGATTGTTGATCTGGACGAGGTCCCATGGTTTTTACCTCTTTGAGGGTTTTCCACGTAAAAATCTCTTGTGTCGTGTGGTTTATGCTTTGATTTATTTCACTGCTTTATTATCCCATAATTCTTGTGTTTTGGGGAGGCTAGATCCTAAGGTTTTGTGCGAGGCACCCAACACTGACAACCACCCGGTCAACAATCAAAGCAACATAGCACGAAGAAAGCAATCCTTAGCAAAGCAATCCGTTCCAAAGAGAACAACAAGAAAGACGCTCGGGTCCTGATCTAGATGCACGTAGTTGCCCAATCTGGACAATATTTCAAAACTTGTGTCTAGAATTCAGCAAATCAATCATGGCAGCCCAGGGTCCAGATCTAGATGCACGTAGTTGCCCAATCTGGACAATATTTCAACACTTGTATCTGGAACTCTAAAAGAATTGGTGTTTAGATGCAAACTCTTAAACTCTTAAGGGATGAAATGACATCTAAATATGGTAGAATGCTTCTATTGAAGTGGTTAACTCAGATCAAATTGCTCTAGATTGCTCAATCCCGACTATCTTTTGAAACCTGCATATAGGTGACATCCTGTGTTTAGGACCTGCTTAGAACAGGGGAATAATCCCAAACATTATTAATTTTTCATTAAAAATAAAATAAAAATGTTTACTCAAAAACATAACATGCCTAAGAGGAAACACTTTGGAGGGCCTTTTGTTTCCAACACTCTCCCTTCCCTTAAATCTTGTGTTCAGCATGAAACAGGTGGCAATGCTATAGTGAATTGACATGCAAAGGTAAAAACAACGTTTTCCTATATTTTTGTGGTAGATGGCCTCAAATCCAAGAGCACACTCTCTTTTTCTTTCTTTCACTGTCATCATTGAAGCCTTATATCAATTAATGGTTTTTCTCAAGTCCAACTTGAAATGGACAGCATTACAATTTAAAAGTCAGCCTGTCGAGTGCGTTTGGATGCACTATCAAATTGAATTTCAAATTTTGTAGTGACCCCTCCAGCACGGATACTGGTTGGTACTGGAAAACCTATGTGGGTTCCACCATGACGTATGTATCTTATCCATGCAGTCCATTCATGTTGCAAGCTCATTTTAGGGTATGAGACCAAAAAATGAGATAGATCCAAAGCTTATTATGTTGCACGCCCTGGAAGAGACCACACTCGAGCGACTAAGAATCGTTGTAGCGTGGGTGTTTTACTGCGTTGTGCTGAATACAGCCCCATCTTACGGTGTTGACATGACAAAGTTCTGTGGGCCTCACCATGATATATGTATTATATCCACACCGTCCATCTATTTTTTCAAACGATTTTAGGGCACGAAACCAAAAAAGAGGTAGATCCAAAGATCAAGTTGACCACACAAAAAATAATAGAAATTGAGCATTTATCATTGAAAATTTCATGGGATTAAGCTGATATTTGTGCTTTTCTTTCATCCACGTATGTGTAACTTTATAAACAGGTTGAATGGTAAATAAAATCATGGTGAGCCCTAGGAAGTTTTGATAAGCTCTCCAATGATTTCGTTTATGTGGTGCGGTCCACTTAAGCTTTGGACATGCACTCATGGTATAAAATGATATGGAAAAATGGATAGACGATGGGCATATAACATATACAGTAGAGTTGGGCCCAAAGAACTTTGCCACATCAACACAGTACCACATTGATGCTCCCTTCTACACCATGTGATCCGAGTCCAACAACTCCAGTTCATTCCGTGGGTCTTGTCATTAGCCACCAGCTCATCTAGTCATTCCATCATTGGTGACCCAGGTCCCAAAATCATGCAAGTTGTTACGTGGATATGTCACGGAGTGAATTTGATAGGGGTTGGAATGAATAAGGGACACTGAAATCAGCCAGCCTTCTAAATTAGAAAATCGCCTACATCAGATCTTTGGGATTTAGTATTTTCCAGGTCCTCAGGGAGGGAATATTAAGGATAGAGGATCATGTTCACATACGTACTCCGCTCAAGGATTCCAAATTACTCTTTACACGCACAAAAAGGCTATATATATCACATGCGCACATCCTCTGTGGCATGCTTCAATGATCAAAACCGTGTATTCCATGGGCTCACCATGCGTAGAGGCACTTCAAGTAACTCCCATGTTAGAATACTTCAACACTTTAATCATTGAGCTATCTTCCTTAGGACATTTAGGACCAGCTGTGTTCCATTAATAAAATAAAAAAGGGGAGAATTAAAAGAACGTACCTAACTAATATAGAATTTACATTTCGATACCCCACCTCAGTATCTTCCCATATTTCTTACTCATTTCTTATCCCTCTTCCCATGCCCAAAATCAGCCCGGTCTATGATTCCAATGGATTAAGCAATTGGAAACAGTTGCAACCATTCAAATAGTTTCCCTTGGTATGATGTAGAGCGGGTCGTGGACAGTTTCATGACCAATATGGATCAAAAAAGGCCTGATCAGAAGTGGAAGTGATCCAGACTGTCCAGACCTTAAAACGGACATGTCTCACAAATTGGAATGAGTTATTCAACGTACCATATATGATTTTGGAGTAGGATGAGCAACTTTAGCCACCCAACCCAGCTATACAGGGTCGCGCATGCCGAATTTGTGAAATACCATCAGATTGACGGTCAAATTCCTATTTTAATTTTGTTTTTACTGGTAAGTTTTAATTAGTTTGAGTATAACTCTTCATTTAGGAGCTGTGGAATCGAATTGTCCACCATGATTTATGTATCTGATCCGCTCCTTCCATCAATTTTACCAGATAATTTTAGGGATTAATCCCAAAAATGAAGCATATAGAATGTTCAAATGGACCACACTACAGGAAACAATTTAATTGAACGTCTACCATTGAAAAATTCTTAGGGTCCACTGAAGTTTTGGATCAAGCTTATATTTGTGTTTTCCCTTCATCCATGTCTTTATGATCTTATGAACAGGTTGGATGAAAGCCTAGAAAGGTTTCAATGGTGGAAATCATTATCCCCACTGTTTCCTGTGGTATGATCCACTTGATATTTGGATATGTTTTAATTTTGGGCTCAACCCCTTAAATTAGATGGAAAAACGGATGGACGGTATAGATAGACTACATACATTCAAGGTGGTACCAATTGAGTTTACTTAGTATGATAAGAGTGTACTAAGTCACTTAGTACACAATCCAAATTCAAGAGTGGCGCCTGACATGAAAAGTTCTTAGAATAATTAGGAGAATAGCATGATGAGGCCAAATAGGACACTTACTATTTTGGCCGAAAACCATGAGGTCTAATGGAAATCATGACCGCTATTTATAGTAAGTCATGACTTCTAGGAGTTTTAGTTGTAGTTTAATTTCTAAACTTCTTCCATGGCTTAGTATCCCTATTTAAAAGGGTTGTAAACTCATTTATTTGGATCATCAATCAATTTATGAATTTTTGGAATTTATTTCTTTTTTTTTTTTTTTTCTCATGGATTCAAAAGGTCTCGTGAGGAGTCTAGAGAAGTTCCGTCAATTCAGAGTAGTTATCCTTGAGGAAGACGGTGATCAACCTCATCACGTTCATCCCTGCGGCATGGTGTGACCCACTTGAATTATGGGTAGGCTTATGGTTCTAGTTCTAAAATTTTGCATGCCATCTAAATGCTGGAGTAGATTCGAAAAGAAAAAAAGAATCATCACAGCGCAGGCCCTACAAAAACCAAGGGTAGATGTTTATGCAAACTGTTTCTTTTGTTGTGGTCCACCAGAATCACAATTCAACCTTATTTTTTTTGCCATTGGTCTAACATAGGAATAAACATGCAATGGTTGGAGTGAATTTTACATACCCATCATATTAGGCTCCTCAAACAGTCAAGAGTGTGTGCCTCTCCCAGTTGTTAAAAGCGTAAAGAGTTATATTAAAAAAGGCATTTTATCCTTGGTTTTTTAGGAGATGTGCATGTGAAAAAGTTAATAATTACTTAGATTAATCTACTGGAAGGTAATACGATAATAATTACTTAGATTAATGTTGTAGCATATTGAAAAAGTTATGAAAATGTATAAGAATGTAAATTCAATATTAATCAGGTATTTGTTTGTAAAATTCTCTCACAAAATATTTACGATTTCCCTGGCTAACCATAGCTGGGCCACTTGTATCGTTTTGTAATTTTGAAGATTTGGGATGAAGCCACCACAGTTCCTCCTCAGGTTAATGGTTTGGATTACCAAACCATGGGTCCTGAAATCTTGCCTTATGGATTGCCAAAAGTTGGCCACCGTCATCTTTGAAATTTCAGCCATGAATTGTAAGACTCGGAGTTGGCTACTCCCCCTGCCACTAGCCTGGTGGGTTGTGGTCGGTGCTCTGTAGGCCCCATCATGATGTATGTGTTTCTTCCATTCCGTTCGTCCATTTTTACAATTCATTTTAGGACTTCATCCAAAAAATGAGAGGGATTTAAATCTCAGATGGACCACACCACAGGAAAACAATAGTGATTGGATATCCACCATTTAAATCCTCCTAAGGCCCGATGTACTGTTTATTTGACATCCAATCTGTTGATTAGGTCACACAGGACCAGATGAAGGGAAAAAAAAACAAAGATCAGCTTGATCCAAAACTTTTATGCCCCCCAAGAGGTTTTTAATGGTTGACGCTCATTCATCACCGTTTCCTGTAATGTGGTCCATTTTAGATTGGGATATATCTCATTTTTTGTATCATAACATAAAATGATCTTAAAAAACAGATGGACAGAATGGATGAAAATTATAAATCATGGTGGGGCCCACAGAGCACCGACCATCAGCCATTGGCTGGTGGCAGGGGAAGTAGCCAATCCGTTTCCAGTTGAGCCATGGGTTTGCCCGTTACTCTCCTCCCACCGAAATTCTCCTCACCGTCTTCCAAACGGACACGGATTGCATGGATGATGCTTTCCCTTCTGGATGGCGCTATGAAGTTTTTAACGGTGGGAGTTCAATCACATCTGTTTTCCTGTGGTGTGGTCCACTTGAGATTTGGATCTGCCTCGTTTTTAGCCTCATGCGCTAAAATAATGATACAAAATGGATAGCCGGCGTGGATAAAATAAAAACTACAGTGGGCCCCACTAAGCACCGTTACTTAAAACACAACCTAATCTGCCACACACATCACCTCTCCCCACGTGTCCCTCGACACTGACCGACCTAAGAACTTCACACTTATAAATTTGAATCACATTCTCCTTATGGAATACAGAGGAGAAAACTAATACAATTTCCATGGATTGGGCATTGGTGATGTGGTTGTGGGCTTTGGTTTTTGTTCAGTACCATAGTCATGGGTGTCTTGGGTACTTGGACAAGGAGAGGACTTCTCTCTTGGAGATCAAAGCTTCCATCAATTATCCCAATGGGTCTTCTCTTCCTACATGGGAGGATGGGACTGACTGTTGTAGTTGGGAAAGAATCAAGTGCAACAATGCAACAGGCCGAGTGACTGAAATTTCTCTCAATGAGACAAGGGAAGACGAGTTGGGAGAATGGTATCTGAATGCCGACTTACTTCTATCCTTTGGAGATCTGCAGAGCCTCGATTTGTCCTGGAATAAACTCGCTGGTTGGGTTGATCATGAAGGTACCTTTATCTCATACAAGCTTAACATTCTTCCTTGATGATTTAAAACAGGGTTGCCTTCAGATGTCATAATAAATTGAATTGCAAAGATGTCAAGGGTATGTAGGCAACTCTAAGAGTACATTTGGAGCACTTATTAATGAACTGCAATTAATTCATTGGCATTCATGTCAGGGATTTCTCATTTATGAACAGTAATTCTGTCAATTTCAATTTGGACTTGAAAAAACAGGGCTTCAATGACAATGAGGATGACTAGGGAAAAAATAACAAAAAAAACAGAGTTGTTGGGATTTGAGGCTTTCTCCTACATAAATGCAGGAAACATTTTTAACCATTGCAATTTAATTCACTCCAGCATCACCATCTGTTTCATGCTGAACTAAAGATCTAACGCATTGTGTTGGAAATAAAGGCTTATGGTGTTTCCTCTTCGGCATGATGCATTTGAGGACATTTATTTTGTTTTTCTAATGAAAGACTAAGAACGGTTGGGATTTTTCCCCTGTTCTAAGTTGACTCTAAATACAGGACGTCACCCATATGCAGGTTTCAAAAGCTGGTCCCGATTGCCCAACCTAGAGCACCTTGACCTCAGTGAAAACTCCTTCAACGAAAGCAATTTTCTCTATTTGGGTTCACTCTCATCCCTCAGGACTCTTGATCTAAGCTCCAATGATTTTGAAGGACGCTTCCCCTGAAGGTAATTCGTTTAATTGTAAAGAAATTTTGAACTGGATTCAGTGGTCGTGCCTCAGTCACACGTCCATACATTCAACCTGGAGGTTTTGGATTTGAAATATAAGAGACTGAATGGCTCGCTATCCCTCCAATGTAAAAGCGAGTAGATCTTACTGATAGATGTAGAGTTGAGAGTCTTTCACATGCATATCAAAATCAAAATGACCTTTGAAATTTCACATCTCCAAATTCCTACTCTAATGCTTTTTTTTTTTTTTTTTTTTTTTTCTTTCCTTCTTTAAATCTTGATAGAATTGGCCAAGTTGAGCAAACTGGAGGTTTTGAATTTGAGAGAGAATCTACTCAATGGTTCCCTATGTCTGCAAGGTAAGAGCACTTATATCTTACTGATAGATGCTGGAATTGAGTCTTTCACATGCACTTCAAAATGGCATTTGAAAGTTCACATTATGAGATGCTCTGTGACATTATTATTACCACCACTAGTAAGAAAATATAGTATATCTTTTTGTAATGATAATATTTTTGACTTTGAAAACGATGATTGCACCTTCCTACGGACGATTTTTATAATATTTTACCCTCCTAGGGATGTTTTTGCTCTGGTTATCTTTTAATGGATAGGTGTTAAACTAGGAACACTAGTTGCGTGCAACCTTCATACATGTTCCTTGTGTTACCCAAAACCCTGTGGGCCCACCACATGTAGAATCCACTCCGTTGGATGTGAGCCCAAAAGTGAGACAGATCCAAATCTCAGGTGGACCATGCCACAAGAAACGTTGGGGGATTTAACACCCACCATCAACTTCATTGAGGCCCATAGAAGTTTTGGATCAGAATGATATTTTTGTTTTTCCTACATCCTAATGGGAGTCACCTTATGAACGGGTTGGATGGAATATAAGGATCAGCATGGGCCTCAGGAAGGTTTCAATATTGGTTGGTGTTGTCATTCCCATTGTTTTCTGTGGTGTGGCTCACTTGAATTTGGATCTGCCACAATTTTGGAATGCCACCTTAACCTGACCTTGTGAAACTGATGGACGGAATGGATGTGAGATGGACAACATGGTGGACCCTACAGAGCTTTCAACAGTGGTCATTATATCCCCACTGTTTCCTCTCGTATAGCCAACTTGAGTTTTGTAGCCACCTCATTTTTTATTGAATGTACTAAAATGATCTTAAAAAAAAACAGATGGACAGGATGGATTTCCCATCAACATCACGGTTGGGGCCACCTAGAATCCCAGCGCAGGAACTTCCTGTGAAATCCTTTCAGGAAATCTGCCTCTTACAAGAATCTTGCAACCCAATATCTATTGCGTCTATTGTAACGGGTGTTACATCCACTTCATTCACCCATTTCATTGGTTCATTTGATGACATGAGGCCATACACAATGGATATCCAAAATTCAAGTAAGCCACACCTCACAAAATAGAGGGAAAGAAATGCCAACCATTGAAACCTTTTTGGACTCACCATGGTCTTTACATACCATCAACCTATCCATAAGGTGACCCCCATCAGGTTGTAGAAAGAATACAAAATGTCAGTCTGATCCAAAACTTCTATGGCACCTAAAAAAAAAAAAAATCTTCAACAGTGGGCATTTCTATCTTCATTGTATCATGCGGTATGGCCTACCTGAGCTTTGGATCTTCCTGGTATTTGGGCTATGTCCTAAAATGAGCTATCAAAATGGATAAGTGGAGTAAATATAACCAAAAAGAAAAATAAAAAATAAAAAATTATGGTGAGCTTCACTTAGTGTTACAAGGGATTACTCCGTGACTATGTTATAAAGACTAATCAGAGACAATTTGCGTCCAGTTGGAATTATTAGTAACTCCAGTTTCACTCAAGGTAAGAAACAACAAGTTCTGAATGGTCCACCATATTTTATATGTAAATCCTCTCCGTCTATTAGGTGAAACCCTTTATTTTCACCGTATATACAAAAGATTTCCCAAACAAAACTCCTTTGGGCAGCAAAAATGGTTTATGTAAATTTTCTCCTAAAACTTGGAGTTCATATGGTGTTGCCCACTTGAGTTTCCGAGAATTTTGTGTCTTTTCTTCATCTTAGTGAGTTACACCTATTAATGTGTTTGATTAAAGATAAATGCCATGATGGCCCACACACAAACATATGATTATCATCCCATCCCCATTAATTGTTCCCCATGGTATGGCTCACCAAAGTTGTGTATCTGTTGGGTGACCGCGGAAGCATACAGAGATGAATTAAGGATAGCTATTCAATAATACCAAGCAAGAGGAAGAAGAATAGAGAGATTTTAACGTGGAAAAACCCTTTTGAGAAAAAAAAAAACCACGACGCAAAGTGACAAATGATCACTATGAAAGCAGGAATTACAAGAGAAAAAGCTTGCCTGATTCGAACAATATCGAATCACACCCTTACTACACCCTATGAAACCCTAGGATGATTTGTAAACACTTAGAATCACTCCCAATCTCATTTACACACACACACACACACACACACACACACACACACACACACACACACACACACACATGCGATCGCGCACACACACACAACATTGAAAAGAATCCCAAATGAAATTGGAAACAAATCTCGCAAATTCGTAATTCTGTAAAAATCTACGCAGAATCTATCGATGGCATCGAAACTAATCCTTCGATGGCATCAAAGCCATGTCGATGACATCAAACTAACACCTCAACAGTCCAGATACAAAATATGATTTTTCAAAAATTCTCGATGGCATCGATCACTCATCAATGACATTAAGAAAAGTGCCCAGTGAGAAAGCTACCAACTGAAGAAAATCTAAAAAATATTGATGAAATCGAGCATTGTTTGATGTCATCGAAGTTGACATCGAACAGATTGTTGATGGATTGATAGACCCAGTAACAGACTCGATTTAAGACATCTATTACGACAATCTCCACCATGTCTTCAATTTAAAATGTGTAGCTTCTTTTCATCTTCTCTTATCTCTTCCTTGCATTATGACTCTATCAACACTTCTCGTGCACACTCTGTTCTCCTTTTATGCCATCGCCAAGCCCAGAGAAGTTGCACATAACTTGAACTTCTTCGTAGGAACGACCTTGGTGAGCATGTCCGTCGGATTCATGCTGGTGTGAATCTTCTCCGGAGTTACGCATCCTTCCTCAAGCACTTGTCAGATAAAATGGTGACGGACATCAATGTGTTTAGTACGTGAGTAATAAACAAAATTTTTAGCCAAATTGATAGCCTTCTCGCTATCACAGTTAACTAGCACAACCTCGTGTTGAAGCCCTAACTGATTTATCATGTCTCTTAACCAAACACCTTCTTTAAATGCTTCCTTCACTGCCATATATTCAGCTTCTATTGTAGAAATAGTCATCACAGACTGAAGCTTCGACATCCAATTGATTGATCTACCCACTAGTACAAATGAGTAACATGAAGGTGACTTTTGGGAATCGAGACTGCCTGCGCAGTTTGAATCCATATACTCTAACAACTTTACCCATGTTTTCTTAAAAGTTAAGACGTAGTCTTTTGTACCTCCAATGTATCGAAATAGTCATTTCACCGTTTCCCAATATTGCTTGCTAGAGTTTGACATATATCTTCTTACAACACCGTCTGCCTGTAAAATATTCAGTCTCGTATAGACCATAACATACATTAAACTGCCAACCGCATTCGAATAAGGCACACAAGTCATATCTTGCTTTTCCTCATTAGATTTTGGACATTATTCTGAGGAAAGCTTTAAGTAAGCCATGTGGGGAACACTAATCGGCTACGCCTTGTCCATCCCATACTTGATCAATACCTTCTCAAGGTACTCTGCCTATGATAACCAAAGCCTGCTCTTCTTCATATCTTTATGTATATTAATGCCGAGAACCCTCTTTACAACCCCCATATCCTTCATCTCGAATGTCTCTGATAACTAAGTCTTCAGTACATCAATATCAAACATGTAATGACTGACGATTAACATATCATCAACATATAATACTAAGATGATAAACTTATTATCACTCAGTGTCTTGTAATAGACACAGTGATTGTATTCACTGTCGGTAAATTTCTGACTCAACATGAAAGAATTAAATTTTTTATACCACTGCCTTGGCGACTGTTTAAGGCCGTACAACGACCTCATTAACTTCTAAAGTTTGTTCTCTGGCCCTTTAACTTCATAGCTCTTTGGTTGTTTCATATAGACATGCTCTTCCAATTCCTCGTGCAGGAATGCAGTCGACACGTCCATTTGTTTCAGCTCAAGATCGTATTGATCAACTAACCCCAATACGAATATGATAGACACCTGCTTAACCACCCTAGTGAATATCTCGTGAAGTCGATTCTTTCTCATTGAGCAGAACCCTTCGCTACCAACCTCGATTTGTATTTATCTTGTTTCCTTTTGAACAACCACTTAGATCCGATCGCTTTTCAGCCCCCTGGAAGTTCCACCAGTTCTCATGTGTTGCTTTTGTGTAACGAGTCTATCTCATCGTCCATAGCAATTTTTCACTTTTCTGCATCAGGTTCATCAAGAGTCTCCTGAATAGTAGATAGGTCCTCCTCATCTATAATAAAGGCATTTGTGATATTAGAGTCGTCCATGTATCTTGATAGTAACTTGCGATCATGCGGTAGGTTTATTCTTACAGGTGGATGCTCCACATTCTCCTGTACCTCTGTCTAAGTATCTGTTTCTTCCTAAGTATCATCTATGTCATTCTGGACGTATACGATCAATATTTCTAGTTCCTCTTACTCTTCTTGATCATTCTTGCATAATAAGAAGCTTTCATCAAATCTGACATCCACAACTAGTGATGACCTTGTGTGTGGCGTTATCATATAGCCTGTAACCTTTCATTGAATCTGACGTTAGGGCTAGTGATGACCTTGTGTGTGGCGTTGTTGTATAACTTGTAGCCTTTCACACCAACACCATAGCCAATAAAGATATACTTTTTAGCTCTATGGTCTTATCTTTCTCAACTAATTGTAGATGAGAGCAAGTCTCACAACCAAATATGTGCAAATTTGAGTAGTCCATTTTATGACCACTCCATACTTCCTCTGTGATCTTACAATCAATTGTCGTCGCAGGAGACGGGTTCACCAAATAGCAAGTCATGTTAACGGCCTCAGTTCATAAGTCCTTGCCCGACGCAGCATTACTTAACATACATCGGGCCCTCTATAAGAGAGTCCAATTCATTCGCTCAGTCATACCTTTTTGTTCGGGCGTGTGGCGCACCGTGGTGTGCCTAATGATCCATATATCTTTGCAATATTCATTAAACTCAGGGGAAGTAAATTCTCCACCATTGTCAGTCCTTAAAAAATTTATTTTTCACCCTGCCTGTTTTTCCACCATTGCCTTCTATTGTCTAAATGTGGTAAAAACTTTGGATTTACGTTTCATGAAGTAAACCCAAACATTCCAAGAATAGTCATCAATGAATGAGACAAACTATGACGACGCTCGAGTCGATGACCTCCATATGTAAGAGTACACATAATCAAGCACTTACTTACATACATGTTTTCCAGGTTTAAAAGATAATCTAGATTGTTTGCCATATATACAATGCTCGCATATATCTAAATCAAGATTCTTAAAAGCTAGAATTAAACATCGATCAGAAAGTACCTTCATGCCCTGCTCGATCATGTGGCCCAAACGAGTATGCCACATACGTGTAGATAGGATTCCGTAATAGTTGCTGCCGTTCCACCTACTAAGTGCTCCTGATCAACCTATAAAGGTTTTCATGCATCTGCGCTCTCATAACCACGAGTGCCCTTTTTGAAATTTTAAGGACACCATTAAGACCAGTGAACTTGCGCTCTATAGTCTCGAGTGTACCAAGAGAATTCAAACTCTTCTTCATATCAGGAATGTGCTTGACATCAGTCAAGGTACGCTCCATCCCATCAAATATCTTGATGCGCAGCTTACCAATAGACACAACATTACAAGCATTGTCATTGCCCATAAAGAATCCCAAACGAAATCGAAAAAAATCCTGTTAATTCACAACTTTATGAAAAATCTTAGCAGAATCTGTCGATGCCATCGAACACTTATAGATGACATCAAAACTAATCCTTTGATTCTAACGCCCTAAAATTTTCGCTACCCAAGGATATATTCGTGCTCGAGAATTCTGAGTGTAAATAATGTATAAGTTGGATGCTTTAAAATCGCACGTATTATTATTATTTTATTTTCATTCGGTCGTCGCACCAATTACCTTAACGAAGGTACACATTCAAAAAACAAAATCATCTGTGCTTATTATTTTATCAAGACATAAAATTAGTTAACTATTTATTGCCCTCTCGAATGAGAGCTTATTACATTATTCAAAGTGTGAAGTAGAAAATAAATAAAACTAAATATAAAGCTATCTCCTCATTTATTCAGAATAATCTTCCATAAGGAGATCGTCATCTATATCTTAAATCTGTACATCACTTGCATCATCTGTATGGTTGAAGATGGTCAATGCCCTACTCATAATGATGGTTATCCTTTAAGATTAATAATAATTTAAGAGATTTATAAGAATAATGTGAGGGTTCTGATACGTCTCATACTCCACCACTACTAGTAGTATCAGTATGCGCAACCAATATATATATATATATATATATATATATATA